>CM055979.1:14606666-15265833 GCA_029531755.1 Holothuria leucospilota
ACCATTTTCTATGAAAATTCGTATTACGTCATCTAATTTGCATATTTGCATACATAATGAGATTAGTTTACAAAAATAAAATATGCATTCAAATTCCCTCTCTTTGTTCTTTTCAATGATGTATAGGTTTTTACAGAGAATATTCTTCTAAATCAACCAAAAAATTCCTGAAAATATTCCTCTGTTAAAAAAAGTGAAGACCTTATGGAACTGAAAATTTTCACCGAAATGATAGGGTATCGGTATACAGAGAGGGCGCCAAGTGGTGCTAATGGGACATGCTCTCCCTCATCGGGGAATTTTTTCAAATTTTTTGGGGAGCCTCAATCGGTTCGATAATGTATAAAATCTCTTACTGCGACAGGTCGCCAAGTCGGTTGATCATGAGTTTAGTCTTAAGAGAGCATACTTTGTTCAAAAACCCTAAATTTCTTTAATTGGAATTGAATTTTTTTCAATAAATACCCGGAACTTTTAAATTTTCTCCTTTACTTTCTAAGAGAGGAACCCCGGAGCCAAAAATTTTGCGTTCACAATTCTTTGTAATCCTCGCCATTGTCGGAGCCGCTTTCTCGTGATTGCACCCCTCCTCGTAGGAGAGCTGGCTCCCTTGTATGGTAGGTCTACCTCTGCTGCCACTCCTGTGCGGAATGACCGTATCCTATACGATCCTTGCAGCCCGTGGCAGATGTACAATGTCCTGCAATCCTGCAAACATCATACATATAAAGCTGTATATTCACGGAATATGAGAATGAGAATATCCTTCCAGATGAACATGCATATGTCACTAAGCAACTAGTCCTACATACAAATTCACAACATTATTTATGATTTCGCCGAAATTAACGCGTACCTACACCGAACGCTCGTCAGTGACGTGCTTATGTGACCCTTACACCCGATAATTTATTTCAGTCATGTTTTCTTGCATGCAACATTATTAAAAACCTGTAGCAGTATTTGTTTACTGTGGTAAAATCAGTACAGCTTGGATCTGCAGCGGTCTTCGAGCAATATCTAGAAGATATATTTTTGAAATCTTTCTCAAACATCTGAGTGGTATTGGATTAAACAAGGGTATGTCGTATACACCCCTGAATATCATTAGTCCACAATTCTGTTCGTGCTGGAAATCTAGTCTACCGCTGTCTAACGTGCAATAGCTACATTAGGATAGGCCGAGGAATATTGATTAGGATTAGTGCATAGACTAGACGATAATGTCGTAAAATTAGTCAGCATAGGTAGCATAATGATGCTGTTTTACTGTATTAGACGATAAGTCTTAATAATTCAAAGTTGGCGAAGTAGCCTACTTCATGTATTGTTTTCAGCTAATAGTAAAACGACAACTGACACGCTAATAAAACCTGTTATACGATTAAAGATTGCTATGTGCATGGGTAATCACGTTACGTAGGTTGAAAATACAATGTATGGCTGTAGCATTCGTCATATTGGACGCATTGGCAAGTGAAACATGGATAATTTAATTATGTTCCATTGTTATGTGGTTAACATAATTGTAACAGTAGTCTCCAGAATTGTATTTCCTGGCTCAAGTTGCTCTGCATGTTTTAACTCTGGTCTGGTATTAATTGTTTTGTTATTCTGTCGTAGGTTCTTTGTAGATCTAGGCTACCGCGCATTGTGTCCTGTGGGCAGGGGCGTCAATCCGTATTCAAATGTGGGTGGGGGGACGGGGGACATACATGACCATAAACCAGTTCTTTGGTTTTGAAGAGGGGGCGTCTTCCTATAGGCCCTCCCCCCCCCCCCCATAATGACTGACGTTGTCCTATTCTAATAATAATTGTCATTAATAAAATTAACAAAGTTAACATGACCATCATAGATGATCTGTCAGGTGAAATACACGGAGTCCACCGAATTACTTCTTTTTTTATCATGTCCCAAAATAGCTGAAACAACGCTTCGCAGCGTGGATCATTGTCGGAGATCATGGACCCGACCAGGCCCGTTGCTAGGGTGATATATTTGGAGGTGTGAAGGTTCCAAATTCCGACCGGCTGGATGCTTTTTCCAACTGAGTGGAGGCGTTTAAATTGCACTTTGTTTATGCACTCTGCGTTTTGTATACAACAGTGCACTGTTGTATACAAAACGCAGAGTGCATAGACAAAGTGCAATTTAAACGCCTCCACTCAGTTGGAAAAAGCATCCAGCCGGTCGGAATTTGGAACCTTCACACCTCCAAATATATCACCCTAGCAACGGGCCTGGTCGGGTCCATGATCTCCGACAATGATCCACGCTGCGAAGCGTTGTTTCAGTTATTTTGGGACATGATAAAAAAAAGAAGTAATTCCGTGGACTCCGTGTATTTCACGGATCCTTCCTTGTGACTACATAAATGTGTTGTCCTGGGGGAGGGGTCTAAGGAAAGGGGAGGGGCGTCCCCTCCCCTTTGATAAATTTTTGTTAATTTAAGGCTACTTATAGGTGCAAAACGGTGCTATCTTTCGGATATTTTTGGAGCTGATCGTACGTGGCTGGAAAATGTCCATAATTTAGTGAATTCTAATTTTTCCGACTGGTTGGATGTTTTTACTAGCTGCAGTGACGGCGCGTAAATTGCACCTTTTTTATTCACCCTGCGTTTGTATACAGCAGTGGGGATCCTTCCCTTGTCAATATATAAAGGTGTCATCCTGGGGGAGGGGTCTAAGGGGAGGGGGCGTAGCCCTCCCCTTTGAGAACTTTTTGTTAATTTAAGGTTGCTTAGATGCAAAATGGTGCTAACTTTGTTATATTTTTCTGAGCTGATCGTAGTATAGTAAAGGTGTGAAGGATTAGCAAGGGAGTTTTCAGAACGCCTTGTAGTCGTAAGTGTATTAACAGACACCATCTATACCGACAAAGGCTTCGGTAAAAATTTTTGAAAAGTGTTTAACGGCAACAACGTACTTTCAGCCTTCCACATCATGCTACAAATTAGACTGAATGCAGTGGCGAACCCAGGATTTCTCTCAAGGGGGGGGGGGGATGCAGTATGTTGTGTGACCGCTGGCCTGAGGGAGGGGTCTAAGGGGAGGGAGTGTCCCCTCCTCTTTGAAATTTTTCGAAAAATTAGGTGTCCTTACATGCAATCTGGTGCCACATATGTTACCTTTTGAAGTAAAAATTTGTGTTAAAGAATTAACGTATTTTTAGGAACAAAAAATAGACGTCAGTGAGGGGGTATGGCCCAATAAGGTGTCCTCCTCCCCTTTGAAAAATTTTGAAAAATTCGGTGTCCTTACATGCAATCTGGGGCCAAATATGGTACCTTTCGAAGTAAAATTTGTGTTAAAAAATTTACGTATGTTTAGAAACTAAAAACAAAAAGTCATCAGTGAGGGGGGGGGGGGATGGCCTAATAGGGTGTTTCCATTCCCTTTGAAAATTTTGAAAAATTTGGTGTCCTTACATGCAATCTGGTGCCAAATATGCTACCTTTTGAAGTAAATTTGTGTAAAAAAATTTACGTACTTTTAGGAACGAAAAATAGGCATCAGTGCATTTTTAACGGTCATAAGAAGGAGTGTAAACGGTGACGCATGCTCGCGAAGCACGCCAAAATTTTGTCATTTAATAAGATTTCCCTGACGAAATCTACATTCAGAATCTGCATCGAGACACTTAACAATTGCCCAACAAACCTACATGCCACTCAAAAGCCAGTCAAATAGAACCACGACACTACTCTTTTACGCAAATGTGGGGGACATTTGATATTGTGTCCCCACCCATTGAAATGTGTGGGGACTTGTCCCCCTGTCCCCCCCCCCCACCCGATTGGCGCCGATGCCTGTGGGGGATAACACTGTAAGCATTCACGAAATAAAATCTTTTCCAAGAAATTGTGAACTCTTAGTACAGCTTGAAAGGCCACCTTGTAATGCCACTTTATTCCCATACCTTCTTGGAATCATTGTCTGTCAGAATGCGGATTATTTGAATCCCAAACATGTGGCATTCCGTGATACTAGTTTTATTAAGTTGTACGGAAAAAATTAATGCTCCCCTAGAAATAATTCGTTCGCGGTGGAGAGGTGCCCCCCCCCCCATTCGGGCAGAAAAATTGCAATGTTTGGGAAAAATATAGCATATGATATATTTAAGCAACGATGCAACCACGTCTCCAGCAAAAGTGCTGCAACATCTCTAATCGGTAGCAGGTCAGTAGAGTCATTTACCACTAATATGTGTACTTTGAAAGACCACCCTTTTTAAGCTGGGGAAATGTGTAATATCTCTGATTTGCTTTGGCAGGTTGTTACAAAACATAGTTGTTAATCGACAATGCAGTATGTATGACGTGTCTTTTGCGAGCCTTTCTTGTACAATTTCGTGTCAGTCTAATCAATAACAAAACAACACCTTTGGCCTGAAGGCCCCACCCTTCCGGTCTCAACACTACAAACGAAATCCTACATCTTAAAACTAATTACAACATTGAGCTACATTTTGTTTTAGTTCCCATGACAAAAATACAGAGGCGAGGTAGTGGTTAGGTTTGATTCTTTAAGTGTATACCAACCCGGCTAATAATCACATTATATCAAGGTTTTTCTTGTCCCTGCGTTATCCTTCTAATGAGAAAAAAAGCTACTGCCGTGCACGAATGCCTAATATCATTTAAGCAAACTTGAACCAGATGTCAAAATAAGAGCCTTGGAAGAACGTGGACATTTTAAGAATGGTTTCTTTGACAAATTCTGGAGACGCTTCCAATCATAGTACAATGCCGTATAGATTTTGTGGCGATGAAAGAAGAAAATGTATTCATAAAAGGTTACTTGAGCTCAACTTTAGTGTAAATCTGTTTCGATACCCATGCAATTTTGTTCTACATGCCAGGAATTCTGTTCATGTCGATTTCGTTATGTATCAGAGACCAGGTGAAAGCGTGACAGCTATTTCCAAAACAGTTCTCAAACTTTAACGTCAGTTCTATGATTCCTTGCTGAAAGAAATTTCACGTGATCAGTTTTTAATTTAGTCTGTCAGGTGTAAGGGAGTGCCGGGAGTTGTCGGACAGTGCCGGCAGTACGTGTTAGATGTCAGGAAGAACTTCTGGTCACCGTAAATGATCTTTGGCCCCAACAAATACTGCAGGGTTTTCTTAAGTTAAATGTGGAACATCTACATGCAAAGTATGATATCTCTTTAAGTTGTTTTCCTTGATTTATTACATTTACTAGGTTTCTCGATTTGACTTCTGGTAACCTCAAATGACCATTTAAACCACCAAAAACAGTAAAGATCTTTATATAAATGTAGGGCACCACATGCCAAGAATTAAATCCCTCAATGTTACCTTTCTTGAAATATAACACGGTGTTTATAGGTGTTCTTTTTTTTTTTTTTTTTGAAAATTTGACCTCCGGAAACTTCAAGTTGAATTTGACTTCCATTAAAATATAAAATACAGAACGTTTTTTTAATATAATGTGAAACATCCACACGCTTACTGTGAGTCCGTAAAGGTTACAGATCAAGAGATACCGTATTTATGAGGTTTTCTCCTAATGACCTTTATATTACCGTTTTGTGATATCGCGCTTACCGTCAGTTTAAAAGGTTTTCATAATTTCATTTCTACCCAAGTAGACATTCCAGGTGAGTCCACCAGAACCGGACTGAGCTGGACCAGTTTAAATGGACCATTTCAACTGGACTGTTCTGAAAATTGGGCATATCCAGTTGGATTGTCAACTGGTATATGCAATAAGTGTCCTGATTTAATGAACATACTTGAAAGATTTTATTACATGCGTGCTCTGTAGAAGGAAATTTAGGTGTAATGTTGTACTTCAAAATGCTTTTGAAGAAAGTCAGAACCAACTAGAATCCATTATTGCATTGAATCTAAACATATGGAAACGTTGTCTCTTTTGCTAATCTGTCCTTTACGGCGACCCTTAAGTGCAGAAGTGGGTTGTCATTATCCATAACAATCGTTCAGTTTTCCTATTTCTGTATCCTATTTTCCTTCGGGGCGCCTAGTTTTAATAAATTTAAACATTTATCTAACCAAGGATGCTAACAAAAGTGAACTATGAGTAATGTGCACGTCGGACTAGGCGTTTAAAAAATAAAAAAACTTGCAGTTTGGTACGTGAAAATGGCAAAAAAACATCACCTTCAGAATGCAGCAATTGTTCAACACGCCCTCACTTAGTCATTTCGAACCCGATTACAATGGGGCAAATGAAAGCTTGTTGTGAAACTCATAAGCTTTCAAATTATGTAAAAACCATCTTGATTAGTTCCTTACTTTCATCGGACTGTGCACTTTCGTTACTCGCATCCATTCAGAGATCGCCTAAGAAAAGGCTTCGGGCTGGTTTTCTGATGTAAACAAAGATCACGTGACTACTGATCAGGGCGACAGCACTCTCTCGTGGGGAAACTGGTGTTGCTTGTATAGCATTCACGTACACAGTACATACGTTAGCGGTAGCCTATACAGTGTAATATTAATGTGGACTCAGTAGTTTATAATTTTCCTGCCGAAAATTGCCGTTTTTGAAATTAAACTAAATTACGATGTTTTGTAAAACACTCTTAACGCCCTGCTAAAAAAATGGAATCGTCCATTATCGAGAAAGCTGAGGTTGTGAATAAACAAACGCTTTGCCAGTGTCATTGATTGCATGTAATCCTGTGCTCTGTGTGTGCGGTTCGGTCTCTTATGAGACAAATGGCCGTAAACGTTTCCATATGGTGGCATAGTAATGTGCCAAGATATATCTATGTGCTTATGTAGAGATTTAAACATAGTTAACAAAAGAAACATGTTCTATACAATTCAGTTAGGGCGAATCTTGTTATTAACTGTTTGAGTGTGTAAATTGCACAATTTTGGAATAAATTTAAAAACGAAACCGTGGCAAAAGTGCCACAAAAGGTCTAATCTGATGAAATGCATCCTGCTTCATTATGCAAATTAGGTAAAAACAGTTAAGTTTATTAGGGCTTTTCGAGATGGGTTCAACTGGACTTAACGAGGCCAGTTCAGCTGGGCGCTACTGGACCAGTTCATGTGGACATCCTTGACCAGCTAAATTGGACTTCCTGGACCAGTTCAATTAGAGTTTGTTTGCTCAATTTTATTGGACTTCTCTGACTGGGTCAATTGCGCTCCACTGTACTAGGTCAACTTGACTTTTTTGGACCCGTTCAACTGGACATTTCTGGACCATGCAGTTTAATTGGATTTTAGTGTGATCAGTCTAATTGGACTTTACTGGACCAGTTCAGTTGAACTTGAGTGGACCAGCCAAACTGGACTTCCTGGACCAGTTCAAGTGCTCAATAATCCTTGTTTCCAAAATGTCATTTAGTCTTACCTACGTAAAACAGGCTCTTATCACAAGAAGTTTTGAAAGAGTTACAACTTTGGCCTTTGGGAGGACTTTGGGAGAAATATCCGTTAGAACGAAGTAATTGCTTACTGTACATGTCTTGAATGCTATGTTTTAATTACGCTTAATGCTTTTAAGAGCAGAGAATGATTACTTATCCGATAAATCTGCTCTTCATGACCATTATAGTACTTGTGTACATTGTAAAGACTGTAAGGAAAGCAACTTTTCGGGCATAGGAACTGGCAGCAATGATTCTGAGATTAAGGTGAAAGAAGCACTCTTTGATAAGAAGTGTGCACTTAGCCTGAACAGTCAACTATTCCATCATGGATCTGCCTATACCCTCACTGTTTTGTGATGTATTCTAATTTGTCTTTTCACTATTTGCTGAATAACCTACTTCTGTATACTTTGTCCTTTATTGGAAATTGAGGAAGAACGTGTGATGTCTTCAGAACTTTCGTTTCAACATACCTTTAAAGAACATGTTTGTTTTGTTCTTTCGTCTCGTTTCATTGTGATTAGTTCAACTGGACTTTCCTAGACCGGCTCAATAGGACTTTGTCATGGAAAGTTCATCTGGACTATAAAACTGAACTAATTCTCTGCTAACGGTAACTACCTTATTACAATTAAACCAATATTAAATTGAAATTTTTGGAAAACTTCCGTCAGTCCAGGAAATTTAATTGGTTAAAATTGGTTCCATTTAAATGGTTTCCACTTTCGGGATAGTCCATTTGATTTTCATTACGGGAACGAGCTCAACTGGGTCCAGTTCACACCCTGTAGCAATCTTGCCATGCAATTGTGATAAAAGAAAGGTCCTTTTAAAATCAACTGGCTCTTGTCCAGTCCAGTCGATGTCCCTTTGAGTCCCGTTGGGTCCAGTTCAAATATGGGCAAGTCGAGTTCAAGTCTGGACTCAACTGGAATTTTTATCCGGATTGTAACCTCAGATGAACTATGGCCTCCAAGAAAAACCATTTCTTGGGGTTCTTTTGCTTAGTATGACAATAAATCAATATATATATATATATATATATATATATAAATATATATATATATATATATATATATATATATATACTACGTATAAGCAATGACCATCAATTGTACCTTGAAAGACCGTGTTTACAGGAGTTTTGGCTTTTGACCTGTGGTGACTTCCAGTGACCTTTGACGGGCACCAGAAACAGTAGGAAATTATTTTCTAACCATGGCAAATTTATACTCAAAGTATATAAAGTATCCATTATTTCTACTTTGAGATATTATGTTTACAAGCAGTTTTCAAAGTTTTATTCCAAAAGAAAAAATTACCATCAAAAACGATACGGTTTTGTTTACTTAATATACAAAATCTATGGATTAGGTATTTACCCGACAACTTATCTCCGTGTTATGCCCTCCATTAAATTAGTAAAGGTGAGTAAGAATCTTTGTGTCCTAATTGCAACTTAAAGGTCGTATGAGGTTATGAAAGTTCAGTAGGTGACAATGAAATCATTAACAGGCCAGTTTCGGCTGTAATATAAATGAAAGCTGAGACAGACTTGTAAATTTGTAAATATGCTATAGTGTAAATCCAGCACAAAACGCAGGGAAACAAAGAATGACAATTACAAGTCTTTGTGTTTGAAAAAAGTTTGAAAAATAGAACCCCAATAAAAAGGTAAATTCCAAGGTTGTCTTCAGATAGCTCTGTAAAAATCTAACTATAAACCTGGCTCGGTGTGTTTTTCTGGTTGGTGGGGAAAGCACCAAAAGCTAAATACCAAAGGGTCCGTAGTACCGAAAGGAGCTTCATCTTGGGATGGGGCTTAATTAGTTAATGTGACCATCCCCCCTGCCGTCAGACCTCTACATCATACGTTTGTCATGCGTGGCTGCGATCAAAACTCACTGAACAGAGCATATAGCTGGTATGATCAAATAATATTGCAGAGTGTAAGCAAGAGCAGGTCAAACCGTCCTGAGAATACTTTTTTGAATCTCCCTTCTGCTAAATGCCAATGGGCGAGAACCTAACTTTACCCTTGAAAGGACTGTGCTCTCCAAAGGACCTCTGTCACCAAAAGGGGCCCTAGGAGTTAATGGACCAACCTCTAGACCTTCAGACCTCTACTTTAGGGGTCTGTCATGCGTGTTTCTGTCCTAACTTGGCTGAAAAGAACAGATACTACACATGGTTTTCGCAAAAAAGCTAATACAAACCAGCTTAAGACCACCTTCTTGTCCATGACTCTCTTAAATCAAAATGTAGACTCCTTACATCTCCAGTTTTCTCATTGCAGTAAGTGCGTGGTGTGCCAGAAGCCACTCGGTCATGAATAAGCCTACAACTTTCACACTATTCTAAGTGGTAGAATTATACTAATGCTAATGCATACACATTACGATGTGCAATACTCCTCCAAATCCTTACGTTTTGTTTTGTAAGGCATCACATTTGTGTCTCAAGACATGCATATATGCATGATATTATGTCTCGAGGTTAGGTTAGGTTAGGGTTAAAGACATGACGCAAGGTATAGGGTCAGAAGTCTCGAGACTTCTTATTTGCCTGATATCATGTTATGGATTTGGTGAATACTCCTGTTACTCCAGTAGAGCAAGCAAAATACCAAACAAAATGTGAATCTCAAGCTCACACTTGCCCAGAGAGTTTCATTCGCCGTACGCTTCTCTTTACCCTTTTAAAATTTCCTTGGTGAACCTTTAAAATTATCTCATGAATGTGTTGACGCATATTCAAATAATATTGATAGCATGATAGCCCATGATGTAGGGCCAAACTTGATTGTGATTTATAAATGTCCTGTGTGTACTTAGCTCAGGCACTGTACTCTCTGGCGTTCAAATTGGCTTGGGCTATAGGAACTTTTGAAAACAATATTGTTCTATTTATAGTTGCTCAGAATCTATTGTTAGATTTCAAACATCTCAATGAATAAAGTCTTAACTGAACTGCGATCCTTAACATGTGCGTGCCTTATCCATTCTTAGATTAAAACACCTATTTCTACTGCGTCGTAATCATAGAAATATTTATATACAAATGTTATGGCACCATATGAATTTAAAACATTTTTTGGTCATTTCAAAAGAGCCAAACTTGTTTAATAAATTTTGTTTAATACCTAAATGAAGTGTCTACATTCTCGTAATAAACTTGTATTGAAAGTAACTTGATTTCAAGAAAGGTTTGCGTCAATACAGGAGTAGAAACAAGCCCAGTGAAGCGCTATCCAGGGGAAGGTCCAACCAAGAATAATTTTCACCGCTCTAAAAAATTAACATTACTATCTTAATGCACTTAAGTATCCCTTTCCAAAACTTATCCCGTGGAAAACATATCACCCCTTCAGCACAGTACCTTGTCTGGCCACATGCCTGAGTAGAAATAAGAATATTGGTTTGTATTTCTTAACAGATGAATCCTACTGTGCAATCTCAAATTGTATGGAGAAACCAGCAGAATTCAACTGATGCTCAGAGATTTCCCAGCCGCTCTGATGGCAATCTGTGGGGATCAAACGTTCGGCGCATCATGGGAATTTTACAAGTTATATGTGGTGTGACAGAGCTTGCTGTTGGCATTGCAGTAGTCTTTGTTCCATTTGGCTACTACTACCATTCTAAAGACTATGCTGCCTGGGGATTATGGAATGGAGTGGTATTTATCGTTATATCTTCTGCAATAGTATCGCAGTTTCACCAACTGTACAATTCATTTAAAAGAATTAATTCAGGCTTCAAAGTTTATAATAATACATGATGTTGTTCCAATAATTTGTTGGTATCATAATTTACAAGTTTACAGTATTTACATACTGCTATTTGCACATCAAAAAACGCCCGAATGTTGATGTAATTTCAGACACTCTCCTAAATATATCATTTTCAGTTTGCCACAGTGACGGGATTCGTGGGTGTTTTCAGCCGAAGGAAGAAAGGCATGGTATGTAGCGGTGTGCTTAACTTCTTTTTACGCTAGTTTGCATGTACACGAACGAAGTAACATGTTATTGTTTCACAACCAGAAAATAAATAGTCTATGGCCTCTTCTGTCTTTCCCCCAGTGTAATAGAATGACGGTCTGCTCAACCAAAATAGCATCTACGCCATAATTCAAAATCATATTGGGCTTCTTTGGATCTGTAACAGCCCACCTCCTATGGACAATTGGCATCCAACAATTGTCCGGGTAGGCCATGCGTTTCAGTTGCTAGAGGGGAAATCGTCCCGTCTGGGTAGGAATTATCGGAGGAGTTGCTCCCAAGGGTTTCAGTGACAGGTGGACGCAGTTTGATCATGAGGCGTGTGTATGGATGCGCCCCTTGGTCAAGTGTGTACGTTTGTACATGTGCGTGTGTGTTTGTAACGCGTAGCTGGTAAACATGCTATCTTATAATAGGAACAATGGATACATTTCATACATGGGGATATCACACTTAATATACGTATGATTTGATGAATAGTGCAAAGATCCCTATGATTTGATGGAGGTTAAATGTCATTTTAGGAACTCTGGCCCCAGAAAAACATGAAACATCAAGAAGAACTCCCTTAAGGTATCTCAGATGGAGCAGATGAAGTCCCATTATGAGTACAAATATCACTTGTGGCGTGGCATGATTAAATGTTTAAAGGGGCCTGGAACACTTCTCTGCCACCACAGGCTATGTGGGAAAATCTCTCAATCGGGGGATTTAAGGTAAAAGGGTAGGGAGAGACAGTAAGGGAGAAAGTTTGAAGAGGTAAAATGGGATGCTTGAAGAGACAGAAGTTGCACCCAAAACTTAGAATTATCAAACCGAGTAAAACCGAGATATTATTTTGTCGTTAACTCTTAACTGTTTTCGTGCAGCTTTCTAGTCTCCGCCTGTAAATCATCTGTCAGTATCGTTATCCGACTTTCTTCCCAAGTACTCTTAATTTTCTTTTGTACTTCGGTCGGGTTCGGTATCCGGTAATTGCAGACTATATAGTCAGGGTATGCAGGACACAGGAGAGTGCGATTCCATATATTACGGAGTGTTTAGGATGTCAAATATCTTTCATACGGGCGTTCCGTGCTTGATAGTATTCTCGGCGAATTTATCCCCCCCCCCCCTTTTTGTCCCTGACTTGGCTAGTGGCTTCAGGTTTGCGCCCTACCTTGAGTCTATACCGCCCTGATTCCATGGCAGCTCTCCGAATAAACAATTTTATGGTACAGAAACTAGCAGGGATCTTATCACAGGCATGGTAAATAAACTTCTTTGAGCACAAGTAGAGTCTAGGTAGACGCACACATCTAGTGGCAAGTTGTGTTTTAGAAGTTTAAAATGCTATTTTCTGCGATCTTGGGAGATGGGGATGACAGACTTACTTTTCCCAGTAGGAGGAGTTCAGAAAAGCCTTGTAAGCTACACGGGTCAAAAAACGTCACTAGCGGAACTACAGTGAAGTGAAGTGGCTTAAATTACAGTTTCTTTTAATCTGGGACGTTTGGAATATTCTCTAATACTGGCAACCTAGACACATTACAGCCAGTCATGTTTTAGAATGGGGTGTCCTACAATCTGGGGTGTTTGGAATGCCAAATCTTCTGACTGCAATCCTAACCTCGGTCCGGCTTCTGTTGACTTTGGACCAACCCCCACCCCCACCCCCGTCTTTAGAAATCACCCTTATGACAAATTCCTGAACCCACCATTGTATAACGTTTATATGGTCGCTTCATTCGTTGTTAGGAATATATGCAAGAGATGTCTCAAGTTTGTATTGAATGATAACGATGCAACAAGTTTAATTTGTAGTGTACCTTCTTCTCTATTGACAGAAACAATGCACTGCACCTGCTTCAATATCTCTGTCAGACTTTGAACCCCCCCGCCCCCCCCCCCCCCTCCTATAGTTTCCCTGTGCAGGTCGTGAGGTTTATACACCAGTAGCTCAATTCTGCTAAGGAGTGTAGCGTGTTGGGAGTAATAATAATTTAAGGTACCCCACCCGTTATAGTCACCTATGACGAGAATGGTAACCCCTCAATCGGACAAAATAAACTGTATCAAGGTTGTTTATTCCATGTAAGAAGTTCATTGGCTGGCTTCTAAGTAACCTGTACAAACCTGTACCCTCAGCCATTAACAGCGAATATCACAAATTTTTGAAAGGAAGTAAAACCTTATCAACAGAGCCTCTGTAATTAATATTCGGCTTCTGGGAGCTTCTCCCCTGGACCACCACCAGGGCACTGCCCGTGGACTCTGTCAGGGGCCCTAACGAGGGTCCACGACCTCCCAGATTCCACGGTTGCAAACTCGCGCTTCTCCCTCGTGGTACACCTTCCGTGCACAGTGACACCCGATACCGTTACACCCGATACCGTTCCGCTCACTCCTTCATATCAGTTGGGGGTTACCACCTAATTCTCATAGCCTCATAGATTTGATTGGGAAAACACAAGCTCCGAAACGCCACTCAATATGCTATTGACTTTGGTAGAGAGCGAAGGTCGTAAGAGGTCACTAGAGGTCAGACTCTGAAAACGTCATCGGTACACTGTATCTCAAAATGGTAATTTTTATGGATTAAAAGAATGAAGAAGTGCATAGATGACCATATTAAGAGAAACTGGTATCTTGTTGTTGTGGTGGTCAGGGCTGATATGAGGTCAGTACAGGTCAAACGATATGACCTTAACCTGATATCCCCAGGAGAGAAACTATGACAAATCTCATACTCGGCAAGCAGTTGCCCTGTATTGAGTAAAAAAATGCTTGTTTTTTTGTTTTTGCTACTCTAAGTTTTTTTCTTTTTGCTGTTTTTTGTTCTTTTTTTCTTTGGGGGGGGGGGCTACTACAGATCGAAGAACATGTCAGATGACTTTCGCCTTTTCGGTGTGGAATCATTAGATGAAGTTCTGGATTGTCTGACGTGCAAAAAATAGGTTACAATAAAGGCTGTATCACCACCTCATTGACGGTGGTATGCAATTGTACTTGCAATGAGGTAATATGATGCTCACGTAATCAACATTAGCTCGAGATCTCTTGAAGGAGGTTTAACGTAAGGTTTTGGTAATTAAGTGAAAGACAGAGAGAGCAGACGTTCGCAATGGATGAACTCTCTGCGTCAGTGTAAAGTTTTCAAGTGCTGAGGTTTGTAATACCCCTTAAACTTTGTCCCATTTTTTTAACTACATGTTTATCATTAACTTGGCTGATAAAAAGATATAAAAAGAAAAAAGACTGAAACAAAATATGTTGATGTCCATTACAAATTTTGATGTCAAGGGTCATCTCATCTCATCTGTTAAACCCTAAGCAATAGAGTGCAAGAAGAAGGATGTATTTTAAAGATATGAAATCATCCATTACCTCCTTGTTAATTAAGTTTTACTGGAACAGAGACATCTCCAAAACACCCTCCTCTCGCATCAGATGATTTGCAGCTTACAAGAAACCACGTTTTGTTCTTAACGTTTGGCGCATTGAGGAGCCGTTTTGAACTGGGGAATAAGAGGTCACTGTAGACTGTAGACAAAAGGAACATTTAAGTATTTGTTAACATTTAATCTTCTTAAAATCTACACTTACGTTTGTACTGACAACAAACGTTAAGTAAGTCTTGCGGTTTCAGCTAAATCTTGACAGAATGTCTAAACTCATTTCAATGTATGCAATTTTTGGCCGCGAGTTTGCATTGGTTACAAATTTACATGATTACAGTCATTTTCCCAAGGTTAGTTCTTTGACTGGCCTAACGTAAAAACCAACACTTGGCAAATGCAAGTACGCACTCCTACATTATCTCAAACATTATATGGCACAAATTGGCAGGTGAAGCACACATCTCATCCTTCTTCATGCGGGAAGACAGTATACGTTCTGCCTCTGCAATAATTAATCAGATCTTTCAATCTACCCACCTTTGTTTAATTTTTATTAAACAAATTATTAATCTAGCATTCAAAATCCGCACTTTTGCCGCAGCAGTGACTTTCTAGTAATATCAAAGAAACAAATGATTTGTTTCAATTATACGGCGCATAGTTTATTTGCACTGTTTTGACCGTCTTCCTTCTTTTATTCTCAGGTAGTTGCATACATGGTCACGTCTATTATTGCATCTGTACTGAGTGCGTGTTGCTTTATATATTCAGCATATGGAGCTTACTCAACGGTAGGAAGCCTAAAAATTGTATTATATGAGAGAACATCAAAAATAAGATTGAATTTATGTTTTTTTATTAGGTGGAAAACGTTTAGCCTATAGAAACTATTATTAATAAGGAGTTGCACATCTCATCTACTTTACGTTCTCTGCATATTTTGTGATAATTAAACTTTGTCAACATAGTGACACGAAGATAATGGCTGGGGGGGGGGGGGGTGATCCAATGAGTTTTGATTCCATCAAACTTGGGGCTAACAGGAGTTTTCGATAACCTTTGCAAAATTAGCCCACCATTACATATTTAATTTACAAATTTATGTTTAATATTTTCTCACTAATTTAGATAACTTTATTGTAGCTCTCTGACTTTCCTAACATATTACGGCTCACAATTAATTTTAGTAAATGCGATCTTTGACCTTTGGCCTAATTCAACATCATTGTAGGATATGATATGTCATGACATGCACCTCTACATTTTCCAACAAATCAGCATACTTCAGAAATAGATTCCACTCACTTGCAGCGTGTTCTAAATGAGATCGAACAAAAGCTCGAAATAAACGCCTTAAGGTGGTCTAGTCTAAAGCACAAATATTCGTCTAATCAGGCCACTATAAGATTTGCTTTGTTTAATTGAGCAGTTACGTGACTCAAAATTTTTATGGTATTTAATATTAATGTTTCCCTTGACTGAACAATGCAAAAATAGTACCGTAATAGGCTATTGAAAATTCTTTGTAATTTCTCTCTTCACGCTTTCTTTCCTTTATTTTTTGAAATTATATTTATAACTTTTTAAGCTCTTGAAATAAGTGGGGCCAAGTGTCACCCAGTAATCCCTCCTATGATCAGCAATAATCCATTAAATATCTTACTCCTCTGTAACAACATCCGAGATAACCTTCTGACCACTTCATCAAAAAGAGTACTGCGTGTTACTTGTTTCGTGTTACCCTTTTTTGGCAATAGAAACCAATTTACATTTATTGGAACGAAATCATAGGAAACAGTTATAAGACCAGCACTGTAAGGAATTCAAATTTTTCTGTAAACTGAC
Source organism: Holothuria leucospilota (assembly GCA_029531755.1). Taxonomy (NCBI): domain Eukaryota; kingdom Metazoa; phylum Echinodermata; class Holothuroidea; order Aspidochirotida; family Holothuriidae; genus Holothuria; species Holothuria leucospilota. The sequence continues at coordinate 14,623,275 of CM055979.1, forward strand.
TCTATCCAAGCATGTAGCGACGGAGCCACGGGAGCTCTCTCCTCCTAGTAATTTTTATCGCTGTGTTCGGTTGGCAATACATTTGGTGGATATGCCAGATATAACCACAATACAGCTGTACCTGCCAGTATGATACATTTGACTTATAGAGCTTAATATCCGAACCCCGAACTATCCTATTCTACACTTGCGTTAATTCATTCAATTTATTGAGAAAGGCCGATTAGTTGTGTTAACATTATTTCTCTGGAAGTATCACTTGATTAATCCTCCATGAGCGGAAACAAGGTGTGAAAATGAATTGGTATCCAGGCAAACTCCCAGGTACGGTAATAAGTTGCTAAAAAGTGGAAATTGCTAACCGATTTAAGTACAATATTGCTGTCGGCACCATTTTCGATGGAAATTCAATTTTAATTTCAAAATAGTACCTGCTAAATACATAATATATTTAAAAATAAATATAGAGTCGAAATGAATAGAACTAGAAGATCTGAAATCCTTCATATTTTAGCCTGAGTATAATGAGAATCATTATTGTATAAATTGTGTACATTGTCAGTGGCGAATGGGTGTCGTCCTAATGCAATGTAATTAAGTGTATATTCGGTACGTGTATTGTCATAGCTACCGAAAAGCCATATCCTAATCGATCGGGTTCACCACGCCGTTTTTGAGAGAAACGCAAGTTTTTTGTGTTGTTATCGTTCGTACTAAACTTTGTCTTTGTTACGCTACAAAGACATACAATGTGTTGCATAAGTCTTCCCCCATCGGGAAAATGTGGCTTTCCCTCAGAAGGGAGAATCTCCCGGACTGTCGAATGACATAGACCCCTTATTTGTCCATTTTGAAAAATTCATCAAACTTTCAATAAATATTGAAACTTTTTCAATATATATAATATATAATGTTTCACCTAAAACCCTCAACATTTCAAAAAGCTTCTTCAAAGGGGAAAGGCATACTTCCTCATTTTTGGGTATCCCCCTAGAACGATGGCTTATGACGTTTAGCTCCCAACCGAGAACAGCTTCTTTCGTCTTCGGTAACAAATCATCTTCATTAATTGCTATCTCTTAAAGAAAAGACCGTATAGTAGCAACACTGTCTCTAAACCATCTAGTTGTATGATAATCAACCGTGTAAATCGCGGTGTCCTCAATCTAGTCATAATGAATGTAGACTAATGAGAACGTGAGATGGACTGTTCAGTTCAGACCAATGCTATGAATAGTTGTGACATTTTGTTGCACATCGACAAATATTAGTATTTGATCATTTGAATTTGAAATCTGATCAATTAAATAATATTGCTTTCTTTTTTTTTTTTTGCATCTTAAAGTGGTCTAAAGATGAGCACGATGTAATCTATCATTTTTATCTTTTTCTCTATATCTTCGTAATAAAGTGGTTTGAACACGGAAGCGGTGCAACTGATCTCTCGATTCAGATCATCCTGTGCATAACTTTTTGCATACAACTGGTGGGTTCAATTATCGGAGCAAGTTTCACATGCAGTCCACTGTGCTTTAGGGAGGATCATACTCAACAAATAGTAAGGATTTATACTAAGACTCGTTGCCTTAAGTACATGACTCGGTCTGAGCCCGTTTTAACAACAATTTATTTGTATTTATATCATAGTCTACTATTTTCTTGCTAGGAATCATGGTCCGTTTGTATTGAATTAAGGCCTTTGGAAAATCCCCAAATTCATAAACCTCCCTGATTCCAGTTTGGACTTCTGTCTTCCATTGGGGTTATTCTACTCTCATACTCACGAAATGCCCTTTGACAAACCTGACCATGGACATAGAAAGTGTATGAAAGTAATATCCAAATATCAGAAATAGCTCATGTATTTAATAACCGTTAGTAAAATATCCCCATTTTTTTCCAAATAGTAAACGTTTGAAACTTTAGAATATACAGTAGAACGTCAATCATAAACACAGATTTCGGTCACAACGAATTACTATGCAGATGTAACGAAAAAAGAAATACGCAAATACTTGGAAATGAGACAGAAAAACTCTCGACGAAATTTAAAGGAAATGCCCAGTTTCCATATCTAATGTGCTCTACTCGGCCGATGAATACCTGTTACTAACAGTTAAATGGAAACGTACAAAGCAACATATTTTATGCACTTGCTAGTCGTTAGAAGACCATAATTTGATTCTAGTCTAGTAAATGGGTTTTCTTGATTTTTCGTCATATAAATATACATATATATCTATATAAGAGCTTAGGGAGAAAATTTTCTTTGTTATTTTAGAAAGAATGCTTTCATGATTTAGGTACTATTTCTAGACATTTTTTATTGTTGAAATTAGTTTTAGAATGTTCTTTGGACTTTAAATATCATATTTTGATAGTTTCAGGGTAAGTAGTTAGGGGAAAATGTCTCCTAAATAAACAATTTAGGGTTATATATATATATATATATATATATATATATATATATATATATATATATATATATATATATATATATATATATATATATATATATATATATATATATATATATATTTCAAAAATGTTCCCCACTACATAGACTTGAACGTTTTTTGATATTTAGGGTTGTCTCTAGTAATCATGTGTAGGAGAAAATTTGAAAATCATTTTCATCAGTTGTTCTCTTCCCAACAGTGTTTCCGCCAGGGGACATGCGGCTTCTCCCCTTGTCAAGTCCTTTTCCCCTCCTGTTACGTTTGCTCCTGTGGATAAATGTACAGTTAAAAGGGACGATGGGCACTAACATTTTTCCCTCTCGAAAAAGATTTTTGCTTCTTTTTTGGCTTCCTTTACTTGTCCCCTCCCCTAACTTTTGAAATTCTGGTAGTGTCACTGGTTCCAAAAGAACAAAAAATGATGAATAATCCTTTTACCATTGTGTTTTAATTTTACTTTTACAGATTTACTTCTGCATACCTGAGGGTCAGCTTCCGCCTCCAGCTTTCACACATGATTTGGGCACTACCCAACCAAGTAATACATTTCATAACACCGTGTCCTTGCAGCCCACTTCTCAAAATACCTTTGAGACAAATGAGCCTTCAAAACTTTAACACAATATTTAATTTGTAAAATGCGCATGTGCAAAGGTGGACGATGTTTTGAGGAATTATAACACTACTTCCTTTCAAGCTGTTCTATAGAAAATATCGATATAGCTATCTACTGTGAGCACCAGGAGTTCGGAACAAACACTTTTGTTTAGATGGTTCCCTAAATTTAGTATTGAGCAATTTCGCCGCTTTATGAAAGTTTCTCCTCCTTTTGCCTTTTCTCCTCGGTTTCTTGATCTTTTAATTCAGCCTGTTTGATTGAGCTCGTCTTGGCGGTCATAGTAGTTAAGGGGGAGAGGGGATACTTTTCGTCCTATCTTCTCCACTGTACGATACTGTTGGAATCCTTTACAGTTTCAACGAATTACAACTTGAGACTGTTCCGTTCATTTCCAAAACCAACATTGCGCGACATCCTAACATTTCGCTTCCTGTCAACATTTCGCTTCCTACTAACATTTCGCTTCCTACTAACATTTCGCTTTCTCCTATATTTATTGACACTGCCATTGGTTACATTCATGTTGAAGTGCAAAGGACCATAAATAAAACTGTTGCAATCAAGTGTCACACTGCTTTGATGTGTAATTGGATAACATTAAATTAATATTCACTCTCAGCCTGATATTGTCGCTGTAATATATAGGGAGTTGTTATCCGAATAAAGATAGCTCGCTAAAACGTCCTTTGAAGTGAGGTTTGCGCATTCAGAATCGCCCAGTAATCATTCCATTATTTTGCTCTTAAGATTTCTGTAAGAACTAAGCTGGATGAAAACGTTAACACAAAGAGGTTTGTCGTCTGCTTCATCTCGAATAGAAATACGGCGATTTTGTCCATTGTTATGGTATTGCCAGTAGCCTAAAATTATATACTTTCTCCCTGGTGTCATCTTGTGTTGCAAATAAATAAGGCCACATAGGTTTGATTTATGTGAAACTGTGAACAAAGATTTATGTCCGGCAATTTAAGGAAACTTGAGAGAACTCCAGAATGCAGTACAAGAATTAGTCCTCTGTCTCCGCGCTCTTTGCATATAGTCTCCCTACATGGCAGAGGCATTTGGAGTGGTCTAGTTCTATTAAACAGCCATTTTTAGTTAAAAAAAAGCCTGTCATTACTATGATGGCGACACCAACCTACACATCAAACAATTGTTCAATTTAAGCCCCTCGTTAAAGTATAACTAGAGGTGAGTGATGTCGTAAGGAGATAGAAATCGAACTGAACGCATTAAATAAAGAGCCCAAGACCTTGTAAGCCTTACCACCAGATAATTGTTGGTAATCTGTTCACACTTAAATAGGTCTTATAAGTTTAACTTCTAATGCCATCTCCATTCGGGGAGCAGCTCCCTCTCGAGCTTCCGAAAGCTTTTTATCAGGACCCGTACCGGGACATTGTCTCTATACACCCTTAGCGGTTTGCCGGAACAATTACAATTTAAACACGAGGGTTTAAATTATTTCTTAACTCTTAAAAAATACACCATATTCACGTATACTGCACCTTCTAGCTTTTTCAAATTAAAAGCCAGCACAAGTTTGGGCAATCACCGAGATTCCTCCTAATGGCACTGGGTGTTCATTTCAAATTGAAGAAAAAGCACTTTATACATATGTATATTTGTTCATTAATATTTACCGAAAATTCTATCGGTCTCCTTTAACCTGTTTTTTATATAGTGAGACTCAAATTTATTTCGCTATAAGCACTGAAAATAGAGTGTAAGCCTAGTGTCACCAAATTCAACTCTCTCTAGATATCATTTTTTGTGTGGAAACCTCTTAGTGAGCAAAGGTCCACTTTTGCCGGTTTGTTTATGTCCAGAGCATCTGATCGTTGGTCTGGACATAGTCGTGACCGCTAAAGACCAATGATCCTTATAACTTAAACACCTCGGTGTCGGTTTAAGGTAAACCAGTCCACCCAAACCGACAGATCTCCCACGTCAGACCACAGGAGACCAACCAGAGTAAAAATAAATCATAGTTCATGGAACAAAACTATAGCTGACAGCATATTAAATCACAAGCTTAAAAATTGGTTTAGAGTTTGACTTGCAAACCTCGTTTCCGCGACTATTTTGCTGGGTTAGAAAGTTACTTTACTACAAGAATAACTTTCAAAGAGTGCAACCAATATTCAAAAACAACAATTGTACATACTCAGGCTAAATTGTTGACTCTCATGGTTTAGCTAGACAAGACCTGAATCGTCATCAAACAAAGTGTCCTGATAGAAAGAAATTTTCTCTGGGACCATAAAAAACATATAACTTCGTTTTGCCCGAAATAATTTATGAAGTCATAAATAGTTAGCACTTTCTCTCGAGTCGAGCTTGCATATCACATCTGGTCAACATATCCATACATTATACATTGAATAAGTTACATCATTACATCAAGTAGTTATTGAAACCACGCCTTACGACATTCTTTTAAATTGTGGAAACATACTCACATGCATAAAAGTAATAATTTAAGGAAGAATTTCGTTCGTCTTCATATATTTCTAAATGTGGAAGTAACTTTAAATATTTAGCAAAAAACAAGATTCCTCAAACTAGTAAGATTACAGGCTGACCCAACTTTCCATCAACGAACACAAATGACATGGGAAGAAATTGTTCATCTCACAAAACTGTGCCTCATTTCCACGGATTTTAAATGGCATGGCCAGTTTCATGAACAATGTGAAGGTCAGGCAATGGGTTCCCCCTTATCACCTATCACGGCAACATCTTTATGGACCATTCTGAGACTATAGCCACATCCACTCATAACTTGAAGCCCACGGTATGGTTCAGATACGTTGATGATACCTTTGTGGTATGGGAACATGGTCGTGGAGAACTAGACAAATTTCGAAATCACTTGAACAATCAACACACTGCTATTCAATTTACCATGGAATTGGAAAACCATGGCGCTATTCCTTTTCTGGATGTCAAGGTACAAAAAACTGATAGCAAGCTATCTTTTCCAGTGTACAGGAAACCTACGCACACTGATCAGTACCTTCACTTCTCCTCCAATCAGGGGCGGACTGTCAATGAACTGGGCCCCCGGGGAAATGGGTATGGGGCCCTCCTCCTTCCCAACCTGAATCAACTTTCCCTCACCTCACCCTGGATCTCCCAATTTTCCGATTCTCATTAAAATTTCCCAATGACATGTGTGGGCCCCCTATCTAAGTGGGCCCTCGGGCAGTGCCCAGTTGCCCGACTGCTCAGTCCGCCCCTGTCTCCAATCACCATGTCTCTGCTAAATGATAGTCTGCTAAATACACTGGTACATAGAGCTTTAACACTTCGTGATGAGGATAAAGTATCCAATGAACTTGAACACATTACTAAAGCCTTACATAAAAATGGTTACCCCGCCCACTATGTGCACAGAGCTGTGAAAAAACAAACCCAACAAACAACAAAAAAGAATGGAAGTGAAGAGTATAACAAAGGCCTCACCTTCATGCCCTGCGTCAAAGGAGTGTCTGAGAGAATAACCAGAATCTTGAATCGCGCAGGAGTTAAAACCTTCTATTCCAGATCTCAAAAGCTACGGGATATCCTCAGCCAGTCCAAAGACCCCTTGCCAAAAAACCACACTGCTTGTGTTTACTCAATCCCATATAGCTGGGGACAACAGTACATTGGTCAAACAAAACCTTCACTCAGGGTGAGAGTAGCCAAGCATAAGAGAGCTACAGAACAAGGTAAGGTGGAATGTTCTGCTTTGGTTGAGCATGCTCACTGCAATAACCAAACACCTCTATGGGCAAATGTCAAAAGCATTGTTAAAGTTCAACATTTAGGAATGCGGCTAATTAGAGATGCTCTAGAGATTAGGGTCAATGAAAAATTTACTACTAACAGGATGGATAGGAAAGATGCCAGCAACATGTGGAACAGTCTTTTTGCATCCAATCGTGGTCCTTTCTCACTTGCCTCATCCAATGAGAACACAGATAAATTGGCCAATCAGAGCACAGAATCCTCAATTCAACTGTCCAATCAGAACGCAAACAAATCAGCCAATCAGAACACAGAATCCACCAATCAGGGTTGCAGCATAACTATATAACTTCACCGCACTTGCTTCCTTGAATCAGTCCTGAAGAAATCAGAGCCACTTCTGACAAAAGCTTGACTATTTCAAGACCTTCGACGGCGTACTCGTTGAAATCATCTTACTAGCGTGGATTCCCGTCGTGAAAGCCTTTCTACTTACTAAGATTCCTCAAAGATGCAGTGGTCACTGAATCTCACACAGCAGTACAATCCTGTCTTAATATAATCTGGAATCCGTTTGAGTGTGATACGTGTCATGCTTACTGCTAGACGAATAAGCTAGTCCAATTTTGATTTAGACTTAAACTCAATGTGGTCCAACCTCTGCCAGGTATGTATAATTTTAGCCTTTACTCCCAAAATCCACCTGAGCTGTTCACACTGAGCAGTTTCAATCTGTTGTTTACCTTTTCAGACCAATTTAAACAATATTTTGTCATATCATCTGAAATTGGTTTTAATTGGAGCATGTCAATAAAATTACATTACCATAATAAAAATACAGGGACCAGGCAAGAGTACTGGGTAAGGATAGTGTTCCATCAACCAATGACATGCTTTCAACTGAACGAACAAACAAACAAATGGAACGTCTTAAAGGTAAGAAATGTATGTATGTATCCCATTCGGGTTAATGGGGTACATAGAATGGTTGCTGCTCAGGAGTAAAACAGTGATGATAAATTACTCTTATTGTGTCATTTATCTCAAGTTTCAGTCGAGCATGGCTTGTCTCGTACAAGCCTGAAAACGTACTATTCTACCCAGAACATCATAGTATCTAAGCCGGGGTGTTTTTACAAGTTTCTTAAAGGTCGTGTGATGTGAAAATAACATAGTTGGATATTTGATGTAAAAAGCATTAAACATCCAGAAAATAGCCGCAATTTTCATTACAATCCATCAATTATTGACCATTTTACAGGGAAACTTCTGTTTCACACTTGTATTATGGATAAACATGGGTTAAATATGCAATTATGTGACATCGAAAGAGGGACCTACCGTATATGGCCCATGTTAGCCTTTGTTCTTTTCAACCTTAATTTCAAAGACACCGGGTAGCATTGTTATTTCCTGAGGGGTTTATTACCGGTATATAAAAGTTAATTCTTTTCCTTGAAAAATATTGATATCACTCACCAAACTGTAATCTATATGATCAGTAATTAAGAGATAAGTTATATAGGTTTAACAAAAAGAATCATAACACTGTGCAACACTCCATATCATTATTTTTGTATAAGCAATTAGTTTCTTCAGAAACCATCAAACTTTGAAGATGTGTATTTTGAGAACGGTAAAAAATATTGAAATAATAACAACGGATCTTTGATTGGAGGACTTAATTCTTAACTGACTAGTGAAACAGCTCTTTTTGGTGGCATGTAACACGACCTTTAACTGGTAAAATATTTCCATTTTTATCAGATAGCCCAAAAAATAGATTTGCCATACTTGTTCTCTACTAAATTCGGAAAATTTCTTCAGATTCAAGTGTAAGTCACAACAATACAGCCGTATATGCCGCCTTCTACACCAGTGGTTCCAAATGGGGCGGTATTGCTCCTGGGGCGTTTTCGTAACTAAGGGGGAGAAGCGATAAGAGCCAAATACGAGGCAGAGGAGTTTGAAAAAAGAAATACTAAATTTATTCGGGGTTTAAAAAGATACCAAATATATTCTTCTAGCTTAACTTTTAAATTAGTACCGTATGCAATAAAATGGAAATTTTGGGTTCATTACAATGATGATGAACTTTCTCATCTGCTAGATGCAAAGAAATTGCACTTCATTAACAGTGTTGCATTCCAAAAAATTCATGAGAGGACCCCATGATGAAGTTATGTACGCTACCATACGAACATTAACAATGTCACAATGAATAGTGCAGAAGGCAACACTTCATACAATATCATCATTTTGAGACTTGAGTATTTACAAACGGCATGTGTTGCAGAATAAGGAACTAAGATTCAACTAATTGTGTTAAGAGTCCATTAGAACTTTAGTTGCAAACTTCCCGGTATCTGAAGCGATGTCTCGGTCTCGGATATTGAGGTTGGGACAACATTGTTTCAAACAACACTGCCTTTAAGTAGCAGACGTTTCGCAGCTGGGCATGATAACAATAGCTCGGCTGCCAGATAACCTTTTTGGAATTGACTGTCCATCTTAGGGGTGCAGCTCCCGGGAGATTGCTCCAACCGGGAAAGAGAGGTTTTTGTGGGTCGGAGAAATAAAATGAAGTGGAGATGTTAAAATGTTGCTTTTGCTTTTTTAGCTTTTGGAATGAGGAAGTCGGCCCTTTTTTAACTCGTCCCTTCTCCCTGAAGGCTTATAACTTACTAGACATAGTTGATTTAAGTTGTAGCAATAGCTGTCAAATTTTTCCTGCGTATTAGCTAGTGGGAAACGCCTTGAAGGGTGTGACAAATTTGTAACCAGAGATAATCCGAATCCCTTAAAAAATCTGCAAATTAATAATTAATTGTATCTTGAAATTTTGTTTTTGTTATTTTATTCATTAGTAAACCGGAAATACAGGGATGTTAAACCTGATAATCTCACCACAGAGGCTGGAAATAGTAATTATCAGATTGTTTTTCAAGTTGTTTTCACGTTTGATGATTTCCAGCTACGTAAATACCTCCCTGGTCCGATTACGTTTCACAATTTAATATGTATAATGAAGATATAATTGCACAAAGTTTGATTAACAGATGGTAAAAGGTTCACTGCATTTAGCAAACAATGACTAAAAGAATGTACCAATGAATTTTTATACTCACACCAGTTCCCCTAGATCAGCGTTCCCAACTGGGAGGTATTGCCAGTGGCGGCTTTTCCGCAACAAATGGGAGGGGGCCGATAAGGGCCAAGGGACAGCAGTTAAGGCATTTGAAAAAATGTAATCATAACTGAATTTAAACGGGGCTAAACACATACCGAGTATTTTCCTTTCATTTAGCTGAACTTTCAAATAAGTATGCAATAAGATGGAGATAACAAGAAGAGAGGGTCTAAAATTCCCTCTTTGAGTTTACAAAAATGTTGTGAATTATGTTATCTGCTAGCTGCCAGGAAATCTCATCAAACAGAGTTCAGTTTCAAACTTTTCCTTGTGAGCACCCCATACCTTCATCAGTGGGGTGAAGTGGGGAAGGGGAGCTATGGGATCCGTAGATCAAAATTCTGCCTTGCTGTTCATAGAAGCACATACTGACATAATCGACAATTGCAGATAACTGAAAAATGATAGCAAACTTTTGCCATGCAAAAGGAAGCTGGATATTTTAAAATATCTTCTAAATGCTGTTTTGGACGTGCGAATTTCGGCTATCTGCAATAATGCCCGATGTAGGGCACTTCGAGTAGCGTACGTCTTCCAAAGCCACATGCACCCACTATCAGCCTATTCCCTCCAACAAGACAAACCAACTACAAAATCAAGGATACTTTCTATTAGTTACTACTCAAATACAAATGGCCAAAGGGTGATTTTGCAAAGTCGTAATGGGGATCGCACCGGACCGCGCTGTGCTTTCCCAATGGATACAAAAAGGGCGATCACACCGGTGCTGTGCTGCGCCGCGCGGGGCGCCGTCCTGCGTATGGCCACCTGTAAGTTATTTCATATGTTTAACTTTTTATAAGAGAGGCACAGCGCCACACAGAGCTGAGCGGGGCAGCGTAGCACCGGTGTGATCCCCCTTTAGTAAATAATTAGAGAAACACTCATTTTCTTATGACTATTATCTCCATTCATGCTAAATCAAGTCGTTTATTACTCAAAAAATTCTTATATTCGTTTTTGGGAATGTTTCCTTAAATTACACTGAATTCAACACGAGACTAAAGCCGATATCAACGTTAAAATATTCGTGTGCTACGTAGCCTAAAACAAAAATTTCTTCCCAACGCTATTGCTATTTCTTATGCGTTGTATTTGTAATTTTTACAGTTTCGTGTGGCAAACTACAAGCATTCACATTAGCATTTTTCGACGAAGTATTTTCTCCAGTTACGTCATAGGAAGAATACATGATCAAAGAGTTGTCTGGAAACGGTGAATACTGTGGTGGCGCATTTGATATATTGCTGTAAGGTGGTAGTTGAACAGATAAAGTAGGTGACGTCTCACAACCATTATAATAAACCTGTGGCAATAAAAAGGTAAATCTTTCGGTTAGAAATTGGTGACACCCTTAAACCTCATATAACTTACTTCATCTTTTAAACAACAACCATCCCATCATCAATTAAAGGAGCAGGACAATAAGCGAGTTTGATCATTTAAATGGGGCATGGAATTGTGCAATGCACGGGGGGAAACAAACCTCGTGCTCATACGCAGATTGTATTACAAACTCCTATACCAATAAGGCAGTTTATTTGCAGCTCAGAACGCAACGCCACCCATATAAGAAGCCTCCATCTATTTGCTATGGATCTGTAAAAGAATGATTGAACATTGTTTTAAAACAAACCCAAATTTTTTGAAAACCTGTTGTAGGTTTGCGTATTTTATAGGTGTAAATCGTAGACATGTCTTTTACCCCTAGTCAACTGTGGATATCCCCAATTGCCAAATGCAAAGTTTGCTAGGAAATTTGATTTTGCACCTTTCCAAGATGTGCCCCATTCATTTTTAAGCATTTTTTATGTTTCCCCCATTTTCCTTGTTATCACCCTATCATCAGAAAACGCACCATGTGTTGGTGCACCAGTGCGTGTATGCGTGTAATACGTATTAATCGGGGATATACACCATTAAGTGGTGATATTCACGTTTTCACTGCTAAAAACGTGTATCCCAATTGAGACCTATTTCATGTATAGGTGGTCATGTAATGTTTATCCCGACGCTTTTGAGGATGTGTGCATGTGTATACGAATTACCGATGTCGCTTATTACAGGTCAAAGATGCTATCAGCATAGCTACCATACCCCTGTAGCTACGCCGTTGTCGAAAGTGACCCCGAATGGAGAGGCAAATATCGGAGTGGAAGTGAAGGCTAAGTTTGACGAGTTTGATCTTTCATTCGCCTACTTGCGTACAAAAATAAGAACGTTCTACATCAAAAGCCATTGTTAGAACAGCTTGGCTTGCGTGCGGGTAGTTAATTTGCAGGGTGCATTTCTTTCTAAATTTATCTAAAACACTTAACACTTGCACGAACAGAAAACGAACGCCTTAATTTTCTCTCGTTAAAAGGAGCTTAAGGAATCAGGGCTGTATAAAACTGTGTTATATCAAGGAACCAAGGTAATTGTCCTATTAAAGGAGGTTCTTCAGTGACGTCACAAATACATGTGACAACAAAGTCAGCCACAATGGACGTCAGACTTATCGCCCGCAACAAGCACTCTGTGTACAAATGTATTGACCAAAGGTTAAAATGTTTGGTATATTCTTTGTAAAGAATGTTTCGTGATGATAGTCAAAGTTTGGTGCGTAATGGTCAAGGAAAATCACAGGGCCAACAGATTTACTATCGATTACCAACAAATGTACAACGTATAGCTAGATGGGTTCTGAAATTAGTCAAGAACGTAAAGGCTGGAGTCCACATACTAAATTGACTATAGTGCTCACTTCTTATCCGGTGAGCGACTAAAGACATTACGATGAATTCTTCATTACGATCGTTATGAAGTATTTAAACCAAAGAAAAGGATTTCCTGTAGACGTTATATACTTCCAGAGAGCATTTGACAAAGTTCCTCATCTACATCGTATTGCTTAATTTCAAGCTCATGGTGTATCTGGCCTTGTAAGTAACTGGAAGGTTTGGTTGTCTAGGAGAAAGCAAAGGGTGCAGCTTGGTGGTACCTTTTCTAACTGGTCGCATGTTTGTAGTGGTGTACCTCAAGGATCAGTGTAAGGATCTATTTTGTTTACTGTTTTTATTAATGACATTGCTGATGGCATAGTTGGAAGTATAACCTTAAATTTGCAGATGATACTATTTTCTTTTTCAAAAATCTATGGAGAGGGTAATGTTGCTAGTTTGTAGTAAGATTTGGTTACTGTATACAAATGGTCGGAGGACCGACAAATGTTATTAAATGTAAATAAATGTAAGGTATTTCACATTGGTAGGATTAATACTGTTTCTTCATATTCCATGGGAGGAAAAGAGTTGCAGGCAAGAGATGGAGAGAGGGACCTTGGTGTTTTTATACATAAGTCCTTGGAACCAAGTAAACATGTTTCAGAGATAGTAACGAAAGCAAACAAAATACTTGGCATTTTAAGTGGAGCTCTGATTTTTAAGGAGAGACAGAGATCTTGCTGTCACTTAGAAGAGGCCTTTAGTTCGTCCTGTCTTGGAGTATTGTAGTCCATTATGGAGTCCGTATTTAAGACAAGATATTTTTCTGATTGAAAAGGTTTGGAGGAGGTTTACATATATGAAACCAGACATACAGCATCTGTCGTATGACCAGAGACTTGATGATCTGGGACTTATGCCTTTAGAAATTAAAAAGTTAATAGTGAAACTTATTGAAACGTATCGTATTATTAAAGGTTAGAGTCTGGTAGTCTTTTTGAAATGAGGTATGGATTCACCAAAGAGAACAGCCACATGATATACAAGGGTCACTGTAGACTGAATACGAGGTACTTTTCTGAACAGAGGGTCATCAATGCTTAGAATCAGCTGCCATCTTAAGCTGTTGTCTGCAATATGATCACTACCTTCAAGTCCTTCCTCATCAAAGACTGTCTGAGGCGACGGCGACTAATGAGGGATTTTATGAGTCTCTGACTCCTTTCCTGTCAGCCACCTGTTTAGTCACGTAGCTCACAGGTGAATAACAGGTAAATCTAGCTCACACGCAGGGAAGTACAAACGTACATGGGAGTGCAATCAATCGTCAATAGCTCATTTAAGGAAAGTCTCTTTGAAAAAGAACAAAATCTTTCACGCTTTGGCCGATTCAAGTAAAGGTCTTGCACTTTGTTTGACGTCCAAAATAGCGGTACAAGTAATATCGAGCTCATTATGACGTCACGTAAAGAAATCCCAGAGGGTCGTAAACTTCATATCAGTCAATGTGCATTCATTTGTAAGGGACTGTGTTATAGGGCGAGAAAAAAAACGTCTTCTTGCCCAGCTGAAAATTTCAGTTGAGTCCAGTTCAAATTTCATGCCGTATTGAACCCGTTAAAAATGTTAAATTTCCGACCCCAAAAATTGGACTTTCGTGGGGTAGGATTATATGTCACTTCTAACGCCCGAGGCTATCTCAAGGGCCGATCCAATTAATTGTCTCTTTCCAACAAGCTGTATCACATGTAATGATCTGGACAATGACAACTTCCAGCCTTGACGCAATTGGTGTAATAGAGAAGGGGAAAGAGGTTTTTAGTAGTTTTAACGAGACCAATACCTCATGTGAACTGGACTTGCTCATATTTGAACTGGACCCAACAGGACTGGAGTGAAACCAGTTGATTTTAAGGGTACGTAAAACTCACGATTGCATGGCGAGATTGATGAAGGGACTGAACTGGAACTCAACTGGAGCCATCTGAGCATTTCCCTGTAGTAGCAGTTCAAATGGACTATTGCTAACGACATCCGAAACCGTTTAAATGGAATCTGTTTTAACCAACTGAATTTGCTAGACTGATGAGACTGTTTCTAAAAATTTCAATTTCATAGTGGTTTCATTGTAATTGAGCAGTTACTAGTAATAGAGAATTGGTTCACTTATTAAAGTCTTTTTTGAACTTGTCCAGTAAAGTCCAGTGGGACTTTTCCCTTAAACTAGTCAGTCCAGCTGAACTAATCACAATAAAGTAGTCTGATTAACCTGGTCCAGAAGAGTGCAGTTGAATTGATCACAATAAAATCCTGGTTCACGAAAGTCCAGATCACCTGCTAACAATAATATATTGAACTGGTCCTGTAACGCCAGTTAAACTGATCACGATATTTAAACTCCAGTTAAACTGGTTCGGTAAAGTACAACAGAACTGATCACAATTAAACCCTACCGCAATGGTTCAGTAAAGTCGAGTTGAAATTATCACAAAATTGAAAATCCAACTGAACTGGTCCAGCAAAGTCCACTTGAACTAGTCATCATAAAGTCATATTGAAATGGTCCAGTAAGTTCCAGTTGAACTAACCATAGAAAAATACAATTGAACTGTTCCATTAAAATCCAGTTGAAGTAATCACAATAAAGTCATATAGAACTGGTCCACTAAAGTTCGGTTGAACTGATCACAATAAATTCCTATTGAACTACTCCAAGTAAAGTCAAGTTGGACTGATCAAAATATTTAAAGTAATAGTGAAGTGGTCCAGTAAATTCCAGTTGAATTGACCACAATAAAATCCAGTTGAACTGAATGGTCCACGAAAGCTCAGGAGAACGGGTCCAAAAACTTCCAGTTGATCTAGCACAGTGCAGTTCAATTGAACCAGTAAGTGAAGTCCAATGAAATGGGATCAGCAAGCTCTACTTGAACTGGTCAAGGAAGTCCACTTTAGCTAGTCCACTCAAGTCCAACTGGACTGGTCCAGTGAAGTCAAATTTAACTGGTCCAGGATGTCCACTTGAACTGGTCTAGTAAAATCCGGTTGAACTGACCCCGATATCAAGTCCAGTAGAACCCATCCAGAAAAATCCATTGAATTCGACTGGTTTTACTAAATTTGCAAAATAAAACTAAAATGCATTTCATCATATCAGAGCTTTCATACAATTTTTTGCCACGGTTTCTTTTTGTCAAATTTATACCCAAAATGTGCAATTTGCACACTCAAATAGTTTGAAACAAGATTAATCCTTCATTAAATTGTTTTTAACGTTTTTGTTTTGTTAACTATTTTTAAATTTCTACATGGGTATGAACATATGCCACTTCATACATTAAATTATCTGTCTTCAATTGCATTTTGAAGTACGTCATTACATCTGAATTACCACACATATGTTGTACACTGTCAAAAAAGTAAACGTAGTAAGTGATTTCATTAGTTTGGTCATAACACAAAACACATTTGAAGTAGCTATTTCTGAAGGAGCCAATTTTCTCATTTGTATTGGAAACGACGTTGAAATTATTCCACACTTAACAAAGATTGCAACTAAATGAGTGCGACCGTGGTTGCTAAACTGTAATGAACCAAACTTGTAGGAATTTAGCTTGAAGTTTATAGCTTTGCTAAAGATCTTGTGGCTCTTGTGCAGTAGTAGAAGGTACTCCGAACTAGTTAGAACAACTTTTGAACTCGTTAAAATTAACGTAAATTTACAATCAAAGTCATTAATTCAAATGTCATTAAAGCTCTGGACTTATTAGCAGGCCTGTTGACAGTACACAAAAACAATCAGTGTCAGGACAGAAGAACCTAGTGAAATGTAATGCCTTAAATATTGACAGAACAGTACTCCAGTATAGGTTTTGCATCCCACAAGGTATTTAAGTATTTCATCCGTTTCTATATCTCAACTAAACTTTTGTAAAATGAAATTAGCCTTGAAATGACTTAAAATAGGAAAACACAGCACACAACTAAGTCTCTGCAAATAACATGAGGGCCACAGTGGACCGTAACGTGTGGTTGGTATACATTTCCATGTAGTTTGGAGCCAAAGTTAGGTTGTCAAATACAAAAAGGGTATTTCACTTATGATTAGAAGTCATCTAGCAGAATTTGAGAGCTTCGTAAATAGCACTTTGAATGAAGTGAAAGGCTGGAACCATATTCATATTATACAAGCTCTCTTAGTTCAAAATTTCAATGGTCACACGCAAATTACACAAATTTGAAATAGTATGACAGGCCAACGTAATGAGTTTTTCCTATGAGGGTAGCTTCTACAAGAGTCCAGAGGAAACGAAACAGACCAAAATTAGTGTGTCTGTCAACGGTGGGTGATAAGTTGTGTGCTGCGTTATGTATTGATTGCATTCAACAGATGCTTGTGTTGTAGTTCACACAGAAGTTTTCGATTGATTAGAGGTTTGGGTTCCTACTTCCGTCCTGATATTTGCGTTTCCCTAGAGAGGCATTTTCCACAACAACGTAACCATACGAGCTTGGTATCTTTCAGTCCACTCTCGTCATGCGTCTTTCCTTTATGCATTTTTAGTGAACTTAAGAAAGATTGTTAACGACTTCTTGTCAAAAATCCTGAAAGAAACCTATCATTTTCTCATAGAACTCCTCTGAGATTTTGCACAGGACATTATGCTAAGAATGCCCCCTAAACTTTCCAACATGTCTTTTTGTAGCTATACAAAACATGGATTTGCTGAAAAAGAGCCTATATCTACTCAAAAATTGGCCTACAGCTATACTCACGAGTTGCTGATGATGCCTGCTGATATTTTTCACATCACAGCAAGTAAAACTAGCTGCAATGATAGAAATCACGAACTGGGCGACAAACAGGATACCTAAGATGACGTACATGGTGAGATTGGCCACAAAATACTCATGGTAGGGATAGGACCTGTATTCGTAGGAAAGCTTTCCATACAAAAATAAACGTAAGCAAGAGTTACACACGCAGTTGAACGAATTTTTCTCTAGTCATTGTGGATATGCTCTTCGTATGTAAAGCTTCTCTTAAATCACAATACCAGCCTATGCAGTTACAGTGAATAACGGCAAATGCAAGACTAGAGAGTTTGTTGGCAACTCCCTGGTATAACTTAATATAGAACTCCATCGTAGAACATCGTGTGTGACATAGGGTCACACACAAAAATGATTTTTAAGTCTGACGGAACTCTTTAACTAAAAAAGGAATTGTCATCATACTTGTTAATTTAAACTGGATACTCACAGGCGCAAATAATGCAAAAATAATTCCATAGAAAGCATAGAGCAAAAGTCCAGCACCCATTACAGCTGATATGATGGAATTGACCATGTAGGTGATAACCTGGAAAAAAGATCATGAATGACTTCACAAAAAATATTTTTCACAATTCGTTTAGAGTACTAAAGTCTAAAATTGAGGGTTACACATGTTGATAAATGATGAATGCCATTGGTCCAACACAACTTCATAGCTTGACAGTTGCGGAGGAAAAATGTTGAAATTAATTCACCCTTTTTCAAATGGCCGATTGCGCAATAATTTGTAATTTCCTCATTTTACAGCTTACTTTGGCTGGTTTTGTTTCCCATTGAAATACAAATGTTTACATATGTACCCTTCATGAGCTTGAACTAATTACCCTTTTTTCGTAGCACTTTGTGAGAGGTGGTCTCGTATAGTCAACACGTGCTGAGATCGCATTCCAAAACAAGTTGCAGTAGCATTAGGAAAATAAAGAACTAGACCACCACTGGTGCATACTTCGACTTCGGCGGATTCAGGATCTCAACGACGAAAGGTAGGAGACCAACTCCTTAAGGGCAAATTCTGCACCTACGAGATCCAATTGAACGAAGCCTCGAAAGGGGGAGTGGGGTGGTCTAAGGAAAAAAACTTGAAATTTATGCACTTGATTGGTATTTCTGACATCTGGCAATTAAAATAAACACCACATATTGTCAGGACCGTTAAAAAAGGTGGTGTCGAAAGGGGAGCTACAGCCGGGAAAGCCCCCTCTCGGTCAGCGCCTCAGTGTAGGTGGCAATTTTGGTAAATAAACATATGGGAAGGTGATTTGACAACATCTGGACAATTCTACCTTGGTGACATTAATGAGAAGTCGCTCTAAGAGAACTAGCTGATCTAGACCTAACTGTTCATCCGTGAGAGCTCACATGGTATTAATTACCACAGAGACCTCGCCACGCTCACTCCTTGTGAAGTCACGTGCTGCTTTTCTGGTTTTAGGAGCCTAAAACGAGATAAAATCTAAGGCTAATTTTGTCATTTCTGCATCAAATTCGTTTTATCGTATATACTTTTGGGAAGGTAAATTGTCTGTCTAGAACTTTGGTTTGAAAATCTAAGGCATTACTTCTTATGCCAAAAATGTTATACCTCAGAAAACTTTCTTCCCTCTTTTGACCCATAAGAGAAAATCAAGTGTAATATCAGATCCCGGAATGAGGCCCATTAGTCCCGAAAAGAGGGCGGAAAGCGGTAAGTGATTTCTGCTAGATCGACCTGGCATGTTCGAACACGTAAAACTATATCTAACACGAAAACTTTTGCTTGGATAATCTACCCAATATGCTTATATGAGAAAACACTACTTTCTAACAGCCTTTTACTGCCCTTCAATGGCATCTCATTCAAGCTGATTTCCTAACAAGAGAAGGGATGATCTCTGGGTAGTGATTTTAGGTAGTCTAAAACCCTGGGTTTATTAAAAATATGTGTATCTTTTGTAATTCCGCATTCGATTGCATAAATTACATCCTGAACGAAAAATTACACGCCAATGTCGTAAAAATTTTAGTTTTTAAATCGATACAGCAATGTAAAGCAAGACAATATTCGAAAGGAAATTGAATCTTTTATTAGCAACCGGGGCAACACAATAGCTCCCTCCATTATCAACTATTATCGTTGCCTACGTAGCAGGCTGCACCGCATATTCGTTGTTCAGTCATAACTACGTTTGGAAAGTCCAAAAGAGGAGATAAGCAATCAGAGTCCGCTTCCTGAGTTACTAGTTTCATTGTTCGAACGTGGAGCTGCTACTCTGTGGCAGCTACCTGGTTCGAATTACCCTGTGCAAACACTAGCAAAATTGCAAACAATGCATAGCTTTGTGTAGCTCTGCATGTAAACAGATGGATTACTCCACGAGTCCTGTGTTTTTGTCATGAGTACATTGGCCGAGAACTTTTTGGTTTAGCCAGGGAGTTGCAACGGAGTCTGGCCAATTCGTGTGCGCAATATACGTCGAAACCCAGTGCCAAATGATTTCACTTGGTGTTGTTTTGACGGTCTTGGCTTCAAAACGAAAAACAAGTGTCTCCACTTAGCATTTCGGATTTTCTCTAATATAATTCCATGAAATGAAATGAAATTGCAGAGAAGATTACTGACAATATTTAAAAGCACCTGGCACCACTTAATTTTTTAGTTTTTGTTCTTATCAGTAGTAAAGCCTGCCAACGCGGAACGGTCAATATTGAATTCAAAATTGCCCCCTATAAACATCGTTTTAGTGATATCGATTATTCCTGAAGCAAATATGAGCATGGACAACCCATGAACTAATGCACAAACGTTCGGGTACAAATATTATACTCTGTAGAGGAAGATAGAGGCGCCTTATAAGCATTGATTGACACAAAATTTTAGTGGTATAATTTGCGTGACACGTTACACCTCTTTCTTAACTTTCAGATCCGTAGCTTACAAAACAGCCGAGAAAACGCAATTCAAAGGCAAAATCTCCAAACGTCTCACCGCAAATCGCTGTTTCGATCGCATTACTTTGACTAGAAGTTTTCTAGTCGAAATAAAAATAGAGAGTTTGATGCAAGTCGTTCAAGGGTGAAATCAGAAGTTATCGCCCAATGTTCTGTATTTCATTAAGTGAATCAGCTTCAAACTTTTATTTCTCAGCACCAAAAGTTCGGGTGAGGATGGAAGTTGGACTTACGGGATTTACTTTCCAAGTCTTGTAAAATATTTTACAGTCTAAAACGCAAACGTATCTGTAAAGTACATATACGGTAAGTAAAACCTTTGCCAAAGTTTTTCGGCAAATATTTGTCCCTCCTTACTTCCACTAGACCATTCATGCACATCTTTCATGTAGGTATAGCACCGGGTATTCTACGCAGAAATATGCCAGAGGTATTTACAGGAGAAAGGAAAGAGTCTATCGACGGAAAACCTAGTCAGAGGCTAGCTTACGTACAATTTCTGACTAGTATGGCCACTTATAAATATAATAACATCACTATTAACCATAACGATGATGATAATGACAACGAGGAAGAAGAAGGACGACTACAACGACAACGTGCTGTCTTCTACAAAAATGTCAATAATCAAGATGTCGAGCTATGAAAAGCTTCTAGGGGCTTCTTGGCAAGACAGGATATCCAAAAACTTGGTGGTGGCTGAAACTGACTCAAATTTATGTTCGAGAAACGTGATTAGTGAAAGTCACTGAGATACTTTGAGCATATCATGTAAAAAGGGAACGTATCGAAGAGCATATTATCCAAGGGACTATTAATGATTAAGAAAGCCTGGGTGTCCCCTTAATCAACATGGTATGACAGAATGAGACATGGACATAGAGGGGTGGTATGAGAGATTTCTAGAAAAGCGCCAGTGTGCGTTTCCCCTAAACTTTCTCTCGTTTGAGACAGAATGATGTCTCATATGGGGCCAATGTCTACCTCAGCCTCCTCCAGATGCAAGTTGGGTATTGAATCGGAAATTTTTGCATCCCAAAATATATAATAGCTGACTCTCAATTGGTCAAATGTATACTTTCATTGAGAGTTGTTTGATATAACATGAAATGCTGATTGTTCACGTTAACAGGTTAAGTTTATAGCCTATTACTGCACTTGAGAAACAACAATACTTGCACATTTCTTTGTTTTAGCAGGGGACATATTCAATGTATTTCTACACACTAAAATTAGGTGTTAGGCCACCAAAAACTAAACATATTTACTAATTAAAAGTAGAATTAAGTATTTGGTAGCAAATGCATGATGGATACTCACCATTGATCTTTTCAGTTTAGTGTTAACACCTATGACTCCCGTAAGTATGACAAACTAAATGCAAAGAGAAAAGAATTTCAAAACAGAGTAAGGATAAAACAAAACTTCCGACCCAGTTGAAATTGGTAAGAAGGTATGCCTACCGGACCATATAAAACTAACTGTCTGACAGTATGTCAGATAAAGTCACAAAATAGTAACATTTGTTTAAAATGATAAAACAATGTTTAATTAAAATAGTGATTTTGTGATTGTTAGGGCTCAAAGGGTCATAAACTGTAAAGATCAAATTGGCAAATTTTTTGGGACATCGTGTCGAGAACTCCCCCTGAGCTAAATATCCAATCAAGTTACATACTCGTTATGTAAATAGCTGGACAGTGATTGTAAAGATTGTATGCGTCATTGTGAGGTCATAATTTGAAGATCACATAACTTTTTCTTGGCCATTATCTGCTAGTAATTGAACCACAAACTATGTTGAGAATGAATTCAAAATAGAAAATTTGTGGTTGCTAAAGTACAAGTTAATAAAGTTCTTTTGTGAAATTAGCCTGAAGTTTGGTCTTAAACTGTTTGTTTTCCATTTTTTTACATCATCAGTCCGATCAAGTTCATACTTGCAGGTAGGTGACTGAACATAAATACTTATTGATAGCATCATGATAATTTAAGGTCAAATAACATCAAAATCATTTCAGTTTGAACCTGCTTTTCATTATGCTGAAAAAACTCAGTAAACCTTGTCGATTATGCAAAGTTAAATTTTCCGTATTAATTCAGTTTTCTTGTTGCAATAGTTTGCCGTATGATCTCAGAATAAATAAGGTAAACGAGATTTTCAAGCCGGTAGGGTGCCCTTGCAACCCTTTGCATAGTTTATTCAACCCCGGTAGTCCTTTATCGGGTGGGTAAGTAGCTTGACTTGCAGTAACAG
The DNA here is from genome assembly GCA_029531755.1 of Holothuria leucospilota. Taxonomy (NCBI): domain Eukaryota; kingdom Metazoa; phylum Echinodermata; class Holothuroidea; order Aspidochirotida; family Holothuriidae; genus Holothuria; species Holothuria leucospilota. The sequence goes on from CM055979.1 coordinate 14,646,004, forward strand.
AACTTTGACTTCACTTAAAACTGTACAAGCAGGGGTCTACACCTGTGGGAGAGACCTTAGTTTTTCATAGAAATACAAAAGTAGATGCGTATACGATTGCAAACTTCATTGACTTTTTTCTCAACTCTTTGGGTAGGGGATCTTTTTATGTTTGTATAGATTTTTCCTTATTAGCATTGTGGTTTGTGACCACTTATTGATTGTGCCAAGTTGATGTCTGTCTTAAGGACAATGGCATATTCGCTCCTACGAAAGTACTATTTAAGTAGTGTTTTATAAACCTTTTAACAAAATTAAAAGAAATTTACCAGTCCGTTCCAAATTGCCCAACCAACGTAGTCCATAACATCCCAGCCTGCCCCCACTGGCAAACAGATGACAACAATTCCTAAAGGAATCTGAATAAAACCACATATTATCTGGATAATACTGGTATTACGACGACGCTTCGATCCCCACAGATCTCCATGACCAGGGTTAAAGGAAGGGGATGCTCTAGGACTAACAATAAGAGTTGGATGTTGCAGGTGTCCAAACACAACATTCTGTTGATCTGATGAATGCATCTGCATGGATGGTAGTAAATAAATACCGTCAATAGTCACTATGATTTTGTTTACGCCATCACTTTCATTTTCATCTAGAGGAAGAGAGATCATTCGGGGTTATCAAACTGTAATTGGCTGTATACAAAAATTAAGGAGTAGCGTTTATCACAGGACCCCACATCATGGATGAGCGTCGGTTAAATATGGACATATTCTATGGCCACGTCCCCCATATTATTCTGAAACGTAGATTACAAATACAAAGTGGTTCTCTGTTTGGCAAAGTTTTGAACTAATCAGGGCTTAAACTTCCGAGTCCGCACTTGGACTCAACCCCGGACTAGAATCCAGTTTTGACTTGACTAGAAATTAGCCTGAAATGGACGGTCGAGTAATAGGAACTAGGCTTAAAGGAACTGCAACGTAATTGGGACTAAGAGCAGATTCTAGCGGGGTCCACAAAACTAAAAATTACACAAAGATGGTTGCTATTGGTGCACAGTGCTATAAACGAAGGATCAATCTCAGTCAAATAAAGTTCTGGGTGGGGCAGACTTTGGAATTGATTTCTAAATATGATGTAATTTTTTAATTTTTCATGTGAAAGATTTTTTTTATCCCCAAGCTACAGTGTCAAATAGAGTAGGCTCAGGCCGGATTCGGAACTGGCCCGGAATTTGGGTCCCTGGAATATTAATTGGCTCGGAATTAGCGTAGATGGACTCTGATATAGCCACGGAAATGATTATGTGTTTAAACGTTCTTTGAATAGACTATTTGTGTACAAATTTTCATTACGTAGTGAGATGTTTCTCTAAGTGGACTTGCTTTCAGGACAGTTGTTTCACCCTCTTCTCTTTGAGAAGCTGATGTGAAGTTGCTCGAATGCAAAATCGTGCTATCTTTGAGCTGATAATGTCTAGAATTTTCATTATTTAGTAATTTTTTGGGTTGTAGCATAAAAAGCTTCCAAAGCCTGTACCAGGGGACTGATCCATTAGTACGCCAATGTGTTTATGTAATTACCTACATAAATGATTCTGACTTGGGAGAACAATTTGAAAATGGTGTAAAGGGTTGTATTAAGCGCGCAATTGAAACCCCAATGAAGGAAACTCCTTATAGGGACCTATGTTACAAAGAGTAACGTATGATGTGACAAAAACCACCAGGTTGGTCTTGGCTATATTAACAGATAATTAAATTGCTTGAAAACAGCATCTTTCAACTTGTGCATATTGGTGGATTTAACCTTTCCAAGAGAAATTTCATATCTTAGAGATAAGAAATTTCATATCTTAGAGATCTATTTGCTTTTCATTAAATAGATTCACATTATTTCTGATGTGAAAGGATGCAGTCATTTAGTAAAACAGGCTTATGCCAAGTTAAAATACCCACTGAGGGCAAAGTGAAATACAAATAAAGCAAGTTTGTGAAAAAACAACACCTGCGATCCGTTTAACTCACCGTTATTCTTGATTGTTTCACCCCAGTTCATAGTTTACTTGTAATGAACAGTTGATAACTAAAGCTTTTAGCTTGAGGCTACACGGAGTTCTCTACATGGACTACAGTGTTCAAAGTCCTATTGACACTGTCAGATATCCCTGCACCGGCTCATATCAGTATTTTGCGAAGCAGTATCTTCCTGTAATGTACGACTCGTTGAAAATCTGTGTATTACGTAACATACTTGTTTACATTGGTCAAGGATAATTTGACCAACTTACGGTGTAACAGAAGATACAACGAATGAACACACGAGGTTGAAATCGTCCGATTCTGCAGCCTTGCTATTTGTCTGTTTATCAGGGTCTCCTGATGGTTCTCGACAGGTTGCTCTTTTATCGAAGAAATGATTTGATCAACAACTTGTCTAACTAGCTAGCGTATTTCTATAGCTTTAGCTTGTAATATGAGATTGAATGATTAGAGATTAAACTAACACCGAGGAATTACAACAGATTTGCAGTCCGTAAGCTTTACCGTAGACGGCAGTCTCGCAAATAAATTTAAGAAAGAAAAATTTAGGTATATGTATGCAGGGAGTTGCCAGAGACAACTCCCTGATGTATGTCTTTGGGTAGGTTGGGGAATATAGGGAGTACAAGCCAAGAGACAAGATGCTGTATATAAACAATAGGGGAGAGTAAAGCGGCTATAATTTTGTGTAATGTGTTTTTGATGACCATTCAAGGTGGCACTTACCTTAATGTGCTGCTCAATCTGAAGCTATACGGGTATTTCTTTGTACTGGTTTGCACCTTATCAGGTACAAAAAAGAACCGAGGGTATTGATCCGAACATGTCAATATGCAACCAAGTAACTTGCGATTAGAAGGAATACCTTTGTAGATATTAAAATGAACTCTTTTCGATGTTCTGCGTGCAATAATCATTGCCCTTGAATAGATTGCAATTTTTGGGCTGTAAAACAAGATTTTGTTACAATTTTTTCTCTAGTTAATATTTCATTTGACACTGGTGGTTCATAAGTGAAAACCCTGGAACATTAGTAGCCTTGTTTGTTTAAAGACATGTAACTATCATGTTGGGTTGAAATATGAAAAATGAACTGGTTAATTGTACACAATTCCATTCCAAACTGACGTAACCAAGATTCAGGTCAAAGGTCTGATTTCGTTACTTTTGACCTCTGCTAGCCTCATCAGTCATGTGATTCACATAATCTCTATACCGAGCAAAAGACAATTTCTCGGCTCATAAATTGCCAGAGGGGTCGTTTTTGTTACTCTCGGGCTTCTCGATTTAAAACTGCAGCTATTTTACTGTCCCCTTTCCCCTAAGTGTGTTTATTTCTGAACATCTGGAGTCTTGGCTAATACCCCCTTTATTCGTCAACCCTCTGGAACATACGCATACACTTGATTTTTTTCTGTTCATTGACATGTAAAGGAAATTGAAAAAAAAAACATGATGACATTAAAGACGATTTCAGGTGCACTTACCTCAACCTGAAGCCGGACTATGGGGCTAGGATTTCTGACGAATATTTTCGAAGAAGTGATATTTATTTAGCTGCTGTGTATTGACGAATGGAAGGAATACTCTTATTTGTTCTCTGGGAGTTTGTCGAGTAACGTTCGAGAAGGTGCCGGGACCCAAGCAAATGTTGATTTTTTATTACTTTCCTATTCGGATATTTATTTTGTACTGTTTACTCCTATTTTTTAGTTTATTTGGAGACATGATTCAACCCTCCTCTTTGCAGTATCATGAAGCTAATGTTTAAGAGTACTTTCAAAGGGTGGCGATACTTCAATCTGTCACTAAGGGTGAGTTTTCGAAACAATCCTGGTTAGTAAATCACTACTCAAAAATTAATTCAAAGAAATCTAAATAGGAAACATCTTATCTTTTCAAACGGAAAGGAATATTTTATATTTATCGACCGTGTTTAAGTACTTGCCTCCAGTTATTCATGCCCTCTTATTCATTTGATGTTTTCGCGCGAGTTTTAATTTATTCTGTAGCAGATCACAACGTCTCTGATCATCGGGATATTGGTGAGCCATTACCGTCCTCATTAGCTATCATTTTTTATTCCTTGCCAAAGGCAGGCAAGGAATCTGTGCGATGGATGCCGTGTGCGTATATGTGTGTATGTGACGGTTAGCTTGTAAACACGATATCTCAAAACAACAATGACTGATACTTTTCATACTTAGTGTGTAGATTTGTCATGGTGAGAGAAAGAAGCCCACTGTTTTTCGTGGGGTTCAAAGTTCATTTGAGGTCACCGGAGGCTAAACTGTGAAACATTGTAAATGGCTTCTAAACACAGTGTTTCCAAGTAGCAGTGACGGACACTTTTCATTTTTGGTATTTAGATTTGTCATGTTGACAAAAACAACCCTATTGTTATTGGTGAAGGTCAAAGGTCATTTGAGGTCACTAGAGATAAAAACCGAAAACCTTGTAAACACGATATCTCAAGATAGCAGTGACGGACACTTTTGATATTTAGTTTATAGATTTGTCATGTAAGGAGGAAGAACCTAGTATTTTGGGTGGAGGTCAAATGTCATTTTAGGTCACCAGAGGTCAGAAACGTTAACCCTTTTAAACACGGTATCTCAAGATAGCAATGACAGATACTTTTGATATTTGGTATATAGATTTGTTATGTTAAGAGAAAGAATCCTATTGTTTTTGGCGGAGATCAAAGGTCATTTGAGGTCACCAGACGTCAAAAACTGAAAACTTTGTTAACACTATATGTGAAGATGGGAATGACAGACGCTTTTCATACTTTGTATATAGATTTGTCATGGTAAGAGGAGGAACCCTATTGTTTTTGGTGGAGGCCACAAGTCATTGGAGGTCACCAGAGGTCAAACTGAAACTTTGTAAACATGACGTTAAGGGAGAGGAAGTACAGACACTTTTTTAATTTTTTGTTAGTCAGTTTTTGGTGGGGTTGAAAGGTCACGGTCATGTGAGGTCGGCAGACGTCAAATTGTTACAACATTGCAAAAAATGATATAGTCAGAAATTAAAAAAAAAATGAGAGATGAACCTCAGTGTAAATAGGCACCCTCTTTTGGCAAGGAATCGCTAAGCCTTTTGGCTTTCGGGTTAATGTATGATATTTTTTCCATGCCGTGTCGTGAGAAGCACTGCAACACATGTACATTCACCCTTTCCAAGTATTTGAACACTTCCATGTGAGGTTAGTTACTATTTTCTACGGCCCACAATTCAAGGTTTGGTCTGTTTTTATGTGAGCAATTAATAGTGCATATTCAGCCGCTAATACCTGACCTTGTATGTTATTTAGTGAATATGATGTTACCATTCATCGTACTTTTATAATGTTATTGTACTGCAATGCTTATAAAAGATGTTTACTTTAGTTGGTGGCTGGTTACAACCAGTCGCGAACACTTTCGCAGTTTAAGGTGCATACCATTATGTTTGTCATTATCTCGTGCTCTACAAAAGATGGACTTCAGCACGTTAAAAGTGTGATTGTAGACTTATATTGACCTATGCACTGTAACGAGTAGTGTAGGCTACACATTTCCGCGATAACATAAACAGGCATTAGGAGTATTTTTATTTATAATGTAGAATTATGCGTAATATAGAATTATATAGTAAAGTAAGTCAATATCAAAGGTGGGCATGAACACTACGTAAGCTTTGGGGACATGCCAAGATGTATGGATGTCTTCGGTAGTCCACGAACGTTAACACCTACACATGCAGTGATAATTACAAGCTTCTATAAAATCCAAGCAGTGAGTGTATCAAATTAAACGACAACACTGTACATAAAGAAATACATAAAAATCGTAAAAGACTTAAATATTATTGTAGTCAGGTGCTGTATTTTCTCACTATGCGCTCCACCATCCTTTGACGTTGTAAAGCCGCAAAGGACAAAGCAAAGAAAAAGACCCAAGTCGGCTGTAAACACTGTTTACAATTGAGCATTTCCTTCAGTAAGGAGAAATTTAGGCTCACAGAATATTTAGAAGCAAATTGCAATACCTTTAAAATATGACGATTAGGAAACAACCTGAATCTCTGACAGTCTAGGGTATATTATAAAAATTTATTCTCTCTAGGTACTAGATTTATCGCCGCAATGAACTGTTTTCCCATATAGAAATACTTATATCATATCTTTACCTGTCACCAGATTTATTAAAATTGATTACGTTTATTTATAAATTTATGTAGTTATTTACTTATCAAATTTTATGTATCGATAAAAGACCCACAAAAATTGCAAACAGTAGCCTAAAACTGTTGAAATGTCTTTTTTCTTTCCTCATGAATTCCATTCTGATGACTCATTAAAACAAAAGTTTTGATCCTAATTGGAAATTAATTCACTACAAGTGCACTGCGCTTTCCTCATCAAAGTGAACACCAACTGATAGGATTGTAATGGAAGGAGTCTATTTGCCCTTTCCCCCTTTTCTATGAAGATGTATATCATACTTTGTAATAAAATGCATGTAAACAGACTATATGTCAAGAAGACTTTGACCTCTGTAAAGCCCTGAAAATTAAATAGTAATGTAGGCTAGATGAAGCTCTACCATCAGCGAAGTGAGTATTGTGTGACAACAACAATATGCAAGCAGAAATAAATAGTCCGACGGTAGAGAAATGGTGAAAGATACGACTGATTCTAGCCATATAACGGTAAGAAAAGCACGTGGTTTAGCTTTCAAACGTTCACTTGGGTGTAAATGTTATCTTATTTCAACATAACATACTTTAGTAAGGTTTCCAGCCTAGTTTAAGACGTGCTGTTTTGGTTGAAGTAACGAAGAGTCGTTTGAACGTACATTTTGATGGCTGTGTATACTACCTACTTAAAACTGATTGGGACATCGTTTTGATTTTTCTATGAGAAGTGGGCTTTTGGTTTAAATATCTTGATTTCATGCATTGTTTTATGCTTACATATATTTCTGAGAACACAAATTAGAAATAAAAAATTTGCAATGTTTATTGTACTTGTTGTTTGACGACATACACTTCTTACCAAATCTTACCCACGGGGTATAAATTGCCGGACGGTAACTATATGTACATTATTAGCATTTCACTAAAGGTTTTACTGTCCTTAATATACAAGCAATCCGACTACAAACTTTAATATATCCGTTCGACTTGGCAAAAGTGGGCCCAGTTGCCTCATCTGCCCATGCTGCAACGATGTCGTGCAATGAAAACAACTTTATGCCCACACTTTGTAATACCGCTACAGACACATACTTGTTTCGAAAGACGGGTAAAAGTGTCAGGCACTGCTAAAACAATTGTAATATGTGAGTTTGAGCCTGATTTTCTTAATATCCATTCTTATCTCATACAGGCGCGGATCCAGAACGGGGTGCACCCGGCCCACGCCCCCCTTTTTCGATGACCAATGATTTTTCCACCAGCGATATGAAAAAATGAGCAAATAGACATGGAAAATATGCTTCCCAGATGCGAAAAAGCAAAAAAAAAAAAGTCTTTAAAATTTTGAAGACCTGTTTTTTGTGCTTGTAGGCCTTCCCGGCGATGTGTGCGCCCCCCCCCCTTTCCCAAAATCCTGGATCCGCCACTGTAATATGCGGCCCTTTAAAGAGTTCTCACAAATAAAAGAACCCGTATAGGGTTTCCATTATGCCTGTAACGTACTCAAGCTGTTTTTCTTTCAAATACTGTAATGATCTTTCAAATTGGATGCTTCAAAAAATAAATGGACAGATTCTTTAAAAAAAAACCGGAACCCTTCGACACATAAATTGTCTTGGTCCTATGATAATGAACGAAAACAAATTCTCACAAATCTCGTGGCCTTCGTGCAGCTTTTTCTTCTTCCCTTAGACGTAAAAAATGCCGGAATCAGAGTCCACACAAAAATTATCTACGTTGTAAACCTTTACAACATTAATTCAGTAACTCTCTATTGCTACTTAAAGTTACTCCCGAAGGATTTCTACTCCCCAAGGGACAGTGAGACTTAACATCATCAACCTATTCTCTTTCAGACCCCGATGTCATGGGTCTACCATGCTCGTTCTAGACTAACTGCATGAAAAGAAAAGACACTACCTATGATATTAGCCAAAAGGCTGACTATGGTCCTTCGCTAAAGAGTAGAGGGGACTTTGGAAAAAAGCGCTTTGTCTCTTTGTATTGTTTATACATATTCGGAACAGTTATCGATCAAACAAATGAGCAGGAACGCTAACATCAGATTTATCCCATTGACACAGATGCAGTCTTCTGATCAACAGAATGTCGTATTGGGATACCCACAACATCCAACAGTCGTGGCTACTCCTGGATCGTTCCCCTCCCCTATAACTACTCATGGCAACATGTGGGGATTTAAGTGTCGTAGTACTATGGGCTTTCTGCAGATAATCTGTGGTGTTATTGAGTTTGCCTTGGGTATTGCTGTCATCTGCATACCATCCGACTACTATGATGTTTTCGACTACGTGGGATGGGCAATCTGGACTGGAATGGTAAATATGTCTGTGAATGCGCGTATGTATGTGTGTGTGTTGCGATGCTTGATTTGCAAACACGATATCTCAAAACAGTAATGATAGGAACTTTCCATATATATATATATATATATATATATATATATATATATATATATATATATATATATATATATACATACATATATATATATATATATATATATATATATATATATATATATAAATGTTGCTATTGTTTTGGTGGAGCTTAAATGCCATTTGGGGCCACTAGGGGTCAAAAACTGAAAACCCTCTTAATACGACGGATATTTCGAGAAAAAAATAATGGATACTTTAAAAACTTAGTACATTTAAGTTGTTATATTATGAAACAGATGTTTACAGTGTTTGGTGGAGGTCATATTTCATTTTATGTTGGGAGGGGGACTAGACAGATCTTGCCGTCTATGATATCTCAAAACGGCTCAATAAAAGGATCTCATATTGATCATGTGGATTTTGTGTGTTGAGTAAAAGAACCATATTTTATTTTTGTGGTGGTCAGAGATCATATAAGGTCACCAGAGGTCAAATGGTGAAATTTTTGTAAACATTACTTTTAACTATAATGGATCTTGCACGACGCATTTGGATTCTCCACATAAGGTTTGCGAAGCCTCTTATTTCTCAAGGAGGTCAAAGGTCATCTGAGGTCACCGGAAGTCAAATTATGAAAACTCATGAAATATTTTAAGAAGGATAACATTAGGAGATCTAATTCGTAGCATACACATGGCCTTCATTTTTTGAAAATCGCTACCATTTTTGGTTGAGGCGAATTGTCATTTTAAGTCATTTCAAGTCATTTTGTAAATAAGGAGTACTCATGACATTTTAATAAGTGAAACTTAAAGGGATCTCCTAATTCAATGTATCTGATGTTTCACATTTAGTTCAGGAAGTGTAGTCATTTTGGTGAAGATCAAAGATCATTTGCGGTCACCAGAGGTCAAACTCAGAAAACCTCGTTAACTTGATAACTCAAGAAGGATAACTCCGAGGAATCTCATACTTTGCATGTAGATGCTCCACACCGAGATAAAATATCCTACCGTGTTTGGTGGAGGAAAGGTCATTTGAGATCACCAGAAATCAGACTTTAGAATCTTTTAAGTATGGTATTCTTCATGCACTATTTATAGTCTATACCACGGTCTTTCATCCTGCTGACTCCCAACACCGCCCCGCACAGCCGTCACCGTCCCCACTACTCGGTATCCCCTGACACGGCCAAGACTAAAAGAAATTGACAGGCACTATCTTTCTTTCGGCAAGGAATCAAAGTAGTGGCATTCTGGTTAGGCTACACCTACACGACCGAGTGGCAACGGGGTGGGCCATCCTCCGTCGGGAAGGGATGCCGCTAGTAAGATTATTTTTTCTCTTTTTTGTCGAGAGCGTTGTTAGGTACCATGAAGTGAGATATTTTCCCAAGTCGCCCTGTCCCCCGAAGATTAAATTGATTTTGCTCCCAAGAATGACCAATTCTTCGATACAAATCCAACATTTTCGGCGCAGTTTGCGAGCAGTAAAGTATCTTTGTTTTTGTCATTCACACTTTCGTTTTCTTTAGCTAAGTAGTTCAAGTAGTAAAAGCTGATTCGTAATGTACCTTAGAAGAATTAAAGGAACGGTCAACCTCAGAAGATCTTTATCTCGACAACAATAAAACATAGGAAGAGGACAATCCATGGAGTTATAATTTCACCCCCACCCCCAAGTTCTCTACATACCTTGGAATTAAAGAAGTTTCATACTGTTTCATACTGTTATGCAAATAATGAGTAAAAACCAATTTAAGCTCATTTGAACTTGAAAACCTTTTCATTTTCAACATTTGGCGCAAACGATTGCACACAAAAATTTAGGCAAATGTGACCTTTGACCTACATTTTCACCTTTAACCCCCACTTAAGCACTATTTTTAAAAAAAATCTTATCAGTTCTGGCATATCATGTGGTTTTATAACTTTTTCTAACATACTGACAGGCTCATAGTGGCAAAAACCCAATTTTTAGTAAATATGGCCTTTGACCTATGACGCCATCAATTGTGCGTGCACGAGTATTTATGGTCAGGTGCTTACCCACCAAGTGTGAACGTCGTCGGACTTACGGTTCAGGATCATGATTTCGCGACATAATTTTCCCCAAAATTTAGGCAAATTTTGCCCTACATCGTAACCTTTTACCCCACCCTCAGCAACCAAAAAAGCATTATTTTGAAAATCATTTAATCAAACGTGGCATATTGTCACGTTTATATCTTTTTCTAACATCCTGACAGGCAAATAGTAGCAAAAACCTAATTTTAAGCAAGTTTGACGTTTGACCTATGACGTCATCAATTACGGCTGAGCGGGTTTTCAAGGTCAGGTACCTACCCACCAAGTTTGAACTTCAGCGGACTTACGGTTTACTTGGAGGAATTCGCAAAATGCCTTTTCGCAAAATTTAGGCAGATGTGACCTTTGAACCCACCCTTTGCAACCAAAAATCTGTTAAAAATTATCTTCTCAGTCCTAACATACCATGTGGTTTTATTACTTTTTCTTACACACTGATACGCAAATTATGGCAAAAACCCAATTTTTAGTAAATATGGCCTTTGACCTATGTCATCATCAGTTAAACATGCTAGAATTTTAATGGTCAGGTACCTACCCAACATGTTTGAACTTCATCGAACTTACGGTTTAGGAGGAGTTTGCGATACAGTATTTGGTCATACACGCGCGAACACACCCCTACACACTCACACACACACATGCAGACACACCCATACGCACCCTCGCTGCCTTACCGGTACACGTACACAGGACCCGGTAAGGAATTCACGGGATTTCCCCATGAGCTTGGCTGACCTCCAACTCACCTGGTAGACGTCCGTGTCTGGAGGGCGGGCTGCTTGCAAGGCAGGCACGTGCAGCCGCGCGAGACTTCTCATTGCAGTGACGGAATTCTCGGGCAGCTACGCCAATTTCGAGCCGCGCGTGAGCTTGGAAAGACGTGCGAGAGCTTAGCTCTCGCCGGCTGCCTCTGTGCCGCTAAGGAGGTGTCTGTGAGTGCACACAGCTTCACATTTCTGATGTTGGGTGAAGTACATCTCATCTCCCTTTTCATTACATGTAGGGAAATGAGATAATAACTACAGATACTTCAATGCGGTTGTAAAGAGTTGATTTTATACTTATATGTAACAACTGTTGCGTAGAAAAGTTTTCTTTTGTTTCAAGTTTACTCCTACATTCAGTGTCGTTCTGTGGTCCCTTAGATGACGCAGTATTATTATTCAACTCTACGTTAACTATATTCTGCCAACATACAAACTTCTGTCCTCTTCTGTACTCCTAAGACTGAATTAATATGTCAAGAATATTTAAGTATCAAAATTGTGATGACTCAAACATGGTTTCATGGTTAGCTACAATTGTAATACAAAACAAAAATAAAAACACCGTGACATAACATCGTTAGCACATAAGTACATGACTGTACAGTTTCTGTGCTATTTGTTGTTTTAGCTTGCCATGGTCTCAGGTTTCTTGGGTGTGTACAGCAGGAAGAAGTTGGGTGTGGTGAGTTTTTTTTCTCTATTTTCATTCTTATTTTTGTTATATATACTTTTTTTTAAAAAAAGGTAAACTTTGATTCCTTAGATGTGTGAATGCAAAGAAGACCATTCCTTACCAACTGAGATCATGAGTGCTTGACGATAAGCTTACCGGGGCAGGGGGCATATGCCCTCCCAATCCGGGCAAAAATAGTGGATCCATTTGGGCAAATGAGACAGCCAAGAAAATAAATTATGCCCTATGGCAACCGACACAGCGGTATCAAAATTTGGGCTACTTGGTCCAAAATTCTAAAATCGGGCAAAAATTATCCCTGACCCCCCATAAATATTGACCCCCCGTACGCCTATGTGCTTGATAATGCACCAAGCTATAAGATTACTACGAGTAGTAGGCCGCTTGTTAATGCACAGCTACTTCTAAACATTGCTGTTTGATTTCCGTGCATAATTCTTTTTATTTAGGTTGTCGCCTACATGGTCACCTCAATAATTGCAGCGGTGTTAAGCTCCGGTTGCCTAATATATGCTGTCATGGGAATCATGTTCATTGTTGACAATGTGAGTAAATGACGTACAATTTACATACGAGTTACGGTTACACTAGCGTGAGTACATGCACACTTAACATAGGACTTCAGTTAAACGAGAGTGAGTGCCCATGACACATAATTTACATGCGAGTTTCTGTTACACGTGCATTTACATTTGGATTCACCAGCATTTAAAACTGTTTTCTCAAGAAGGATGGCTCAATTCACATTTTGACAAACTTAAATATACCCTCCGAAAAAAAAAAAAAAAAAAAAAAAAACAGCTCACTCACCTGTGAAACAAGTTACATTTTGAAATTGCGTTGTTTTGTGAGAAATTCTAGTAATAAGTTTTATCTTGTGTTACCTGTTTCTAGCAATGTGCATACAAATGCAACTGAATTATATTTAGATTAAGAAGAAACGTGTTCCATTGTTTTAATTCAAAGAGAAAGATACACCAAGGTTTTGGTGGGCAAGAAATTCCCTGTGTTGTGTTTGAAGTCTGACATAAGTGTGAATAGTTCTCTTTTCAAATATTAAGTCTGATTAGCTAGGAAAGCAGTAGGAATTTGTCCAACTCATTCATAATTTCTGCGCTTTACAATAATATGTGCGTTCAAAATTTGGGTATACTGCACTGAACTGTTAATAGAACTATAAAATGTTATTTTTGTATTTTCACTTTTGTCTTTTTTTTTTACATAATACCGAAGTGGGACCATTATAATCCAGCCAATCTCGTAGCTTATACCTGTCTGTGCGTTACGTTTGGCTCTCAGATGTTGATTTCCATACTCGGAGCGAACTTTTCGTGTAAACCTGTCTGCAATAATACTAATCAGCAACCACAAATTGTAAGATCGTTAGAATCAATCTTGCAGAAAATGAAATCATTACAAATTCACCAATCTATCAAATATGTAAAAAGTATAAGTTCATAAAACGCATCAAAACAATGTAAATTTTTATTTTATGATAACAAAGGGTAGTCAATAGTTCTCATTCTGTGTAGTCGTTAAGAACTTATAGCTGTTCTTCGAATGGGAAGCATCGCCAAAATCGAATCTTGAGATGTTGAAGAGTATTAACGTTAGTAGAGTACAATGTCTTTAAACATCAAGGTTTATAGTGAAGAGAATAACGTTTAAATATTCCATTTCACAGCTACAGATGAGTCTGAAAAAAATTTAAGGGTGAATAAAATGTTACAATATCTTTAAACGTGAAGACGTTTATATCAGGTAGACCCATGCTTTTGTTAACATAAATACAATTTGGAAGACAGTACACGTCACGAAGTATAACACACTTTTAAAAGTGGTATGAAGCCTATGTGCCAAGTTTAATGTAATGTCCCTCTAAAGTCAACTGTACGTTCATAACTTGAATCATTAGTTACCTTCTTTCAAATTTTATTGAGTTTTTTACGCAAATTGTATGAACGTCATCGTCACACCACTTATCAAAATATACTTTCTTTAATTTGGCAGATATATTACGGTTATCAAACGCCACCCTCTCTTCCCAGTCAATTATCCTCCATGTTTGTTCTACCGGACGCACCGCCATCGTATTCCCCTGTGCCACCATCACGTGACTGTAACGTAACTGGACCCGATATTTCTTGTCACTTTTAGTATTAACGTTTTTCCAACAGGATTACATATCTTTGTGTTGAAGTACCTCAATAGCATCACGCACTGTGTGCAAATAACTTTATCTTACTTAACCTCCGTACCTTACCTTACCTTAGCTAACAGTGTTGCACACGTAATCTCTTTTGTACTACAGACCATAGAATACACGTGGAAAATATTACTCAATAATTATTTCTTATCTCTCTGGCAAAAAAAGAGTATCTCATGAAAAATGTCGTTTCGGTAACTACACATTGTCTTAAAAAACTTACTCTACCTGTAGTTATAGTCTGAAAGGAATTATATGGTCTATCTCTTCCTCTCGTTCTCAATTCTTTGTTAGCTACTATTATGTGAATAATTACTTCTTCTATTTATTATGTTTTCTGTTTATCTTTTTATAGTCACTAACACCGATAAACATTCAGTGTTTCTTCTTGTGTTTAGCGTGTGTTTTGACTATACTTTGACTATAGTTTGATCAAGGAGCTGCTACTCTTACAATAAGAGCTCGCTGCTTTGATAGCTGACTATATTTTATTCCTTGTCGAAGGCGAAAGGAATCTATGCAACCATACGAGTTAATGTATGTGTGATTGTGACGCTTGGCTTATAAATACGATATTTCAAGATAACAAAGATGGATAATTTTAACACTTGGAGTATAGAATTATTATATTCAGAGAAAGATCCCTTTTGTTTTAGTGGAGGTCGAAGGTCATGTGAGGTCAACAGAAATAAAAAACCGAAAACCTTGTAAACACGGTATCTCTTAGCAGGAAGCGTGGATGCTTTTCATACTTGGCATGTGGATACGTCATAGTCAAAAGATAAACCCTTTGGATTTTGGTAAATGTTAACGGTTATCTGAGTTATCAGAATACAAAATTCTTAAAAACTGCTTGTAAACACGATATCGCAAGATAGCGATGATGGACAATCTTCATATTTGGTACAGACTATAGCCTTATCATATTAAAAGGAAGAACCCTATTGTTTTCAGTTGAGGTCAAAGGTCATTTGAAGTCATCAGAGATCGGAAACCTTGAAAAATACGATATTTCAAGACAGGGATGATGGATCCTTTTCATACTTGGTGTATATATATATTTTTTTTACTTTAAGAGAGAGGGCACCCTATCGGTTTGTTGGAGGTCGAAAGTCATATGAGGTCATCAGAGGTGAAACTACTGTAACGTGGTTGCTTCAGCGTGGGTGCATATGTTACGACGAGACGAACATAGGGAACAAAATAGCAAACAGGAACAGAGACTGAACGAAAACGAACTCAACTGTATTCTCTCCAAATCAATTCTCCTCTCAACTCATCGAACAGAATACCACGACTGCAACATAGAACTTACTATTACGTAACTTAAATAACATGCAAATAACTCGACAGTGCAACAACTACATAACATGCAAATTATAAGTGACCGACCTTGAAACGTATCGTATTGCTGAATATTCAAACATAATTACTTTCCTTTATTTTGTATCCCGTTTCTCTTACACTACGGAAACCTCGTAAACTAAATAGATAGTGGGCGGTACCTCCAAACTGTGTCGGCGTTTCGTGACAAACAAAAAGTTAGGTCTGAATTTTTCTACCATTCCAAAGATAAAGTTACAGAGAACAAAGTTTATTTTTTCACAAGCATAACTGTTACAATAGTAATTCAAATTAGAATTACCTGATTATGAACACGTGTAAAGGATGCTGCGACTATAGCATGATTAGAAATACTTTATGCTTAACGAGTTCTGGGTGGCATGAGTGGAATGGTGCTCGGTTTCTCACACAGACGGCCCTGGTTCGAATCCCTAATAAGGCCTTTTTTTATTTTTTGTTAGTTCACTTTTGGTTGGGTCTAAAGTTCATGTGAGGCAAATAAAGGTCAAATCGTGAAAGCATCGTAAAATATGATGAAGTAAAGAAGTATAAATTTGAGGGATGAACCTCAGTGTAACAAAGCACCCCTTTCGGCAAGAATTACTAAGCCTTTAGTCTTTCTGGTTTACAACTATGTATGTCATGCTATTTTCATATGTATCTCATGCTAGTTGCGTACTCGGTTTCAATAAAAGTATTCTACAGATTTGTCGGTTTTACTTAATTATAACTATCTACCATATCATTACTTGAGTAAATGTGTTTTCTCTTACTATTTGAGGGCTCCTTGCAAAGAAAATATAAGCTTTGAGTATAATTAACCCTATTTTTAATCCTTTTTCATGCATTAAGTTAAGCGTAATGTCTGTGACCAACAACCAACCAGGGAGTTGCTATTTGGCAACTCCCCGAACCAACCAACCGATGAATTTCAAATGGCCGGTTGGAATGGCCGGCTGGAATGGCCGGCTGGATAAGGCAGCTGGACCGTGGAGGTAATAGGAAAGGTCCACAACAATTAAATTACTAGATACAAGTTATTTTGATGCGGTTTAATTTCTTTGAAATATCAACATTTGATTGACAAATCTATTTTTTGCCTCTATTGACCATACCTCTTATGTTCATCCGCTTCGTTCATATACAAGTAATTGTGAAACAAGACAATGATTAAAACATAAGGTTTGTTATATTTTAATAGCCAAAGTTTTATCAAGATTAACAGGTAAACAACTGTACACAAATATTATGTACTTCTATTCGTCCCAAAGATTCTGACGCGCCGTCGGCTAAACCTTTTGTTCAAACCTAGAACGTTTCTGTTTATTTTGGCAAAATTTCGTAAGAAAGAAAAACGAGATGCAATGTGACAAATAAGGACCAAAGTTTAAATTTTCAGAGTTTTGTTATACGACTGGCAAAAGTCAACAAGTTCAATGTGAGGAGCTGTTCTTTTCATTTCCTTTTTTGACAATTCTTCATCAATCCTAGTGGGTGTCAGATTGTGATAAGCAATTAGGCTGTGTAGAAATGCCATATTACCGTAGTTTACGATCATTACTTCAAAGCCTCTAGAGTGTTTGGTCTCCTCTCTAACACATATCACTAGGGCTATAATTGCTTGCTACTCTGTGTCTCATTGGGTGTTTAAAATGATCCGTCATTCTTTTGTACACAACACCCCGAGTAAGAGGAGCCGCTTCATGAAAGAAAAGGTAGAAAACCAATAACGGTCGGCATTGTACACTCGTAAGGGAATTAAAGTTTTATTGCGTTCATGCATGATTCCAAGTAGTATTATTTTGGCAATGAAGACCTTACTGATGTCACAATGCCATGATATTCTACAAAATGACAGTGAAGGTACTTAAAGTTTGTTAACACATTAGCGCTTACAATTTCTAAGTATGAAATTTAAGGCGATAAAGACTGTTAACTACTTTACTTATCTAATGACATTGTTAAGTCTTACCTGCAACCTTCATTTAGTATTAGACCGACTGCAGTGGCCAAGTGGTTAGAGCATCCGACTTGGTGCCGCAAGGTCCAGGGTTCAAATCCTGGCCGGGCCATACCACATACTTTAAAAATGGAACCTACTACCTGCTCTTGGTGCTCAGCATAAGCAATGGAGTAAGGAAAACAAGCAAGTGAGCCACAACTAGAAAAAAGGCCGTGGTCGTCTCGACTTGAACCAATTGGTTGGAAACTGGGACGTTAAACCTCATCTAACTAACTTCATTTAGCTATACGGTACCTGATTATTGTATGCAATGAAAAACAGTGTAACAAACTGATAATATTTAAACTGTAGTGATAAGGAATGGATGCAAGTTAGGTCTACAATTACCTTGAGTTTGCAGACTCTTTGAAGATTTATCTTTGCGAGATTGTTGCATGATATCGCTGGAGTAGAACAGCAAACTTCTTATTAAATTGTGAAGCCTTTTTACAACGTGTGCTACTTGTTAATTTGTGCGCATTGGCTTCTGAAAATCTAATGCACATTTTGCAGAAGTATACCTACCTACAACAAAGTCTGCAGTTCTTTTCAAGACAGCTAATATGACAGACTGAGAGGAGCCGATGACCCCCCGCATGGGAGCAAGAATTGCTCTGTAACGGGCATGAGGTCCAGGGGCAGTCGTGGGACCAATGATGGAGTCCAAATGATGGAGAAACATTACTAGATACACACTTTTCCAGTAATTTTGCAATGCCATAACAATAGACGCTCGTAAAAGGGTGTCCTAAAGACGGCAGTACTCATTCTGTGCTATTTCATGAAAGGACAGCGATAAACAGAGAGTGTTTAAATCGTTACATTTGTGCATTATTTTTTATATAATGCCAAAAATACCAACATGTTATTTGTGGCCGTGTGGGCACCAATCCATCACATTTGGCGAAAGCACAGCATGAACCAGTTAGTCAGGCGAAAATGTAAATCTTCCGACGATTTTAACACCCATCTGTACGGACAGGCCTTTTCCTGGAGCTTGTGTAAAAGCGTTTGCAGATGCAAAATTTTCGTTTGGGTAAAGGTTTTGCATTGCATACTGGGTTACAATGACTTTGTATATTTCGTGCGCCAAAATAATTTAACTACTTGTAAAGTATGTATGCATGTGTTATGTTCTTTCTGTTCTAAACGATACCATATCATACATAATTCCGAGATAGAAGGTAAAGTTTTGAAACCTATTTGTGTCTAACATACAAGTATTTTAAGTAAGGTTCTTCAAAAATTCATTGTAAGTTACACATGTTATAAAGTTCTAAAGCCTTTGCATGTAAAAGTTAAAAGGTATATAGAATTTGAAGCCTTCTGAAGTATTTTTCTTGTCATTAATCAAGATGTAGTGCTAAAATCATTTAGCTCTTCCTCTGTTCAATATTTTATTCCGCTTTTACATGGAAAAGCTTATTGCAACTGCTCACCTCGCCGTAATTGATTACCTTAAGCACGCCCGTAAAATCCCACCGAAAATTTGGTACATGTAACATAGTTTTGCCTCTTATTCAAAAATAATTTGTTGTATTCAGCCAGCTCGCCCGGAGTTTGATTAAATAAGTCGTTTTCTTTCCAGTGACGAAGGTTTTAACTCCATTCTTTCTCGGGAAGTTCTCGTAAATCAAACAAAGTGAGGCCCTTTTCTGACGGTAATCACCCCTCAGTTTCCAAGTGGCAAACAGCAGTGTCAGACACGGCTTTGTAGTTTTGACAGTGCTATCAAAGGCCAGTATAAGCTGCTTAGCCATCTCACATAGTGAAAAAGACCGTTTGTTTCTCTTTCCAATGATATAAAGACATGTCACTCTTGGTGGAGCGGAACATCTCGTAAAATGCTTGGCAATCAACTTGAAGGAACTTTTCCTGAAAAGTTTGCCCTCATGAATATCGATCGCAGTGACGTACACCTGTTACGTAATAGGGAAGCGATGCTCGCACACACACGCTGTGGGTGTTTGCTCATGCTTATCAAAGTAAATAATCTAGTCGATATCCGATGCGATGCATGCGCGCGCGCGTGTATGTGTGTGTGCCATAGCTATGAGGACTTTCTGCAAGAATGAGGGCAAAAGTTTCCAATATTGAAGATTGGACTGCAGTGAAGGAATTACTTACAAACACACAAGGAAATGAACTTATAAAGTAGTAAATTAAAATGTGAAAGTCTAGAAGTATTAAGGTCTTTTACCTCTTTCATTTTGATTTTATTCATGAGCAAGCATACGGAAGGTGGTACTATTCTTTGATACTAGTTAGTTTACAGACCCTATGCATTGATGTCACTATCTACCAAACGACCGATCCCGCAATCATGTTAGAGCACCATGTACACCAAAGTTAGTTACGGGCTTACCTCGAACGAGAGGGAACTTCGATTGCTTTAGTCCTCTGACGTCATTATATGCATAAGGTCTATTTCTATGAACTTCGGGGATGCCTTTTAAACTGCATAAACCCAAATAATTTCCGTAGAACATGGTCAAGTTTAAAGTTAACGTTTGGAAGAAAGGATGTTCTCACATGTAAAATATTTATTTACACTTTGCACACTGTAGTGCAATCATAGCTAATAAAGTTTGAACACGACTGTAAACGACAGCCAAGTGTCACTACAACATCAGATACGAGTGGTTCTCGGTCTTTTAGCTAAGATCATGTGTAGTATCTGTTCTTTTCAGCCAGTCTAAAACGGGCCACTCATGAAAGACCCATGATGTAGAGATCTGAAGATCAGGAGGTTGTCCATGTTAAGTCTTCAGAGTGTCTTTTGGGGATACGGGTCCTTTGGGTAACAGAATTCATTCGGGAGTAACGTTTGGTTTTTGCCCTTCGACTCCTCCCTTAGAAAAGGTATCCTACCAGCAGATCTCACAATGAGTAGAAAGACTAATTTTTAACGAAGTGAATAAACTTGGGATACTTTGTGTGATCTTGTGGAGCTACTAGTTAACTAATGACTTACATGCACTCAACTTGCACTTGACACACACACATACAGTTGTGTTTTGCATTCAGTTTGAGGACCTCATTGTTCTCTCTATTGTGTTTGCTTCCTTTACCCTAACTTTAACAATAGACTCTCTATTGTTAAACTTCTGAGGACATGAGAAATCTATTTTATTTGCTTCTAAGGACCTGAAATCCATTGTTTAGGTCCTCAATCTGAATGCTAAGTTTGTGCATACACACACTAGCACACACACACACCAGCCTATGGCGTAATCCGTGCATGAAGTGACCCATCAACGCCTTTGCATGTTTCCATAGGACTACGCATGTGATGAGTTCGAGAAGGTATGAATCCTCCTTGCCACAAACTTAAAGAAAAACATTTATTCCTTCCTCACTGATCCATTACAAGATATGAAATAAACTCGGCTTAGACCAACTATAATACAAGTTAATAGCGAATGCTTGGAGGCTAAGTATAACGCTTCCTAATGCAAACGGATTGTATGGTAATTATCGTTCAAAACGATGAACGACGGAAACACAAGTGAAATTGTGGGCTGTGCCGAATTAACTCTACCAGTATTTTCCTCAAGTCCATGTAAGTATTAGTCTGTAACTACTTTAATCACATGGTAAACATGGAGTAAAAACCAGTCAGTAGCACTTTGCTATAAACGATTACATGGCATATTAGGCCTGTAGACTGCACTCCTTGACACATCTTGACTCTCCTGTACACTGTTGTAATAAAACCCTATAGGTTCAGTCCGAAGAGGGTGAACTTTGTAGACGTTTGCTTTTTTTTCTTGATTTTTCTAAGTGAAAAAGGTCTGAAATAACGTCCAAAACAGTGCTATCATTTCATCATTTTTCAACTACCCCTAAGTTCGAAATTCTCGTTATTTTAAGGAAACCAGAAAAACAACATTTTATGGCACAGCGCATGACTGACTGCCCTAGATGGTTTCTGAGGAGATTTGGAAATCCTAAACGGGGCAACTCTGTAATATATAATCATGTTTCCACTAGTAGGAGTATGATTATGTGCGGAGCATTTATATGGCCCTAGTGGTCGTCCAAATCCCCTTAAACAAGGACTTACTTTAACCTCAAACAAAATTCCTTATAGAGTCGCACGTGAAACTTGTCTACTTCTTACTGAAAATATTTTTCTTTGTATTGTTACGGCTTGTGGTCGCGAGTCAAACCAATAACAGCGAAAGATCACAGAAGAACGAGATTAAAATTCAACAACTTAATGATTATTTACAATCTCCTTATCTTACTTAAATTTACAATAATTAATTAGACTTACTCACAATCCTTTACTTAATATTTGCCTGGTCTGGTCCAAGGGCTGGTAGTGCATGCACGTTGACGATGGCACAGTGGTAGACCTGCAGCGTGCTGTAGCGTAGGAACTGGTTCCACGAGCGAATAACGACAAGGCTAGCGATGATGGATGATAACAATCTCAATACACAGTGTAGAAACGGCGTAAGGCAATTTGTCACAAGTGTGAATTGTCAGTGGCTGGCCTCATATGATTCGGTCAATAAACGGACAGCAGAATAACGTCTGGACTCGATGGTGTCTCTCGATGAAGTATTAGGGCATCTCTCGCCGATAATAGTTGTTGAACTGCCTTTTATATGCTAGGCTTTTATTCGAGAACTCTCCAGAATTTAACAGAAACTTCTAGTGTACACAGTCCAGTAATTACGAGAACGTTCCTTAATAGAAACTTCTAGAACACACAGTAGTTGAATAACGATAATTGCAGCTTCTTCGAAGTGTTGCCAGGTCGCTGCTATAATTGGGACATAACGTAAACAGTTCTCACTTCTAGACAGTTCTAGAAAGGCTGCGTTGAAGTTGAATTCTCTGGAACTTTCCATTCGCTCGTCGATGGATTCAATTCGGTGTTCCTGACGGGTCGTCTTGTAACAGTATTAATTTTAGATCGACACAAGCCGCTTGGCAAGTAACCAGTTGCTGGATCATTTACAACAAAATTTATTTTGAACAACCGATTATCGTTAGTAAGAAGGCTGTCTTTCACACAGCTGGGTCTACATAGTGTGATCACTCTAGTCCGTTATTTTGTTCTCTCAAGTAACTGATTATATCAGATCTTAATCTAAACATTGATATTTTCCCGAAAGGGAAACCGTCACGGTACACTCTAAAAAACATCTAGTCAACTGGGGCACGGACCGGAATCTTGTCAAATATTTGACAAGATTTATTTCAAAATTGACTAGAAATGGTTCAAAACTGAAACTATTCGTTTCATTTATGAGCCGAATTTAGTCAAAAATTTGACAAGATTTCGGTTCGTGCCCCTATTGATTAGGTTTTATTCACTAGGACTTTCGACTAGGACTTTTTAGAGTGTAGGAGCCGTTCTTGCCGACCTTGAAAAAACTTGAGAGGGACCGCGGATTGCAAAGTCAGAAATGACTACCGTACCTCACGGATCACAATGTACGCATCTACTGTCAGTACTGATGAGTAGTCAGCACTGCTCCATACATCGTTTCCTGTAATAAAAGCCGACGACGTAATTGTGCCATAACTTGAATGTACCTTTTGGAGTTGGAAGTACACATTTAAAGAAGTGGAAGCAATGTAGGTGAAGGAGTAATACACGTCCCCGCAGCAGGCAAATTGTGCTATTGGATTACAGGACCATCAAATGTTATTGCAAAGTCGGAAATGACTACCAACTGCATCGTAATTATTTTAGGCAAATTACTGTGTGGTTTTATTCATCGAGAGTAAAATGGTAGACATGCTGTAAGTCGAAGACGATGGCAACAGCTTTCAGTAGGTCGTACGTTTGCTGACCCCTTCGATTTCATGTCTGCCGGCAGTTACGTAACTTTTGTGCACTGCTTTTAAGTGCTAATGAATACTTTCTGTGAAGTTAATCATGCCTCTTTGTCAACTTTCTTTGTCAAATGTCGTACAGAATAGCTTGAAGGAGCACTTCATTGATTATTTTCATGGAGAATTGTCACAGGTGAATATGGTTGGCTTCATAGAAAACTTATACCGACTAGTGACTCCCAACAAAAAATTTCAAAACAAACGTGTAAGAATTATTTTCGAAATTTACGAAGAGGTTACAATTTGTTGTCTGTACCCAACTGTATGCTGTTTCAGTCATAGCGACATGTTTCCGTGACCATTATAGTTCTAAGAAAAAAATAATGTATTTCTGATGAAACTTCTGTAGAGTATTACTTGACTTGTAATGCCATGAAAATGTGTTGGCTACTACCTTCATTGAGTTGCCATCGCGAGGCCAGTTCGGATAAACGGGGTTTGTGGAGAACTTGAGGGAACGACGCTCTTCCAAATTGTTTCATCCGCTTAATTTACCACATGATTCTTAAATCTTAAGTGTTACCACGCTTAACTAGTATCTTATATAAACTTATTTGTAATTACAATATCCCCCGCTAACACAAAACATTTTTAAAACGGTAAAGTGGTGTTATAAAACGTTTTATAACACCACTTTACACGTTCTGAAAACGTTTCCTTATAGCAGGGTTAGCATCCCTAATATTGCACTCGTATAACAATGACTTGTCATATTTCAAAAGATAAAAGTAAAAAAAGCTTCCACGAACCTTTGGAATCGTCAAGATACCTTTCAAACGACGTGCGTTTAAGGCTATTAATAGAACTATGGACACGTGAAGCTTTAAGACCCAATGTTACAACCGATAATGTAGTAAATAAACTGGTATTGTGACAACAACCCATAATATACTAAATTCACCGATAATGTAATATTTGGAACAACAGTAATATCAAAGTTTACAATATCACTATTTTCTTTTTATAAAAGTATGTATGAACATGTTCAGATGGTATTATGTACATGTCTTCAACAATTTATTTAAACGGGAATTTTCATAATCCCAGACGGTTCCATTTCTCCCAACTATGCAACTTCTAGCTCCTCCCATAACTGTATGAAACTCTTCCTTGTGCAGGAATAAACCTGTTTTATTGCTTAAGGTCATGTCCTGGTTAGCATACAAGGCTATAAAACGTAATAAAAGCACTCTCTCTGCCTTGTGTGGAATGTAAGCTACTCTGCATCTTTCAAATTTTCAAACTTTGATGTCAATCAAAGAGCAGTCACCAACTGAGAATTTTGACACCCCCACACTAAAAATATACTTTAGGGTGATGACTGTCTGTCTTTAAGGTCTATGGAGACTGAAGAGTATTATATGTCTGCCTCGGAAGGCTCTGATATGTTACTTTTCGTCATGTCTACCATGAATAATCAGGGAGGTGGTATCTCCCTCCCTGGAATGATACATTCCCACTCAAGACTGTCTGATTTTGAATCAGGACTCACTGGGGAAGCAAAATATGCACCTCTGGCAATATGACAATTTAAGGTGTTAGCATAGTAAGCTTTCATACTTGAAAATTCATTCATAAATTGATTTCTGTTAATCACAGTGTACGGAATATTCTATTGAGCAAAGAAGTTTGAGTTGAGACTAACAAGGTGGAAAACTTATCAATCTTTTTTCAATGCAAATCAAGCTTTTCCAATAAATATTTGGAAATACGGCCCAAATTATAAAATCAAATTTCATCTGTAAACCCCCAAATATTCAAAAAGTTTTTCAAAGGGGATGGGCCACCCCCTTAGACATTGGACCCCTCTCCCAGGACTGCAGTCAAATGCGCCCCCCCCCCGTAGTCTAACTCAAAAAAAAAAAAAAAAAAAAACCTATCCTATAGTCTATAGACTACACCTTACCGTTCATGTGTGACTAAGTACTCAGTGACAGCTTGTAGGCCGAAATACTCTATAGAGCAAGTACGTAGCCTATACTGTTAAACTAGTAAACCCGAGAATACAGATGTGTTTCAATTGGCTATATTCAGCACTATAGTTGTGTTTGCTTCCACATCATATAAGCCAATGCACTTTAAACAACTTAAGGTCACTTGCACAACACACGTAGGCCTATCTCACTATGGAACAAAAGATTAACAACCAGTGAATAGCTTGTACAGCCAAATATGAGATATAAATTGCTGTATGCTTTTAGGCTTCATCTATTTTTGTCATTGACAGTTCCGACAATCCAAGAAAAATACTTCCATGAAAGAAATAAATTGCTGCAGGAGATTTGCACACGACTGAGCGTTATCGTCTATAGGCTAACCACAAATAGTCCAGACACTGGGAGGGCCCATTTCCCGAACGGGTGACACGAGGTAAAACACTGTATTTGTTGCCAGATTGAAGTGTTGAAAATCCAAACTGTTGGAAATACGGTAACGAAGAAATACAGGCTGAACTTGTTAGCTGTGTAATTAACTGAAGCATAAAATATCTAGTAGCCTGTTTGAACACAGTTTAGATCTACTAGTCTAGAAATACTGTGCGATGAATTTCTTTGTAATTCTTGTACCTGGGTCGTTCATTTCAGTACGAGTATGGGCGTCCGCAGAAAAAAAAATTGAGGGGACTTTTTATTGATCAAATCAGGGGAAATTTTTACTCACAGAAAGGAGCTAAATGTTGCTAAAAGTTGGCGCCTTTTACATGGGTGTAGCCAGGAATTTGCCAGGTTGGCGAAACCTGTAGGCAAACTATCTAAGCGTAGCTCCACCATGCGCGCCAAGAACATTTTGACCGAAATGCCTCCCATATTGCTGAAAATGGCACTTCCCAGGCCTTGTGAGTTGCATCCAATAATTTTCTATTAAGCTCATGTTCTGGAAATTTTCTAGTTTTTTTTTGGGGGGGGGGGGGCAAGTGTTCCCCTTGCCCCCCCTCCGAACGCTAATAAGTACGAGTGTTCACAGCAGCCAAAACAAGCATTAGGAAAATCCATTCGGCATTTTGGAATTCTAACCAGTAACTACAGAATTAAATAAAAGAACAAAAATATAAAAATCAAGGAACAGGTTTCCAAGTTAGGCCATCTCACCGAGAACTATGGAGATAACATACCCTTCCTTTTTTGTCCGAGCTAGCTTAAAAAGTTGTATAGCAACGACGTCGAGAACTTGGCTGTTTACTCGTTTCTTTACGGCAGTTTGTGCTACACAAGTGGAGACCCCTTTAACCTTTCGTCCAGGAGGTGTTGTATTCTGAAGATTACCGTTAAACTGTCTAGATTGGTACAATACTAGACCATGTGCTGGTGGGTAAGAGAGGCAGAGAACAAATACACCTGTCAAAGTCTTATCAATGGACAATACAGATAGTGTACTTTACCCCACCGTTGACCCAAATGACTAGAGCAACGTACATAATAACTCACGTGACAAAAGAGACACCATACTTGTTTGTGAGTTGTCTGAGAATTAGAGCAAACCGATGGCACAAAAGATGGATCATTTTGTTGTAATCATGAGACAGCCACCGATACGTAGTTCACCGAAAACTATTACATGCATCTCATCCAGCCTAGTAAGCGACAAACCAAAGGGGGTACCCGGCTGCACCAAAGAGTAAGACGTTATTCATAAGATGGACAATACTCAACCTGTCAACACCCACTAAAAACTGCGACTTAAACTAATAGACCTACATTAAATATTGCCCTTGATTTATAAAAAAAATCGTCACCTTTCAAAGAGGGTTCTTGGTAAACAATAAATGGCGAGGGTATCGTCGGCGATAAACAACATTCCTTTTCATTGTTAAATTGAAAACACGACCACACTAGGTTTTGGTAGTTGGTGTATTTTAGAAGGCCCACTTAATCCTAGGAAAATAACGTTGACGTTACACCTCGCATAAACAAAGAACCGGAAATATCGCTTTACCAAAATGTTAAGACTGATACTCTAAATAGGACGATTAACCAACCTGTTGTAAATTACTCGCATTAGCCAATTTTTGGTATAATCTATATGCTCAAGAAATAAACCCCCCATGCTTGGGTTGTTTCATTTCCAAACGATATCACGTCAACAGCTTTTGAAACCTCGATCTATATAAAAGAAACTGCAATTCGTACTGATACGCCTGTATGCACTTCTGTCTGGGATTCACACTACCTTTGACAACAACACCGGATCTTCACTTCTTTCGAGTAGCCTACCGTAGGTTTATTTTCGTCGTGATAACCTCTCGATGCTGTTAGAATTTTAAACTGACTAAGGAACCGAAACCTCGGAGTTAAAAGGTACTACAGATCTATTATGCATTCCGTATATTTTAAACCTTGAACATATTAACTTCTGCTCACAGTATAATTTAGGTGACAAACTTTGCCAGTGGTAGAACTTTTTAGTTTCGGCCTTTTAATTTTAAGTTTGTTGACTATAAAAAATATCAGAAAAGGCTTACATACTTATACATTCCAGTAAGGTCTGACTGCCCATTACATAACTCCCCACTTAAATTTCTCAGTCAAATTAAGAGTAATTATCTGCACATATTAGTTCAAGGAGGTTGCGCAAAGAAGTAGCTGAAATTTAGCTATCTCACACAGGCTTTGACTTACATTTTCGTATCACAGACAACACTTTTTGACTCCTCTTGAAGAGTAGCTATTAGTTCTCAACTTTATAAATCATATTTGATGCTGATAAAAAATAAGTTTTATTTAAAGTGGTTGCGGTAATTGCTTAATTCTGGGAACCTGATGATATTTGTGTCTCCCTTTGGACGAAGTAGAAAGCAAGAAAACATTATCAGCATATTCTGATATTGGGAGATGTATCGGTCGAGACACGTATTTTACTTACATTGGCACGCAGCCGACAAGTTATTACTGTACTGATGGGCTGGTGGCGGGATCTCAATGACGATAGTGTCAACGATGTGATGCCAATTTTTATCATAATAAAACTAAGTATATAAGTCACTAGTTTTAAACTTTTATGTTACCAAATATAAACAACCATAAGGGTGTATGGGGAGCATTACCCGAGACAAAGGTGATTCCGATCATTGGGAACCCTTGATTCCGATTATTTATTGGACATTGCCCCCATTTCGAGTCCTCATGAAGAAAAATTACGTCATTTCTACCGTTTAAAAGTTATAAATAAATACTGTCCCAGTTCAACCCGTCATAAGTAGTTCATTCAAGACATCCGCAGCATGTTTCCTTCTGATCACATTTATTTCTAACTATAACTATAAAAAAAATTCTGCTGAAAACTACATAGCTGCGACCCATTTTGTACTGAATATTTCATCATTTTTAGTCTCCATGACAACATGTAAAGTAAAACTATTTCTCACATATGACGTCGCACGAACGCCATGCAGTATTTTTGTCACCTCATTTGATTTTTTGGAATGACGTTTCTATTCAGTGATAGGAATTATGTCATTAATCCCCTTTTTGCTGCCTTTTCGAGTTTTGATGACGTACAGTCACTTCATTTCTTCCTGTGACGTCATAGATACGTCATGCGGTAGCTTTAACACAATAATTGCTTATTTGGTATCATATTTCTATCAGTCATACATTTGTGAGCTATAAAACCAACCCCTAAGGAGATACACACTTAAGAATGGCGGCCATTTTGGATTTATGCAAGTCACTCAAAATGCCCAATATGTATGCATGTCGGAAGCATAACCTCACGATAATGAAAACGTAATGTCGATTCGATTGATACTCAGTTCCTTTTGAGTAGAACTTTTTCCAACACACACTTATATTTTAAACACCCTGAACATCATACGCAGAGCGCTGTATCCAAACGTATTTTTTTTCAGCGCGCTTGTCTTGTTCCCATTATCGCTAGCATGCGGTGACTGGGGTTTTAATACATTTACAAAGAAAGCAAGGCTTTCAGTCTTAACTTCCTTGGTCACACCTACTCCCCTTGCGCATATTTCCTTGTAAGTAGCCTTTGTTATGAATTCTCGTTCGAAATGAAATTATGATTTTTGTAAAATCTTTGTGTGCTTCAATGGTATCGACCAGCTGAAAGCCTCATGTGCCAGAGTGTCGCCATTTTTAATTCTTGAAGGAGCTTTCAGGTTCTTTGATCCCTAGAAGATTTTACCCACGTCTGGTATTGCCACGGGAAGGGGGGGGGGGTATATGTACCAACACATCTTAGAGCGACAAAAAGTTTAAACCAACAGGGGTGGCATAAGCATATCTGCTGGATTTGAGGATGCAATATTCTACATGCTTACGTGTAAAAATTTCAACTTTAAAATTTTCCGCGCGGTTTGTGTTCCATAATTCTACACTCCTTTACTCCTGTTTGCAGGCTTTGATTTTTCCGGTTGGTTTCCTCACATCTGACCCCATGTAACTGAAATGACAAATGACTCTTTCCATTAGACGGCGCCCCTTCCCTTACATTCAACTATAAGAGAGATCATTTCACCAAATGTTGAGATTTTCTAAAACATAACTCTTCAAAGCTTTGCCTAAGATAGACACTTGCATTTTGGCCACCTTACATGAACACAAATTTCTTAAAGGAGGGCGACTACCCGTCATTCCCTGCCATTTGGGAAGTGTAACTTATGTCAATCTCGGAGGCATATTTGGAGAAAAAATTGCTGTATGCCAACTGCTACTGGCGCCTAGTGTCAAAATTTCACTCTTAAAGGTGCGTTTACACCAAACCCGAAATCTGCTTCGTTTTGCGGGCGAGACGAGAAACTTGTCATCCCAGAACGAATGAGGCGATTTTATTAATTTTCATTTAAATAAAATTGCCTCTATTTGTCCTGGAAAAAATCTTCGTCCGCCTGCAAGACGCGGCAGATTTCGGTTTTAGTGTGAACGCACCTTAACTCTCCAAATCTTGCCCCTCAGATGGACAAAACCTGCATACTCCCTGTAAACCCCTGAAGATTCCAGATTTTAAATACGAATGCAGTATTTAACCAACATTAAGCTGTACGTTCATCCTTTATCTTCATTTGACGAATTTATTCTTCCTTTACATAGAAATATGGCAAACATAATGAAGGGAGTCTTCAAAAAACTAGGATACGAACCGATCGATAAACACGATCACGATGACGGGAGACATCAGTTATACAATTACTTTCTTCTTACCGAATCCGCAACACTCGATTTAGCTGAACCCAAACAGGTGAATAACGAAGATGAGCTGATACAGATGATTAAGTCTGCACGAGAAAACAAGCAAGTGATACGAGTCGAAGGATCCGGTCACTCTGTTACCGGTGCAATTGCTGGAGATACGGGCATTGTGGTCAGACTGTGTGGAGAACTAAGATCGTTTAAAGTCATCTCAAAAAGCGAGAACAGTAAGGTAGTTAAAGTTGGAGGAGGTTGTTACCTTGGCAAAAATCCGCGAGATAAATCTTCGACGTGGGAAAACTCTTTGAACGTTCAGCTGACAAAAATCAACTGCGCTATTCCAATCCTTGGAGGAATTACTCAGCAGTCGCTGGCTGGTTTCTTACTGACCGGGTCAGCTGGCGGCAGTGTGGCACATGGCTTCGAAGATGTGGTCAAGACCATCTACTTTATCAATGGGAAAGGTGAAAGGAAACAGGCAGAGAGGGGCACGGATCTCTTCAATGCAGTTGGGGTTTCGTTGGGTCTTTATGGTATTATAACTTACGTCGAATTGGAAGTACCAACGCCAAGTTTCAACGTCGAGGGAACCGAAGTAACAGTTTCCTACAACGAGTCTGTCATGGAGTTTCGGGATAACGGAAAGAGTCGTCTTCAAGAGACACTCGAGACCTCGGAATACTACCGTCTTATGTGGTTTCCGCAGAAGTATGCCCAGCGCGTGACGGAATGGAAAGGCAAAAGGAGTGACTCAAATAAGATAGTTCCCTACAAAGATCTGCTAGGCAATCCCTGGGTAGCTGGAGCTGCAGCTGTGACGCTTAGGATCTCGCATTGGTTCCTAACGCATCTTCCTGGTGAGGACACTTACAAGGCGATTGGTGACATGTTAAAAATATTCACGAAAGAGTCTCCTCAACATTTCAATGACGTATGGTACAAGACGATACCGATGGACAATCAAGCCCCTTCTGACACGGTGTTTGATACAGAATTCACTGAGATGTGGTTTCCGATGGACCAGACAGATAATGTCCTTAAGATTCTCAACAGTTTGTTGGAAAATCAGCAGGCAGCTGGAAACTACTGCATTGAGCTATACGCCGCCAAAAAGTCCCCCTTCTGGATGAGTGCGGCCTACGATCGTGACGTCGTACGTGTCGACCCATTCTGGTTCGTCAATCAGGAAGGAAAACCACGTGACTTCTTCAATTTCTATTGGAATGTACTCATGGAGGTTGAAGGAATCCGCTTTCATTGGGGTAAATATTTGCCTCTTGTCGATCAAGTCTGCGGCGACAAGACCTTTAACTTCGAATATTTGAAAAATTCGTACCCGATGTTGGAAAAATGGCTCGAAATAAGAGCAGAGATGGACCCAGACCAGATATTCGTCAATGATTACTGGAGAAAGATCTTTGATATCAAGAAACCAGCAACCAGTGATGATTCTGCTTGAGTTGAGCATCTAGACAAAATTGAAATTTTGAAGTAACCTTTGTGGTAACGGTTTTTTTCAATGGTAACGGGTTTTTTTCAATGGTACTTATTCCGCATTTAACCAGGTTTTAATTTCGATTGCAAAGTATGAAAGTGTAGCTTTTTTAACTGATCGAAGTGGGATTGAGTGTACTCTTATTTGGGGCTACCACGGTACAAAATGACAGATCTCTTCCTCAACCTTGAAATGACAAGATGCTACTTTGAACAAAATGCTAGCTTTTATGGGATTTTCCTCAGGTTTCCTTGTAAAGGGCGTTCATTTTTAACATTTCCTCTCCTTTAGAGAAAAGACTATTTATTTTCAGTTACTATGGTTGCTAATTCCTTCATTAACAAACTGCCATCCATACATAACAAAAAGTCGGAACTGCTGGTTACTAATACTCCTAATCCTCCGGAAAATGGTAAATGAAAACAAGAACAAAAATTAATCTGCGTGGTTCTCTTTTTAGGGAACGTACACACTACACATGCAGTTTGGGTATATCATGAAATAATATTACTAACGAACGGTAAGTTTCAGGTACTGATAGAATCCGGGCTGATTTTCTTTAAATTCTGTCTCTCTGTAGGCCTTTTATTCATTTAGATCCATAGGCGCAAGAGCCAGAGGGCTTAGGACAGCAGCCCGATGCCTCTCGAAGTCCTCAGGGACAAAATCTTTTTCTTGGGAAGGTATTGGAGAAAATTCGGAAAATTTTGGGATCCTGAGTAACACATCCCTAGTGCCATTTCACACTGAGGCTAATTTTATGAGTTTAGCATTCAATTTCCGTATATAGGCTGTTCTAAGTCAGTTTGAACTGGTGAACGATAAAAGGAAATATTTTTGTAAGAGAAATATGCCCTTGCTGTCTTATGTACTTCCCAGGAATTGTTCTCTTCCGAGTACGTCAAACTCCAAACCCTGACAACATATCCACGTGAGGCCCAAAATGAGCTATTTGTGGGCATCATGGGCCTTTCAAGAGTATGAGCTGAGCATGAAGGGGCCCATGTAGGCTTATGGTACATTTTCAATAGGCAACCTATCACATGTGGGGCCCACAGGACCATCATGGTCAAATCTTCATGGGGCCACCTGTACATGTTCTCCCCATTTGGGGACTAAAATGGCACCAGGGCGCACCTAGTTACCTGCCCACACAGACTCTATGTAGTCATGTTGACAAGGAAGCAACGTCTTTACAAACATGTTTTACTGAATGAAGCAAGTGGAACGCAGCATATTATCAGACACATTTATATAATTCGTGTATTTTCACACTCAAAACACTGAGGTGCTAAAAATGTAGCACCTAACGGGTGCTGATGTTGAATCAGCACCTGAAGTGCTGTGTTAATTTAGTACTTGGATGGTGTTAATGCACAGCACCTCTTGGGTGCTGATAGCTTTTTGGAAATAATGAAATATTCTGGTTTGGTGGGCGGGGCTAATTTATCTAGACAAATTTCTCTTCAACGATTCCAACTTCGACAAAAAATGTATTTGCGTCTTTCATTTTGTAGGAATTAATTGACTACTAAGTTTCCTCGCTTGGAAATTGTAAGGCCGGTTAAATGGTATAGTTTATAGCATTTATTTTGTAAACAATTACTAAGAAATATATAAGAATTTTCAACATGACTTTAAATATTTTCTAATGACCTACCTTTTAAAAGGGTTAATGTAATGCACCCGCCCCTGGCTCTTCGCCAGAGAGTTACCCGGCGCAGGAGTATCCGTGATCACGACGGCGGAGCTCCCAGGGTGGGACCTGTTCTATTCAGCCAGTCTAGAACGGGACCACTATCGGGTGGAGTCAGTTAAGTCAGAGTTTGTCCCTTTGGGGACGTTGTTACTCCTTCGGGGAGCAGAACTCCTTCGGGAGTATTGTTTGGTTTTCGCCCCTGGCTCTTCGCCAGAGAGTCAGGGGACTTTTGGAAAAAAAGCCAGAGAGTTACCTGGCGCAGGAGTATCCGTGATCACGACGGCGGAGCTCCCAGGTGGGACCTGTTCTATTCAGTCAGTCTAGAACGGGACCACTGTCGGGTGGGTCAGTTAAGTCAAAGTTTATCCCTTGGGGACGTTGTTACTCCTTCAGGGAGCAGAACTCCTTTGGGAGTATTGTTTGGTTTTCACCCCTGGCTCTTCGCCAGAGAATCGGGGGACTTTTGGAAAAAAAGTCATTTCCAAAACTTTCATAGCGCCATTATATGGTATGGATTATGCATGTTATGCATCAGCTTAACAAACACAAACGTTTTCAAAACCAAATTCATCAAAATATGATCAAACGTGTGTCAGCACCAAAGAGGTGCTGCAAAAACAGCACCTAAATAGGTGCTAATTTAGCACCTGAGGTGCTGTCCCTCTCCGAGCACTTGCAAGTGCTAACAAATTAGCACTTCAAGTGCTGATATTAGCGCTTGAATGTTTTGAGTTCAGGTGTTGGGAGTTTTACCGTAATATTTTATTTTTCAAGTTTAATTTCAGTAACTTTATATAATTATGTAAATGAATGCATGTTTTAACAATAAATGAAAATTTGAAAGCCCGTAACATATCAAAACTTTGTACGTTTATTAGGCCCCAAAATCCTATCATTTTACAACATTTTAAATCCATTCCGTTTGGCACGGAAAAGTCTTTACACAGAAATTGAAAATTAAACTGCAAAACAATCATAAATGAAATGTTTTCATTCTTTCCTTTACCTCATACCTCTACATGTATCGTGTAAGGAGATGCGATATTATTCACCCTGCACACAGTGCACACATCAAAAAAGAGAGGAAGTGTGTCTCTGTGTGTGTAAAGTATGTGAAATTGCAGATAATATTTCCCTCACACTCCTCCTAGACTGTAAGTCTGACCAAGTCCAAATTTGATGGATAGCATATGTTTCTAACCATGTAGGCTATTGCTCATGTAACAGAAGACGTCTTAGGTCGAAGGTCAGAGGTCAAAGAGAAAAGTCATCAACACAGGTTTTTGATTCCTTGCCGAAGGCTGCAGGCAAGGAATGTATGCGAATGTGATGTCATGTGAGGTCAAACGTTATGTGAGGTCACCAGAGGTCAAAAACCGAAAACTTTGTAAATACGATATTTCAAGCTGGCAATGACAGACACTTCTCATATTTGGTATACAGATTTGTCATGTCAAGAGAAAGAACCCTATTGTTTGGTAGAGGTCAAAGGTCATCTGAGTTCCCCGGGGGTTAAACTGCGAAAACCTCTTAAACGGCTTGTAAACACTATATCTCAAGATAGCAATGACCGATACTTTTCATATTTGATATACAGATTTGCCACGTTTACAGAAAGAACCCTATTGTTTTTGGTAGAAGTCGAAGGTCATTTGAGGTCACTGTAGCTAAAAAACCGAAAAGCTTGTAATCGTCATATCTCAAGATAGGAATGAAGGACATTTTTCATATTTGGTATATAGATTTGTCATGATGAAAGGAAGAACACTACTGTTTTTGGTGGAGGGCAAAAAGCAAAATTCCCAAGAATTTCCAAGATCGTCATCTGGGGTCACCAAAGGTCACAAAGCAAAATTTCCCAAGAATTCCCAAGATCATCATAAGGGGTCACCAGAGGTCAAAAGCAAAACTTCCCAAGAATTCCCAAGATTATCATAAGGGGTCACCAAAGGTCAAAGGGCAAATTTCACAAGAATTTCCCTGTTCGTCATCTGGGGTCACCAGAGGTCAAAAAAGCAAAATTTCACAAAAATTCCCAAGATAGTCATCAAGGGTCACCAGAGGTCACCAGAGGTCAAAGAGCAAAATATCCGAAATAACCCCAACATCATCATCTGGGCTCACCAGAGGTCAAAAAACAAACTTTCCCAAGAATTTTTAATATCCAAGATCCATTGGAGTTGAATTCCTTTCAAGACACTTCCGCTTTTTTTTGTTATGTTTAGTGGGGTTCAAAGGTCATGTGAGGTCAGCAGAGTTCAAATTGTTAAAAAATCGTAAAATGATGTAGTCAAGAAGGATATATTTGACGAGTAAACCTCAGTGCAACAAAGCACTCCCATTCGGCAAGCAATCACTAAGCGTTTTGGCTCCTGGTTATAGATTACATGGTTTTTGGAAAGTAACCACACGTCTTTCAATGACACTTTCATTGTTGCCACGAGTCTATGTAACCTTTGACTAAAGCGCCCCAGCCAGCCTTGCCTCTTATATGTGTTATTGCATTCTGTCTCCTCTGTACTAAATTACTCACTAGCTATAGGTTTGTCTTTTTTATTTAAACAAACACGCACTCTGCCAGGGATCTCGAACCTGCCCCCTGATACCTATGCCCTAACCCCCAAGTCTGAATTAGTCCTCAACACTGATGTCCCAGTGATCCTTACTTATAGGGAAATGCTCTCACAACTCTCTTTACCTTTGAGTCGATGAATCTCCCCATTCCCCCTCACCAGTCCCAACTACTTGTCACATTCATTGCACCTACCTCTGCAAAAGACATTCTTACATACTTCGTTCAATCCCACACCTATTTTGCGGATTTTCATTAACAAGTACCTTATCTTTCGGCAACTTAACCACTCGCTTGTGAAATGCCACCCAAATGAAACAATTCCCACGATACTTTACATCTCTTTCAACAGTAACCTGTATAACCTACATTTTATAGGTAGGGGGTTCATTCTCCTTGCTGGAGAAGGAATGTCAATCACTCGTATAAAAATATAAAATTCACAGATAGGCGTATGTAATTGAGTGTCTTTGTTTTAATGTTTCCTAAACTTTTCCTA
Organism: Holothuria leucospilota; assembly: GCA_029531755.1. Lineage (NCBI taxonomy): Eukaryota > Metazoa > Echinodermata > Holothuroidea > Aspidochirotida > Holothuriidae > Holothuria > Holothuria leucospilota. The sequence continues at coordinate 14,682,990 of CM055979.1, forward strand.
CCGAGAAGCCTGTGAATACTGAAGCAAAATCGTAACTTGCCAGGAACATCAAGCGAAAACACAAGGGCAAACAACAGTGATCGTATTTATATTTGAAACCGAACAACACCTATTGATTTATCTTTTTAGGTAGGGCACCACCAATCTCCCCCCCCCCCGTCAAGGGACTAAGCCCGGGGGGGGGGGACGAGGGGGAACTGCCCTCTGAATCTTCCACACCCTGAATGAAAGTTATTTAAAAAAAAAATTGCAAATGATGAAAAAATTTCAAACCCCTTTTTCCAAAATCCTAGATCCACTCTTATCTGTTAACTTGATGTTGTTGCCCTAACTACGTCATGCAAGGGGCGCGCATGTCTTAGACTTGAATTCGTGGGCAGTGTTTCCTACCCTAAATTGGAATGATTCGGGGCAGTAAGTCGATTAGGGTGGCCTTGCTGCTAAACCAAATGTCAGTCATTTGTAGTTGTGTGGCTTCAATCAGGGAGCTGGAAGACATGTCTTCCAGCTCCCTGCTTCATTTAAGCCTATGACTGGAAGTTTTTAATGTGAATTTACATCAAATGTTGTAAAAGTATTCTACCAGCCTAGACTGCACCTTAGGGCCCATAATAATGGGAAAATGTTCAAAGGGACGAAGTCTCAAACGGGAAGGGGACGCCTCCTTCCCTGAAACCAGAACGGCAACATCAATTTCATGGCACTATGGTCTCGTAAGGAATAAACAGCCAGGGGCTAGACATCGTTTTCGTAATGGTTTAAAAAAAGATGGGAAATATTGCTAATGTAGAAGGCCTATATGTTTCTTACACCGTGCCACAATAGTAGTTTGGATTACACAAATATAACCTTCTTATTTGTATTATAAAATCGAATCCTTTTCTTTTCCATACAAAGAGATTTTACTGATACAAGTTGGCTGGTTTCACTCTTTTCTTCGAGTCAGCAGTGGAGTCCATGATAACCACCATAGCACCGTCGGTATAGCAATGCAAGGTGAACACACATCAAATACAAACCGTGCGTTATACCATTCACACGAGGAACAGGGATGCCCCTGCCTATCCATTTCATTTCATGCTGTCGCCAGATCCGTCTGGTTAATACTATGTGTCGATGTCACATAGCATAGGCTACACATCTTATCCTTAACTAGACGGAGGGCGTCAATTCAAAAGGCGCGATGAATTTGAAGCAGAGGCAGAGAGGGTGATCCAATTACTCAAGTATTCTTGACCGTAACGTAAAGTTCTCTGGAAAAAGAATATGAGATCAAAAAATAAAACGTCCGTAGTTTCCCCTATGTGCATTGCTATAACCAAGCGGGGCCCTCCCCATGTGAGTCCCCCTCCCCAGTTAGAAAAATCGATTGAAAATAAAACCTGGATAGTGAACCCCCCCCCCCCCCCATGTTTCCAAGCGAATATTGACCAAAATTTAAAATGATCTCAAAAAGCATTTAATAATGTATTTTATTTTCGGTAACGATTTGTTCTATAACTACAAAGATTTTCGCGCGCTATACGAGCGCTTTCATCTTCACTTCTAATTTGCTCTAAAACCCGTTGTTTCAAACATGTTTTCTTAATTTAATTAAGATTCCACAATTATTATCTTCTTTGTAGGCATGACTCTGGAGAAACACGAAATTACAAACGTGCGAAATTCTTAACTCTTTTTCCTACCTTTTGAAAGATTCTCAATTTTGACTGGCCAGTCGTCAGATCGTGGCAAACATATTTTGTAGAAAGTTGAGGTGTCTCAATGTTGCCATGGGGGACGGCTTCCCCGTCGGAGAATTTGTTCAGTTTCGTTGGGGTCGTTATGGGTAAGATAAAGTATGTCGACTAATCCCCGACGACGACCAGTACAAGCAGAACGCGTCTAAACGCAGTTAAATGTCACATATAGTCACAGTCCAATCCTTGGAGTTTGGAGCTTTCGGTTTTCGCTATTTTCCGCTTAAAATGTGAATCGAAGAAGTATCGTGATAATAGTAGAATAAGGCGTAGGGCCAGGGGCGGCTTAGTCAAGAATTCTAACATGAGGAAAGATCATGTTTGAAGCCAGTGGTGCCATCAGATTATAGTTACTCTTCCATCAGATGATAGTAGATTAAATATGCGAGAACGACAAGGGATGAGTATCAAGCTCACCACTGGTAGCTTAATGAAATTGGTACTAGGATGTGTGCATTTGCGCGAAGAGCGCGATTTTTCCTCCCCTGATGGCATTCTTTCCCTCTTCTTGCAATGCTGAGAGACTTGGAGAGTCTCATAAGTGAACGGAACACGGCTATGATCATGGTGATGCTTCTTCAGCTCGGCAAGCTCAGGTGAAGATTGACTGTTTTGCGAACGGTGAGGGAAATTCAATCGTTCGCTGCCATAAGTTTCTGGTGTAGTTCAGTTTAATTTGGGTCAGATCCAGAGGAAAATCCCTTAAATGTCCGAGGCATTAACAAAATAAGAATACTATAGGATGGAGCTTGAGCTGACAACGAATAAAACTGAGACCACACCCAGATCTTAACAATAACTGTCTGTTTACTTTAAACAAAATTTTGCATGAGCAGCTTGCAACAGGATGAAATTTATAGTCACTGTGGAAAGAAAAAGTAACTGTTTAATAAATTTGAAATTCGAGTAAATTTAGCTTCAAACCATGTAATCACCACTTATGAACTCTTTACTGTGTAAAAGATTGCTACAATAACTTGAAAACTCCTTGATTCCCTGCTTCTTCTTTTGAATGTACTTACTTTTGGCTAGAATATAATTCACTGGCTTTGTATTGCTAATAATGTTCACAACTTGTACAACGTCGGTCGGTGCCTAGAATTGCGGGCGAAGCGCGCCAAAATTTTTCAGTAGATTCATTGACCATAGTAAAATCTTCATGCAGGCTCAGTCAGGGGATGAGTGCCATGATTTGTCCGATAGGATGGGTCAAGCTCCTCGACGGGGGCAAGTGATCCGAAGCCCCGACGGATGTCAAGGGTTGCCGAAAGGATGGCGAACGCAAAATGTTAGGTGCGTCAAACGCACCGGAAAAGATGGATTCCTATTGCAGAACAATTGGAATTAATTTTGACTTTTATTTAGGAAAGTCGAACAATTTTGGGTTTTGTTAAAGATTCTGCTCTCTCTCTACAAAACCAAGAAATTCGTTGAGGAGACTGGTATAGGGGGTGCGTCCAGTCGAGCAACAATGGAACCGTTGGTCGCAGTGCAAGGTCAACACATCACAATGAGCCCTCATTCGGATGTTTAATATATCAAATTTGAAACGCGCTTTTACTCTGCGACTACTTGAACAGGTGTGTCTCCTGCTCATCGGCTTCAATTTCACTGTGTGGGCGACCCGTCTAGTTCATGGTATATATCGATGGCATATACCATAGACATCTTGTACGGATCTAGACGGAGTGCCTCAATGGCAAAGACGGGCTGATTTTGAAGCTCACACCGAAATCGGTGGACTCACTGCTTGATATACCTACTTCTATAATATCGACATTATTCACAACTGCAACAAAACTTTCTCTTGAAAAAAAGTACGACAGTACGACAGGATCGGTAAAGAAAAAGTTGCAAGTTTTCCTCTTTGAGGGTAACTTTAATTCATATCAATTTGTTCAAAACACTTTCCTGTCAAAACACTTTTCTGTCTAAACTGAGGATTGGGTGACTGAGACGTCATAGCTATGTATAATTCATACACACGCTCATCCCGTACACTTGATTGGTCGTGTGGGCGTGACTAAAGGTTTTGTTTACCACTGCACGCACGTGTTCGCTGTACATGCTGTACAACGCGCGCAGTCTGTGGCGGGTAACGGTCGCGTAGTTTACACATCGCTTGGGGTCTTTTCATTGGTGCAAGACTTATGCATATTCATATCTGTGTCTGCTTGTACGTATTTTGGCCTGGTCCCTATGGGGGAGTGTTGAAAATTTGAAAACAAAGGTTACCATTGGAAAGTTTACATGATAACCAATCCAGCAATGCATGAACATCGGCGATCCAAGCTTATTTGTACAAACAGCAGTAGGTCAAAAGTTCATAGCTATTGCTTGCCATGCAAAAAGATGCCTTCGAAATCTGTCCAGGTCCCTATGTAAAAGTCAAATAATATCGATATATTTTTATGTCATTCAGAAGCTGAGACATAGTAGAACATGGAACTGAATGAACATCACTGTAATTTTGCTATGCAACAGAGCACGAGCGATCGAAAGTTCGTATCCGTACTGTTTTCCACAGAGCGCATTTTCGTTGCGTGGGAGACGCTAACACAAGCTGTATGGGTTTAAGTAACAAACAAATTGATATGTGTTCTTGCTATCGACCTTCTGTCTTACATTTACATTTTAAGCTGGAAATACCATGATGGATACACTAAAGAATTGGACGGGGACTAAAGGCAAGTACATGACCGTACGGGACTGTTTTTACGGGGAGGACGGTGATTTATGCCCGACTCCAGACCTTATTCCCGAGCCAATTTTCCGCCCGACTGAGACAAAATATCTGCACGATGTGGTATAGATTCTGACGGGGGGGGGGGGAGGCAGCCGCCACCAGCTCCCCCGGCCCGTGCGGCCAAGTCCATGAGTAGGGCAGATTAGCGTGCTGCATGTGCTGGAAAGGCGTGCGTGCATACAATCAAACATCAGTAGTTACCGTGAGAATCATGGCAGCGCAGACAGCAATACAAGGTGAACACATAGTGAACGCTCATCGAAGTGTTTCCATCGCCTTTACTCTGCAAAAGCGAACAGGTCATAATTTATGACCCTGCTTATCCGCTTCAATACTAATACATCGTTGGTAGACCCTTCTAGTTCATAGTAGATGTCGATGGCACATACCATAGACATCTTATACTGAACTAGACGGAGCGCGTCAATCATCATTCAAAAGCCGTGTTATTTTTGAAGTAAAAAAGGGTGACCTCAGTGAAGTGTTCCACTTACTCAAGTCTCCTTGACCGTTAACTTCATGCCGTTCTCTAAAAATTTCTGAGTGGATCAGCAGGCTAAATAAAAAGTCTGTTATTATCTGCTTTCAGCTCTAGCAGTACATTATATTTGTCAACGGTATTTTTTATTTACGTTTTAAATTGAAAGTACCGAAAGTCAAGAAGCTCAAGAATTGCACTGTGAGTATAAACGACAAAACCGAGGGTTTGCGTACTGGGTGTACTGGTAGGGAGTGCCAAGTCAAACAACAACGTCAAGATAACCGTGGCACCCAAGGTTGCAATCCATGATGTACAAACAATCAAAGCTCCCTGACATGTTCACATTAAATTCGAACGCGCCTTTACTACGTATGCGATTACATCTCCTTGAAACGCGGAACAGGTCATGTGACCCTGCTTCACCTTTTCAATTTGTGTCGATGACCGTAGCCTATAATCAGCGATTCACATAATGCAATAACCTAGGTCAACCCACACTGTGAAATGGATGCTATTAGGATCACAACCTGTTCCCAGTCCCGTAGCCAGAAATCGTGATATAGGGGGCAGCAGTACCGTAAAGGGGGCACCAAACAACATTTTTTGTAGCCAGTGGTACCACCAGACATGATGGCAGTTTGCCGGAACCACAGGGGACAATACCTTAAGCCCATCACAGATAGCTTAGTTTGCAGTTCCACGTGTGTAAATGAAACTTTTCCTTCCCTGTTAGCAATTTACCCTCGTCTTGCGATGGAGAGACGTGGCAAGTCTCCACAAGTGAGCGGAATAAGGCTACTATGGTAATAGTGATGCTTCTTCAGCTCCGGGCGAAGGTGGAGAGTTGAGAGCTTGCAAACGTTGAGGGACCATGGGATGACATAAGGTCATGTAGTGGTCCACTTTACTGTTGGTGGGATCCAGAGGGAAAATCCCCCAAAAGTCTGAGGCATTCACAGAGTTGGCAAAGTAGCATGGAGCTCCGAATGGCACTGGCAACACATTACCAAGCTCTTTGGAGTTCGCAATCCCGTTCACAATTGTCGTGCTTCATTTTGGACGAAATGTTGAATGAACAGATTGCAACAGAACTAATTTGAGCAGTAAGCTTGGCCACAGGGTCAAGCCCTGAGAAGATTGCTGAAAGATGCTGAACGCGAAATTTTCGAAGGGCTTCGAAATTGTGGGTAGTCCTCCTAAAAAAAAAAATAAACTTGAAAAAAAAAATTCACATATGAAGAAAAGTTGGGAAATTTGGAGTTTTTATTGAAGAATCTGTCCTCTTTAAGTGCGAGGGCAAAAATTCGCCAGGAAGACTGGTCTTCGTCAGCCTTCTCAGAAGGCGGACCACGCCCATGCCCGCCCATCCACTTGGTATCACCTTTGGCCTCAGCATTGAGACACTTTTAGTTTCTAACAAAATATGTTTGCTAAGATGGCGAGTCTGCATTAAGAATCTTCCGAAAGGCATAGAAAAGAGGATAAAACTACGTATCGATGCAATTTTGTATTTCTCCAGAATCACACCTACCACACGGGAGAAAAATAACTGTGTGTGTGTGGGTGTGGGTGTGTGTTTGTGCAGGGAGGTGATATTACCTCCATGAATATCACTTCTCCGAATTGCGGAATCTTTACCGTTGAATAAAAGTAACCTATTTGAAACAGTGGGTATTATGCAAAATAGAACTTTGGATGAAAGCGCGCGAATCGCGAGAAAAGCTTCGTAGTTACAAAAAACAAAATACTTCTTACTTATTAAAGTTTAATAAGAAGTATTTTTACGCTTTTTGGGATCGTTTTAAATTTTGATCAATAATCGCTTAGAGGCATGCCGGCCAGTGTTCATAGTAAAATTAGGCCTATACTTACAGGTACGGCACGGGTCTGTCTGTTCCGCGTTTACGTAATCGCACAGTGAAAACGCGTTCGAATTCAATGTCGACATCTTAATGCGAGTTTATTGTATACTTGGCTTTCAATATTTTCAGTTTAAAATGCAAATCCAAGAAATATCGTTGAAATAATGTAATGGACGAACAAGCACTACTCACATAGCGGAAAACTACCCGGTTTTTTTTTCTAATTGATTCGCTCAACCTAGTTCAGCATAGGATGTCTATGGCATACCTTTCGTTCCTTAAGGAGACAAGTTCTTTTAAAGACCACGCAGTAGAATGACACTATAAAGAGACAACAAAAGTTCTATGAAATTCGATATTCCTGTATTTAAAGTGACTTCTTCTTTAGTCAAAAAATACAACTCAAGATTTATCTTGTAATAATTCATCTAAATTAAGTACACGGTTAACACAATGTTTTCTTCAGTCACTTATACAATCATGTAAGCCAACACATACATAACATATTCAAAGTTTTCAAACCACAAACCGACACTGCAGTGATGTCACGTGTTGCAAACCCCTACACTCCTCTAAATTGAAAGGATTTGAAAAAGTTATTGACAAACTGGACCTCGGACAACCAAAATTCGTGGAAAATCAGGAAAGTGCTAGTTTCAAAAGGTTTCCCTGCCAAAGAGAATGTAGTGAATAAAAAGTATTTAGGAATTTAAAGTTCACAACCCACTTTTAAAATTTTTCCATGCCAGGCAAGACTTTTCTTGTCAAATTTACCCCAATTTATCTGTAAAAATCCCCAAATTTTTCAGGAATAAGACTCATATGTGACAGTCAAAAAAGGTTAAATTTGACACTCAGTAGCACAACATTGGGCACAATTAACAATTGCAATGTAAAGTCCCACTGTAACTGACTAATGGTAGGACAGTCAACAAGCATTCAGTAAAATATGATCTAGATGGGTTTTTTTAGTTTAAATACTAAATAAAATTGACTGAAGAACAGTAACAGTTCCATATAAGAGAGGCCAACATTACAATGGATAAGCAGTTTATTCTTTTCTCTTTGTTTCCTTTCCATTTCTGACACAAAAAAGACATTTTGCATATTAATATGTCACTATCACTGCTGTTCGCTTAGTAATACATTTGCCAGGTGCTACGGACAAAGAGGCCCAAGCTACGAGAAACTATGGGGGATTCAATCCCTGGCCAAGTCACCTGACCAGGTTATAGTAAGGTGGCTTTTTCAACCAAGAAAAACTATGATTTACCCATCTCAACTGACCTATCAAGTGTATAAATGTTAAATATGATGTAAATTGTTAAGATGGTTAGCCACTTGAAATGAAGATGTATAATAAATGCCATAGGTTTCCATATTTTGGTGGATTAGCACAAAAATAATTGCCCTGCAAGGTTGGAACTATTATTTTTGGTTTATTTGTGATGATTGTAGCATAATAACAAGCAAGCATTGGTTCCCACTTTATCTTCAGATATCAAGAACTGAACAGATCAAATGTTTTACGTCACTCTTAACTACTTTGATGATATTTAGTAACATTCAAAGTAGCACATGATTTAGCTTGCCAAGATTTGCAAGTACAAACAGGGATACTATAGCCCTCTTGGCTACTGATGAAAAGCTTCAACACTTGATGGTTTCTGTAATGGATAACCAAAGATTTTTAGCATGAACAGTCTGGGTGTCTGCCAGCAAACAACCATGCCAAACTGGTAAAATGAAAAAAGTCTGTATCATGGTATGATAACACACAAGGGAAAAAAAAAAAAACTGGAGGATACTAAACTGCAATGTGGTCCACCCCCCCCCCCCCAACCACCACCACCAGACACAGTAAGCACTCACAACATCTATACTTACTGACCCACAGGGAATAAGGCATCTATCTGCTATGCCATGCACCTAACATAGTTTGAATATGGACACGCATAAAATTCAAAATTTTTGTAAATCTTTCATAACTGTGATGTTCAAAAATTTCTACAAAGTGAGAACCAATTACATCTTACGAAGCACTTTTTGATATTTTATTTCTATTTACAGAATTTATATACATTTTAAATTTACACTTTCTATTCACACAATTTAAAACAAAAAGAGACATTTTGAAATAATATTCAAACATTTCACTCAAACTGAAATGCACAATTACTTATCATTTATTTAATCTTACACTTAAATAACACATCTGTATCATCATCAAAATGCACAACTAATGGGGAAAAAACAATTTTTCTTTTTCACATAAAATTACACTGACATATAAGAGCACCGGTAAGTGTGCTAGTTAATACTGCTTGATTTGTCTGCACCGACACGCCTGACACTAGTATAAGGTGGACTAAGCCCAATTTGTGGTCAAACTACACTGTTTAGTATGTTTGCTTCTCGCTTCATTTCAATATCTGTGTTATTTTCAAAAGGCTACCAATTACATATCTTAAAGGACAAACATTACCCAATAAGCCTTTCTGCAAACCGACAGCACACGTTCACATCCTGAAAATCACAGATAAATAGTGATACTGACAAGCCTTCAACACACCCTGTAAAAACACTTGGGTGATTTTCAGAGATATTCAGATCAATGCTTTGTAAATCACATGTAAGTACACTGGGTTCTTATTTGTGGTTTTCTGTTTTGAACAGCATGCACAATATCTTCTGCGTCTAGCAAATTGTCTTAATAATCTGTACCATATAGCATGTTGTTTCCGTACTCTGCCTACCGAACAATTCCTTGCACAAATAGAAATTGCAAAAAGGCTTATACTGACAAATACCATAAATGAGTGTGGGATGAACTTTGGATTGAACTGCTGGCCAACTACACAATTTAATAACTGATAAACCAATAAAATTGGCTATGATGAATATTCATTACATATTTTCAGGCAATGCTTACAGATGCTACTTCAATGACTTAAGCTGTCCAAATTCTTGCCGTCATTTTATGGTTCCCCAAGTTACGATAAATATGTTATATATTAAACAATGAATTAAATAACATATTTTACTAGCTTCATAGATAAGAGATACCTGTCTGTTCCAGCACAGACAGTTTCTTGGTGTCAGTTTGTAATGTAGTGTAACCATGGTGATTTGAATGCAATACATAAAACATGACAAGAAACTATCCCATTTTCTCCGGTCTCACTCAGATGAAACATTCTGTGGGTCATACAAATGATCCATGATTCAATGCCATACTCTTGAAACTGTCTCAAACAGTCATTGCTGTAGTCACTGCCTCATTGTGTACAGAACTGCTTTGATTTCCACACTGCAAGCCTGGCTTACTATTTGACAATGTCATCATGCACTTCTAACCTGAACTGAACACCAAATGCATACTTGCCAACACTGTCATCTCAGAAAATGGAACATACATAGCAAATGATCCACTGTGCGCGGCAAGCACACAAGTGCTAACCTCAATGGGTGGGGTCCAGAGGGCGAAACTCCTCTTTTCCTCTTTAAATGTTCAAAATACACATTGAAATCACTGAGGTGTATTCAAAGACTGACTTATTTTTGCCAAGCTGTTGCTTCACAATTTTTCTGATCATTTACATTTTAATACTTAAAGTCAGAAAAATGGAAAGTTCTGATTTTTATGGGTTTTAAAGCTCATAAAACGGAACAATTCCGCTTGAACCGGAACGGTTGGCAAGTATGCAAATGCTTAATTTAAGGTAATGCGGAGATGCTCACTGGAAACCAGCCACATTTTGGAGTTTGCTTCAGTTTGCTTTTTAAAGCAAAAAAACCGATAACCAGTTCTCTCACTGTCATGTCCACAATCATCAAAACACAATACTTCATTCATCTTTTTACTACTTTTCCCCTAAAACATAACCCAACTAATTTTCATGACTTTTTACTATTGTGCATTAAGCTTGAAAATACTCAGCAGGGCCACAAACTTAGTTTGAAATGTCTGCTCAAACTTGCCAATGAAATCTTCTTTCTTTTACAAATAATTATCTTTCATAATGTTTCAGAACATAAACATTGCATACTGAATATGAACCAAGAACATATCCTTCAAAGGTTTTACAATTCAGCAAAAATAACAGTCACATGAATAAACATGCTACACATGAATTTGCCCACTGGGATATATGAATTAAAAATCAGGTGACTCCATTTGTTTTTCGATCTAAAGAAAAAGCTGTGGCTAAGTTAGTAAGAAAGAACTCAGCCACAAGTGATATCACAAATGACAGGCAACTGTTTATAAAAATTAAATACCATAAGTACAACTTAAGTACTCAACGCACCATAGCTTATTACAGCTACCATTCATAACATGTTTATGTTGTTAGGAAGACAATCTAATATTCATTTATCTCTAAGCAAATGAATGAAAAAGTTAATTATAAAACCTCCCAACTTGCCTGTACAACATTACTGGCAAATCTCTTCTCTCAGTGTAATGTGTCCTATAAAATATTACACAATTCTTGGAAGAACAATTAAAAATACTTCCTATCCTCATCTGATATATCTACATCCAACCATTCACTAAAAATTCTAATGTTTTTCTCATTTTGTAAGTCATAAAGTATGAATACATTTATATATTGCATATATGGGTCACCAGTTTTCTCAACTTCACTACTTGACACAGTATCTTCATAGGTTCTTTGAAGATTGATAAATCAAACATGAATTACAAAAAAAAAGGCTAAGGTACACTTAAAAATGCATGAAACATATGTAAGCAGCCATTTTTGTTTTGCAACCGGGCAAACTAGTCAAATATTGAAAGACCTCCATTTTTAATCTAAATCATCAAAAAGCTCTGTATGATGTGAAAAACAAAAAATATTCCAACTGCACAAAGTTGTACCAAGTCAAGCACACTGTGGGGCTGTTAAACCATTACTGTGCAGCAATAAATATTACTTGAAGATTTTGGAAGCTTGTTACTATTACTCCAACCCCCCCCCCCCCCCCAAGGTGGCAAAATAGTTTAATATATCTCACTTTCCAACTATTATTCCACTGAATACTAAATCTGCAATTACTGCCAAATCAAACATGATCAATGAAATGTAACACAAATGATTAAAAATCAATGTTTCTGTAGTTATAATTAGTTTTGACAAAAGCATAACATTTACCAGATTTATGAGATTACAACAGTACACGATAAACACCTGTAACAAACTATGCTGAAATTATGGAATATTAGTAATAGGCAAAGAAATACTCTTCAAATTCTGAATTTTTCCACCTATAGCTCTTGCAATTTCTAGTGATTTATGGCAAAACTTTTACTTATTACCCCCAAAAAGCTTTTACTACAACTCTGTTTAATAGTAACAGTTTTCCAACTCTAGTATCACCACACTTTAGTTGTCTTCACTCTCCCCTGGTATTTCCGTATTTCAGCCCCCCACCCCCACCCCAGTCCACCATACATTATGGTAACACATGGTTTTTTGAAAAGGGGTAGAAAATTCCTACAACTGGAAGAACAATTCTGGAGAGGTACAGTACCAGGCCCACAGCCAAGAAGCCTGACATGAGCACTGACACTGTATAGCTGGTGGATCATTTTGGCAATCTATTTGCCCCATGGGGGTCTGCATGGGGGTAGCCTTTACGGCATGGTCCTCCATGTCTAAGGGGCACCTTTAAGATGCTGTCTAGTTCTCATAAGGGCAATATGTATTTCCTTAAAGGGGCATTTTGTGGGGTACTTTGGAAGAAGGAACAGTGGTGTATCTGCAGTCTCTCAGATTACTGCCACACTTGATTCATGGTTTCTGTTTGGGGAGGAATTAACTTAAGTAGGCAACTTCTCAAGAAGCACAAAGAGATGTTTCCCCATCAGATTCAGTGATGCCACCTACATTCTGTAAATGATACCATCCATTAAGCTATCTGAAACTAGCTCTATGCCACTTTTATATAGCAACACCCAGGCCAAATATGTAATGCTTGCTGAATTTTAGTGCAACAGTAAAGCTCAATTAACTCACTACAAAATGCATTCAGTGTTGGTCAAGACAACTATTTAACTACCAAGGTCAATGGATTAGTTATTCCTCTTTAATGTTTTGCTGATATGTGCAGCATTCTGCAATATCACATGGGATTTGTTTTCGGCTATTTTGAGCCATTTCGAGCCATTTCTAGCTTTCTTTACCTTTTAGAATGTTTTTTCTTCATCCTGGTGTCTCTCTATGTTTACTCTCCAGTTCTGTATTTTTGCACAGGGATCACAATGGAATTAATTCTGCTGGTCCAACTTTTCTATGTAATCCCTGCACCTTGCATTTTGTTTGTATATCTTGTTGTACACAAATCAACTGTTCATGACATTATGCATGTCAGTTCATAATGTCAACATCTAGCAATGCACCAAGGTACTGTATCAGGAAGGAAACTCATCAAACAGTAGCATTAGTGGCAGTCCTACAAAAATTCATCCTCTGGTGATTGGTAAATACACTTTAGGAACAAGGTAATCACCTAGAAACAGGCATAAGCCATTCATTCACTACAGAAGTTCATGTCAAGAAATCACACACTCTGTGCACCAGCACTCTTTCACAATCAATACAAAATTATGAAGACGTAGAATGCTGTGATTTAATAAGGGTACTGTCCATAGACAGTTAGACACTGTACTTCAGAATAACTTGCTTAGTAGAAAACTGAGCATTCTGACAAAGCAAATATGAAGTCATTTGCAGGTATGGTTTAAATGCTGATTACAATAGGAGCAAGTATCCTGTCATGTGGTGTTATCAATAACAGAGGTTATAAGTGTCACATGTCGAGTCCTAGCCCTAATAGGTACTCCAGTACAAGAACAAGACTTTTGCTGTATTTCAACTGTTGAGGCCTACTTCCAGTCTAGTCATGTCAAAGAAACCACTTCCCTCAATCCCAAACACTGGATTCTTAGAGATGGTTTCTGGTACATCCTGCAGGGGTGGCAGAAATATTTGAAAATGAAAGGACCCAATTACCAGCCAGCTGATACACACTGACATAACACAGCAAGCTGACTGTGGTTTACTTGCCATATATGAAGGATGGAAGGACAATTTTGAGATTAACAAAAAAGAGAAGGGATCATAAACCCCTGGCTTTCCCTTTCAGTCACCACCGTCCTCATGTGTTTCTGGTCATCATACTTTTGGTGTGTGTCTACCTATCTGGATCATGGGACACTGCAGTAGCAAAGACAACACTGGCTTAATGGTCTTGTCTTCATCTGATAAATGTTTCCACTTTCTTGATATTCAATACTTCCACTTTTGTGTGAAGTAACACACCCAACTGTGGTAGGAATTCATCATAAGACTGGATGGAAGGACAATTTTCAGCATAACAAGAAAGAAAGGTGGTAACAACCCCCCTGGCCTTTCCAATTCAACCACCATTTTTCCTCCATCTTCTCGTCAACATCCTTCTGTGTCTTGCTACCTAAATCCTAGGAGACTGCAGTAGCAACAATGCCACTGGCCAACTGGGCTTGTCTGGCATCTGCTTCCACTTTTGTGTAATCATCATCACGCTAGTCGAGTCTGCTAGAGTTTTGTGTCTTCTGTGTCTGGGGATGAAAGTGGAGACACTGGCGGAGGATGTGTCTTCACTAGCAGCTGATAGGCAATCTCAAATGCTTGGCCTAGTGTCAGAATAATTTCTGTGGCAAGATCCTGTTAAGAAAGAACAAAGTACTTTAATAAGTATGAGGAGTAGGTGCAGGAGTGGAAACAGACCTCCAAGGTAACAATGCAGTTGAGAAAGATGACATAGTAAATTTTCTGCAAAAGAACCACAGCAAGCCTATGATGAAGTAACCTGGTCTGCTCTAGCATAAAGAATACATCAATTAGCCTGCCAGTTTCCAGCTTAAAGGCATTGTCTGGTGGCATTTTGAAGGGGCCTTATAGGAAAGATAAAAATTTTTCACTACATGTCATCCAAACCCCATACCAAAACTCTATTCCTAACTCAAGATACCCATTCCAAAAGACTGGCTACTTTTGACAAGAAATACCTCCAGATTTCTTCAAGGTCACAGAACATGAAGCCAAGTGGGCAAATTGTCTCAGATTCCTTTTGTTATCCTTTATTATGGGATACCTCGTTTGTCCTTGAAATTTGATACTGTTGGAATGTTTAGATGCTTTTCCATGTAGATACAGTGTAAAACTGTGCCATACTTATCGTACAGCAAATAAAGTTTTGAAATAATCAATTTAGTGATATCAACATTATGAAGAAATACAAAAGCAACATCTATGCAATTTGCCCAGATGACATCACAGATTTCCAATCATGCACTGTGGAACATGAGAATAAAGCATTTCTTCAAAAATTCATATCTTCCAGATGCAAGATGCTATAGAGATGGGGTTTTCACTGCCTAACACAGAAAATTTTTCTGCTTTTTTTGAAAACATCAAATTTGGTCACCAGAACATGCTTTTAAGTACTAGAATGAGAAAAATATCAAAATCCATCAACACTACTCATAATATGACATTACGTTTGTTACACATAAACAGCATGAGTTAGAATGAGCTCAATGTTTACACCAATGACTTGAAAGAGGGGTCTCACAAGATCTATATTGTCCTTCATTTCATATTCAACTTTCACTTCATAGATACTTGCACATGCACATGTCACAAGGGGTGTCTTTTGGGAAAAACTGTTGTAATTAAAAGAACTTCAGCATTACAAACCAAACTCACACTTGCTGGCAAATAATTTGTACAGAGTTAACCAATGTAACAATGATACTGTTCACTTTACACATAATTTTTTCATTGGTAATGAATTATTTTGGAAATCAACATATTTTGATGAAACCTATCTTTCAGTAAGACAGTTTGAATGTTTGGGACGTTTGAGTGAATTGCTTCCACTGATTACATGTCACAAAATCTTTTTGGCTTAATGCTTCAACTCACCAGCATTTTTATGCAGAGTAGACATAAATGTGACAGTGTAATTGAACTTATAATAGATAATATGGGGGTTCCTACATTACTGACATAGTGAAATTCAAAACTATTTCAAGACCACAATACTAATTGTCAAATCTGAAGAACAAATACTATCTTTGGAAGAAAACACAGGTGCATTTGTTTCTAAGCATTTGCACATTCTAGGCAAATATGATCTCAAGAGTGTCATGAACACGACTTCCAGATTTTTGGTACATTTGATTATTCTTCCACACCAAACACTGAAAAGTTTGAGGATTTTCATGACCATATGGACCTTTTCCAGGCTTTTCTAATGTCCCATTGTTATGAAAACCCTGAACAACAATATTTAATAAAAAATTTCTCACCAAAGTTTTCACGGTAAATACATGGCAATAAAGGCGATCATATGCTTCATCTCTAGTAATATAGGCAAATGTTTTCATGTCTTCCTCATCCTGTGCAACACATGATATATTGCATATTTCATGCTCAGTAATGACAATCTGTATGGGTACAAAAAGAAGGAAGTGCAAAAAGTGTGTAAATGGGGTGGACAAATGTCGTCAACATAGTCCTTCAGGGATTTATGGTTCAATTCCTGTCAAGTTCATTGCATTGTGTCTTTAGGCAAGTGATTTATCTGAGTTGCCTCCCTCCATCCAGGGGTTTTATGGGTAACTAAGGGAGGGGGGTTTAATTTGTCATCTTTGGGGTAGTATACAACTGCAGCTGCTAAGAGGTATTGTCTCTTGAGCAAGTTATTATTGACCAAGGAAAAAAACATGCTGCCCCCTTTGATATGAGTTGTCCAGATATTGGCACCCCCACTAGGGAACCTTCTGGATATACATTGCATAGCCCATTCTCTGGAACAGTACACAATTTCATTTTCCATACGGTACAGTAAACAAAGACTTTCTGAAAAAAAAGTTGTTGATAGGAGTGTACGCATGACTATATGAACATCACCACACAGCTTAAACCTAGCATATCATAGAGCTATTGTTAACATTGTTTGACTTAATTTGTTAAAAC
Source organism: Holothuria leucospilota (assembly GCA_029531755.1). Classification (NCBI taxonomy): domain Eukaryota; kingdom Metazoa; phylum Echinodermata; class Holothuroidea; order Aspidochirotida; family Holothuriidae; genus Holothuria; species Holothuria leucospilota. Next base: position 14,699,846 of record CM055979.1, read on the forward strand.
TGTTCATAATTATGACATAGCCGGCAATCATTACGGTTGCTACAAATTACAGACAATTTAATTCCATGACTTCTCCATGAAGTCCTTTATCAGGATCAAATTATGAAGAATCTGAGACTATATAAATTTTTCTGCCATACCAAATCCTGGGTCTCTGTCCCTCTAGTGTTCAATGTGTCTAAGCAATCAGACTGTTACTTACTGAATAGTTACAGTATACTTTCTGAATTACTGAAATAAGCATCTGTTGTGTTCATCAAATAACAAATACCCCTGGGTGAGACTCACCTTAGACTTGGTATCAATGAATTTAACTCCTGCATAGCTAATAGATAATGTAATGGACGGGACCTTCTGCACATGAGATGCTGATCTTCTTAGTTTAACACATGCTTCTCTTGTTGATTCTGTTCCCTGAAGATCTTTTACAATTGTTGAACCCAAATACTGTACAAAATATGAAATGAAAGCAAAGGGTATAAAAAGTTTAGAGAAAAAAACCAATGTAGTGGGAGGGACCACTACACCACAAACAAGCAGAGTAGGAAGCTGGGGTGAGGGTTAAATTGTAAGCCCCCCCCCCCCCCCAAATTGTCACGGAAGAGAACCCCGAAGAATTTGTTCCACCTCTAAAATACATAAAACATTTTGGAAAACACAATCTCTCAATAATTTTACTTCTACATGTACACTTATATAGCATTAAAACGCACCTGAGGCTGCTCAGAATTTCCTGATGTGAGGTGGCCCAACAGGAGTCTTCTCAGCTCTGACCACCTTCCCACATCTATTACAAATACTGCCATCATTGGAATACTACAGCCTGAGCAAAAACTATGTCATGAATACAATTGATGTGAACGTATTGTGAAGAAACAATAGTGCACTGATTAGGACAATTCCATTCAGAGAGGACAATGTTGAGGTATAAGACTACAGGCAAGTTCAAGCATTGAGAGTGCGATTCATACATAGTTCTTGCTTCCTGCTCTCACACCAGGGGTCCAATCTATTGTCTTAACTTCTTACTACATTGGAGTTATTCCTTTCAATCCACTCCATTAAAAAAGGGACTAAGCAAACTTGTTAACTGTAAATTTTAGAAGTTAAAACAAATTTTGGGACAGAAATTCAGTCACCCTTCAGTTAAAGAAGCATTATTTGACTGCTTGACTGGATTTTTTACTTTCACAAAAACTGTCACATGATTTGTACCACTGTATCTGGAACCTGATCCCTAGTCATAGCAGCTGCAGGATGGTGCTATTGATACAACCTTACATTGTCAAGAGCCAGTTGCTTAACATATCTTAGACTTAAGTCAATTAATGCACCTTATCCTTGAAAAAGCATAAAAGGAAGTCAAAGGGGAAGTAATTCCCACCTAGATGCTTCCCCTGGCAAACTCCCGCAGGACAATTCTCATCCAGATAATTCCCACCCGGCCTGTTCCCAACCATGCACCATTTAAAATTTTAGGTCATGGAAGTTGTATGTGGGGTAATTGTTATGATGCAAATTGTGCAGGGGAAATTTTCAAAGATGAGAATGGTCCAGGCAGGCACTGTCTGGGCGGGAATTGTCTCAAAGAGAGCTGTCCAGGGGAACACTGTCTGGATGCAAATTGTGTGTGTGCAGGGGTAAGGTGGGTGTTCAGTCATGACTAGTAAGACCATCACATCATTCAAATACAGGTACTAGCCACCCTCTCCCCCCCCCCCCCCAAGGCTTCAAATGTCCAGCTGGACCCCATTGACCAAGGACTGAGTTACATGTAAATTAACTGGTTCCAACTGGTGTGTGACCAATTCATGTATTAAACCAACCTGACGATCAAAGCTCCCCACTCGACTGAACCATTTCCCATTTCACTTTTCCGACTGAATTTTACTCGGTTTCCATAAAAGAGCCACAGCATGTAACTGGGTACACTGGAGATAACTGTCTTTCAAGTAGGGTCAAACTGTTGAGTTACTTGAGCCAAATTCAGCAGGGTTCAATGCACTTTCTAGCAATATTTTTCATGAACATTAGTTGAGAACATTTAAAAGAATACACTTACAGATGCTGTATAGTTGCAGCAGCCTTTAACAAGATCCTCTGGTCTGTGCATCCATTGCTGTAGAGATGAGTTTTGTTTGGTATTAGCAATTACATCTAAAGATGAATTATCACTTAACTCATCTGTTGTCTGTGTTGATATATGAGCACTGTTCTGTCTTGTCAAGCCTCTTTTTTCATTAAGATCTGTTTTTATGATATCTGGTATATTTTGATCTATTCCTGGGGTTACCTGTGTCCCCATTTCGTGAGTCTTTTTCCCAGATTGTGGAATGCTTAAAGCATTACTTGAACACCTCTCATGGGTATAGATTTCTTCAGGTAGTGATTCTTGTGAATGTGTGTGATTGCGAGTCTGCTTTGACAAGGACATATTCCTATCATATTGATGCCTTCTACTTCGTTCTGGTAACGTCCAGGCTTTACCATTTGTACCCCTCCCAGGGGCAGGCTTACTCCTCTGGGGAGATGTAACATCTTTGGAATAATCTTTGAATAGATCAATATCTAATGATGAAGAATGTCCCCTTCCACTATTGTCAATAGCAGCAAGATGAGGAGACTCAAGATCCAAGGTCTGTAATTTAAAGAACATTGAAAAGGTTATCAAACCATATCTTAAGTTAAGAGAGAACATCAAGCAGGCTTTTAAACAATTACTTCAGTGAACAAAAAAAGAACAAGAAACAGTTTACTATTTAACAATATCTTCAATGAGAAAAAGTACCAAATGGGTTGCTATTTATACAATATCTCAAGGTATGAAAATATCAGATAGATTATTGAACAGTTCCTTCAGTGAGGTAAAAGGATTAACGAAGTTATTATACAATCTCTACAGTGTGAAAAGAACATTCATCCATGAACATGTTCTGTGAAAAACAATAAAGGAAGAGCTGCGAAGAATGAAAAATGCTTGTTTCTCTCAAAATGTACGCAATACCAGAGTAGACGCAGGATTTTGCTTAACTGATAAATAAGGTGTACTAAAGGGTACAACTTTTATTAACCTAAACAAGCCCTGTTCACTTTACTCTGGTACATGATAAAATGCAATACTCTATAAAACATAAGCTCTACCCATAAACTGGAGATTACCAAAAAGATGCATCTCATAGTTGTGGATCATATGTTAGTTTTTCTACATACCAAGTCAAGGGCACTTCTACTGGTCAAGCCAGGTGATGTGGTTGATGTTAGGTCACTAAGGGCCTGTGCGCTACCACTGCTCTGCAAGCTGTGAATACTACGACGCCAATCACCCAGTGACTGCAGAATTCGTTTTCTATGGCCAAGCATATGAACCTCCAGCACCTTTAGGGAAATGATAAGACAGATTGAGAGGCGGCTCCATGGGAGGGGTCCCTTCTCAATTATTTATTCAAATTAAAACAGAACAATGCAGTGGAAACTCTATTGGCCCCACAATAATTTTTTCTGCCCCTTTATTTTCCCTTACCTTTTGCAACTTTGGAGCCAACATTGAATAGACTGGATCACAGTCACGAGTGTTAATCCTCACAGTTCTTACTAAAGATAAAATATGGGAACATGGCATTCGTACTCTTATTTTTTTGATGTATGACATAAAAATCAAACATTAAAGGCTAATTCTGAACCAGACTTTGTATGGTAATAGACCATTTTCTAAATAGCAATCACAAAGGATTATGGGACAGAGTTTTTGGTATGTGTGGCTTTTGTCAATGGCATTTTTCTGTGGCCAAAAGCGACATACACCAAACTCTATCCCACAATCCTTTGTAATTGCTATTTGGAAAAGGGTCTATTGAGCATGCCTACCCTCTGAATTATCACATACATGAACTTTTGGCAACAGCTCTTCGATATCTGACATGACATTTCCATTAGTAAAGTGCATGGAAAGAGAGATCACCCTACCTTTGCCTTCCCTCCCCCCTTTGTACCTTTCCCACACCAACATTTGATAGCAAGATTTACTGAAACTAAACTTGGGGCCAGCTAAAACGTGATTCTTTTATGTCTAGGCTTCAGCTAGGTATATGATTCCACTTCAGAATTACAATACTTTATCATAATGTTTCCTTAATCTGTGTTTCAAGATTAGTCCAATCAATTAGACAACTGCAAAAGATGGGAAACATTTATACCTTAAGAAACACTGGATGAATTTAAATGAACATAAGCAAATATCTCCAGTTGCCACTGGAATATGGTTACGGGGTTTAAAAGACATGCAATGCAATATTTTCCCCTTCCATACAGAAAGCACCAAGAAATAGCTGTCATTGGTAACACTCACATTTTCTAGCTCTACTTCCCAAAGTCCCCTGATTTTTTCCATTGTGGTTTTGCCTTTTTCTGTAAAGTTTTGGATGTAATCACTAAGTACCAAGCTTCGTAACCACTCTGAGATACTAGATGGGACTGGTACATGATCATCCCCATCACCTGGAAAAGAGGAAGCAGCATATTATAAACCAACCAGGCAGCAAGGCCAAACAGCTAGTGTTGAATACTGTGAAGTTCCTAACATAAGGTAGCTGAAAAGGCAACCTTAAATTATCTAACAAAAGTAACATAATTGTATTTATACTGCTTCTTCACTGACAAACAAGTTCAACTTACTGTTCATGGTTTGACAATGAGTAATATGCAATCAAAGGACATGCATGACACCAAAGCAATAGGTGAGTCATCTACTAAGGGGGGGGGGGGGGGGCTGGTGCTCCAAAGCTCTGGTATGGTGAGGCAAGGGATGGTACCTTGCATCTGTGACAGTACAATGTCCTTGGGAGGGGGCTAATGGTATCTTGTGTCTATACAGTGCTGTAAAATTCCTGCCAGATGGGGAAGGCAGTGGCTGAAGGTGTCTTTGATGGGCTGTCAAGTCCTGTTACATGAATGGGGCTCATAGGGGATGATGTCTGCCAAGGCTGCAAAGTATCTACATAATGGCGGTGGTGGTGTCTTGGCCAGTGCTATTAAGTCTCCAGTATGATGACATAAGTACCGTCTTTGGCAATGCTGTTTAGCCTCTCCATGATGGGACAAGTGGGAGGTGTTTGACAGTGCTGTGGAGTCCCTGTATGATGGCAGAGGGGGTTGGTGGTATCTTGAAGTGCTGTGCAGCCCTTTATAATAGAGTAGGGTGATGGTGACATCACTGAGAGAGCTGCACAGCAACCGTATGTTGGAGGCTGACACATTTTATCTTCTTGCATCTCCACAATTAAGTTTTTTTTTTTGTTAGAATACGCACACTTTTCTATGCCATTTCTCAATTGAAAGATCAACAATTATGAATGGTTGTCTATTTTATTTTGTTAGTGTGAGGTGAGTAGGGCAGGGAGGGGGGAATTTAAGTATGGACAAGTCTAGAACATTACATTACTTATTTATATTCAGTTTGAGAGTCTGGAAGGCTATGAGAGTTATATCTTTAATAATTTAAACTTAATGAAGCAAGCATAATATGCCCATATCAGTAAAAACTTATTTTCTTTTCATCATATTTCTCTAAATTCTGCACAATTACATACAATATGAGCAAAAGCTCACTACACTGTGATATATAAACATGAAAAAAAAGAGGCTCATTTATACCAATTGATTTCATCTTTGGTAAACACTTTGCTGCCTCTAGGAGGAGTTTACGGTGACTCTCATCCTGAATACCAATCTCTTGTAGGTCCTGGTCCTCCATGAGTCCTCCTCCCTATAATAGAAAATGAAAACTAGTTTAGTATACTTAAGGTCCAGAAGCCACTTGGGCTGTTGGGATCATTATGCACCCTACCAACTTGATTGTGGAAGACCAAAAGTGGGATTCGCATCCTTTTTTATATAGCTTGTGCTCTTAGTGTAATAAAGCTGGGGTGTACCAATTGTCCCAATTTGTTCTTTTTACATCCCCATCGAATGTATGGCAATAGTGTATACAATAGCATGTCTTCAGTCACTTTCCAAACAGATGTAAGCAGTGGAAAACTCTTAATCAGCATCACAGCCAACAATCAACCTTTAGTAGGGAAAGCCTCAACTCAGATAAGAACTATGTCAGCATCAGATATCTGTAGGTCCTCTTTACATATATAGGCAATTTCTTTCACCCCTGATAAAATTTCCAACGGGTTGTACCAGGGTTTGATTTGAAGAAACATTGAATGAAACCAGTTAACCAATGTATACCCTATCCAGAAGTGATACATAAAAACAAGCTTGAGATTGACATGTGACTTTTGTAGGTGTTGTGGCTTTGTTCAGTAATATACCTAAAATAAAATACAATGTACACACTGCTTAGTTCCTGACCACACTTGAAATCATGGTATTTATGCTTTGCAAATTATTACAAGTGACTTTAAATTTAAAGCTTTTGAATGACAAACAACAATCAGAACACTAATGACTTTTCTTCATGATATAACTCTACATTATGACTAATGTTTGGTATAATGTACCAATCACAAATACAGGGATATGAAAAAGGGTTACCCTGAGCTGAACAGGCACATTTATTACTTTAAAGGAGAGTATGAAAAATTAAAGGTACCACTGTGATTACAAATGAAGTCAAAGTTATTAGAGTCAGAACATTCTGGAATGAGTGATGAATAGTGATTTCTAGTCAATACAGTGTTGTTATGACTCATGTCAATGATGTGACATGGGTCTGGCTCCAGTCTCAATTTTTAAGATTCAAATCTGACAAGTCTCATACTCAAGGACTTGATAACAACAATGGGTCATTGTAATACTGAGAACAAGTCTTAGGACAATAGCACCACCAATATTCTCATGCTGCATTTATGGTTTTAATCAGAATACTCAATATTCAAAAAGTGTGTAAACAAAGGAAGCCATCTTGATGAAGGTCTTTTCGCTTCAGTGTTATGTTAACTGATTAATTGCCTATAAGTTTCCTTCAAACTGATTTTGCTTTTCAAACTGTGTAACATGTGAATACTCTCTGATTCAGTCTGCCATAATTGTAAACCCTCATACAAGCCTTTCCAACCTGTTGTCTCAGCTGGGATTTTTACTAAGAAACTTGTTACAATATTTAGAGAATATATTTACTCTGGCACTAAAGGTTGTGAATTTATGACATGTCTTTCAAAAGTTTGAAATGGATTTCTAAAATGTAAACAAAATGTTACCAAAAAATTGAGGTTGTCAAATCCATTGGCAATCAAGGTATAGAGGTATTGACCAATTCCAAGTCTATCCAGCCAATCAGCTACTGTCTGTGGTTTGTCAGTACCTGTATTGATAAAGTAACAGTCACATCACTTAGCAACAATAACATCTACAATTCACACATGCTAGGCCATATTATCAGTATAGAGACAGGCTGAGAAAGACTGTTTCCAACACCCCCTCGCACCTTTTTTTTATTGAAAATATTCTGATTTCAACTGGATGATGAAAAGTTATCAAAACTTCAGTTTCCCAAGTACGTATCTTGTGCCCTGAACTAACTGTGCACCATTATTTTGTTAACAAAATCAGAGAACAAGTAAATTTGCTTAAAATTTTGAAAGCAAAAAGGTGACTGCTTCCCTGCATATTATTTCACTTAAGTTTCAAATACTGTACATGGTTCAACTTCTCACTGCATGAAACACAGTCAAACACAGTACTTTCGACAACCAAGTGAATAATAATATATCTGCAAGGAAAGTACAATGTCATAAATATGAGTACAAACGTGCCTCAGCTTAAGAGTATGAGTATATATAATGAGTACCATGCCATAAATTATATGTAAAAGTATAGTATCTCAGGTTGAGTGTATGAGTACCATACTTGTAGTGTGAGTACCATGTCATAATTATAAGTATAAATAACATATCTCTGGCTGAAAATTTGAGTTACCATACTTGTATTGTGAGTACAAAGTCATGATATAAGTATAAGTATTGCATCTAAGGCTGCAAGTATGGTTAAGTAAGAGTATGATATTATGAATATAAGTGCATGTGTATAGTATCTAAGGTGAGGCGTTTGAGTACCATACTTGTAGTGAGAGCATGTCGTGAGTAAGTACAACTATAGTGTCTCAGGTTGAGAGCATGCTTGTAGTGTGAGTATTATGTCATGATTATAACTATATAAGTATTCTATCTCAGGTTGACAGTAGGAGTAAAATACTTGTAGTGTCCTGAGTTTAAGTAAAAGTAAAGCAATTATGGTGAAAAGTATGAGTGGTGTATGAGCAGACATATTTCTTACATAAGTATAATCTTGAACAAAATGTGAACAATTGATATCCATATCAAAAACTTTCAATGCATGCCAGGAATTTTGCTGCAGCAACAGACCAATTCTACAATTTCTTTTCAGGCAAAGACACACTTTGAGTGACTTTATTTCTTTTTCTTTCTGCAACAGAACATTACCCCCACTCAAGGTGTTTACACCAAGTTAAAGAAATTCCTTTAAGATAATATTTTTTCAAAGTCAACAACTTTACTACACAACTGATGTCGAATACCATAAACTTAACATGAAGATTATGTCTACTAACACAAAATACTGCTGCTGGGTCTCTTTTATTGGCATAGCAAAAACAATCCTTCCCTGCATGCAATGAAATCATGTAAAGTCAAATTCACAGTATTACCTTTCTTGCAAAACTTCCACAATCTAGTTAATAACCTCATCACATGGAAGCTTAAAAGGAAATTGCAATCACCCCAACTGAATTAGTAAATGGCTCTGTTTACTGTACCTCATGTGACATTTTTTGCTCCTGAACTGTTCACAATTCATGCAGATCAACAACCTAGCTTTCCTTTACTATTTTGTTTGGAAAATCATGAAAGATATTTGTAAAGGAAATCAGAGGAAATTTGTAAAATTTAGCTGATACTTCCAAATAAATTTGGGGCAACTGCTCTTTCTCTTTAAAATGATTAGTACCATTCTGCAGCTCATAACAGCTTTAAGTACCACATTTTTTTTTTATATACAATCAGCAGATACTCACTATGGCAGTTTGGTATTTGAGGCTACCATCCCAAAGTAATTCTTTATGAAAGCTCCAATACCACTTAATCACATGCCAGTAAATTAAGTTATATGATTATATTTCTGGCAGCTACTATAAATTCTTTGCAAGAGTCCTTGATCTTTGGAATGTACATTAGATGTGATACACTTTCAGAAATATGCCCTGGTTATACAAACATATTACAATTCAGATAACCATACTATAAATGCCTACAAAATGTTATTAGGTTATAAATGACGAAAAGAGCATTCACACATTGAGTGTTCTGTATTATGTACATATGCATCATAAAAGTGCATAAAGCAAGTAGCAACTATCTCAACTGTGTGCATTCCAATGATACTGCAACCACTACCTGCAAAGTGGTGACAAGTGGGTAGGGGCCATGAGGCAGAACTTTTCCTTAGAATCCCTCATTTTTCTGCTGAACTGCCCCCAACTGGATATGGTACTTATCCAAAATATGCAGAGATGGAGCTAACAAATCATACTTTAGGAAAGTTGGTTATGTGAAGTCTTGTCAATTAATAGCACTATTTTGTGCCTAAGTCATTTTACTACAAATATTCCCAAAGAGGAGTGGTGCCCCTCTGGTTAGATCCCTCCCCACATAACTGTTATATACCCAACCACCCTACCCACCCACCCACCAACTATAATTACACCCTGCCTCAGGCTCCCCTCCATACTTACTATACTTAGCTAGTGCAACCATTGTACCCCCATCACTGGCATATCTCTGATATCTACAATTTATCCTGGTTGTAACTTACAATGTTCCTGCAATCACTACAATTATCACTGCATGCATGCTCACTCTTGATTCACACCTTCAGAATTTTATCCCTAACATCAGTCAAGAACCCCACAACTTCTATGGCTAAGAGGCTGGGGGTTGAAGAATATGTCCACGTTATTTCCCGCCTGTCGTAAGAGGCGACTAAAGGGAAGGACTTCAACCGTATTTAAACTTGTTGACACTAAATAACACATTCGTGGTGGTGTGTCGTTAAATCTCATCTAACTAACTAACTATCTATGGCTAAGAAAAGTTTTAACAAAGTTTTTTAAATTTTCCATATCCTTCTGCCCCCTCCTATCTCAAAATTAACTGTACCTTCAAACATTTTCTGGAAGTTCATTTCATAGTCTCTCATGTAGACAGATTCCCTTACTAGACCAGCTCCAAAAGATGCCATGATACTTTCAATCTGTGAATATAAAAAGAGGATAAATAAGAAAGATCCATAAGTTCTCACCTCAACTTCATTCCAACATACTTTAAAGGTCTAAATATTCCTGCCGGGTGGGGATTACATGTACAGTAAACAGGAGGTAAGAGAGGGGCGATGTAGGTTATTCTCACATCATATGAATTATCTTAGTGATCCTTGGAATATAGATACCAAGTTTTCTGTACATACTGTACTTCGGTGCTACTTTGTCTTCCATTTTACACAAACTAACTTGTTAGAACTCTTTCATGTGTTACACCCCATGTTCCGAAGCTGCGACAAATTCTTTTTTCATTACTAGTCCATCAGGCAAGCTGTTCTCTTAGTCTACTTGTCCATGTGAATATCTACTTGTTCACTCTTAATATGCCTTTAAACTCCTTTGGGGGAGACTTCGCAAGGGCACTTGCCCGGCGGGCTATGATATTGAACAATGTACTTGCCCGAGTAACTGTTTACTTGTCCCGGACTGTCGGGTGGGGGATTTTTCGAAGCCTGATGTCCCCCCCCCTCATTTTTCTTTTGGGTATAGTCTTAAATATTCCTCAACAACTTTATTGTCCCTTACACAAAGATCTCTTTATGATCCCTAGATAAATGTTCTACTATGCAATCAAGTAAAACATCCCTATACTAGATAACAGACAATAGGGAGTATTTGACATTTCCTGAAGTCACAACAAATTGCAGTTGAAGGTAACACAAATCTTCACCAGGCTCAGAAATTGATTCTTTCTGCAGTAGTGTCATAATTGGTATAGTGGCTTGTAATGTTGTTGGGTTGGCGATGAGAACAATAATGAGACAGAGACATGAAATACGGTTACAAAGCCATGTTGAAAGTTATCACATGCGTAGTGCCCTTGAACGTGGCATACAAGAGGATGATGACTGATGCAACAGTCTCTTATATACATGCGAGATATGACGTCATCAAGAAACTTAAAGGAGATATCTGACGTATCATATTACATCCCCCTTCTTCTAAAAAGCATCTTCCTTAGGAAATGTGAATACAGTACAAAGTAGGATGTATGTCGTAAGAGCATATGCAAATTACTAGCTGGATGAGTGGTACCGACCAGATCAGATATTGTATGAAAAAATGACATGCTTAAGTATGAGTTAAAGTTCTGTTTACAACATACCGCTCAAATGTCCTTTACAGTCGAAAATCACAGGTCTATAACTCCACATTGACATTTAAAGTGAATAACAAGGGTTGACTGTATAAGGCAGTTAGACAAGGTATGGTTATGACGAAATCAATATGATTCATTAATAAGATGGTATTTACAATGCAAAGAATACGATGTGAATACTCATTTGGTGAGTTTATTATTTACAAACCAAGCCTCTCAGGCTTTCTTACTGTTCTACCAGACCTGGTTGTATAGGTCTGTTTACTTCCTTCATTGTGTTGTACAAGCTCAGGGGGTACTTGCCCCTCATCCGTTTGGACATCTGCCTGTTCCTGGAATGTTACCCTTTTTTCTCCCGTTTCCCTGATATGTTTCCTGTTTCTTCTCAGGATACCTCCTGAGGAACTTTCTACCTCATAAGACCTTGGCTCAGGCCTTTTGGACTGAACAGTGGCTGGTGTCCACCGACCAGTGTCTTGGTTCTGAACATGCACTTGCTGACCTACAGCTAGTGGGGGAAGCTCGTGAGCCTTTTTGTCAAAGTACGAGGTTTGCTTATCTTGCCTGAGTTGTAAGCGCTCAGTCACAGCATCTTTGTGTGCTACTGAGTTTGGGATTTTTGCAGGCAAGTTTGATCTTGTTTTACGGCCATGGAGAAGTTCGGATGGGGATGGGAGTTGACTGTCTATTGGCGTTGATCTCAGGCACAGTAGTGCCAGATTAACATCGGTGTTAGTCTTTTTCGCCTTGTAGATTGTACTTTTGACAGTCTGAACCTGACGTTCAATAAAACCATTGGACTGTGGGTATCTAGGGCTGGAAGTGACGTGCCTAAAGTCCCATTCCTTGGCAAATTCTTTGAAACTTTGGCTAGCATACTGGCTGCCATTATCAGTCATGAGTTTTTCAGGAATACCATATTCTGCGAATACATCTTTCAACAAGTTGATAATAGTTTGACTGCTTGATCTACCCCTTGGGATAGCCTTTACAATGAAAAACTTAGAGTAATAATCAGCAATTAAGAGGAACTCTTCATTTTGCAGACTGAATAAGTCAGATGCCACAAATTGCCAAGCCCTTGTGGGTATCACAGATGGCTCCAGTGGTTCTGGGGGCTGTGATTTACCATACTCCTGGCAGCTTGGACATGCTTTAACTAACTTCTCTATGTCTTTATTAATATTATTCCAGAAAACACATGTCTTAGCACGTAATTGGCACTTAACTACTCCTTGGTGTGCCGTGTGTATCTTGTTAAGTATTTCACACTGTAACTTTTCTGGTATTACAATTCGATCACCTTTAAGGATAAGACCATTTTCTATAGACAATTCATCTCTGTATGCCCAATACACTTATAGAGGTTTAGGCACCTGTTTACGTTTCTCAGGCCACCCTTCAATTATAATTTCTTTCAAGGCATTCAGCTCAGGGTCAGAACTTGTTTCTGACTTGAGGGTGCTCAATTTTTCTTCTGAAAATTGCACAAAACTAACTTTGACTTCTATGCTCTCAACTTGGTTCTCCTTGAGGGGATTAAGTCTTGATAGTGCATCAGCCAATAGCATTTCCTTGCCTGGCTTGTATTTTATTTTCACTGCATACCCTTGGAGCCTAAGTAACAATCTTTGGAGACGAGGAGGTGCTGCACCTAAGTTTTTCAGGTGTATCATTTCTAAGGGTTTGTGGTCAGACTCAACCACGAATTCTTTACCATACACATATGTATGAAACTTTTCACAGGCATACACTACCACCAACATTTCACGTTCTATATTGGCGTAACGCTGTTCCGTTTCTGTGAGAGACTTGGACGCAAAACAAATTGGCTTTGAGTCCTGAATTAAGGCAGCTCCAAGTCCTTTCATCGATGCATCAACCTGAATTGTGGTCTCTTTCTTTGGGTCAAAATAAGCTAAAGTGACTTCTTTGCTGATAAGACTCTTAATTTTTTCAAATGCTTTTTGGTGTGTGTTTGTCCACACAAATTCAGCATAATCTTTCTTGATAAGACCTCTCAAGGGTGCAGTGTGATCAGACAGATTTGGAATAAAGGGAGACATGTATGTAGCGATTCCCAAGAACTCTTGTAGTTCCTTAACTGTCTGGGGTGTCTCAATGACCTCAATTGATCTCACCCTTTCTGGATCAGGGTGGACCCCTTCTGCATCATACACTAGCCCAAAGAATTTAATTCTGGGTTTCTTAATTTCACATTTGCTAATATTAAACACCAAACCATGCTCTCTGGCCACTTTCATTAAATTGTGTAAGTTTTGATCATGCTCAGTCTCGTCTTTGCCAAACACACCAACATCATCTGCTATCCCTACAGTGCCAGGGCACTTTTCCAAAATCTGATCCATTTTGTACTGAAACACATCTTGGCTGACACAAAGACCAAAAGGGAGTCTCTTAAAACGAAATCGCCCATAGGGACTATTGAAAGTGGTCAGGAAGCTCGATTCCTCGTCTAGTGTGATTGACCAATACCCATGTCTAGCATCGAGCTTGGAAAAAACTTTACTGTTAGAGAACTTATGTGTAATTTCCTCTAAGGTGGGAACATGATGATGGCTTCTCTTTATTGCCATGTTCAGATCTTTGGGATCCAAACACACCCTCCATCTACCGTTTGTCTTCTGGGTGAAAGCAAGACTAGAGACCCAGTCGGTGGGTTCAGTCACCCGGGTTATGACACCTAAGTCTAGCATTTCTTGGATTTCCTTGAAAATGTCATCCTTAATTTGTATAGGTAGTGGTCTAGGTGCATGGACTACAGGTGCTACATTGGGGTCGGTAACAATATGATATTGACCTTCGAAATTGCCAATACCCTCAAACCTGTCGGGGTATAGGCTTTGTAGTTCTTCCTTGCTATTAATAGGCTTTACTTTGGCATTGCTGGTGCCTACGTGGCAATTCAAAGACACAAGGTTCAATGCCATTGAAGATGGGAGGCCTAATATGGCTGGGCCCAGTACATCAGCCACAAAAAATTCTGCTTCAGTATGCCTGTCCCTATACTGGCACGAAATATCACAGATGCCATATTGTGGAATTGTTGACCCATTGTAGGCCGTTACGATTGTCGGTCTTTGCTTGAGGGCATCCTTTTGAGGAAAACCACTCGCGGCTATTCTATCGGGGTATATTTTCTTATAAACCCTTAGGGGTAAAATATTGCCTTGTGCCCCAGTATCTACCTTCAATCTCAGGGTGGCACCTTTAGCCCTGTTGTCCAGTTGGACATGGACATCTGCAAATATTTCTGATCTTTGATCTTGGCCCTTATTTACACTGTTGACACTTACAAAATCTAGGGTATCAAATCGAAGTTCCTCAAATGTTGAACTAAGTGAACCATCGTCCTGATTTATGGAGTCAACCTGTTTGGCACTATCCGATTTGGGACCTGATTGATAATTACGGCCAGATCCACCCCTGGATCTAGATCTCTTCCTACTCTGTTTATTACCAGGGCTCTGACGAGCTTTGTCTTTTTGCTTTGGTTGGCGACAGACACTTTGCCAGTGGTTGAGTTTACCACAGTTACGGCATTTGGATCCATGGGCTGGGCACCGGCCCTTTGGGTGTTTTAACCCACATTTACCACATTGCAATTCTTGCTTATGCTTGACATAGCTTACATTGACATTTCCCTTAGATAACTCTTCCATATGAGCTCTTGTGGACTCATATGTCCGTGCTATGTCCATGGCCTCATCTAATGTGAGTGCCTCATCTTTGCCCAAAAGGGTTTGTTGTACCTTTTTATGACGTGTGCCTATTACAAGTTGCTCGATTAACCTCGTATCCCTCTCATTATCCGTGAATTTACATTTCTTTGCCTGGGTCTTGCACCTTGTCATGAATTCATCACTGGTTTCTGTGGCTTGTTGCCGATAAGTTCGCAGATTAAATCTTGCCAGCCTAAAGTTACTCTTTGGCTCAAAGTATGACTCGAAACGAGTAAAAAATTTCCTTTGAGTCTCGCTTCTGCTCCTCAGTGAGGACCCAAGAATTGAAAATTTCGAGGCCTTCCTTTCCTAGCCACAATAGGGTGTAGGTGACTTTTTCATGCCCCGATTTAGCAGCTAGAGGGCCATTTAGAATGAGGTTGCAGTACTGCTTAAAGACTTGGAAGGCACTGGGCAAATCATTAGCAGCCCAGTCCATGCATGGAGGTGTAATACCTGGAAGTTCCCCCATTGTCCCTTCACAGGCCTAACTTTGATGGTTACGCACACTTAGTGGGGACCTGCAGCCTTTTGTACAGGCTAGTCAGGTACTTGGCTAGCCTATCTTGTCGTGGCTAGTGAGTAATGTACACATAAATACTGACTCTAATGCACTGTTTAGGTATTTGCTAACCATCTAAATCAACCTAATGCCCAGGGCTGGTTAGGCTTTATATACAGCCTCGCAGTAATGCTTACTGATACATACCATAACACAATGGACTGTAGTGTGACGTTTAACACTTTGACAACCTTAACTTAGTATTGAGCATGTTTACAGTGTTCACGATTCAGTGATGAGCAACCGAAGGCTTTCGTGAGAGTTTGTATCTCAAAATTTCTTCACAATATGAGCTTTTTGTAGCATGGGACGTCTTCCCCGTCTCTGTCCATCATACGCGTTGTCGATTCTGCGTGAGGCTATGTTCGACTGGATGCAATCTTCACGGTCTCTGACATCGCTGTCGGTCGGAGTAGCTAACGGTATGTGGCTCAGTTCCGCGATACAACAACCTTGTGGTGGCGTCGTTCAGGAATTATTTTCACGACAGGCGCGCACACCATCTGAAACCACCTTGGAAGTTTTCGATTCAAGTTCAAGGTCTTGAAACTTGAAGTTCAACGTTCCTTTCACTGTCGACGTCGGCTGGTAAATCGCGAATGACAGATCAGTTTCTTGTTTTGCGTGCCGTTAGTGTAGCTGACTTCGAATTCCACTCACAGGGTCTAAGTAATAATACGCACAGAAACCCGTGGCGGTAATGTTCGTTCCAGTCCTTTGCCCCTATATTGGCATGTTGCGTTGCGTGCTACATGTGTGTGCAATTAACAAGCCAAATGCGTGTAGCGGTGAAAGTTACGACTCGAGTCCAAAAATAATCAGGCAAAATCGAGGCCATCCTTCGTCTGCCAGCGTCAGACGACGTTTAGTTCGAAACCCGCTGCCACCATGTAATGTTGTTGGGTTGGCGATGAGAACAATAATGAGACAGAGACATGAAATACGGTTACAAAGCCATGTTGAAAGTTATCACATGCATAGTGCCCTTGAACGTGGCATACAAGAGGATGATGACTGATGCAACAGTCTCTTATATACATGCGAGATATGACGTCATCAAGAAACTTAAAGGAGATATCTGACGTATCATATTACATGGCTAAATCAAATTGCTGTTTACAAGTTTAACACCTAGTGACATTCCCAGTTTGCCAGTGAAAGTCTACTGCAGTTACTAGTGACACAGTCCATCTGATAATGATGCAGTTTGACTGCTAATGACATCTGCAGGCTGCTACTGACAATTGTGATTGCTACAGCCAGTTGACGCCCACTTTAATACACAAATCAACGGCTAGTAACAGTGTCTGGTTGCTAGTGACAACATACTGCAGTTGTTAATGACACAGTCAAACTGTATTGCCAGACTGTTTGCTACTGATACAGTGACTGCAAAAAACAGTTGATTCCCAGTTACAGAAATCAACTGCTAGTGACAGTGTCTGGTTGCTAGTGAAAGTCTTCTGCAGTTGCTAGTGGCACAGTCAAGCTATAATTACTGCCATTAAGTCTGGTTGCTTGTGATACAGTGACTGCAACAAACAGTTAATTCCCAGTTGCAGAAATCAACTGCTGGTGACAGTATCTGGTTGCTAGTGACAGTCTACTGTACTTGCTAGTGGCACAGTCAAACTATAGTGCCATGCAGTCTGGTTGCTACTGATACAGTGACTGCAATGTATAGCTGGTTGCTAGTAGTAGTGATTTTTTTTTCTATGCCAGTCTTTCTTTCACCATCAGACAGCTAGTGACACAGTTAAACATTGAGTGACATTGTCTGGTAATGCTGTTTACATAGTGTGATATCCATCTAGTCTGCCTTCAAGTGACAAACTGACACAGTCCACATGCAAGTGACATTGCTAGTGGCACAGTCTAATTCTTAGTGACACAGTTATTGCCAGTGACATAGTGTCATTGCAGTGGCACAGTCTCATTCTTAGTGACACAGTTATTGCCGGTGACATAGTGTCATTGCAGTGGCACAGTCTGATTCCTAGTGACACAATTATTGCCAGTGACAGTGTGATTCCTAGTGACACAGTCTGATTCCTAGTGACACAATTATTGCCAGTGACAGTGTGATTCCTAGTGACACAGTCTGATTCCTAGTGATATGCTTACTGCCAGTGACAGTGTGTGATAACTGAGCGGCACAGTCTGATTCCTCTTGTAAACACACTTATTGCCAGCGACATAGTGTAATTGCTAGTGGCACAGTCCGATCTCAAGTGACACATTCATTGCCAGTAACGTAGTCTGATCACTTGAGCTTAATTGCCTGTCCTGACACACTAATTCATACCTGGGCCCACTCTGAGGTTTCATCAAGTGTCCCATGATCTTCTGATTTTCCATTGCCGTCTTTAGAATCTGTCCCCATATTCTTTTCGTCAATCTTAAGAGGGCGTTCTTGCATGGTGATACCACGAGCCCGTTGATTAGAACCTTTCAAGAGTCCTGCAGAGACAAAAACATACCATGAGGTTTTACATAAACACTTACTTTTGGTCCAAATAATTCTCACATTTAAAAGACTAGCTGACATATGGTAGAATCACAAAAGCATGATCCCATAGATTTCTATCATTTAGAATTGATTACTGTAACTGCCAGATTGGCCATTTTAAATGAATACTATTCCTACAGTTAAACAGCTTTCACTATGAGATGTCATTATGTGCCATACAAAAGTTGCTTTTTGACATGTTCAATCCTACCACCTTGACGTTCAGCCAACTTCTGATGATCTCAAAATTACTTTCATTTCCTTTCTTCACTTAATTTCCTTTTTTTCCCCCTTCTTTTCCTTTTCTTCTTTCTCTTATCAGAAGCTTCTTCACCATTCCTGTTTTTTTTTTCAGGAAACAGAATGGGTTTGATGTTAAAGTATACCACTGAAATGTCATAGCTGGCTCAATTCTTAGCCAAAATCACCATTCTAAGCTGAGACTGAGTACTTAACCAAGCTTTGCTAACAGATAAACAATGACATTAAGCCATTTTCCTCAAAAACTAAAGGAAAGTTCAAATTTCCTTTAGTTTTAGTCCTTGTATATTTATACTCAAGAAAAAAAAACTCAATGCCACAGGGAGGTAAACGTGCATTTTTCGTGTAATCATTTCTCACTATACAACCACCTTACGATTCCAGATGCATCTGATTTGTGTCACCTTAATTGACTTTGATAACCAATGAAGAAATGATCATTACATAAATGTTAATACCACAGTTCTTTTGACACATTACTAATTTATTAAATGTAACATGAAAGTTTAATACAACAGTGTACATTACAACCAAAAGTGCAGTTCGAAAGTTAGTCTTAAAAAACAGACATCATTCCAAGGTGGTGTGTGAATCAATTAGTACTGAACTGAAATGAATTGGTATTAAATATCAGGGTAGGCCTACGTTCTCCATTTTTGTCTTGTATTGCTATAGTAAAATTTACCTCAAATGCTGATACTACATGACTATTACTTCTCGTCCTATACTCCACAAAATAAACATGGGATTGGGGAGGGGGGAAACCGACCAAAGTCGGAAGACAAGCGAGCTACCGGCCGCGAATAAGCGACTCGCGAACCGGACCTATATTAGGCCTAACCAACACAAAGTCAATCGAGGCCTAACATGCACCGAGCCAACGCCCAACCCCGCCTAAGCGCGGGAACAAAAAGTGACTACAAATCCACCCAAATGGAAAAGGATACTTATCCGAAACCACTTCGGGACGATCGAAAAACACTTCTGGCTATCTTCTTACGAACTAGTAGTGATGCAAGATCACTAAAATCCGATCACAAGCAGAAAAATATCTAGCGACAGGAAAACTGCGTCTAACTTTTGATACGGCAAGTGAAAGAATGAGTGGGCCCTCTTCAAGAGGGCTCTCTTCCAGTAGGCTATCTTTTCATTTGCCGGGAATAACTGCGGGTAAGTGAGGGTTACATATGTAAATAGGAGGTAAGGAAGGGTGATGTAGACTCATAAAACTGTTGCATTATTCAGGGGTGTGAGTGGGGTCCTTCAAAAAAAGAGGAAAATAGCTGAAGCTTATCTGCTGAAGCATAGCTTGCATATGGCCTTCCCGGTCCAGGGTGGGAGCTCCCAACAGGTGAAGGGGCAGAGCACGAAAATTTCTTTGAAATATGGAACAATGAGAGTGATATTGCCTGAATATTTTACACCATATTTTTGTACAAAAGAAATTGATTATCATTTTTTGCCAAACATATTTATTATCATATGATCCAACTTAATTGGTAACATGAGCCAAAATGACCATTAGATGACCATTGACCTCCAATTTCTAAACACCTGCCCAAGAAGTTACCAGGTTACTGAATATCACAGTAAACACCCCAAGACATGGCAAGGGATCTTCTGGGAACATAGCCTTTCAAACTTATTTATTTTCATAAAATGTCCCAAAATGGAACCTAGATGACATTTGACCTCAAATCCCAGATCACCACAGATAACCTGTTATAGGTTCATCTTTGTGCCAAAGTTTCAGTAACATTGCCCAAGCATGTGTCTATGGAGTATGCCTTGAACTGTTGTATGCTTCATCGTACAGTACTATATAGGCCTATGGCTAATACAGCCAAATGCAATTAAAATAATCAAAGAAACTTAGACAAGTAGTGATGTCACCCTATCCATAAAAACACTGACCATGCATAACACAACTTTTGTGAACAAATACGACAATTTAAGCAACTTGTAACGAATATTATTGAAACAAAATACTAGGCCATGTAGCTCTTGTACGCCGCCTATAACTTGTACAGTAGATCAAATGCAGTTGCATGTGTTGGTTAGGTTGTAATGTGTACATATATGTGACACGTTAGGCAATGGCGAACATGCCATTCCTCTCTGAAGAAAGCTGCCCCGTATAGGAAAACCTTTTCATAGAAACTTGCAAAAACACTTCAGATAGTTCTTTAAGGGTCTTTTACACATGTCATGTACATAATTTGGAGGTTCTTGACCAAATGGGATATTTTGGATTCTTTAGACGATCGATCTTGGTTTTGCTGGCCTATGTATTGAGACATACTGTCTACAGCACACAGTGTATGGAGAAAGTTATAGCTTGCTTGCGTGATCAAACCATGACTTTTGGGACTAAAATCACGCACCTGTGGAGTGAAAATTTTGCGAATGTATACTCACAGATTCCAACTGCAAAGCTCTCACCGCTATATTTTTGCAGCAAGACTGCGAAGATCAAATCTCCCGATCGAGATTTTTAGGGTTTTAATGTCAAGACAAGCCCAGCTAGGTATATGAACTCCCGTACAAGCACTTTGCATACAATACAGCAGTAGTGCAGTATATACGGTAGGAAAGACGTTCTGGTATCGTTTTTCCATTGACGGAAATCTTCGGTTTCGATGCACAGTTACTTCTGTCAGATTTTTCAAAAAGGCGGAAAATGAAATCGGGAGGGAAAATGAAAAAAGCGGATTTCCGCTAAAAGGCGGAGATTTCACACCCCTGATTATTTTACCTCATTCTGAGCCAATTTCCCTGACTGTGAGGCTGATATTTGTAATGGTTGGAAAGGAACCATGTCGCACAAAAAGGTATGCTCCTGCAATGGTATGGTATAGAAAAATGGGGCAGGAGATTTCTTTAGAATGCAAGACCTCAAACTACGGCTGACAAATTATATGACTGGATGTCACATGAAACTTTCTGGGGGTTCTAATTCTAGTCCAGGCTGAGAAAAATTGCCAATTGAAAAACTCAGTACTCCCTTTGAGTAAATGTACAACATTCAAATTTTTAGCAAGCATGAAAAAGGGTATCAAACCAGCTGTCAATGGTGTATACTTGATAACAGTGTTTTTAACCATTTTTCACTTGATTGATGATAAGGGGACTACATAAAATATACACAGAACTGATTTTCTTTTTCTGCACTTTGTTTCTCTCTCCCCCACCCCCACCAACACTGTAATTTGCATACATAATATGTAATGCAAACTGGCACTGTCCCCCCTGTGGGCTGGGGGTTGTAGAATATGCCCACGGTGTTTCCCGCCTGCCGTAAGAGACGACTAAAGGGAAGGACTTGCACGGTATTTAAACTTTGCTTGACACTATATATGACACATTTGTGTTGGTGTGTCGTTAAATTTTATCTAACTGGCACTGTCATATCATCTACTGGTGGAGTGTAAGTTATTGCAGTGAAGTCTTATTAGTAGAATACTAGTACATTCCCTTGTTAGCTGCTACAGTATACATTTGGAGGTACTGTAATAAAAAGACAGTATTTTTACAACCATGTAGACAAATCAGCGACATGATTACAATGCAACTGTTGACAGTTCATATAACACTATGATTTATCACTACTATGCGTGCACCAAATACAAGCTTAGGTTGTCAGGCACACTCTGTGATGGACATATCCCCATCCAATCTTCATAATGCACAGGTGAGCATGTGACACCATGAATCATAAATATTTATGAGTCTTGGCTGTCATGTCTGTAATAAATACCTAACACTTTATAATCTATACTCTATCGCACTTCACACATTATTAAATACTGTACCTTCTTGGCCAATAAAAACATATGGGTCTCTTAAGCTTATATTAGAACCTTTGCTATTCTTTAGGTGACAGTGAAAGCGTCTAAATAATTAAGTGTTCGCAAAAAATTTGGCAGTTTTCAGTTTACGATGACAGCTAGAGGGCCACATATTATAGGATCCCCTAAAAGGGGATGAAAACTCGGTTTGCCAGACAGTTGCAAATACATGTCTTGCTCAAAGCAGGGCAATTAAGCTGGAGAGAGAAAGCGTGCAAGGTACTACCACGCTGCCCTCTAGTAGTGGGAGCTAGGGCACCATCCCAGTGCTAGAGATTAATGCCAGATGGTGCTTGCAGGCAAGAAGGGGAATTACATGTGTAAATAGGAGGTGATGAGGAGCGAGATAGACTATATGGGTCTGGAAAATACTGCACAACAACCAACTTCAAAATAATCCTGTAGGATCCACAGGAAGAGGGATGTAGCTACGGTGGGCGGCGCTGGGCGGTGACACCCAGCACTCGATATTCCCGCCCAGCAAACTATATAAAGGTGTGATAACACGTACTACACTCTACGAACAGGTGTAAGGTATTTGGCGCACCCCTCGTGGGGGCTTTATATATCCATGCCCTTTAAGCTATGTACTTGAAGAACTGCACAGAAATAGTGTGAAACATTCAGTCACATGCAAACCTGTCCTCTCTCCTTCTTCCTTCGAGATTTTCCTAGTTTAGATATTGTACAAACAAGGAACGATTTCTTAATAGTTCCCCATTTTTTCACTATTTGCATTTACAAGCACAGAAGGGGGGGTGGCATACTACACTTTTTCAAAATATAAAAGAATGACTTTATGTCTAAAACCATCTGTCACAATTTCAAACTATGTCCATGAGGAGAGGGGAGGGAGAGAGGACAGAGTGGTGGAGAGGGGGGGGAGGTGGAGGGGGAGGGGTCCAAAGAAAGTGTGCTTTCTACCTTAGTGCAAATGATACAAAAACTGGATGACAAATAAGTGGGCTAGTCTACAACTAAATTTTTGTGCTATTACTGTTAAAAATGCACCTCAGTTTTGCAAACAAGTATACCACTGCATTAACTTTTCTATCAATTTTAACTCGAATGTACGCCAAATGTAGCTGGCGTTGATGTTATTGAATGGAGCTTACAGTAATGCAATCACCACAACGCATTGAGCATTTGCTTTGCATTTTTGAGGATTAGTGTGTAAAAATCAGCAACAAAAGACCTGCCAAGGAGTGCATCAGTCCAAGCTTGCATATTCTAACTGTTCCATGTTGGAAAAGCTTGTCAGCACTCAGCAGCAATCACTGAAGGGTATTTCAATACATCAGAATTGAAGTGTGCCAACACAGGGCTGCGTAAAAATGCATGTATATGAAGGTTTCAGTGGCAGCAGGTATCAGTCTGTTTCTCTGACAATTCATAATAATTTTGTAGATTTTACTCTTTATATTAAGGAATTATACAGCATGCATACTGAAGGAGACTATATTGAAACCAGGAAGTCACACAGTCATAACCATTAGGGCAAGCTAGGACATTCCTGAAGTATCAAGTGTAACTGTATTATGGCTCATTTTTATTAACAATATTATCAAATTTTTGAGTACTTCCCTCTCAGTATTTGTTTCTATGGTCACATGAACCTGGTGGGAGTGTGTGAACAAAAGACATTGAAATGAAGAATAAAAGCCATGGGAATGAATTAATTAATAACGAGCAAAAGAGAAAGCTATCAGTTTCTTTTCAATTCTGGGTACTGACATGAAGAAACACCACTTAGTTTTGTTAAACAGTGTGCTTTTTCAGCCATGCAGCCACAAACTGCAACCCCCATAATCCCAAGAACTCCCTGGCTTGGGAATATATAGGGAGAGGTCATACTTACCTTCTAGTTATATGTAACCCTTAATTGCCGGCAATTTAACCCAGAAGTCAATATAGCACAGTGGAAGGAGGCCCTCACCCAGAACACGCCATGATGACATCATACCCATTTTGACCCACTTGGCTGGCTGATATTTCACAACTCTTGTCAGCATCTAAACTGCTTAATAGTTATAAATAAAATAGATCTAACTGGGTGGGAAAATGTACTGAGTCAAGGTTTAAAACGCACAAACCAATCAAACCCTCCCCAGCACAAGCCAACAAAGCATAGACAGCTACTGTTGCTGTATATACAGTATCATAACGGCCAAATTCATGCAGGATGGCTCTTTGAGAGGGCCAAAAAACTGCTTGGCATAAACTCCCCAAAACTCACTGGTTTGGGAAATAGACCTTCCAAATTGAATAAAAATCTGATGCTGTTCAACTTAAACATGGATTCAGATCTCACCAATATTACAACCAAACTTAGCCCACTAAAACAGAAATAACAGATGTTTTGCATTGGAGGAATCGCATGCTGAAAACTCTTTTCAAAACATCTAGGCCTAGACCTCAGCAGACCTGAAGAGCCAATGTGATGGGAGGTGGTTTCATACACAAAGAGAAAGGCACCCAATTTCCAAATCCTGACTAAGGTCTGTGTCCCCTTCCTCATAGTAACTTACAATCAAGTGATGTGTATCTTCAGCAGAGTTCCCCAAAATGACCATTTAATGCACATGCCAATTGTGGTTCACTGCACCCAGCATGGGCACATGAGAAAAATTTCCCTGCTTAAACTTCATTTACATGTATATTAACAAGAAAATTAAACAAACTATGGGCTTTGCCTGGAATTTCTAGCAATAAAATTGCTCCAGAACTGTATGCTGGGAAGGTACTACCATTTCATTTAAATTCTTTACAGTGTAAAACTGTGAAGCTTCCATGTGCATTGGGTCCTAGATCAGGCTTTGGCTCTGGACCCAACCAGGTGTCCATAAGCAGGTCCTTGGGCTCAACACTGTGAGATGCTCAGGACTGTTAATTTCCTTCCTTTCAAGGTCCATGACCTTCAGTTGCAGAGTATTAACAATAAGAATATAAACAATAATTTCATCACATGGCACAACAAAAAATCCTTTTGAAGAAGCCTTACATGCAGTAATAAAAGCACCAATATATACCAATCAATTGTGCAAAACCCATGCTGCAGTTTTCATTTGGACAACTTTGCCTCAGTGATTGAATAAGAAGCTGAACTGTACCCTCTATCCCTAACCTACAGTAATACAGTTCCTGTAAACTGGTCTGGCAGTAAATTAAATTTAAGCTGCATGTCCTTAACTGTGATTATCTTCAGATGTACAGCATGTGCTATTGAAGTACCTTATATCTAGGTTTCAAATTTTGACCTAGTGACTCCCTAATTATTCTTGATCTTGACAAAACAATAGGGTTCATCTCCTCAATAGACTCTTTTCCCAATAGGAATTGCAAAGGATTGTGGGATAGAAGTTTGGTTGCATCACTTTTTGCCACAGCAAAATGCCATTGACAACAACATCGCCTACCAGAACTCTATCCCACAATCCATTGCAATTGCTATTTGGAAAAGGGTCTATATGGCAAACCCACATACTGTAACAAGTACTGCTGTATGAAAAGTATACTATAATTCCTGTCTTAAGGTAATATGCTTGATTACAAGTGTTTCCGAATGGGATTGGAAAAGTAGTAACCATTATGACTGGGGTATATGAATTTAGCTGCTTGCTCCCCCCCCCCCCCCCAATCTCTTTACTCCCTGTTATGTAAATTATAGCTTGTAGGTATTACAGCATGGACACTCATGCATTAATCCAATATTCCTGAATCACAATATTCTCTACAGATCAAAAGAAAAATAAATAAATAATCTGACTCAAATTTCCCACGATTATCTCTGTCAGATTTGAATATATTAAACAACCTTTCATAGCAATAATCACAATATGAAATAAAATTCTCTTCCTTTTCACAGATGGCTTTTTAATGCTTGATGAAATTAATAAATAGGGCATACTAACATATGAAGGAAGCACTCAGAATGGGGACTGATGGATACTATAAGCTGCACGTATTCATTATATGGAGGCTGTTTAAATGTTATAACATTCACCTGAATGAAGCTTCCAAGTTAAAAAACCAAGTTCTGGAAAATAATTATGAACTAATATTATGAGAAACAGCAAACAGTACTCCTCCAAAAGAAGGAAAATATGCAGAAGTAAAACCAGAATGCAAAAATGCATTGAGGTTTCGATGCCTTTCAGGCACTGGTCAAATGCTATCTTAACATTTTGGAAAAATAGTTTTGCATTCCTATTTAATCTTGGGAATTCTTGGGAAATTTGCATTTTGACCTCTGGTGACCCCAGATGGCGATCTTGGGAATTCTTGGGAAATTTTACTCTTTGACCTCTGATGATAAACCCACATAATATTCTTGAGAATTCTTGGGAAATTATGCTTCTTGACCTCTGGTGACCCCAGATGACCTTTGACGTCCACCAAAAACAATAGGGTTCATCTTTTCACTGAAACGCAACTACATACTAAGTATGAAATCTATCAAAGCTTCCTGCCTTGAGATATCATGTTAATAAGGCTTTCAAAGTTTGACCCCCAGTGACCCCAAAAGACCTTTGACCTCCACCAAAAATAATAGGATTCATCTTCTTACCATAATGCATCCACATACTAAGTATGAAATCTATCCAAGCTTCCTAACTGGAGATATTGTGTTTAAAACAAGATTTTCAGGGTTTGACCCCAGTGACCCCAAATGACCTTCGACCTCCACCAAAAATGATAGGATTCTTCCTCTTAATATAAGACATCTACATACTACGTATGAAATTTATCCAAGCTTCCTAACTTGATATATCGTGTTAACAAGGTTTTCAGGGTTTGACCCCCAGTGACCCTAGATGACCTTTGAACCTCACCAAAAATAATAGGGTTCTTCCTCTTACTATAAGGCATCTACTTACAAAGTATGAAATTTTTCCAAGCTTCCTACCTCGAGATACCATGTTAACAAGGTTTTCAGAGTTTGACCCCTGGTGACCCCAGATGACCGTTGATCTCCTCCAAAAAAATAGGGTTCTTCCTCTTACCTTAACGCATCTACATACTAAGCATGAAATTTATCCAAGCTTCCTACTTCAAGATATTGTGTTAACAAGGTTTTCAGAGTTTGACCCCCAGTGACCCCAAATGACCTTTGAACTCCACCAAAAATGATAGGATTCTTCCTCCTAATATAAGGCATCTACATAGTAAGTATGAAATTTATCCAACCTTTCTAACTTGAGATATGGTGTTAACAAGGTTTTCAGGGTTTGACCCCCTGTGACCCCACATAACCTTTGAACCCCAACAAAAATGACAGGGTTCTTCTTCCTACTATAAGGCATCTACATACAAAGTATGAAATTTATCCAAGCTTCCTACCTTGAGATATCAGGTTAACAAGGTTTTCAGGGTGTGACCCCTGGTGACCCCATATGACCTTTGACCTCCACCAAAAATGATAGGGTTCTCCCTCTTACCATAACGCATCTTCACACTAAGCATGAAATTCATCTAAGGTTCCTACCTCAAGATATTGTGTTAACAAGGTTTTCAGAGTTTGACCCCCCGTGACCCCAGGTGACCTTTGACCCCCGCCAAAAACAATAGGGTTCTTCCTCTCAATATGGGGCATCTATGTACCAAGTTTGAGAACTGTTGCAGTTTTCGTTCTTGAGATATCGTGTTAACGAGGTTTTCAGGGTTTGACCCCCGCTGACCCCAGATGACCTTTCACCTCCACCAAAAATGATAGGGTTCTTCCTCTTACCATAACGCATCTGCATACAAAGTATGAAATTCATCCAAGGTTCCTACCTCGAGATATTGTGTTAACAAGGTTTTCAGAGTTTGACCCCTGGTGACCCCAGGTGACCTTTGACCCCCACCAAAAACAATAGGGTTCTTCCTCTCAATATGGGGCATCTATGTACTAAGTTTCAGAACCGTTGCAATTTTCGTTCTTGAGATATCGTGTTAACGAGCAAAGTGTCACAAACACACATACATACATACACACACACACACACCATCACGAATGCATAGGTTTCTCTTACCATCGAAACCAAAAAAGATGCTTTCGTATGTTGAGGGCTCTTATTCTTAGCATTCCATGACTGTCAGCAGCTTCTCAAAAGTGGGGGGAGGGGGCATGACCTTGTACAAACTGTGTGAATCGCACTACCCCAAGAAGCGGGGGATCCAGGGCTCACTTAAGGACCCTAGAAAACTTTGAAGGCCACATAATATGTGGTGTAAACTGAGGCATTTTCCCATGATTTTGATCCATTCAATGGCTTTCAAGTTTGATTTTATTGAATCAGTTTTATTACAAGCTATATGGAATCATAGGCCTACATGTGCATTAACTGTACTGTTTTTGGTATGGTTCTAGGAAAAAAGTTTAGGACAATCCTCTCCACTTTCAAATGTCCCCTCCCCCTTGGGTCCCCACCTGTTGATGCCAATTGTAGCATTCTGGTGAAATTTGCATTCAATATAGGCACTGTGTGTACAGCAGTTCTCTATAGACAGTAGCAGATGAAGTGACAGTTTCAATCCACAGTGAACTTGGAGCATGCACACATCACATCATAACATCACATTTTGCCACTGTTTTGTTTCTCGCTAAACTTTACAACTAATTTCGTCCTCATATTCTCAAGCCTGCACAATGTGAATACCTGTATATAAGAGGAGCATGGTAATATTTGCATTTACATTCCTCATGGAATGACTAATACACCTACTGTATGTACAATATTTTATCATCAAAACAATACCGTAGAAAGAAAAACAATGAACAGGAAGGACTGCTGAAATGACACCACTTGTGCTTGATTCAAGTTCACTTTTAGGTCTAAAATCTGGCACGTTCATCTGCTAATGTTTCGACTTTCGAGAACCTCACAGAATCAAATTGCAAATTTCACCATGCAGTAGTATTATACGCATTTGCAGAAATAGTTCCTCCTTCACAGACCAATAATAATAATTTTGCTTAAGCCATAACTATTTTTCAAGTATGCAGAGAATCAGCTTGTCTGAAGCTCTGTCATAACACATGTATACTGTAGGACAATGTTCCTTACAGTGCTGACTGAATATCAGTAGTAAATATATAGGTATTGCTACTGAAAAATTCCACACTTTTGCAAGTTGTATTGGTATCTGAAAACCTTACCTTAAATGCTGCGATACAACCATGTATTTGTCGGCCTATACTTCATACTCAATTAATTAAGTTATGCTACTTCCTTAAATTCTGTCAAGAAGAAGTCCCAATTAATTACCTCATTCAGAACAACACTTTGTAGTAGAGCACAACAGGTTTAGTGTACAATACACTCATTTCTAGAACATTTATCTGGTCCCCATCAAACACATTGACATTTTTATAACAGCTTTATACCCATCATCACCCCACATTATGAAAGTGAGACATAGCTACAGTATTGTGTCCTGTGCCATTTATACAAGATGATACTGTAATTAATTAGTAATGGCCAAAACATGTTTGTAGACTTTGTTGATAGGAGTAAGTGGGTCTAACTCTGCAAGGGATCCTCCATACAGGCCTTCAAATAGAACATGCAGCACTTGGCCTACTTGTAGTTATTTCCTTATGGTTTATGTGCCTAACACATACAACACTGACTCTTCCAGGCTTGGGTGGGTTACCTCACTCTAGGTCAGAGACACAACTCCTGGATGGGAGTCAGGTAGTGACTCCACTTTCCCTGGAATTACAACTTCCAGGTTATTTTCAGTTATGTCAAAAGTATGCAAAAATACCATATTTTGGAGTTTACATTTGTATTTAATACATGGGCGTAGATCCCGGGGGGGATGGGGGGGATATATCCCCCCAACATTTGACTAGGGGGGATGGCCCATGCAATCATCCCCCCAATGTTTCAGTCTACAGATACGTTTATGGTGGAAAGTATATTTTATTCTTCATTTTCGTAAGAATTTTTTTCAATCTCGCTTCACTTTCTATCACAAATGTTTCTCAAACTATCAGAATTTTAGCAAATGGTTGGCAATCTATCGAAATTTTCGCGCGCTCCGCGCGCTTCCAACCTTACGTCAGTGTCACTTATATTATCAATATCTTCCGATAGCAACATTCGGAAAAGCACAGCAGCAAAAAGTTGAAAGTTTACGAATTAACAGGTTAAAGACTGGCTTATGGGAGTGGCATGTAGGTTGTTGGGCAATTGAAAGTGTCTCAATGTAGAGTCTGAATGCAGGTTTTGTAATGGGAATATTATTCATCACTGTTTACACTCCATGTTACGACCATTATTAAGGTAATAATACACGAAACTGTTCTGATCACGGCACTTTCCGAAGAACAGAGATGCATCCCCAAACATCTGTGGGGACCTCGCATCAATATGGTATCTGTCAATCTAATATGTAGCATGATGTAGAAGGTTGAAATTACGTATCTGCCGTTAAACATTTTCCCAAAAATTTTTACCAGAGCTTCGCCAGTTCGCGCTGAGCCATTATCGGTATAGATGGTGATTGTTAATACACTTATGACGAAAACAGCACTCTGTAACGCTCTTATTAGTCCTTCACCCCTTTTGCTACACCTATCAGGGAGGTCTAATATCACCTCCCTGCACCTATACTCTCCCTCCCTCTCATTTTCAATTGCTGGCAGCTGTTCGCCCGGATTTTAGTTCAAAAGTAGTAAAAATACGATAGTTGTAAAGTGGCGTACTCTATTATCATTTGGATGTCAGGTAGTATACGCATTATGTCATTGCCCCCCCCCCCCCGTCCCCGCCCGAATTATTATGATTAATGCAGAGCTTCCAGGAGGTCCTATTCAGGTATCTGCTAGCCTTATTTGCCCTTTCATAATGCACAATGAAGGAAAGGACATATTTCGTTATAACTCAAGAATGTTTTTGTGGACTCCACGCACACATTTTTGTGTAAAAACTTTCCCGAAATAGAAGGCAGTAAAATAGACATAAGGGAGGGGCTTCAGGAGATTTGTTGACAACGTATCTCTCTCTTAATAGACAACATATTCTCTTTTACCTAACCAAAAATTAGCATTCCCTAAATTATGGACATTTTCCGGCCATATATGATCAGTTCCAAAACATCCCAAAGATAGCACCATTTTGCATCTAAAAGTCCTTAAATTAATAAAAAAAAATCTTAAAGGGGAGGGGGAACCTCTTCCCCAGGACGACACCTTTTTGTAGTGACAAACGAAAGATCAAAACTGCTGCATGCAAATGCAGGAACGCATAAAAAACAAAGGTGTAATTTACGCAGACTTGGGGGAACTGAGCTATTATTACGACATCATCTATGGTGCTCCCAATCACAAAAACACCTGGCGACGCCACTGATCTCAAGCCAACTTGCAGGTCTTGTAATGATCTCCGAATTCAAAATACAGTTGTCTGGGATGACCCTATATGTTGATCCCTGCCTTTTTGAGCTTAGCAGGACATTGTTGCTCTTGTACAATTCCAATCCTGTGCAGCTTATCGACGAGTGCTCAAAATAGCAGTTCCTAAATGTATGAATATACCAACAGCCTACCAAAGAACATTACCACTGAAATTAACCCCTTAAAACAGTCTTCCTGACACTTCTGAGACATTAAAACCAAGGAGCTTCCGGGGGCTTCGCCCCCTGGACCCCCACCGGGGCTTTGCCCCTGGACCCCACCAGGGGCCCTAAGGCGGCCCCTGGACCCCACCCGTCGTGGGCTCGCGCTTCGCGCTCGCCGTGCACGCTTTGCGTGCACATGTTTCACAGTTGCGATGGTTCACCCCATCCCCCCCAAAGTTGAAAAGAAATCTACGCCCCTGATTTAATAGGTTTTTATGAATTAAGTATAAGACTGGCTCTTTTGGCCTTGTTCTGTATTCATTTTAGTTTTCTCTTCTGTTGGCCCCTATGGTTCAGACTTGCTAAGTTCAAAACCTCAGCTGTTGAGAAGCCTGCAGTGTATAAAGGCTACTGGTGTAGCATTACTCACCAGTAGGCTTAGCTGTCAACAGTTTATAGCTGCTGAGGTATAGATGGTCCCCTTGTCAGTTACTGTATGACATCATTGTAGGAGGGCCACACATACTCATCTCCAAAAATACTGGAACCACCCAAGCCTCAGACTCTTCTAAATCTATTCAGATAATTTTACCCTACTTCCTGCTCTGACATAGAATTATTTACTCTCCCCCCCCCCCCCATGCTCTTACATGGAACTGTTTACTCCCCTCACTGCTTTTACATAGAATAATTTACTCCCCTCACTGCCTTTTCTCTTCTAGCAGATATGAATCTCAGGACAGACATTAATTGACATATAATTGATGTGCAAACTCTGAAAGGGTTTAAGGAAGGCAAAAATAGAAAAAGAGGATTAAATTTGCAAAAAAAGACATTAAAAAGTCTTAGTCTAACTACAGTGCTAAGTCATAAATTTTAAAGCCTTTTGATACAGTGAGAAAGCAAAGTTCAGACTAAATGCATGAAGTATGAAATGAAAATTAATCTTAGACTCAAATATCAGCGCTACTGATTGCCCCAAAGAAAACTCACCCTGGTAAAGGTACACTAAGTTTCTTTTGTTGAAGTAGGCCATTGCATATAATTAACGTAACTGCTCCTTCAAAATTTCTCTTTGCTGGGAATTGACTTGCAGTAGAATGATCATGCTTGATGCAACATTAAGATCAGAACAGTCTTTGAAGCACTACATCAGTTTCTGCTGAATGCTGCATGTCTTAACAGCAATGCATTCTGGCATGCTCTCTTTGATAATACATGAAACAAACTGCCAAGTGGAAATAAAAACATGCTAACTAGTGTTTATACCACTTTCCTGATCCCTCCAGCTGTCCTGTACCACTGCTTGACACAGATATGGTTGAGTCTCGTAGATACAATCTTACAGCAAAGACATGAATGCTCCACCAGACAGCAGTGCGTATTTACACATACAGTACAGTCACACTTCAGCACATTTACATCTGCATGGTCATACGGGTACGTCACTGTGAACTCCTATACTCATATAAAATGATAGCACTGTATCTTATCTAAAACTTCCAAAAGCTGCAATTATCCACTGTTCATGTTTGAATTAGGCTGTTCCAATACAGCAGTCCAGCACATGCACCGTTGTTCAGTTTTTAAACAAAGTGTAATCATACATGTACTGTACAGTACTGTGTAAAGGTGTGTTTCAAATACCATGTAATTACTGAACCATACTAAAACTAACGATGAGGACAAAAGTTATAACAATTAATACTATACTACACTGTAGTGTCCTATTGTTGTGCTGAAAGAAGATAAACCAATAAACTTTAAGTTTATTGGTTTCTCTTTTAGCTTTCAATAACTATTCCTCCATTGATTTAAACACAAACTTTGTCATCTGGTGTTCGGACCCATATAGAAGTTATTTGGACCTGAATACAGGGTTTTTACCTCTAAAAGAAAAGCTTACAAATAAATGTTTCACACTGCATGCAAATTAGTGTAAGTACAGTACGACTCTACAAAAGCTTCTGCAATATGGTAATGGTTCTTTCTAATTGGAAAATTCATTCAAAATGCGATCCTTAACAGCAGAACATAAACACAAATGTAATAACCTTGCTTAATTTACACACACACCTTCAATTCCCTGCATTTTTTGAAACACATGCTGCTAGAATTGAATAGGACATTTAAGCCAATATTACCCGAGAAAAAGGCTTTTTCCTGGGTGAAGCTTATCTCTATAATTGCAACAGTTAATCCCTTTTACAAACAAACTTGCTCTATTGAGCAAACAGTCTTTAAAGAGGTCCAAACCCCTTTAACTTAATTGATCTCAAGATACGTGAACAGGAAGTTCTCTCATAGATTCTGGATTAAGAGTGGTCAACTAGAGATGGCTAAAGCTTGCTATTCGTTTCTAGCGTCATGAGCTTGGCGCATACTGCAACTAGTTGGTACTGTATATCAAGATATATCAGGCACAGATTCGTTCAGCAAATATGCCATACAAATTAGAGTATAAAGGGTGCCAAAGTATATGCTTTTAAAACTCCTTCAAAATTCTTAAGGACTATTAAAGAAACATTATCAGGAGAGGGATTGTCTGAATTAGTGGTGCGCTGCTCTTCTACACATTTTTTTTTTTTCCGATTTACTCTTCAAACTGTGCATATATACAAACATGTTTATTGGAAATACATACATTTGGACTTAAAACATTCTAAACATTATGAATTTCTATCTCAAGCACCCCATGTAGTAACAATTAATGCAAATTTCACCAGAATTATTCAAAGGCTCTAAGATCTCATGTAAGACAGTAAAAATTTTCCTACAAGTTTACTTCTAGACCCTCCTCCAAGTTGAACAAAAACTCTTGTCTAAAAAGTACACTTCCAGGACAGAGCCACATTAACATGCACTAAGTTTCAATTCCTCAAGTCGATAATGACACGTAACTGTGTGTGAGCTTAATTGGAAACACAACTGACTGTTCAAGTCATCACTGATCATGTAACCAGAGTGAAGCTATATGGTTCAAATGAATGTCAATCAAACTGCAGTCACCACTTGTAGTTAGAACTATACAGAACTATTCTAAACTACTGACTGTATATGTGGGGACAATGACACAGCCCCTTTAAGTGGATCTATACCTTTCTTACACAAAAACTTAATCTTTTCCTTCTTTCAAGATCTCAATCCTATAATGCATTCACTCTTAATTAACTTTATTCCCAAGAGCAGCACACCCTGGCAGCTCTAGATGAACAGATTTATCAAACCTTCACACAGATCTGCAGCTTATGTTTATTGAATGCTCATATTTTAAATGGTTAAAAAAAAAAAATGTAAGTACTAAAAAAAAATGTAAGTACTAAAAAAAAATGTACTAACATGCCCAGCACCCACCTCTCCCTCCCCTCCCTGTTCCTAACTGGAAGCTGCCACTTTTAGTACCACTGATCATAAATAATTAAGACTGCAACGTACATGGTGCTTGAGGTACTGATTTTTAGTACCTCCTGGTGATTATATACATTAATTATACTGCCACACTACCCTGCACATTCCTGCCTGAACACATTCAAAGATACTGTATACAATTACAAATTCAGACAGGATTTTGATGCACAACATAATAGTACACAGTGGGCCTGAGGTCTTTGTATTACAGTAACATGAGTAACTGTAATGTACTGCATAATACATGCCTGAAGCCTCCAACATGTGCTTTATTATATGAAAGTTAATAATTCTTTCCCTGAACTGTATGGCTCTTTATGACAGGTCTTGTAAATTCAAGCTGTGAAAATGTATCATTTTTTCAAGAGGAAACTATAACCATACGCTATGCATGAAATGCCCTAAGGTACTGCACAGAGATTGATGGGTTACATTTAAGTGCAATGCATTGTCTATTTGATATTATACCTCACATATATGATAATTAAATAGTTAGAAACATATGCAATCTTTTCTTTCATGGATTTACTATTTATCTAATCTATTAAACAAATTGGTTCACTATGCCCAGCTGTAACATGCAATATTTGATATTGACAACAAGTCCACTTGTGACCATGGAAACAATGAAACAATGATAATGCTCACTGAAATCAGATCAAAATGACAGCTTTATGGATGCCACCTCCAACTTGGATGAGTGTAACCTGCAAAGGCAATTCCTGTATGACTGTTTGGTTTTCATCACTGCATTGTAAAATGCATGCAAATTCATGCTTGTTTTATAGTCTCTAACTTATGCATTATTTACAATCCAAAACAATCATGAAAGATGGGGCCATTATAGATGTGAGCTCGCTGCTAGAGAGTTCTGGTAGCTGGACACACTCCCTTAAAAAAAAAGAAGCTACACATCACCTAAACAAAACTAAAATGAGCTTGACTACTTAAATCTGACCCCCTTTCGACCTTTGCAGTTATAGCCATACATCTAAATTTATTCAATTCAATGTCATTTTGTTGTTTCACTTCTTGTCTCCCTCGAGGAGGTATGAATTCAATTTATGTTAAGGCACTGATTTTTTATACCCCTCAAAATACAAACTGCTCTCCTAGTACAACCTTCTCACCGATGATTTATGAACCCTTCACTTCTACTTTAAAAAGCAACACAACTTCCTAAACTCACCTAATGAATGGAAATAATTATTTTAGAAATCCTCATGAAATGTTCTGTTTAAGATATATGATCCATTCCCTCTCCATAGACAGAAAATTAAAGCTCCTTGCATCCCCGAGAAATCTCTGCCACAATGCAATCTGAGTTAGCAACCAATGTAATCAAAAGGGCCACAGAACTTCTCTGCTGTTTCTAGATGGTACTGTATGCTATAACTACAACATCTGAAGTACACTTCTTTCTGTGTTTGAAGTTCCATTCACCCTAAAATTTCTTTTCACATAATGGAGCTACATGTCAAGTAGAGCAAACAACAGAAAACGTCAACCTCTTTTAAGACTGTGGTCACAGTAGACAACACAGCACTCCCCTGTCTGACTTCTATAACCTACTTGTCAGTTCTATACATACTCTAGCAGGTGATATGCCAAAGTCATTTAGGTGTTGGTGAGCCTGTCCTGTACAGACATCTTGAGACAATCAGTCTGTGCCTACTCAGTCTAATCTCTGGGGTTTACATATAATAATATTACAGCTGGGTCAATCTCTTTACCAGCACTGTATTTTGTCTTTTGCTCAACTATTTTAATCCCATTGTTTCAACTTTGAAATACCTGCAGATTGCTAAGGACATGCAGCAAAACTGTCAAAGGAATCACTTGGACAACAAAACACAAAACACAACCATATGTACAGGTTTTAAAGGGCAAATGAAGGCACTGTAATAGGTACACTACTGTATTTCAAGTATAACTAATTGATAAACAGCAAGATGGGACTGACATCTGGTGAGTTGTAGAGGGGGGGGGGGGGGCTAATAAGAAAATACAGAGGCAGGGCTTACTAACTCATCACTTGTGGACCAGTATTACTGGTGAGCTAGCCTACTTTTAGACTATGGCATGGTGGCTGGCCCATAATACATCTCAATGTAGTCTTTTATTACATATGGACAGTGACAACTTGAGGCCTTTTTTTCACAGTATGTGCACTGAGTATGCATACAGCAATATATGGTACATACAAGATTTGCAGATATATAGTTTCTACATTTGAACCAATAGTGCTTGCCATTAACTTTCCCCACAATTAGGCTACTGTACAATTATACTATTTACTGATTACAATTAATGGACCAAAGGTGTCTGACTGTCTGTCAAGGATGAGCTGGTACAGTATATATACAAAGTAACAGCTGTTGAACATGTTTGACACACAGTACTGCATGTTAATGTGCAACTGTAAGTGTAAAGCTGTTAATGGAAGTGGAGGCTTTTAAAACTTTCTTAAAACTATAATCCCTGACAAACTTGTAAGGATTTCAAAATACGTATTATGGAAGGCCTCACAAAACGGTATCACCTATAGCCACATACATCCAGGCTACAGGAAGCACTGTGCCTACCTGCTTGTTGGTTATAGTAAGTTACAAACTTACTCTTGAACAAACTGTTATAAACTTTGGAGCCTTCTCCAAAATGACGTCTCGAATCATAATGCCACAAAACTCACCTTATCACCCACTATTAACCCAAATGAGTTTCCTTCCTTATTTTGTAATTTTTGTCATTTTCCTTTTTGTTATATTTTCTACAGCTAGCACTCCATAGCATCACAGTATGAATAGGGGCTTGTAGTTATACTTCCAAAATGCAGCTAAATGAGTACAAAATTCATTACTGAACAATTTCTTAGACCATTTAAGGTGTCCAGTAATGTACATCCTACTAGATGAATACAATTTAATTGCACTAACATATGTAAGCTAGTATCCACTTACATTTAATATAAATCTGTATAATTATAATAGCAGCACTAAGTACACGTATTACATTAACACTAGCTGTGTAGCATAAACTACACCAAGTCAACACAAACAGTACTGCAGTTACTCATACTGAATGAACATTACATTGCTATGTAACCCTTCAGTTCCTGACTTAGTATGCTTTAGGCCCTTTTGGCTATTTTACACAAGACACATTTACACTATACACAACATGTAAACAAAATCCCAGGAACATATAGCCTAGCAGTGCTTACCTGCCACACACTGTATTCAAATAGTTATAACAACAGTTAAGCATGTGGAGCTGTTTTCCTGATCCATAAAGACTCAGCATACATGCTCAGCATGAGATACTGCTCCCTACAATCTGGTAGCCTCATTCTTTCACAGACAACTTTTACTTTCATGCAGTTACATGATCACACTTGCTATTAGCATAACTGTCAGACAACCATGTGGCACAGCCAAAAGTATATATACATGTTTACCCTACTACACACCTGCTGTGATGCTATTAATACAGCACCAAAAAAATAAAATTTATAAAAAAAAGATATGTATGATGTATGATGCTCACTTGACATTTTGTACTTTTTGTCACCTTTTTTCCTTCATTTTCTATGCCCTGCTCATTTTTAGACTTTTTTTTAAATTTTCTATGTCCAGCTAATTGTCAGACATATATCATGCTTACCTATGAATGCCTACTATAAATACCGTTACCTTGGGCTGTTTAACTGAAACTATCAGATCAAAGTGCATACAAATTTAAGGTTAATGGTGGCAGCTAGCTAGAACTGTCTGGCTGACGTGGAAACAGAGAAAAGAGGAAAATACCAGCAATCTATCCCCATTAAAATGTTTCAAAACTTGACAATTCCTATTTTAAAAATACACAGCATGAATCATTTATGATTACAAATACATTTTATTTTTGTTCAAACTTAATTCAAATAATCAAGCTAATACTGAGGTGCCCTACA
The DNA here is from genome assembly GCA_029531755.1 of Holothuria leucospilota. Classification (NCBI taxonomy): domain Eukaryota; kingdom Metazoa; phylum Echinodermata; class Holothuroidea; order Aspidochirotida; family Holothuriidae; genus Holothuria; species Holothuria leucospilota. The sequence goes on from CM055979.1 coordinate 14,739,116, forward strand.
GGATTTTTTAAGAAGTAACAGAAAGTCTTATCAAAAAATGTTATATCCAATACCAAATTGTAATGACAGCTGCTGTGTAATTGGCAGATATACCATAACTAAAATATATACTGACACTCTCTGTCATTAGTATTGAATGATCCGTACCAAACTGTTCTCAGAAATACTTGCCAAGAAAGCTCACAGATGGCCACTGGTCATGCAACACTTTTGAAGACGCACATCTTAGAAATGGAAAAATTTTTTTTTTCTTTCATTAGGTGATTTTAATTTATAACTGTTGGGCAAACAGACTTGTATTGGTTGGTCGCACCACATACCTTCATTCAATACAGTCCTTATTTCCACACTTTAGCAAATTCAATACTGTGGCATCCTTGAAAGTGTGAAGGGTAATAATTTTGTCCAAAATTGTGAGCACTGATTAATTTGCTCCATAGAGATGTACTGGGCCCAGACCTCCTCTAAACTTATCAAATGCCCTCCAATTTCCCTTACAAGTATCTTCTATACTTTACAATGTTTTATATCAAAGGTTACCCAGGAGTTATGTCTCTGTAATGGTTAGTACATCCCTTAATACCCAAATTTCAAATTTTAAATTGTCATATGACTGAAAACAAATTCTTGTTTAAGCAAGTTCAGGTATAGTAAGTCATACAGGGGTGAATGGGAGGGGCATGGGAAAGCATCTGATCTGCCCTGTCTCCCCCCCCCCCCTCCCTCCCCACCTCCAAAGTTACTTTTCCAATCCCCATCCATGGACTAGCTCCTACCATCATCATTCAGCTACCATTTATAATCCCTTTATACTGTAGTATCAAATTTGCCTAAGTTATAGTCATAGTCAAGCAAATAATTCAAAACAAAATGTTCAAATTATTATATGATTTCAGTGGTCTGTTTTATAGTGCACATCAAACACTGATGATAGCAAACTGTTTTATTCTAAAGCCCACATTTTCATAACAGCTTCCTGGGGCTTTGCCTCCTCATCTCCTACAAGGGCCCCATCTGGACGAACTGCTTTTTGCTACTGGTCAGGCACCTTCAATTCATTCCCCCACCCCACTAAGATCTTTCCTCAACTTTCAAAATTCTGGCACCAACACTGAAATTACCACATGACATAATAGCTGTGATAATAGCATAGCCAGAAAAATTTTGTGGAAGACTGAAAAAAGGAACCAGAATGCAAAAATGCATTGAGGTTTCGATGATATATGTTCTATTCCAAATAATGCCATGATGTCCCATATCTTTCAGTCACTGGTCAAAATTTCCCAAGAATTCCCAAGATCGTCATCTGGGGTTACGAGAGGTCTCCCAAGAATTCCCAAGATAGTCATCAGGGTCACCAAAGGACAAAAAGCAAAATATCCCAAGTATTCCCAAGGCCTAACGTTACAGTATAGCCTAGAGGCTATGCTAAATACTTGGCAAGGCCCTAAGTAAAATTACCCTAGGTCTAGCCTAGGCCTAGCTATAAGTATAAACCTAGCCCAGGCCTATGCACAGCTGGTCACAGAAATCTCTCTGTAAATACTACAAACTTAGATGATGGGTACCAACATTTGACAGGCAATAACTGCTTTGATTAGCCCTAGCCTAGGCCATAGCTATTACATTTACAGTAACCTACCTCTAATATCAGCCCATACATACTGTACTACAATTAGGCTAGCCTGTACTGTGGCAGTTAGGCTAGGACTTAGTCACAGGACTAGGACTTTGTCTAGGCCTAGCCCATAAACCTGGAACTCTGCATTAGATTTATGTACTGAGTCTAACGTTATTGTGTGTGTAGGCTAATGTTTGTTGTTGGTTCTGTAACAACACTTAGGCCTAGGCCTAGGCCCTGACTGTTAGGCCTAGGCCTACGTTAAAACTTGATCTGCCTGGTAAATTTTCCACTAAAGTTACTCATGCTACTCTGAAGAGGAGCCATATTACAACAAACTGTGATATTCCTGCTGTAATTTTTATTATTCCATTTCTTGGTGCTATTTTTCCAATTCAGTTACAGTCAAATCTAACATTAATGTTGGGCTACTCAGCCAGCTCAACAGACCTTGGCAGGCAGGCTATGTGTGTTAGTCTGTCACTGCACTCAGAAACTAGCTTTTAACACAAATTCTGATTGGTTGAAAGTGGATCTGTTTACAACTGATCAACCAATGATATGGTAGCTTATGGAATGTCATGGATCTGCTGCAAACTATCTACTGATTGGTTTAACATCAACTTGTTGACAAAAATTTAACCTAACATAACACCATAAATTACTGAGCTCAAATAAATACACTACAGTACTGTACAGACAAGTGAAATACTGTAGTCTATTCTCAGTCTTTTGATATGTTGACTAAAGAATAATAAAGTTCGTGAAAGGACCTATTTACTCATTCAAAATTCGGATTATCAAGGAAAAATCCATATTCCCATATTTACAATGATTTTCCGTACTGAATATGGAAAATCCGTGCTGGTTGGGAGCTCTGTCTCAGGGTTTGACCCCCCTGGTGACCCCAGATGACTTTTGACCCCCACCAAAAATGATAGAGTTCTTCCTCTCACCATAAGGCATCTAAATACAAGGTATGAAATTTATCCAAGCTTCCTACCTCGAGATATCGTGTTAACAAGGTTTTCAGAGTTTGACCCCCGATGACCTTTGACCTCCACCAAAAATGATAGGGTTCTTCCTCTTACCATAACGCATCTACATCCAAAGTATGAAATTCATCCAAGCTTCCTACCTCAAGATATTGTGTTAACAATGTTTTCAGGGTTTGACCTAGGTGACCCCAGACCTTTGACCTCCACCAAAACAACAGGGTTCTTCCTCTCAATATGGGGCATCTACGTACCACATTTGAGAACTGTCAGAGCTTCCCTTCTTGAGATATCGTGTTAACAAAGTTTTCAGAGTTTGACCCCCGGTGACCCCAGATGACCTTTGACCTCCACCAAAGTGAAAGGGTTCTTCTTCTTACCATAACGCATCTACATACAAAGTATGAAATTCACCCAAGCTTCCTACCTCAGATATTGTGTTAACAATGTTTTCAGGGTTTGAACCCCCGGTGACCCCAGGGGTGACCTTTGACCTCCACCAAAACAACAGGGTTCTTCCTCTCAATATGGGGCATCTATGTACCACATTTGAGAACTGTCAGAGCTTCCCTTCTTGAGATATCGTGTTAACAAAGTTTTCAGAGTTTGACCCCCGGTTTCAGAGTTTGACCCCGGTGACCCCAGATGACCTTTGACCTCCACCAAAAGTGAAAGGGTTCTTCTTCTTACCATAATGCATCTACATACAAAGTATGAAATTCATCCAAGCTTCCTACCTCAAGATATTGTGTTAACAATGTTTTCAGGGTTTGACCCCCGGTGACCCCAGGTGACCTTTGAACTCCACCAAAAAACAATAGGGTTCTTCCTCTCAGTATGGGGCATCTATGTACCAAGTTTGAGAACTGTCAGAGCTTCCTTTCTTGAGATATCATGTTAACAAAGTTTTCAGGGTTTGACCCCCGATGACCCCAGATGACCTTTGACCTTCACCAAAAATGATAGGGTTCTTCCTCTTACCATAACGCATCTGCACACTAAGTATGAAACTCATCCAAGCTTCCTACCTCAAGATATTGTGTTCACAATGTTTTCAGGGTTTGACCCCAGGTGACCCCAGGTGACCTTTGACCTCCACCAAAAACAATAGGGTGCTTCCTCTCAATATGGGGCATCCATGTACTACATTTGAGAACTGTCAGAGCTTTCTTTCTTGAGATATCATGTTAACAAGGTTTTCAGAGTTTGACCCCCGGTGACCCCAGGTGACCTTTGACCTCCACCAAAAACAATGGGGTTCTTCCTCTCAATATGGGGCATCTATGTACCAAGTTTGAGGACTGTCAGAGCTTCCCTTCTTGAGATATCATGTTAACAAAGTTTTCAGGGTTTGACCCCCGGTGACCCCAGATGACCTTTGACCTCCACCAAAAATGATAGGGTTCTTCCTCTTACCATAACGCACCTACAAACTAAGTATGAAATTCATCCAAGCTTCCTACCTCAAGATATTGTGTTAACAATGTTTTCAGGGTTTGACCTAGGTGACCCCAGGTGACCTTTGAACTCCACCAAAAACAATAGGGTTCTTCCTCTCAATATGGGGCATCTATGTACTAAGTTTGAGAACTGTCAGAGCTTCCCTTCTTGAGATATCGTGTTAACGAAGTTTTCAGATTTTGACCCCGGTGACCCCAGATGACCTTTGACCTCCACCAAAAATGATAAGGTTCTTCCTCTTACCGTAACGCATCTACATACAAAGTATGAAATTCATCCAAGCTTCCTATCTCGAGATATTGTGTTAACAAGGTTTTCAGGTTTTGACCCCCGGTGACCCCAGGTGACCTTTGACCCCCACCAAAAACAATAGGGTTCTTCCTCTCAATATGGGGCATCTATGTACCAAGTTTGAGGACTGTCAGAGCTTTCCTTCTTGAGATATCATGTTAACAAAGTTTTCAGAGTTTGACCCCTGGTGACCCCAGATGACCTTTGCCCTCCACCAAAAATGATAGGGTTCTTCCTCTTACCATAACGCATCTACAAACTAAGTATGAAATTCATCCAAGCTTCCTACCTCAAGATATTGTGTTAACAATGTTTTCAAGGTTTGACCCCTGGTGACCCCAGGTGACCTTTGACCTCCATCAAAAACAATAGGGTTCTTCCTCTCAATATGGGGCATCTATGTACTAAGTTTGAGAACTGTCAGAGCTTCCCTTCTTGAGATATCGTGTTAACGAAGTTTTCAGGGTTTGACCCCCGGTGACCCCAGATGACCTTTGACCTCCACCAAAAATGATAGGGTTCTTCCTCTTACTGTAACGCATCTACATACAAAGTATGAAATTCATCCAAGTTTCCTATCTCGAGATATTGTGTTAACAAGGTTTTCAGGTTTTGACCCCCGGTGACCCCAGGTGACCTTTGACCCCCACCAAAAACAATAGGGTTCTTCCTCTCAATGTGGGGCATCTATGTACCAAGTTTGAAAACTGTCACAGTTTCCCTTCTTGAGATATCGTGTTAACGAGCAAAGTGTCACAAACACACACACACACACACACACACACACGCACATACACACATACATACACACGCCATCATGACTGCATAGGTTTCTCTTTTCATCGAAACCAAAAATGATACACAAAGGAAAAATGAAAAGACAGCAAGCAGAAGTAATAGGAGGTATAAAGAAAAAGATTACAGCAATGTGCATGCAAGCTACAAAGGGCAGGACTGCTGCCAGTGGGGGAGGAGTTCGCTGGGGTCATTCACTGGTTCTGGGAGGCCAGTGAATATGAGTAAGTAGAGTGAATCTCAATAACTACAACCATGTGAACTCAGCTGTCAGACACTTATGTACACACTTATTTAATTTAGAGAGCCAATGAGAACTGCTTTAATGTTTTCTAAGGAAATATATAAAAGACCTCTCCTGATTATTTTACTCACTTTCAATTTCATTCTTCTTGGGAATTGTTCCAAGTGTGGTTTTTCCCATAGGGGACTGAGTACGATACTCCAAAACATAAGTACCTTAGAGCAGTCAGGTATTAAGTGGACTTGTACTGCATCCACAAAAAAGTAACAAGAATGCAAACTTTCCCCGCATTTTTGAAGGAGAGTTATGTTTTGGTAGATATGGAAACAATGTTCCACTGCTTTATTTGGAGAGTTGTTCATCATGGCTCCCCTGGGACAATTTTGTAAAATTAAAGGGACTGTTGAACCACCCAAAATAAATTACGAAATGTCCATATGTCTTTTAACAACTGGTGACTACACATTATTTGATGTATGTTAAAGCAACATATAATATTCACTCTGATTGGTCAATGACTTTTGCAGATCATTCAGTATAGCAGACAGCTGGCACACAACAGTGAGTAGATATGGCCTTGAGCAATTAAGACTCAGTGCAGGCCATTGCAGCTTTGTCCACAAGATGCACTAGACAGGTGTTTAAATGTGAGGGGCTGGAAGGAAACTTTGTGGGGAGAATTTTAACTGTCTGAGGCATTATTTGTTGCTGGACCTTAAAGGAGAGCAATTGTATCAGCTCTGCTAATATACAAAAACTTTTTTCCTGGTATGTTGGTGTCCATTATTCTACTCCTATCTGTCCCATGTCTTAGGACTTTGGCTAAATGATCCACATCTTCCTTATACCCCCTCCCACCCCCACTTTACCACTTGATCAATCTTGGCACCGACATTGGCTAAGGGTGCAATTAACTCTCCTCACCAGTGACATAAGTGCAAAATAAGTTTATGGTATATGTGTTTTCTGGTGCATAAACTACTTCAACATGAATGCGCAAGAGTTACTGACAATTTATAGAATCAATGGGTTGTAACAGATCTGAAGACATTTAGAGCAGAAAGAGGTGATGACAAAAGAATACACAAAATTCAATCCACCTGCATCCAAACACTTTTGCTTTGCACCAATGGACCAAAAAGTCTTCAATTTTCCTGATATCAAAAACAAGAAATGTAAAAGATTTACATAAATTTCTACACAGATTCTACATGATTCCCATTTAGTTACTCTAACAAACTGTCAAGGGTATATATAATACCTTGGAAACCACAGATATGGCACAGAAAAAAAAAAAAAAATGCTTAGGTATGGCAGACCTGACAAAGAAGGTGGCTTACAAAACTGGCAAAAAAGGAAATTAAGGAATGAAGCGCCCTCTCACTGCCATACTAACACTTTACTTTCAACTTTGCAAGCTAATCATGGTTATTTTACACCAACTTAAAAAAGAATGTAAGTAGAAAGGGACAAAAATGACACTGTTTATATATGTGAGTAGTCCACTCTGTATTATAATGTTTGGCTGATATTTATTGTCCCCAGAAAGATTGTAAGAACAGTACCATGGAAATTACTGCATAAAATCATACATATATTATGGCCTGTCTGCAACAATTGTTTTTTTTTTTTTTTTTTGTGAATCACAAACTATTGTAACAGTACTCCTTAAATTTGAGGTAGAAGAGATCCCTCCCCGTTAGTTATTACCATCATGAATTTAAGCCAGTCCTACACTAAATGAACCAATTGCATACAATGATCTACATTTGAAAACTAGCTGAAACACAACTCAAACACCACTATATAAAGAAAAGTCCTGATAACTGACCTCTTGTAGTGTCCCCTAATTCATGTACTTGTGTTTATATTCACCAGACAGACTCAGGAATGTGTACTGCAAGATGAATTAGTGTCCTGTGAAACTGCAGCTGCAGGTGGACACTCAGTTTTACAAATTACCATAATTTTGCACGTTCGGTAATTCAATCCCCACCGACTCCAAAGATTCCTTCTCTAGAAAACCAAACTTTCAACTAGAATCAAATGTAATGCTGTTAATATGTTACAAGGCAACTTTGACTCATTATGCAAAGCCAGGGACATAGTGAGGATCCATTCCAATTCACACACTCTCAGGCAAAGTCCATGGTTTGGATACACTTAATTAAACTGCCCTAATATCCTGCATACTGCTGACCCCAATATTCTACTTATTTTGGTGAGTTTTGCACAAGCAATTCCACTATACTATGGAGGTTTGGAAAACAATGTTTTCATATGCCTCTTTACCTGCAACTATAGTGACAGGTAACATTCCTCCCTCCCCCTACCCCTCCTCCCTCCCCCTACCCCTCCTCCCTCCCCTACCCCTCCCCAATCACTATGACCATATGCCAAGCACATAGCAAAAAAAAAAAAAAAACTGTGATCAACTACTGAAGATGACTTGACAGCTGAGAAATCTGGGTTTCAAAGTTGCATACCCTTGTCAACAAGTTAATCAATCAGCTAGTGTTAAGTGCCATTAAAAGGGTTTCATTGTTTAGTTTTACAAGGGCAGACATTATTTTATACTACTGTAGTAAATGAAATGTGATAATCCTATCATAAGCATACAACTTTCGATGGATGTGATACGAGACCTAACAACAGACACTATCAAAACCAATGTTGCAGCTGTCCTATGAAATGTTTCATGGTTCATCATTCAAGTAAAATGTCATACGTGCATTTAAAGTACTATAAACTCTCAAATGAAATGGATTCCATGTTCATCTAGCTCTTAAGTGCTCTGGCTTCAACTTGGGAGCATCACCTCATTGGAACCCCCATCAGGTATTCACATGCTGGCAATGGGGTCCATCATCAATGTAAGATTAATCCTTTCTAAAAACAACTGAGAGCTAAAAACTTGATGTAGCATCTGTACTGTGCTTGGTGAATGACAATCACCACTCGATTATCCATTGCATTTCAAACAGTGAAGTAAACTGTCGCCGCTACTGCTGATGCTTGATGTTCCAAAGTATTAATGTGTAATAGCAACTGAATTAATTTCCTGTTGCTAAGGTGTTTATTTCCTTTCAGCTGCATACATCTTAGATGTATGTTCTAGATGTTATCAGATGGATAATTCATGCATCCTCTTTGAGATGCAAAAGCCCAAGTTTACTATTGTATATGAGTACTCAGAACTAAGGAGCGGTTTGTCACTGTAATGATCCAAATACATTCAAACCTTGAACACTGTAACTGAAACTATTTCATACAATATCACTGCAAAAACTTGCAACATGAACAAATTTTTAATAATTTTCAATGCATGGACAGCATTTCAGCTAGACTAGGTTAATTCAATTAAGACTCGCATGCAGTACTGTAGCATGCACACTGCAGGAGGAAGGGAGGCAAAGTATTGCAAGGGGCAAACCATACCACATTACTGATCTCGGCTGTGGCTGCTGAATTACTGGGGGGGGGAGGGTGGTAATTACTAGGATGCCCTCCTCCTCCCCTCTCCCACCCCTATGGTTATATGTGTTGCTGCTGACCATGCTTTAAAATTTATAAGGGAAATATTGCATTTAAACTGCACCAACATGGCATACAAAGAAAAAAGCTTTGATCAATGTTCATTAAGCCATTTAGTCTCACCAACAAAGTTCAGCAACAGCTTTATCCTCTAAAATTATGGTGTACACTACTATTATAGAAGATGCATACCTTGAATTTTTGAGAGTTTTGACCAATAAATAATAACTGAGCAACAAATAATTAACTGAATTTCTTTCTATGAGAACTTAGTTTCTTAAAAAATGCTACCACACTGCCTTCTTTTGAGCTATCTATAACTCTGTATAAATATTGGTTTTAAAAATATGAAAATTTTCTATAAAAAAAAAGTGCAGTGTTTCCCTAGTATAAAATATATCAATGCTGCAATCTAGTAGTGAATATGTATGAGTAATGTTTTAACTGTTCTTGTAACCCCTAGTATAAAATATAGCAATGCTGCAGACAAGTAGTGAATATGCATGAGTATGTACAGTATATACAGGTCTACTATACTTTCAACCCCTGGTATAAAATTCATGAGTATGTTAATTATTCAGGCCTACTTTGCTTGTAACCCCTAGTATAAAATATATCAATGCTGCAGACTAGTAGTGAATATGCCTGAGTATCTACATGCCTACTGTTTGGTAACCCCTGGTATAACAATTAAACATCAATGCTGCAGACTTGTATTGAATATTCATGAGTATGTATATACAGGCCTACTGTTCTTGTAACCCCTGGTATAACAAACATCAATGCTGCAGACTTGTAGTGAATATGCATTAGTATGTATATAGGCCTACTATATTCTAACCCATACTTTATAGCACATTTGTCTGTGCTCGTACTCACTAGAATTGATTTGTACTTGTCCTTAGTGTCATAGACTTTGAAGCTAGCATCCCTACTACAAAGTATTAAATTTGTACTCACAATTAAAACAGATGTGTGATTGTTGTACAGGGTCTCACAACTTGAATCAATGTACACTTGTAACTTCACTTTAATAATTCACAGCGCAGCAGGCAACGTTGAAGCAAAAAATGCACTTGCAGTAAATACGAAACATTTCCATTTCACTGCAGGGGACAGTGAAAGATAATCCCACCTTGTCATGTCAGTGAATATACTATGCAGGACTGAGTCACACCATTGTTTCTCCAGGTGAATACAGAGCGTGGTCACGTTCAGTCAAGAGTTCAATTTGGAGAATTCATACACTTCTAAGAATTTTATTATTCACCCTTAAACGTCTGTCATATAGTGCAGTCCATACAATGCTTCATTGGAGCATGACTGCACAGTCCTAACGTTGTTAACACACAATTGAAGTCCTCAATTCATATTTTGATAATGGTAATCTCGGTTAGTGGTAGGGCATATAAATAGTATCACAACAATGCACTCTAAGGTCTTAGGCTTGAAAATTTGCTTTGTACACTCTTAAAATAATATTTGAAAATGGCTTAGAGTAAAGCACTTTCTTTCCCTGGAGGACTTTCGTGTAGCAGACAAATCCCTGTACAAACAATGCAGTGAACAATGAGCTTTTAAGCAGCACTAGCTGCACCATTGTAATGGTCCGCAAATACCTCAGTACTGTACATGAGTAAAAGTCTAAAAGATTACCTCAAGGTAAAATAATTTCTACAGGCCTTCCAAGATCACTTTTCTCTCATAGAGACAAACATGAAAATGTTAACAGCACAAAGCTATGCACGAAGACACATTTGTTGGCACAGTAGGTACAGATGTATGCAGGCACAGAATGTTCATATAGCAGCATATACATAATAGATTGGTATGTTCTGCATTCTTGTTACAAGTAACTGATAAGCATATTTTGAACTTTGTACAATTTGTTCGACCTTTAAACTACTGATGTAATGGCATAAATTTGTACAGCAAATTGAAATGGTTACATGATAAGGAGCCATAACCATGAAACCATGGAAGTACGTGGGGTACCTTATACTCCGAGATAGTGCTTTAATGCCACAACAATACAATTAAATGTCACAGCTGTAACCTAACTCCACGAATACAACAACTTCTTGCTATGTGTTATGCTGTTGCAAATAATGGGCCCTGGGAATTTAAGGGGCAAAAGCCATCCAGGCTAGGAGACTTTAATATCCCTCTCATCTCCCACTCTCACTGACTGTCAGCATTCATCACATGACTTTGCTAAACTTTGACCAACACCACTGACTGTCCAGCTACCCCTGCTTCCATCTATTATATCGAACCAGGAAAGGCTGTTAAAGAATCTACAAAACTCACCAGGGCCCTGTTTCATAAAGATCGAGTTATACTTGATTTTAAGTTTGATTTCAATAGGACTATCACATTTTACTGATCAAACTTGAGATCAATTGTAACTCTTTATAAAACAGGGCCCCCATAAATAACATCCCTGCTTAAAGTTCCTGCTATGCGTGGGAAGGGGCGGGGGGGGGGGGTTGCATGGCATAGTTACAGTTGACCAAGTGCTCAATCCGATGACAATCTTTAGTTCATGAACTGTTTCATTTACAGTGTGCAAAGAAACCCCTTAGTAACTGTGATATTCAATATTCATTTTGCAATATATCAAGCAAGGAAGTACTACTGATGGAACTGCAGAGGCTATTATGTGATTTTACAGATTTAACAGATACTTCAAAGTAACTTTTGGATGACCCTCTTAAAAATGTTGTTTAAAGTGATAATCAAGGAGGGTCAGGAAGTCTGTCCCACTCATCAATTAATCTAGTCTCAAGTACACAGTGAAACGAATAACTGACAAAGTTACTTTCTCTTTTCAATATTGAATAATGTTTAATAATCAATTTGAATCCACGTCCATCTGAATAACTTAACAGAGGTATGGCATCTAAAATGATTGAGATTGAGCTCTTGCACCCTTGAAGCCAGAGCACATTTGAAAATGAAATGTCATTTTTTAGGGTAATAGTCACTTAAAGGGAAGATGCAGTCACTTCAATTTGAATACAGTGTATCCTTGTATCATAATTCACTTGTGAATATATACTATTTTAAATCATATTTTTAATCATTAGATAATTTCCTTGTTTCAAAATCAGCTAACCTTAACCATGATTTACATTTCAATGACATGCAATATTTGTGCTGTGAAGCATAGGATGATAGGACTTTGTAACAAAAACATTAAATGGGTTTGTACAATGTAGCAAATGTTTCAAAACAGACTTGGGATGACTACTCCCTCTAATGGCGAAAACAGATTGCTGTGAGACCAAAGCCCACCTCATGTAGACTACACTAAGGGGGCCTTATCACCTCCCTGGTATACTATGCACAAACTTATACAGTAGTTACTGTAATTTGAATTGTAGTCATTGGGCCTTATTAGCAGGTTGCTTCGCTTTCGAAACAGCAGTCCTGATGTAAAAGAGATTGTTAGTGCTTCAGCAACTACTACAATCACAGGGATTCCGCCAGAAATGCCAAAAAGGGGGGGATTAATTGCTCCTAAACCCCTAGTCCAAATTGATGCTGTCCCTGGCTAAAGTTACAAGTGGGTTCAGGGGAACAAAAGCTTGCTTCAAGACCCCTATAAGGTGCATTTTGAAGGGTTTTAAAGGCCATTTACTTATGAAAGTCCAAACATTGCTTCAAAGGTGCCCTCTTCTTAAGTAAGAAACCAAGATATGGACAATTTTTTTAATTTTTATGAAATGAAAAGGGGGGGGGGGATTTTACCCACCTTCTTCTGGAAAGGGGGGGGGACAAATCCCCCCCTTTTCCCCCTTTGGCGGAAACCCTGAATCAGTTTCGGCCCTAGTAGAAAACGAAAATTTTATGAACCTGTGATCCCACTCTTCAAAATAATTAAGGCTTCTGCAGATAAAGTACCGTATGATCCTAGGTAGTACTTCCATGATCTTACCATTCTGTAACGACTAACGCACACTGTGTGAGATGTAAACTGTGTGGTGAACCAGGGAGACGACAATGCATCTCCCTGAGTGAGCTGCAATATCCCACAGTACAGCACATGCTGTACGAACTGCGGTGGGTAGTTTGTTGTGAGCGTGAGGTACAGGGTAAGCAAGGTAAGTATTTGATTGATTTTGAAGGGAATTGTGGCTATTTTCTCCATTTTTAATGCTTTTTTCATCAAATATCCAAATATGCATTTTCATGTCACCGGACCTTTAATGCACAGGCTATATACTGACAATAAACACTCAGCTTGCATTTTTACGTTCAAATGGGGGTATTGCCTTCATGTGAGTAATATAAACTGTAAAATGTGATTAACATCAAGTTTACTTAACAGCAAATTAAGTATAAAAAACTTACCTTACTTAAATGTGTATATGGGCAATTACATGGTAAACCAACACAGAATTATTATATATGCATATTTTGTTTTGTTAATTAGTTTCATTTGTTTTATTATGTTCAGGGCTAATCCTTAGATGTACAGAGATAGCCTAAAAATTTTGATCTTGCTACCTCAATTTTGAAAAAATATTTCTATGTAGGTCCTATGGAAAATATAACGGGCGAACATTGACATACATAACGGGTGTAACACATTGACATACAAAATAGAAATGGCTATTTTTCAGAAAGTTTATCATGTACATACTTTTTGCCATTATCTGAGGATGATATGTATTAATACTTAATAACTAACCCATTGGGGGTACTTTTTGATCAATATTAAGCTCAGGAGACCATAAATTGTAAATGTATGTCAATGTTACACCCGTTATAAAATTGTGTTCGACCGTTATAAAAAATGCTGATAAAATGCTGAAACTCAAAAGGCTTGCCATATATATGGACCTTGCCAATAACTTAGGTTGCTATGTTGTGATGGTTTATAATAAACATGGTAACATCAATTAATGATGTTCACAGGGTAATTTACAATTCCCTACAATTGTTTGACATACATATGCATCACATAAATGTATGTCAAATAATTTCAAATGTGCTTCATGGGTTCTATGTACATCATATTTTGATGTTACCTTGTCTATTATAAACCATCCCAACATAGCAACCTAAGTTATTGGCAAGGTCCATACATATGGCAAACTTATTCAGTTTCAGCATTTTATCAGCATTTTTTATAACGGTCGAACACAATTTTATAACGGGTGTAACATTGACATACATTTACAATTTATGGTCTCCTGAGCTTAATATTGATCAAAAAGTGCCCCCAATGGGTTAGTTATTAAGTACTACTACATATCATCCTCAGATAATGGCAAAAAGTATGTACATGATAAACTTTCTGAAAAATAGCCATTTCTATTTTGTATGTCAATGTGTTACACCCGTTATGTATGTCAATGTTCGCCCGTTATATTTTCCATAGGACCTACATAGAAATATTTTGTCAAAATTGAGGTAGCAAGATGAAAATTTTTTTGCTATGTCTGTACATCTAAGGATTAGCCCAGAACATAATAAAACAAATGAAACTAACATAGAATGGAAATTAATCCTTATGTGATGCTACCGTGTTGGTTTACTGCGTAAATTGCCATATAAGCATAATGCTCATCACTGTTCTTTAGGTTTAAAGAGGAAAATATGCAATGGCACTATACAACAACAAAATTGTGAACGAATTTATCAATATTTCACTTTCTGTAACCAATATTCAGTGGTTGAAGGTTCAGAATCTGACTAAAAACCATCAAAATGAAAACATCCATGTCTTTCATCTATACTATACCACACAAGATTACTAATTTATTATATTTACAGCAGTTCCTATCAGAAACCATGCATGGCTTTAATAAACTTTACTAAACTGCAGGAGGACAGTAAATCAGAAATGTAAACCATCCTACATTTATGCTGTTTGGATCAAGTAGCAAAAAATGAATACATACAGTAGCTCATAAGTACAGCTGACTTTTTATTTATTCTCATGTTTGTAAATACCCTCCGAAACCCCTCCCTTCCTCACTTAAGATACTATCTATAGCAATTCTCAACTTCACCCATCCCTTCTCCATATATTTTAGTGCATGAAAATATAAGAATGGCACTAACTGAAACATCACTGGGACTTGAAGAATCAGTACAACTGGGCACATTTGGTCTCACCTCTACTTAAAGTAGTACACCCTTTATACCAAGTTGTGAACCACGTGGTTCTAATTCTTGATCATGCGCCACCACCCTAAATACCGAATTGCTGTACTCATTCACAATAATTTCTTGGTTTACATACTGTCTTTAATTACAAATTTTATGTTATGAAAAATCCTGAAAAGTGCTTATGAGGGGGTAATAGGAGCTCCTATGAGACTTAGATATTTCTAAATAAGGGTGAGATGATGCACAGTTATTCCCTTTAAGTACTGCATTTTATTCAATTTAAATCCAATCACCAGTGTCCTTTTTTTCTATTTCTTCACATTTGTTACAATGTCTTTTCCAAGCAGCTTATATACCCCCTTGGGAGATATTGAACTGAAACAAACTGGCTGACGAAAGGAAAGAAAAACTGTGTGAACAAATAAACAGATCTCAGAGTAATACATAGATCAAGTAAGGATGTATTCCCAAGAGTAGCATTTCCATAGATCAAGTCAAGTATTACTGCTTCATATGGCAATGAATTTATGCAGTGTGCAAGAGAAAACTGTCTTGCTGTAGCCACAGAGGGTATACGATTTAGTTCTTGATCACAGTTCTGGTACAACCTGCATTAAGATCCAGGAATGTGGTAAAATTAATGACACAGTATATGGATTTCTACATTACTACTTCACATCAAGTGGTTTCCAAGTTAAAATTTTAGCTCAAATTTGAATTCTTTCAATCCTCGCAGTATTTAGGTGGCTGCTCTAGAAAATATAACCACCTTTTGTAACGATCTAACCCTGAACCTTCCAAATTGCCTCCTGATTTCTAAGCGTCATATGTGAGGAGCAGACTGGTACCATGGAAGTCTATACTCTGAGGTAGTACTCATTGTTGGTATTGGCTGAAGTTTGCAATGATGCAACTGGTAAAAACATGCACTGTAACATAGATGTTTAATCTGTCTTAGAGTTGATTTAATCATGGATACAGAGGAAACTTGAAATGTCAAAGTGCAGCTGCAAACCTCTTTGACTTTTCTAGATACACAACAGCTTTAAATTTTGTTGCAAAGGGCTGATTTCTTTTCCCACAGTTTGATTCAAATTCTCCTAACAAAGTTACTTGCAGACTGTCCGTCATCCCATCTATAAACAACCATTTTCATCAGAGTCTGCCACTGAGCAGTTCACTGTCCAAGGCCAACATTCTGCCACTGAAAACACTACAGTAGCTTGTCACCCCTTTTCAAACAATCTACTTTGCACCCTGTTGTAATGTGAAAATCTGAATGGGTTGCCTGTGTAATTGAGGCCATGTCATCAGTGAATTGTCAGGGAAGGAGATCCAACCCTCAAATGCATCAAACAATATGTGCTCGAAAATAATTTAATCCCTTTTCAGGTAAGAAAATTTGATTGACAGATCCCTTTATTCCCATTGTTTAGCCTTTTCTGACTTACACTTCTAAATGATGGTCTGCTCCTTTCAAACCAAAGTAACCTACGAACAAAGGTCATTGTTAACACGTAACTTTGAAGTGCAGCCTCTTTGCCGACAAGGTCTAAGCTTCAGTAAAGATTTTTCAGTTGAACAACTGTCCATAAATGTTTAACTAATATATTAGTTCTTTGTGTTGATCTTCATGGATTGTCTCCTTGATAGAGTGTCCAAGCCTAAGAAAACCAGAATGCAAAGATGCATTCAGCTTTTGATGACATACGTTCTATTCCAAATGATGCCATGATGTCCCATATCTCTCAGTCACTGGTCAAATGCTATCTTAACATGTTGGATACAGTTTTGTGTTCCTATTTAATCTTGGAAATTCTTGGGAAATTTTATATTTTGACCTCTGGTGACCCCAAATGACCTTTTACCTTCACCAAAAACACTAGGGTTCATCTTCTACCCATTACACATCCACATACTACAGTAAGTATGCACCTCCCTTATTGGCCATAGTGCATGAAAAAAAGTTGAGGCAAAAAAAGAAATACGTACTTCAAAATGAATCGAGTATAACGCCATTTTGCATCTAAGCCCTCTTCCAAAAGCAAAAATTTCCAAAGGGGGAGGGGTAGACCCCCTCCTCTTATACCCTACCCCAGGACAGCGATCAATCAAAGCTTGTACCCCCTCTACTGAAAATTCCTGGATTCGCCCCTGATACACAGAAGGCTAATAGCACAAACTTTCCAGCAGGCCTATGTGCTCCATTTCCTACGAACTAATTACAGTACAGTGCATCACCTCAGCCATGTTTACAAAGTTCTATATACTATCTCATTGGTGCAATGCTTCAGAATCACTGAAGCATAAAACTGCCTAGAAAAATATCCCATGAAATTGGAATTAGCTACTGCTGCCACTGCTGTGCTATTCTGAATGACATTTGATATTCCTTAAACACCATTCTGTGATGGCATTTATGATAAATAGTGTTTACGGCTACACTCTTTACTTAACACACATTTAAACTTTAATTTCATTTGAATCGCTTTAATACACCACCTGTGTTGGAAGACTACATTGCATAAATTTTACAAATATTTTCTTATGCGTCTTCTTGCAGTAGTCTCAGACGGCAGTCTCAAGACGCAATGAATAGCTTATTGTGCTCTTTGCTGTACAGGTAACTGCATTTTCCCTTTAAAGGGAAAATGCAGTCACCCCAGTTTGGATTAGTGTACCAAAGGTATTCTATTTCATGAATGCTCTTGAGAGTCATGCAGCAATATTTTTCTCACTGAATTGTGAAATTCACACAAAGTATCTCCTTGGTTTATCTTGAAATTCAATATTTATGTTCATAAATATTATGACAGATACCTAAAGGGAAATGAGAGGATATTTGTAAGATTTAGTTTGTCTCAAAATAATTTGGGGTGACTGCTTATACCCTTTAAGTACACAATGTATTCCATAGAAAAGTCTTCTGTACTCTTCTATACCACGAGGGTATCGGCAAAACCCAGTCAGTTTGTGCAAATTCCACAACATACTGCTTTGCGACCACGAACATTGACATGTTCATCCCCAACCATGGCAGTCATGTCAGACCACACCATGAGCAGCCAGGGATTAAACAAACCTCGACAACTTTATTGGTTTAGTGCTTTAAATATCAAAGAGCATGCATCTGGTGGGCATGATTGCCCTATACGCCTTAGTGATAACATTTTTGATCATTCAAAAAATCATACATAGTGGTATTTTCTAATCCCTCAGCTGCTTCTAATGATGCATCCCCGTGTGTCTTTTCCCAGTCAAGCTACAATGAAAGTTATTCCAAGCTCAATTCATTACTGTATGTCCAATTTTATTAAATTAAAAAATTATTAGAAATCATCTAGGGTTGTGCAAATATAAAAAAAAGTCCATATCGATGCATCGCAATAATATGGCCAAAATTTTTGCGATATTTCGATATATTGCCAGAACGGATTAACTGTACTAACTGTTGTAGACAAGGCTAAATGTGCCTGAAATTAGCCTAAAAAAGTTTACACCTAATTTTCTAAATAAGGACAAAAAAATGCATAAATACTGACATTACAAACACTGTTTCATCTTTAAAATTTAAATTATCGAAATTTCAGTCCCCCAAAGTTTTACTTTATTCTATATCGTGATAAATTAAGTTTTTTCATATACTGTAGCATATATCACGATATGGACCTCTGGCAAAGACATATCGATATATGTTGTATATACACTGAAATAGTGACACCAGTTCCAACAAAGACTGTTGACTATTTCACTAAACCCAGAAATGCGACAAATTTTTGTAAGAAGTGACCATGCCCAAAAGTACAACACAACTCTCTGATACACGTAGCTTTTTTTCCACAGACAAGAACATAATGGTACACAAAGATGTTGAAAGCATGTGCAGATATTTTTTTGTAAATTTGCGACAACAGCACTAATACCAAAACAAAGTTAACAAACTCACCAAGCCTAGTAACATTTCCAAATGACACTGTCTTCAATCACAGCTGACGTTTCTGTAAATACACACTATGCTCAATTTTGAGTTCCATAAACAAGCTAAAAGCAGTTATAACTCACCCAAAATTCAGCACATGCTGTCCGACAGAGCCGATTTCAAAAAATGAAGAGGGGGTGCAGAGAGACAGAGAGAAAGACAGCTTACGACCACTAGCTAACATGTGATTCATCCCTAAAATGTCACCGTAAGCAACAACAAGGAAGCTTCTCCTGGAGTGTACAGGTTATACCGATCATCACCGCAAGCTTATTTCCTCTGTGGTGCTATTGCTAGGATATAAATGTCTCACTCATTGGAACTACGGTACATGGGGACTTAATTACCAGCTTCTCCTTCAAGGGAAGAAATTGTATCCGGGGAAACAATTGCTCCTGCTCCTCTCATCCTGGCTAGACCGTTATAATATACAAAGTATGTTAGGAAGTAATGATTGATCTACCCTTCAGTACAGCAAGGAAAGTCTATAAACAGGACAGGATCAATTTCAGTGAGAACACTTATTGGCACCGTTGCCATTGCTCAGTGCCCACTCAAAGAAAGATTTCTTAACATGGCTAGATTTGATTTATTAACAAGATTTGCAGGTGTAGCTATTTTGTTTATAAGATCAGTGGAGGATTACAGGCTGAAGTATATTGGTTTTGACCAAGGCAGTAAAAAATACTGTAATTCTGTTAAGATTAATTTTGTATGAAATGTAACATGATGGGGGGGGGGGGGGGGGGGGGGGCAGGAGAAGATGGGGAGGATAACATCTTGGTGCTACTTCAGCTAATGCACTCGCCATTGTAACCATGCTCCCCCAT
Source organism: Holothuria leucospilota (assembly GCA_029531755.1). Taxonomy (NCBI): domain Eukaryota; kingdom Metazoa; phylum Echinodermata; class Holothuroidea; order Aspidochirotida; family Holothuriidae; genus Holothuria; species Holothuria leucospilota. The sequence continues at coordinate 14,758,989 of CM055979.1, forward strand.
CCCTATATCCTGGAGACTGTGGAGCTGTTGCAACACTTTTTCCATGGGGACATGCTATTTAATTTGTCCTAACTAACACCATAAGGAAACTATGCATAGACATTAGCCAGATTGTACAACTGAGTGATGCCCCACTCTAATGAAATAGCTTTGAACTAAGTTGGGAATGGAACACATGTTAGATTTCCATAATTAAATCACATCCCTCCTTAAGTCCTTGCTATGCCTGGGTATCGAGGAGAGTGCAGGGGGGGGGGGGGATGTCTGTAGATAGAATGAACAAGTGCATTTAATGCATTGTTAAAGAGATACAATTATGTGCCCATTAAACCTAAACACATGCAGCAGGTACACCAAATGGAATGCCAGAACAGAATTAGAATACTAGCACAATCTTGTGCATACAGTCTATAAGTGGGCAATTAGCCCTGATCACTTGTGTAAAAGGCTATCTTCTTCCCCCCACCCCCACCACCCCCCCCCCACCCCCATGCTTATCTTCCAAAATCATGGAGTAAGAATATCATACTCAAAAGTACAAACTACAAAAAACCAGTGGTGTAGCTGGGGGATGAACCCCTTCCCCACAAGTATCCACCTCCAAGAACCCCCCACACACACACACACACACACACACACACTGGAAAATCCAAGAGTGAAAAAATATTGGTAAGTATTTGATGATTCCACATTGAAGCCCCTTATAAAATGGTGCATTTCATTGCAATCCAGCTCTAACTTTTCAACTGAGATTTTTCTTCTTTTTTTCCATGCTACAGCACTTCACAATTTGACTTACAACAACCCATTATTTTCTTCTGTGGCCTTGACATCAATCTGATTAAAATATGGAGGTACCAGTTTGCTTCTATAACTGAAGTGTGGTTGTAATTAATCATTGCATCAAAAAGATATGGGCAATGCAACAAGTGTGTATGAAGCATTTGACACATGGGTACACAGACACAAACGAAGGATGCAGTCAAAAGATCTTTTTCAATAAACAATATAAAACTCCATGATCTAGTTCACCAAATACATATGAAAAGTTAAACTTGCTCCAAGCATAATATCCAAAGGAAAGATAAAGCAAATGCATTTATGTAAAAGAAGATGCCGACTTCTCACAAAAATCTATGACTTTTCCATAAATTCTATCATTTTAGGAAAATTCCAAGACTTTTGGATGTTAACTTTACATAATCATGACTTTTTTCAGGCCTGGAAAGTGAAAAAAGAAACCCATCACTTTTCTAGGTCATAAGAACCCCGCTAGATCGAATGACAACTATAAAAACAGGCTTTATTAACTATACAAAAATGCCTATCATATGAACCAAGTTTTGAACCTACTGTGGTGTTACAGTTCTCTGGAAAAGTGTAGTTAGTGTTATTACTTGTGTCAGTTTTCTCAGTGAATAACCATGTAAAAGCAAAATTGAAACTACATTGACACTGGAAATATGCATTTATTTCATAATAAAATGAAGTGATGTTCAGGGTCTTCAAAACTATCACAAAATATTGATAGCCTATATATCATGGATTATGATTCTCAAGAAATAAGAACTAATTCATCTTGACTGCACCAATTTTACTACAGTACCAATATGCAGATCATAATACACCTATAATTACGGTTCTCAGTAAATCCATTTTCCAGCTGTAATAGTTTGATATACTTATGGGTTTCTTCAAATTTAATTCAGCAATACCCAGTTTTCATTAAAATGTTCTCTTGTGGTTTAATGTGCTCACAGAATGGAACTTATGACTTTAAAGGGATGATTTGGTCTCTACACTCTTGCCTCAGCAACAGCTATATGAATTGTACTAGTCATTGCTACTCTTCACAGATGGCAGACTATAAAAGCTTGATTCTTAAAACAACAGATGGATAATCAGTCACGGAAAGTGAACAAAAAATTTACAGAATTTCACTTACAGACATTTTGACTATATTCCTGCTGTTAATGTATAATAACATATAATATGGGATATCCAAAGTGTAATCATTTCAACAATGGCTTTTACTCTGATTAACCAACAATAACATTTAATATTTTGGTTTACCAAGAATTAACCTACTGTAAGTATATGGTGTATGTGAAGCACATAGTTACAGTAACATTGAACTAATCGTGAGCAATGTTCAAAGAAGCCTAAACCAAAAACTGTTGGTGACAGTAAATTATATACTGTAACATGGGGTTTCCCCTGAGTTTGAGAGTGTGAGGTGGTATCAGTCCATGGGCACCAACAGTGAGTGATAACTATCAATACTTCTATAGCTAGTACAATACAGGTGGCAGTTAAAGCAAATTTCTGTGAGGTGGTGGCCAAAAACTGTGAGGTGGTGGCCTCACAAAAAAGAACAAAAAACAAAAAAATATAACGGGCAAACGTTGCTACAAGCAGATTACAATTTGCCAGCAAGTACCTGTTTAGCAAACACCTTAACCAGTTAAGAATTAAGTTACAAGTCAAGGATGTCCTTCTTGATTATCGTAATGCCAATTAACTGTTAGTATGTCATTATAATGGAAAATAACAGTCACTCAACCTTGTGAATAAAGTGTGACAAAAACAAGATGCAACAGCACACACAATTGGCTCTCCATTTTTGCAGTTATACTGCATATCTTTACCAGCAGCATAAGCTGTTTCTGTGAATAATGCTTAAGAAAGTTATTATGCACTGTGTAAGTATTTTGACTTCAAAACTTACACGATTAGTTCGTGAATCCCATCCCAGATGACTGCACCCATTTAGTTGCTAATACCTGTCCACTGATAAGACCTTTGCAGATGTACAGCACAACTGCCGATATAGACTGATACACTAGTAGAAATCAGCAGCCCAAAGATTACACTGTTGGAAACTTCCTACAGGCTCAAATATACTGTCACTTAACACCTCTGTAGATATCACACAAAGGAATATACCACCCCCCCCCCCCAAAAAAAAAAAAACACTAAAAACATATCAAGGTGCTATAGTAAGGTTAGTATGATCATCATGAAAGGCTGAGGTATTTGGGTAAAAACAACATCTGCAGTTTAAACCTAAATCCCCTCCAGTGCGGAAACCGTCTGTCATGGAACACTGCAACGTATTATGACTTTGCTTCATTCAGCTGGAAGTGTCAACAGAAATAAATAACATTGCCCTGGGTATGTGGCTAATAGATCACGGCAATAACAAAACCTTGGTACCAAAAACATCTAGCGAAGACAAATTGCTCTTTCTTCTCAAAGGAAAGACTATGAGATTCAGAACAGAAGTAGCAGCAAAGTTAACAGACCTCGGAAGTTAATTCACTGTTCCTCCTTCAGGGATCAAAAATAATAAAAGCAGGAAAGAGGGCTGTTTTGAGTACAGGATAGCACAATTACCATCATTTTTAAGATTGGCTGTCCTCTGTGAAAAGTGACAGAATGTTGGCTGTTTCTTTACTACAATCTTAAGTTCTTTCTTAGGCATAAACCATGCCCAAATTGTTATAATAATTAATACTTTAAGGAGTTAATTTTTTTCCTTTTTGAGATTGTAAAATAAGAAGCATGGTGTTATTTTCTATTTGTTTTTTTTTTTTTCAGTCTTTCTTCCACAGGCTGATTTCATACCACTGAAGATGATTTAAAAACCCCACGCCCATGTTCAACTCTCCCGACCATCGCCCCACATCCTACCTTAGTACCAGTGCTGGTTCTGAGCAACACAACAACAGAAAATTAAACAGCTGCAGAATTGGCTTCATGGAGAAGTTGTGAGATTCGAGGCACAAGGTCATAATAAATCCCGCACGGAAAAGTGGTCAAAATGACTCCCATCATAGGGCTTCACCCTCATGTGGAGTAGAGCCCTTCAGGGGTAGCCTTTGACGTTTGTCATCCAGGCCTCTAGCCCAAGGGACGTACATAAAGTAGTCTCAGGAATCCATTATGTTGCAACATATTGTCAAAGCACATTAGGATAAATTAGGGGATGTTAAAACTGCTACGGTATCTGGAAGAATACCTGGAATATTTTACTAACTAGTGGTAACATCATCACCGGGATCTATCAAACAGTGTACAGACTATTACATGAAATATGCAACATCACACCTAGAATATTCAAATAACTAGCATATATCATGCACATGAAATAAGGCATTGTTAGCGGAGTGTCTTGTCGCCTTTTACTGTAACTAGATTATTTAACCTTTGAAAAAAGAAATTTTGTACTTTGAAAAAACAAGGTAAACATAGATTCTTTAACCTTTGAAAAAAGAAATTTTGTACTTTGACAGAACAAGGTAAACATGGAAACTTAGAAAAAGGTACTACTTGTTGACATAGTTGGATGTTTCCTTTCACGAAGGTAATGATGTGTAAATTAATGTCACCCACAGAAAACTATCAACATATATCACAAAATGAAATAGGAATGCAAAACTTCCTGGTTTAAGGGCAAAAAACTCTTTATCTGTATGCCACAGAATTCACTAGAGTTCACTTAAAGAGTTGTACTCCCCAAAACTCTGCTGGTTTGGGAGTCTACAGTTAGTTTTTTTGCCAGGCACTTATTGCAAGCAATAATGGTATACATATGTAAAAACGAGGTAATGAGGAGCAAATTTAATTCAAATGCGATAGTACCCATACATACTGCACAGTTGAAAAGCCCTGTTAGTGGTTAATCCAGTACATAAAAAAGAGGTTTGCAAGTGTTTTGGGCTGCTGGCAAAATGAACTTGAATTTTCACTTTTACAACAACTGTTGTAGCCAGAACAGTGTTACTTTCTTACAGTAAAACCCTGTTTATCCGAACACATCGGGACCGAAGGTTGTTCGGATAACGAAAAAATTCGGATAAACGGGGTTCCAAGTTTTTGCCTCAAGTACGGTACACATAAAACAGTGTGTCAACACTTTTCCAAAATAGCCTAATTCCGGAAAGGCTAAAAATTGCAGACAAAATCCCCCAAAATATTTTGTTCCTATAAATTTTAAGACTTCTAAAACAGAGATTTTATTCCTAAAATTTGAGCCTTCACTCGTCTGAATGACCAATGCTTTCTACACACACTGAATGAGTGTGTGGGCTGAAGAAAAGCTGTAACGATCTGGAGAGGTATCTAGAGTATAAATTCTGCATAAATTTCCAAAAATGTTACAGACACATGTGTAGGAGACTCTCAAACAGCAGTTCGCAATGTTTTTGTAAGGTCTACTTTCGTTTTTTTTAGGTATGAAGCTCACTACGTTACTAACTTTTCAGATTTAGTGAAACTAGGACTTACGGTAGCCTAACGTACTTTTGTATAAGAGGATATTGAGCCTATACCGACTCATGGCTCCTAACTAGAATTTCGTAGCAAATACGTACGATATTTCTTCCAAAATTGACAAAGAGATAACAGATTGTTTTCTATGTCCACATGTCGGGTGTTTTAACCATCGTGACATCTTTCCATGACTTTTAAAGTCCCGAGAAAAATTATTGCATTTCTGCAAAAATTTATGTTGAATTTTGCCTTGTAAAGCACTGAAAACTTGGTGTCTACAAACCGTAATTGTATTGAATATTATTGTTGTTAAATCTGACGGCTAGTTCGGATAAACAGGGTTTCGGATAAACGGGGTTTTACTGTATTTATATTTTAGGCTGCTTGAATCTTACGTGGGCCATTTTGGTGCAAGTTGCTGCCCACAAATGGCCTCCAGGCCACCACTTGAGAACCTAGGGTATAAATAGGTATAGATCCCATATTTAAAGTGGACCTAAAGTCTAAAAATTCAAAAATATATATTTTAGAGGTTACAAAATTAATCTTATTGGTCCAACTCCCATTGTCATAGCTTATTCCATTGCTGAGATATTAAATGTTAAAATTTATTCACTTAAATCCAAACAGTTCATTGCGCAATAATTTTTGACATTCTTGTTGTACAACTCACATTAAATGCTTTGTTTTCTTTTAAAATTAAAAATGTTTATATGACCTTGACCGCTTCCTGTTTTCTTGCATGACATGCTGTACAGAGAGGGCTTATATAGTCAAGTCACCCCAAAGCAGTAAGAACGCGATCACATTTTGGCACAAGGTGCGGTGGCTTTCAGAAAAACAAAGAAATACAAAGATTGTAATTTGAGTAGTACAACAATGACATCACAAATTATTGCGTAATCTACCTTTTTAAATCGAGTGAATAAACTTCAACATTTTATATCTCAGCTTAAGAAAGTCCTGTGAAGATGGGAATTGGACCATTGGAATTCAGTTTTCATGCTCTGTAATATATATTTTTGAATTTTCAGACTTTAGGTACACTTTAAGTTACTTTCACTAATCTTTCTGCCTTTGTTGAAATATTAACCGTATCTTCTTATTGTAATTTCCATCTCATGCAGATTGTGTCTTTTAACAGACCTAATGCACTGATGTCACCTGATGTTACTAACTTTTCAGATTTAGTGAAACTAGGACTTACGGTAGCCTAACGTACTTTTGTATAAGAGGATATTGAGCCTATACTGACTCATGGCTCCTAACTAGAATTTCGTAGCAAATACGTACGATATTTCTTCCAAAATTGACAAAGAGATAACAGATTGTTTTCTATGTCCACATGTCGGGTGTTTTAACCATCGTGACATCTTTCCATGACTTTTAAAGTCCCGAGAAAAATTATTGCATTTCTGCAAAAATTTATGTTGAATTTTGCCTTGTAAAGCACTGAAAACTTGGTGTCTACAAACCGTAATTGTATTGAATATTGTTGTTGTTAAATCTGACGGCTAGTTCGGATAAACAGGGTTTCGGAAAAACGGGGTTTTACTGTATTTATATTTTAGGCTGCTTGAATCTTACGTGGGCCATTTTGGTGCAAGTTGCTGCCCACAAATGGCCTCCAGGCCACCACTTGAGAACCTAGGGTATAAATAGGTATAGATCCCATATTTAAGTTACTTTCACTAATCTTTCTGCCTTTGTTGAAATATTGACCGTATCTTCTTATTGTAATTTCCATCTCATGCAGATTGTGTCTTTTAACAGACCTAATGCACTGATGTCACCTGACGTCATTTTGGAGGCACACAAAGAAGCGCACTGCACACATGATGTAGATTCCACAGGCGCACATCGTAAACTTACACAAGTATTCCCCCGGAACACAAATCAGCTGTCTGCATTTGTTGTTGTCTGTTGCAGTGGTATGCGCCTGCCTCCACTGGAGGGCGCTTTTTCAGTTCTGTGACGTCATATGCATAGGGTCTATACAGTGACTGTACAAGAGAACTGTCTACTTTGATATTTACTGCTTCCTGGAATATTAGATTAGATCACACACTGACACATCATTTTTGGTCATGGTGATAACATCAAAGACTAACATCTTTAATCTGACATTAAAAAGGATAAAGTGCATCACCTGTGTTGATAACGGGCCTAGACATTTTGTGACAAAAGGTAACTTACAAAACATGAGCAATGTTAAAAAGATGTATGCCAAATACTCTAGTCAGGTATACACAATGATTTATGTAGCAGCCGCTACACAGATTATCAAACAAAATGGATTTTTAACTCTTTGGCCAGGAACATAGCCACAAATTAGCCAGGAATAGCTATAATTGGCTATGAATAGCCACAAATTGGCCAGGATTAGCCATACGTTGGCCAGGAGCCAAAATTCTACAATTACTTGTCAAGACATGAAAGAAATTAGGTGAGTAAAGTTACCGAGAGGCATTTGCCTTTTGGAAGGAACCAAAGGTACTCTCACACAGTCAAGAATAGTCCCGTATTCATCCCGTAGTACTATTCGGGGTACTTTCCAGGAGATTCTGGAGTGGTACCGAAATCTGCCTGTATCGGCCTGTATAGTACCGAATTGTACCGTACTTGTCGCGTATCGCCCCGTATGGTCCTTTGGAGGCCATCTTCCGCCATCATTTTGTTAGTGTGCGGGGCGGTTCGGGAGTATACGGGGCCATTCAGGCATGATGCGGGGCTATACGAGGCGATTCGGGCTCAATACGGCACTATACTGGGACTATACTGGACGCTTCGGGGCTATTCGGGAATAATATAGTTCCCGAATGGCCCTGATTTGTCCCTAATATTCCCAAATAGTACCGAATAGGATCAAACTTGCCAGGACCTTAATACGGGTAAGTGAGGGTTACAATTGTAGATAGGAGGTAAGAGAGGGGCGACGTAGATCCGAACAGTCCCGAATGGTCCCGAAGAGTCTAAATACTGGACGGTTATTTTGGACATGTTCAAAAACTTTCGACCTTCCCAAATTTCACTCTGCTTGCTGCCGAAAACCCCCGAACTGTCCTGAATCGTCCAGAACTGTCCCAAATCGACCCGAACTGTCCCGTATGTACCATTCTGGATGAAATACGGGACTATTCTTGAATGTGTGAGAGTACCTCAATTTTATTAAGATTTGCAAAACCTTCTCCATCCAACACACCTACAAATGTCTGAAATCTTTTCCAAAGCTGCTGTGAGTGAGTGGAAGGGGATAGGGTGGGGTCAACATACTGAATGGTCTACTTGATGCTGGTTCTCCCAAATGTCTACTATTTTGCCTGTCAGCTACCTCACGCTCTGCCTATATTGAACTCCTTCTACAAGCCCAAATGTGATTTTTTCTTTTAGTCTATGTGAGATACTTCCTTTAGAAGGAAAATAAGTGCTCCAACTACAAAAGCAGTTGTCTGTCCATTTTTTGTGAAAATGCCAAGGCAGTCACAATTTGTACCACTTTTTTCACACAAAGTGGGAAGGTTGATATCAAATTTAATCAATTAATACATGTTGAAGTGTCTCTTCAGAATCCATGTAGATACTGTAATTGCATTAAGGCATACTTACCACTGTAGGCCTATGGTACAAATACAATCATATAAAATGCATACAAAGTTCTCAGCGATCAAACTCAACAAACTGCACACTTGCATGCCATATTGTGATATACAGCTAGCAACATCAAGCAATGAACTCCCATGGTAGCTTCACAGAAGTACGCTGGCTGTTACTGTACCAGTTGTAGAAATATGATACCCCTAGTTTATGAGTACAATAAGACAAAACTTACCAGCAAAGGGATCCGCATCATCAGGTCTAAGGACATCACTCTCACTACTGCTGTCGGTCCTAGAATCCTCCGATTTCATCCTTAAGACTCTCTTTGTCGGGCTAGATGGCAAAGCATTAAATTTTTCCACCTGTTCTACTGTGAGTACAGAAACATTGCTCTCATTTGCATTGCTATTGTCACTCTTTCCATTGTCATGTGCACTATTGTTTTCATTCTCTTTACTGTTTAAATCTCCACATTTATTTGGAATATTAGTCCTTTGACTAGGTACAGGTTTAGAAATTGCAGAATTAACTGTTGTACTTGACTGAGCTTTAGGTAATGGTTGACTGCTTGAAACACGTCCATTCACTGAAGCATAAAGGGGGCTGTTATCCATTTTTAAACGACTATTTACACTAGGCTTCTCTTCACTGGAAGATGATGTCATACCGGACTCCTCCGCTATGCTCTGGAAAGTAAAATGGTGAAGGGGTGGGGGCAAATTATCTGGTGATAAAGATGAAACACTGGTACTACAATCCCCTGGCAGCTCATCACAAGAACACCACTGGCTGTCGTCACCAACACTTGAGTCTGGACACTGCAGGAAAATTACAAAAACAAGTTACACACACATTGAGTCTTGACAGTGCAGGAACATAGTGAAAATATGCTATAGGTAGTATACTGTAAGTTACACACACAGAGAGTCTGGACACTGCAGGGAAATAATGAATATATAATACAGGAAGTGTACTGAAAGTTATACACAATGAGTCTGAACACTGCACACAGGGCTCTATTACTACAGTCATCCGGTAGCCCTTGACGACTGAAATTTGTGCCGGACAACTAAAAGTAACAGACTGATTGTCGGATACATAAACACATTTCCTGGGAAAGTGAGTACTTCTGACATGTACGGCAACTTGAAATACTTTCTTCCTAAACTGGATTTACTTCCAGACAACCACTTTGATTCAGACAGGTTACCTGTAGGAAGCCACAAAACCTTCTTGCATTAATATAATGAGTAGATGCTATCAACAGAAAGTAGTATACTGAAAGCAACTCGAACAATGCATTGTTAAACAGAGATTATATTTAGCCAAACTCCGACACATTGAACTTTGTTAAAATAATACACAATGGAAGTTATCACAGCTATCAATCAAGTCATTCAAAAACACTTTGATACAGTCATGATAGAATCTTCCCTTCACGCTGTGAATCATTACACAGATTTCAATGTTTGAATGAAGCAAACCTGTGAAAGCAGTCTTTAGTTCATACTTACCTGAAAAACCTGCAAATAAAGTTGATAAGAATGAAAGTGAATGAATATTAAATGGACAAGAAAAGAAAATGAAACTATTAGGATAAAAAATAATTGAAAAGTGATTGATACATTAAAGACACATGGGCCTCTAGAGTTACACAGTATCTCATCATCTCCCTTGATACAGTGCTGTGATGCTTTTCAAATACATACCTAACCACCTTACGATACTTTTCAGAAAATTTGGTTTGCACTTTTGGTTGAAGCAGGCAAATTAATAAAGCATGGTTACAAGGATACTGACGAAGAAGCCAAAACCGAGTCTTGCCAAAGACTAGCAGACAGCAAAGTCTTGCAACAATACCACACACTTGAAGGCTAGGCAAGACCATGAGCAAAACATTGTGTGAACTGTACAGAAACATTTCAAATGGCACCTTCCCTGTTACTTACCGACTGCAAGCAACTGATTTCAACTACAGCCTACAGAAATTCTTAAAATCAGTAAAAAAGAAACGAAATGAATTAGAGAATAAAAACAAAGAACTAAGAACTTTAGGAAGTTGGAAGTGAGTTGTTTAGTTTATAAGGCAGTTTGCCAAAAATACCACTTTACAACCACAATGTTAAAATGCATGGATTTGTAATGAATCCAATGCCCTAGACAGAGGCTTTTTACTGTAACTACAACCAGTAATGTACATGCCATGAACACTGAAATGATTTCAACTCACAACAACAGTTACAGGATTCTTGTACTAAATAAAGGACATCCACACACCATCCATGAAAAGTACCTTTGCTTCCGTGCATGAACTCTTGTTCTGTACTTTTTCAAGGTTCCCAAATGTTGACCTCAAATGACCTCTGACATCCACCAAATACTGCATTCTTGTCAATATAACACATTTACATGCTTCAAGTGATAAGTGTACATGCTTCCTACCTTAAGATATTATGCTAATGATGCCGTAAGTGATTGGTTCCTGGTGACATCAGATAACTTTTGACCTCCGCCAAAAACAACAGGGTTCTTCTCAACATAATATAGGTCTTTAATAGGGTGTTCTGAAAGTTCCTTCTGCCCTTGTGCCCTCTTTACCCTGAGCATCGCAGCAATACTGCAATAACACTCTCAATTTATAACCGTGAGCTTTGATATGAATAGCCTAAGAAATACACACTGTAACCAATTCTGTAAGTTATTAATTTTTCTTGTATAGACAGACAATGCACATGTGGTGAATTGAACAGTTTCACAAACCTCAATGCTTTGCAATATGTGCTCATGAAGAAAAACAACAGCGGCTTGGGAAAAAGGGAGGGGACTTGCTAGGGAATGGCAGAAGAAAGTGAAAATAAATAAAGAAATTGGTGAGCTACTTTGCAGATCACGTAGATGGGTTCGCAAATGGGTCAATAGCAATAAAGCATCACTCACAGAAAGGGCAAGGTCAGGAAGGCTTTCAAAATTGGGCCATGAGGAGAAAGGGACCATTACAGCATTTATGAAAGGAAAATGCAGTAATCAACCACCAGGGGGACAACAACTTTCAGTAAATTGGTACATGGCATCTCCACTGCATCCATACTTATTAAAAAAAAAGAAGAAATAAACGCATTGTGTAAATTGAATTTTAAACACATTGTGAATGAGCTTTTTATGTGGCGGAGGGGGGGGGGGGAGGGGGAACGAACTTCTGAACACCGTACAAATGGTAACTATACCATAAACTACTCTTATCATGTGATACTGTGTTTATAACATTTTCAGTCTGACCTCTGGTGACCTCAGATGAACTCTGACCACCAAATTAAGTCCTACAGTAAATCCAATGACTGAAGACTTGTAACGTGTAATATGAAACCTTACATTTTAATCTCCACGCCATCAAATATTCCTTCACAAGAACTACCCCAAAATTACATTTCAGAGTTTTCAAAGAACATATCCTTACAAGAGTGATCTAGACTGTCTTTCTTGTTCCCAACATCATTATTTCATAAAAAAATCTCCAGGATTGCCAAAGTTCTATGATGCAACTGGCCAAATCTGGCATTCAATATGTTCAACAAACACCAAATTTAACTGGTATTAGCACTTCAGTTCCTTAAAATTATGAATAATTTGTAAAATAAATGTACTTTGCATAAACACCGACTGACTTTTTTCACTCAGTTATGCTGTTAGTGTGAATTTCAGGGCACGAATAATGTATTTTATCAGTTTCCTGTGGAGAATGTTAAAAAACATGCATCTTCATGGAAAATTGACAGTCAAACATAAATACACCAAAATTAAGGCAAGAATGCTGACTGGTGTTTATTTTGAAAATGTTGCATGCAAACACCATTTCAAAAAACCCAAATTTTGGTATTTAAAATGCCAACATGGCAACCCTGATCAAAGCTACACAACCATGTCATAAAGTCACATATCTAAGCTACAGCAATGCAAATAAAAAGCTGCAATGCTGAAAGAATGCTTTGTACACAATGAGACAAATCATAGTGTACACATAAAATACCCATTACGATCTTCTAAGCCCATAAGGAATTTCACCCGAGACCCCTGTTTTTGGCCAAAAACAGGGGAGATTAAATATCTACCCGAGTTTGTAACATTAGCCTCATTGAACGCTCTACTGCACAAATTGGTTCTTAGATAACCACCAGTTGACTTCCAAAGAAGGTGGACTACAAATGTTCACAATAGCATATAATGCACTATGAATAGCTTGTATAGTTGGACAGTATGTCTACAATGACACATGGCTGGGTGTAATTAATTGTGTGCACTCAAGGGTAAATCCTACTACTGGCAGCACTTTTGTTAGTTAGTTTACTATCAAGTGTCAAATTATTACACCCTCAATGAATCTCAGGACCAATCTTTAATGGTCTGCATTGGCCATCATGCGTGTGTGTACGCTAATACACATGCATGGCTGTAGCATGTATAATACACTACAAGCTCTTCCCTAGTGTTGGACTGATCAATATCAGTATCAGCTAAATTCCCCATTTTCTGTATGTGTCAGTATCAAAGAAATTTAGAGAAAATGCCAATACCACCTAGACAATATTTCTCATCCTATACTACATAAAAATGTTACACTAAACAAGAGCATCAATGATGCTGTAGCTCAGTTACCATTTCACTCTCACACAGTTACTTTAATGTAGTTTCATTAGGGATCCAAACCAAGGAGTCATGAACAGTCATGATCTAGCACAATCAGTGCTATAGATGAGTTAGATGAGGTTTTAGGGCTCAGTTTCTAACCAACTGGGTTTAGTCTGGTGGGCCATGGCCTTCTTTCCAGTTGTGGCTCACTTGCTTGTTTTCCCTGCTCCAATGCTTATGCTGAGAACCAAGCACAATGGCAGTAGGTTTCATTTTTAAAGTCTTCGGTATGACTTGGCCAGGAGCCAAACCCCACACCTTCTGGCTGCAAGTTGGATGCTTTAACTACTTGACCATGCAGTGCTATAGATGTAAATGGTCACAGCAATGGTATATCAGAGTTGTCCAGCTTGCAACATTTTTTTTAATGTTTGTAGGCACAATACTGTAGGTAATTCTGCTGACAAAAATAAAGTGCTATTTATACCCCAAATTTGTCAGTCCCATCAAAGCACGATTCCTACTGTATGGCAATATACCATACAAAACCCAAACTCTTATGGAAACGCATTGGCATGGGTTTCACCATTGGCTCTTTGTGAACCCAAACACCAATACAAAGTACACCTATGATGACTCATCATCCACTGAACACTGGCCAACTTTGATAAGATTTGGATATAACCCACAGGTGGTAAGGGCTTCACTGTTTGGCCTCTCTTTGACCCATAATGACCTTCGGCCTACTTCAAAAGTACAACTTCGATGACCCATCAGCAATTGAATGCTCTTGCCAACTTTGCTAGGATTTGGCTACTAAACACTCTGGCCAACTTTGATAAGATTTGGATATAACCCCTAGGAGTTGAAGGTTTTTGCATGATTTCAGTGTTTGACCCCTCATTGACCCCAAATGACCTTGACTTGCTTCAAAACTATAAATTTAATGGCCTGTCCTCTACTGACCACTCTGGCCAACTTTGGTAAGATTTGGATACATCCCCTATGAGTTGGAAGGATTTCACTGTTTGGCATCTTTTTGACCCCAAATGACCTTTGACCTACTTCAAAAGTACAACTTTGATGACCCATGATTTACTGAACACTCCTGTCAAATTTGAAAAGATTTCAACGACCACTAAGTGAAGGATTTTGCATGATTTCACTCTTTGACCTCTCACGACCTCAAATATCCTTTGACCTACTTCCTATTGCCACAATTATCAAACCCTTTATATGTGTCATAACCTTACCAACTTTGACAAGGAGCAGTCATAGAACCTGTAGACAGCAGCCTTTTAACCATTGTTGATGGACAGACAGATTGACAGATAGACAGACAGACAGACAGACAGACAGACAGACAGACAGACAGACAGATGCATTGCCATGACAACAGCTAAACTTGTTGAGCTAATTAGTTTTATTGACTGTTAGTCCCAATATTTTACCTCAAGCAAATGACAAAACACTTAGTGGTAGTGTCCAACAGTTTATGATTTAAGTGTACAGTATACTTCTCCCTCACATATTGGTATCAGATCAGTACCAGCTGATCGAGAATCAAAATATCGGCCTTACAGTAATATTGAATACTTCTAATACAATGTTAGTACAACAACACTCTCCACATATTCTTCCAACATGGCAGCATTTTTAACAACTTGACATTGCAAGAAACAGGTATATTTTTAGATGGCATCGCTGATTGTACTGCTTTGTGGCAATCCAAGTCACTTTATAGACAAATTGTAACACAACAGAAAAGCTTCATACACAGTGTACGGTGAGTTCATGTGTTTATTTAAGTTGGACAAAATTTCTGGAAAAGAGCATCTATGTTCATGCACAAGTAGACTTTGACTGACACAAGGGTCACAATATAAATTTAGCTCAGTCTGCATAAAAAATAGTGCAAACAGTGCATTCTTTTTGGTTATCTTATAGACTAAGACATGTCAATGTTTATTACATCTAAATAACAAAAATATGAAGAGTGCAAAAGCTGTAGGCCTAACCCTGCTCATTCTTCCCAAATTCACTGGGAGTCTATGACCTCCGGTACTTATGAGGGACCAAACAGACCATCCCCTTTTCTTTCATTCTTGTATGGAAGATACTATCATCCAATGATCTCCAAAAAGAATACCAGTGAAGAGGATGACACCAAAAAGCAGGGTGCTTTGTAGAGGGTACCTGTGAGATTCCTGCAATGGATTACCCAAATATTTTTAAGGTGGCTAAAATAGATTATGCACACAAACTAATTCAAAAGGCACCACCTACTCAAAGTGTTCTCCACTGTTAACATTGCCCTACATGCAGCAACTGCACGACATTAATAGAGAAAAGTCCAGCAGCCAGCTTGTAAAAACTGGAGCAGTAGAATGCTTGCTTGGGAGGCATTGACCTGGTCCATTACTGCAAACATAGGTTTTAACTCCCCGACACTCCCTGGTTTGGGAATCTACGAGCCCCGATACTTACCTCCTATTTACACTTGTAATCCCTACTTAGCCGCAGTAAGTCCCTGGCAAGCTTTGGTTTAAACCACAAAATCCAAAGGCTTAGTAATTCTCTTGTCAACTGGAAATACTTTTTCATACTGCGGTTACATAATTGACAATTTCATCATTTAGTTACTATGTATACACTTAAATGTAAACACTTTGAGATACATTGGCAGTAGTTTGTGAACCAGGAATCGCAGTATGAATGATCTAACTTTTACCTGGGATATCATGTAAACAGTTCAACATTTATTGACCACTTATGACCTTTAATCTCCAACAAAACCAATTGGGTTCTTTTATACAATTAGCTAGTTCACTTTGCTTTCGTCAGTTACTCAAGCTTTTGCCTTGGGGCATGTTGGACATGCACAGTTGGGGGAAATAAACAAACACTTTACCACACATATCTGAGAAGTTGGTCTGCAATAGCCAATGGCAGAGCACGTAATAGAGTGGACTCTGTATAGAAGAACGCTCACTACTGTGTACTGTCATTGCTTCCAACAATCCTACTTTGGAAAGTTCTTGAGGAATAACACCTACGTGACTTCATCCATTTCTGTACTAACCACTTTCACAAGTCCCATATTGCCCAGACCAGTTCGCATGTTCAGAACCTGGTCACCAGTGTGTGCTGTTTGTTTAGCTGCCATATTTTTGCAAAGGACGAGGGGATACTTCCCCAAGAATTGACTAAAGAGGTCACTCAAATGGGCATGGGGCAGGTAAGCACGATGCTGATGTCACAGGCTAATTGAATGACCTCACACCAGACCAAATTTGACTCGGGGTTAATTGAATATGCTTAATATAAGCCTTGCCACTTACCTGCACAATTTGAAAGTCATCAAAGCTTCCCTTGTTGAGATACCATTTTTAGAGTTCTTGTAATGTTACATGACCTTTGACCTCCACATAAAACTATAGGCTTTTTGAACTCAAGTAAAGCATGTACATGCAAAGTATTCAATCCCTCTGTTATTCTTCATGGGTAAACTGTTTTACCAGATGTTCAAAAATTGATGTCTGGTGACCTCCCATGACCTATGACCTCCTTCAAAAACAATGGGGTTCTTGTAAACACCATGGGTAATCCACATACTATGTATTAAAACTGCAGGTGTATGATCAACATCTGAGAGACTGCCCTGAGTGCCCTCCCTTCCCACCCTTCCTCACCTCCACCCCCACCCCTTTGGCTCTAAGCCTTGGTAAAACATGTTGCTGATGGGAGATGATGCAAATGAAATCAACAAAAAAGTGACAAAGTGCAGCTATTTATTACCTTATGTTGAGAGAACCGTGCCTGAACACCCAGCATAGCAGTGTGTGGTGAAGGGGGTGGGTGGCTCGGTATCTCAGGATTCTCTTCTCTTTTGGTGAATTGAGGTAAATCCTCTGAAGGAGTGCTTCGATTTGGACTTACTGCTTCACTATACTTTGGTGACAATGGAGTGACGTTGGGGGAGATATTTCGTCTTGGTGCAGGCACTGGCTTTAAGACTTTGCATTAAAAGTAAAAATGGCAAAATTGCTTTAACTTAACAACGTGGTGCATGCAATGTCTAGCATTGTGAAAAAATGAGAAACCCCGACAAAATCATGACACAGTTTTCAGAGGCATCATCTGACTTTCACTCAAAAAAGCTAAAAAAGCAAAGTCTGATGACCTTAGACAAACAAAAGAATTACAAAAGAAGCAAAAGGATGCAATTCAAAACAATGTTCACAGGATAGATTATATGACCATGATACCACATGGTCATAAAAGTAAAGTGCACCTGCTCAGAGGAAAGCCACGTACACAATTTTGTACACCAAGTAGTGCTGTATGTCTTCTCTGTTATCAAAGAGAAGATAATGTCAACGCACATGGCCTATTGTTTGATTGTTTCCACTCATTCTAACTTCGTCACACCATTCTTGCATGTGATATGCAAATAAACTTCATTACTTTTGAAAAGATGTAAAATTAGAAATTCTCTGCATAATTAATCCAGTGTACCCTAATAAAAACTGATATTTGTTAGTTCGAAGATTATGCAAATATTGCTTTACAGAAAGCAGGCACGTACTGAGACAATATGTCAAGGCAATGACTTTATCACATCAGGTGACATGATTCACCCAAAAGTTGGTTTTGAAATTACAAAATATTGTAGCTTGTGCATGAAAAGCTTTATTTTTGATATAAAGCACAATTTTTGACACAAAAGTTAAGAATTTCTAGCAAAATTTCTTTAGCTTTTTCTGCAAAAAAGTAGCACACTTCCATGACATGACAAACCCATAAACATGAACTTTCCCACATAGTCTAACAGATGCATGTAGAGAATCATAAGAAGGGTGGGCTGGTGCAACAGACATTGGGTGTTTTAAAGAAGTGCTCACATTTGGTTATTGTGTAATACATCAGTGGGAGAAAGTCACTCCAATAATGACAGCTCTACTGGATAAAACAGGTTATCATTCTGGCAGAAACATTTTGTAAAATTGAGATTCATTTATATCCACTCCACTAAATTTCTAGAAACTTTTTTCTGGTTTTCTTTGAGAAATAAAAATATCAGTTTTGTTTTAACAGCCACCCCAAGTTACTGCTAGCACTCCTTAAGACGTTTTAACAAAAACAATACAGCCTAGCTACAGAGCTGCAATGGACCCCTATGCACAATACGAGGTTTGGTTTTCAAGGGGTAAGGCATACACGAGACTCACCTAAGTAACAATTTAAGTCAAGAGCTAGCGAATGAAATTGAGACCAAACTTTCCCCAATGAAAACTGTAAGGTGTTACCTTTCGTATTTACTTCTCCCACTTTCAGGTAGTTTTAAAAACATGGGCGCCTCTCAACCCAGTACCCTGGTCAATGCATCACTTTTTGCCATAATGGTAGAATGACCCTAACCATGCCACTCTTCAAACCATTTTTGCATTCTGTGACTCACCATGCAGGTTTAAAAGAAATTTGTTTCTGTCTTACTTTTCTCTTTTAACTGCAAATTTAACTGTGCTTTCTTACAAATAAATGGGATATCACTGAAAATTTTGCTAAGATTATGAATGAACAACCACATTTTACACTGAAGTAAAACATAGAAATGTCACATCCATATTATCTTGAAATCAGATAGTTTTAGATGCACCATCTCAATATACACCCAAAAGAATACATTCTTACACTGGTAACATTTGTATGTCCAAGAAGGGAGAAGTAAATTGCTTCGTACCCATAGTAGCTGACTATCATATTTTCTCTAGGCCAGTATAGAGCAACGATTGATTACCCAACTCTAGTTTTCCCCATGCAGGAAAATGCAACAAAAGTGAAAAAATAGAACCTGTGAGTTAAACATGATGATATGTACTAAGCAACTTAAAAGGGACTGTAAGGCTAAAACTGCAAAACTATATAGTACTGTTGAAAAATTAAATTCATTGGTCTAATTTCTATATCCATAGCTGAGTACACTCCTGGCCAGGCATGTTGAAATTCTGTCACCAAATTTAGAACAGTTGATTGCACAATAGTTTGTGATTATCATTCTTGTACTTTTCTTGTACTTAACAATCAGCTTTTGTTTTCTTTCAAAATCAAATGTTAAGATGACCTAGCAAAAAGACCAATTCCTTACACAGCATTTTGTGAAGAGGATTTGAATAAACAATTCACTTCCTAATCATGTGACAAAAACCATATTTTGGTTAACGGTGCAATGGACTTCACAAAATATAAAGATAAAATACAGTAAGGTTAACCTCAAGTAGAACAATTGAATAATATCACAAATAATTGCACTATCTGGAATTTTAAATTAAGCACAAGGAAACTCCTTGTAAAGATAGAAACTTAACAGACCAATGTGTTTTACTGTTCAACCAATAACATACAGCTCTTTGAAATAATAGTCTTCAAGTCCCATTAAACTATAGCTACTGGAATTGCAATCCCTGCTTGCATGCCTTTCAGTACAGCAACTCTGCAGCTTACCAATTGATGGTTTTGAAGACTTTGTAGGCACTGATGATGATGATGAAGATGAAGAACGACGTGGTACCTCTTTCTGGTCTCCAGTGACAGCCTCTGAAAGTAACTCATATACCTCTATATCACCCTCAGGATCACTGTCCATGGATGCAATGGGAGCACTTGCTTTTTTCTACAGGGAAGCAATGGA
Organism: Holothuria leucospilota; assembly: GCA_029531755.1. NCBI lineage: Eukaryota > Metazoa > Echinodermata > Holothuroidea > Aspidochirotida > Holothuriidae > Holothuria > Holothuria leucospilota. Next base: position 14,779,174 of record CM055979.1, read on the forward strand.
ATTATCACAATGTTACCTAACGGCATAGAAGGTATCAGAGAATCTAATTCAATGCGGCAATCTAATTGCCGCATCGTTACTAATGGCACAGAGAGTACTAGGATGTCAAGTCTAATGCGGCAATGGAATTGCCCCAATGTAAATACCTAATGGCACTGAGAGTACTTGGAAGTCTAATCTAATGTGATAATGGAATTGCCATAATCTCACTGAAGTTATTGGATGTAAAGATTCACTTTCCAAAACTGCACAAAATTTTACATAAAGGTATTAGGGAAGCCTAAGTCCAGAAGAGCCTGTGACCATGTGACCTCCACAGACTTTGAAGTTACACCACATTTAAATGGACAATGAAACTTCCACATAAAGTAAGGACACTTTTAACTAGAAAAATAATAAAGTAGGGGTCAATTGCTGAGAAATTCCAAGACGGAATTTTTCCACACATTCTGGTGAAATTTGCATTGATTTCCATTAATTTCAGCTCTTGATATAATTACTACATCTGCACCTCAATGAAAACTTGAAACAATAAGGAGTTGAGTCATCTTCTCATACTGATGAGTAATGCTTGTCTTCCTTATTTTTCAATCTTATGTTTTTGAGGTTAAAACAATAGGGAAGTGAGTTTATTTTTTGGGTTTGGGAAGTTTGTAAATTTCCCATGCCTGTCATGCATTCACACTTAGAACATATGAAATTATCGAGGAAAAAATTGTATTCAGAGCAAAAAAAAAAGAGAAAAAAAAAAGAAAAAACAAAAAAAAACCTAGATGTTGATGTCATCCCCCGCATGCTTTAGGTTGACCGTGAGTTGGGAATGAGACTACTTCATGTCCTGATATCTTAAAAACTGCATACTGGATGAAATTTCACCAGGGAGCTTGTAAGTTACTCTTTATTTAACACATCATATAGAATAAATTTTTCAGCTCAACAATTCTTTTAAACAAACATTAAAGATGATACAAACTAATATGAACTGAAATTTTTCAAGTTTCTCTTTCCAGGGATATGTGAATATACCTTAAAAGCCAACAATTATGCTTTCATAGGAAATATGACCTCACCACTTCAAAGTGTTTAACTGACCTGAATGCAACCCTGTTTAATCTGTTCATAATGCATCTCCCAGCATGGTTCATTTCAAGGTGTTTACCATGTAACAAAGGCATTTATTAAGCTGTATCTCATTACTGTATGACTTCCTTGAAACTCAAAGGCATTGGTCATAGCAGATCAACCTTTTAGAGGGCGCTATTCTCTTATGTACGTTTCATAATTTCAGATAAAGTACAACTTTGCAGCTAAAAGTATCAGGCTGGTAATTTCATTTTCTGTTGGGTCTGCCCACTCACTGTTTCCAACCACAATGGAAATTGGACTGTAAGCAAAATTTGTACAAATTGATCCTACACATGGGTCAATATCTTACAAGGAATACAACATAAAACACACAGTGCTCTGGGAGGAGTAATTTTTCCTACTCTTTGTAATTATTCTTTATCATGAAAGTGATATCCAGCTAAAGAATTCATCGAAACTAACAGAAAATATCCACAGGTCATGAAAGCTTGCCAGCAGTTTTATTGTGAAATGACTAAATGTGTCACATGGGTGCGTCTTATAACAATTGTATTACACACAACACAGCTCCTTGATTGTTCATTAACTTTTTGTGCATGATTAACTGATGAATGAAATTGGAACGACTCAGACAGCAGAAATGATAACTTGATATACCCAAAAAGAGATCTTTTGAAATCTCTTCCAAAGGTGAGGCATCTAGCAGTTCTTGAGGCCCAAACCAGGATGCCATACAGGAAATTTTGTCCAATTGATAAAGAGTAAAAATGTTTCATTTTAAAATAACCATATGGCACGCAAGATAAAGGTACAATAAAAACTCACAAATTCACATTGATACTTCCACATCATTCATTTCATAGGGCTCTCATACTTCTAAAATGAAAGATCTCATGCACAAATATAACCATAAAAAAACAATGTGAGCCTTTCAATCAGTGACCCACCAGCAACACCTCACACCATTCTGTACATGGGATGCCCCACCAGCAATACCTCACACCATTATGAATTATGGGCCATTCCAACAGCAGCATCTAACACAATTCTGTACATGAACTGCTCTGCCAGCAAAACCTTATAGCAATCTGCAAATCGGCTGTCCCACCCAACAACACCTCACACCAGTCTGCACATGGGATCAGGCTACCCTCCTACCAACACCTAACACCATTCTGCACACAGGCTATCAGACCACCCAGCAACACCTCACACCAATCTGCACATGGGCTGCCCCACACAACACCTCACAACAGTCTGTACATGAGATTGGGCTTCTCCACTAGCACTACCTTACACCATTCTGTACCTGGGCTACCCTACCGGCAAAACCTAACACCATTCAGCACATGGACTGTCCCACCCAGGAACGCCTCATACCAGTCTGTAAATGGACTGCCCTACCAGCAACACCTAATTCCATTCAGCACACGGGATGACCCACCCAACAACACCTCACACCATTCTGTACACGGGCTGCTCCACCACCACCATTCTGTACATGGGCTGACCAATCAGCCAAACCTTTCACCATTCTTTAGATGAATAACCCCACAAAAAGCTTGTGGCACAGTATTTACACATGGGCAGTTGTTCAACCCACATATGGAGGATTTATTTTTCTAATTTGATGTAATTATGTTAAAGCTTCTTCTATGACATTTGTGTAAAAATATTCCTTTCTTGTTCATTTTGCATTAATGTCTTGATGAGTACAAATGATATTTTAATGCATGCAGCAGTTCTGGGGAGCAGGTTGGCCACTTTCTTTTCATCATGTCAACTGAGCCTTAAAATTTTAAATGACCCTTTAAGGGGAAGGGCAGTCACCTCAAATGTCATCTGAAACTTTTAAGTCCAAGTATCATGAACAAAGGTATGCCTTTAGAATGTTTCATAGGTCTAGTAAATGATATCCAATACAATAATTTTTGCAAAATGCAAATTTTGGCTAACTTCTGCTTGTTTTTTGGTGAACATGATTTTTCAGCATTGCGAGGCCAATTGTTATACTTTTCCGGAAATGCGATTTATGACCTCATAAGGGGAATTATTACATTCACGTACAACTACATACTGACTGAAAGTGCAAGCTTGTTCACATAATGTAAGCCAGCCACCCATGCCCACCAGGAATAACAGCAACTCATTTTAGGGCAATTGTAAGGAGTGGCTATGTTTTACGCTTGTTTGTCACAGTCGTAAAATTTCACCTTGAACAGTAGCCCATTGTATATTTTTGTTTAGAAACTATACTTATGCTCCCTGGGCTACATGACTGCACTTGTAATGCCAAGCATCTTCAATTACAGTGAGTATGTTCCAACAGTAAACTACTGATGTTCCAGTTGTGATCGAATGTTCTGTGCAGTGAATGGGCTATGTTGTGCTATACGTACAACATGTAGCCTACTCTTATGCCTTTCAGCATGAACTGCCTGGAAAATGACAGTGCTTTTTGAACATTTTCTCTTTCACCTAGCAATCACTTGAGTACTTTTGTAGTGCAAACCTCTGCAAATAATTTCCGAAGGTTAATCCAACAAATAATATGTCAAGCTAGTTTGCAAAATGTACAAACTCGTTTAATAGTTTTCATTTGTAGTAGTCCTTGAACAGGACTCTATGCTACATAAACTTTATTTTATGCAGTACAAGGTCCTTTTCAATGACTTAGTTGGTAAGGCCTAAATGTTATATGAGGCTGTTCAAGCTCTATGTTGTGTACAGTAGTAAAAGTTGTATAGTATGTATACGGATATGTACCTGGTAACTAAGGGGGTTAACCTGTCCTGGCAGCTAAGCCAATCAGGATACTCTTAAGAAGTATGCAGTAGTGAAAGTCTTTGTGACAAGCTTGAAGACAGACTTTTGATTGGTGAAGATACTTTACTATGCTATAATGTGTTTGTGTTCCACTCTGCACAGTCCTAATTTGGCCACTTCCATATTTAGCAATATTTTACGGCTTCTTACAACAGACTGTGACTTTTTCTGCCTATTTTGAACATTGAATTTTTCATGTTCTTTTAGTTATCAAGAACCTGTCTATGAAAACTTGGGACACTGACGCCACTTTGTCAACTGCAACACTATTTAAAAATAGTCAAGTGTAAAACCTCTGTGAGACACAACCATCCTAAATTCCACTTATGTTGTCATAAACATAAAGAGCTTCGGGGAATTTGCAGCTTTTCGGAAGCGACAACGCTGAAGATTGTACCTCAACAGAAAATTTGTTTTTCTTCAAATTTCCGTGTCGTTATTGTAAAGGTAATATTTCACTGCCAAGAATGTGAAACTATAGGAGTGTTTCCCTCATTACTGGAGTGATAAGCTTTGCTATAGTACCAGATGTTTAGGCTAAACCTTACAACCTTCCTCTGTTTTCCCTCACAACTTCACAAGCACTGTTCCAAAAGTTTTAAAACAAATAACCTTGGAGTTAACAAGGAGTTATGAATTTATCAATTCAAAAAACAACATTGTCACATGATAAAAAAGAACCAATCATGAATTAGGGTACAAGGTTATACTAATTAAATTGGGGTAACCGCATTTCCCCTTTAACAGGATTTCATTACCATTCTTATGCTTTTTGATTCTTTGGTTGATTTTGATTGAAACTGTATAAAATTTATGATTTGCAGTGACAGCACTAACAGTGGACCATAACCTACCCTTCTGGACTTCCCACGAGGTCTTTTATCCTGGCTGGCTGAAGCCTGTGCCAACTCTTCATAAAGACTGTCAGGATCTGCTCCAGTGCTCTGAGAATCAAGAGATGAACGTACATCAGTTTCCTGTAAGATTTGAGAGAAAAGAAATGGAGTGGAATCCTCCAATCATGAATTCAATCATATCAAGTTTGAATTCATGAAATCAAAGTTGAGAACGAGGTGTGTCTTTTGAGTAATCAGACCTAGGATCTCCCGACCAGGAAACACTAGGATAAGATACCAGTGTAGTTCTGCTGCACCTACCAATATTTTCATGTATCCCTAGTAGATATATCAAGACTTCTCTGTTCTGCCCCACCCCCCCCCCCCACCCTCCTCCTCGTGCTACAGTAAGAAATAAATTCAAGTCAAACAGAACATGCTACTTGTCATAACTACATTTTCATGTTCACTTTCTTTAAAGGAGAAATAAACCCTAGCTTTTTCTGCATTGAGACTAACATTAGACTGTCAGACTGTCAGTCTAACTGAGGATGATCTAGAAGTGGATCGAAAATTTTTGAATACAAGATAAAACTACAACTCTTGTTGTGTTCCTTGTTTGTCATTGCAAGAGTCAAGATGGCTGAAACTAAAGTAACTACGACTAACATTTTAATGTGTGCTTTTTCAGAAAGAAGCACATAGAAGGCTTGAATACGTATATTTCAACCTTAAAAATGACTTTTATGTTGCTAATGGTTCGCGCCATTGTTGTTTGAATCCCACCAGTTCCTGGATGTACAATGATGAAAGCAATCCTCATATCACATTACAACAGAAAATTTACCAACCCACCCAAAGTAATTTTAATTGCACATGCTGTGGTAAATAACTGTAAATTGCTTGACAAAATTCCTTTCTCCACTTGCAATAGGGAATAAAATTCAAAATTTGTAATCAAATATATTTCAAGACACATTATTTCAGTGAAAAGAAAAAAAAAAAAGTTTTCACAAGTGTAGCAGAAATAGTTTGCATGACTTGGCAACACTACCGTAATTCACCATAAACTACAACACTGATTTACACACACAGTACACAGACTATAGAACACTGTGTAGAACTGTAGGCCATAATATATAGGGTAACGATAGAACCACTGCAGCACTCAGCAGGAGGTAGTCGTAATCTTTACCTTACATAGTCAAACTTGAAACAGTACACCTACTTTTTGGTAAACGAAAACATGGAAACAACATGGAAACATCGACTCAAATCTCACTGTTTCCTTTAGAGCCTGAATATACAGAGGATGGATTTAAACATCAACACAAAGAGAGCAAGAGCAGGATCTGTTGTGAAGGTGGTTGCCTATCATTAGCACTTGAACTAGTACCAGTTCTGCAAATGATCAGGACACTGTGATTTTGTGCTTTCTACGCAAGTGGGGGAGTGAGCTAAGGGTATCGTAAGCGACAGTGATTTTTGAAAAATGTGCTTGAGGAAAATTCTTTTTTGAATTCCCAGTTTGATCAGTTACTGAGGCACAGAAAAGTGGACTGAGTGCACCTAACGACAAGGTAGGTAGATTACAGTTACTGGGGCAGTATATACAGGCTTACGTTAGTGACATGAAATAGTTACGTGAAGCCCTAAAATCGCTTGAAATTGTCAAAAGCTGTTGGTAATGGATGCTAGTCCTCGTAGGCCAAGGTAGGGTATGTTACGCTTTTTCAACTGCTCTGGGGAAGCATCAGAACTTGTTTCTGTATTGATCCTTTTAGTATATGTTAGTGTGCATTCCATGTGCAATGACTGAGACATCGTGTTACTTACGATGTGGCTCTTTAATGTCATATTTGGAGCACCCTCTTTTTTGGAAACAGGAAAATGGCCATTAGCATCATGTGTGTGAAAAAATAATTGGAAAATTCATGAAAATTTGGGGCAATGCTGTTTCGACTAGCTTTTTCAGGAAATGTGTTAGAATATTAGTCTCTACTAGTGGTTCACTGCAAAATCTGTGGATTTGCTTCTCCTTTAACATGAAAACCACAGGTATATGCCTGCACTTTAAATAATAATGTACCACAGAACACACAAAATCTGAGGTAAAAATAGACACATTTACCAGGCACTTTGTTTTCATTAAAAGAAATCTGACAACGAGGTTTCATTTGTCTCATGATCAGATTAAAATATTTTTTGTGTAGGCTAACGGCTTATTCATGAGCAACAGGGAAGTCAATTCTCAAGCTTTTGTACGGACCTTTCATGGAAAGTAAAGTTATCAGTGGTCAGCGCCAGCTGGACCTAACCAGAGGGCAGCAAAGCAGACCACCACTAAGCTCAGAAAGAGCTTTGTCCAACCAGCACTGATTTCAGATAGCAGACATAAGCAAGGTAGTACTATTTTGTTTCCCAGAATATGTGCCTTTTCCCAGCCTTGCTGTTTCACATCTCAATTAACTTCCACCAAGACACTAATCATCACTTTTTTATGAAAGGCACAAAAGTGTTCACCATGGTTACTCAGGATGTACAAGTCTGATGCATTTTCTTGTCTTTATCTGGAAAACAATTTGTCAATATGGTGTGTAGCATAACCTGCACCTCAGCTTACACTTGGGCCCTTGTCTCATACCAAAAAAAAAAAAAAAAAAAAAGAGCAGCCGACACTCTTGCAATCCTAGGCAGAAACCTGAGTTATGCAGCTACTCATTTTAAATACCTACCATTTTATACATACAAATCATGGTTTTCCACTTGTTAAATTTCCTGTGCCATATACACACAAGCTTCTTTAAAGGGGCTGTTGAACCATCCCATACATATTTAGGAATACCCCCATATTTCTATTAACAATTGGTGACTGCAATTTGATTGACATAAATTCAAACAATAGCATCACTCTGATTGGTCAATGATGACTTGTGCAGATCACTCAGTATGACATACAGTTCACACACAGTAGTGCGTGGATACAGCCTTCAACAATTATTACTAAGCACAGGCCATTGAAACTTTGTCCTAGATGTGTTCTAGACAGGTGCTTTTCTCTTAAACTGGAGGAGGGGACAATAGTAAAATTAGTTGGGAGAATTTTACTATCTAGGATGACATTTGTTGCCCATTAAAAGCAAATGCAGATTAGGTACAAACCTAAGTTAACCCCACTCTAAACTGCTTAAAACCTCTGACTTAGCCTATCTTGTAAACACTGTATCAAAATAAAGTTGCAGTGAAGTAAATCAAAAGAAGTACCTAGACACATACATTCGATTTTCAAGAGTAACTTTACGTAGGTTGTTAAACTTACAGTATATTGCCAACTTACTGTAGGATGCTCTAAAGTGACCTAGTAACACCAAGTTAGCAGTCTTCTGACAAGACTATTCCTAAATCTATTTTGCTTATCATCAGCTTTCCAACCCTCCAACCCTCCCACATACTTAGACAAAATCAGAGAAATGTCTGGAGATGAAACAGGTAAAAACGTATCCCCACTTACAAAAAAGTACCAATTGTCTGTATTCAACATCAGTATCAGCCAACATTCCCCATTTTCTTCTTGTACAGGTATAGGTAAACTTTACCTTCATACTGGCTTTTACCTAACTAATATTTATCCTCCCATATGTTATGTAAATGGTATGCTATTTGAATATTTTTGAATACAACTTCCAACATTCTGCCTCATCAGAATGAAATGGCACTTGGTTGTAATGTCTGGTAGCCTATGGTCAGTAGACAGAATGATTATTTTCCAAATATTGGACTGGTATTGGCTGATATTGAAAGTTGCAATATTGGTATCAGTAATATTGCATACATGCAGGGTTCGAAATAAGCACTCGCCCGCTGACCATTTGCAACTCAAAACATCGGCAAGCGAGTGAGAACCCTCCTCTTGGTAGTCCGTCCGGCAAGTTAAAAATCTTAAGGCACTGTCACATCTCACCGGATTGCACAAGCGGACAGAGTACGCGCGAAAAACACTCATCTGGTCATTTCCGTTGGCAAAAGTTGTTGCATTGCATCTCAGGGGTTGCAAAGTAATGGAAGTTGAACGGTTAAAACGAACAACAAACGGACAATGAATGGACAGGAACGGATGAACAACGGACTGACTAACAAACACCAAACGGATGTGAACGAAAGGACAACAGACAATGGATAAAGAACATACAAAATGTAGGAGTACATGACAACTAACGGACAGACCGAACTAGTACCGACAAAGCAACGGAGAAGAAATGAAGAACAAAGGGATACAACGTATCGCTAAAGACACATGACTGACGAGTATCGGGCAGAGAGCCTGGGCCTTCAGAGACCCGAAATCAGAAGTCTTCGAGCTCTCAGCTCCTGCATTAGTTGGTCATAAAGACCAAACTGCCGTCTTCTCTCTGGACCTAGCCAGTCCCTAGACCAGCATTTACGAAAAACCCCCCTCTTCCTTCTCTTCTTGACATGTTCATAGTACTTGATGTTGGCTTCAAAGGCATGCATCTGTGCTTGTAAAACTAATGCTGTGGTCTCAAGCTTGAATCTTTCTGAAGGGTCCATGATGCTTGCTTTGTAGTAGGTTGTAGTAGGTGTTGACAGTAGAGATTGCAGGAGCAGAATGCATGAGGAGTGGGGACACCTCTCCCCAGTTGTAATGTGAGGAGGGGACAGGATGCAAGTACGCTGAATCTTCCGTCTATGTCCGTCCCCTACATGTTTCTTTGCCTGTGTTTCTTCGTTTCTTCAGTTAAACGTACGTTACCTATCCCTATATTGTCAGTTCTATTCCTTTACGCTTCCGTTACTTATGCGTTAGTGTCCATCGAACATTCAGTATAGGTACTGTACTTCTAAGTTTCATCCGTTTGTTGTCCGGTAATGATCCGGTGAGGAATATAGCAATCACCGGAGACGAACGGATACTAACGGAGAAGTCCAGTATGAGAAGCGCACGAGAAAATGATGAAACGGAACCTTAACGGATAAGTAATGAATACGTAAGGGAGTCCGTTTTCGGTCGATGTCCAGTCCAAGTTTTGTGCATGTTCAAAATCTCTCGCCGTTCATACCGGACTTTCCCGGTCATGAAATGAATTCGGCAGAGGAGAACAGGAGACTAAATGGATACTAACGTACATCAATGGAGTGCCATTTTGGGTCTTCGTTTCCTCTCAGTACTGCAATCCGGTGAGGTGTGACAGGCGCTTTACTGCCTCCTATCCACAGTTAAAAATTATTTATTACAATGCACAATCAGACCTATTTCTCACTAAAGCAAATTATCTCACTTCCACCTCAAATATATACCAGCTGTCACCATTTGTTAGGTTATTTACCACTCACTTTCCCATTGAGGAGACTGCCAGTCCTTACGCACCGATGTGACGGACTATAAGTATGACATCATTCTCAACAAACCTTATCTGTTTCTACATTTCCGAACTCCCTGAATTAGATTCTCCATATTCTACCCATTTCTAACTATTTGCATTCCCTTTTGTGTTGCACATCATCCATATTCATTGTTGTTCAACTTCCTGAACTTTCTCATATTGAACGGGAAAGTACAAGTATCGAAGCTCTCACCAGGTGATTGCCTCAAGTTGAATGACGTCAATGAACACACATGATCCACATGATCAAATGTTAACAGGCTTTTCTTCATAGGGAAGTACTGAATAAAACAAATTTTTATTTTCCTTTTGGAATATGAAAATAGACAAACTAGTAAAAATACCTTGCGGACTACCCAGAGTTTTGGATCACTAGTCCGGCTGGTGAGTGAAAAAAAAGCTATGGAAAACCCCTGCCTACTTGCAATATCAGCAAAACACTAATCGGTGAAACTTTTAATTTCAGATGTCAAGCTACTGAAAACTTTTGAGTTTAACATTTTTCACCCAAAGTGAATTTTGGCATGCATGTGTGACATGATAACTTTACACTGATACCCTCAATGCTAATATCTCAACAACCCGGCATACGAAAAAAATGAAAATTCAACCAGAATGATTTGGTTTAGTAGTGATTTAAATATCAAAAGTAAATTTGCATCCATGCTGTTTTTTTCAGGCTGAATATATCTTGGATTATTACAATCAGTCAAATTCATGATGTCATGAGTATGAATAGAAGTGAAGTGTCCCTAGTTGTGAGCTGAGTGCAAGTTGAAGTCCTTTGCCATAAATATTAGTACAATAGTTTACCTTGGTATCGATACTTAACTTTCAAAATCTTGGGGTACCAGTACAAATCACAAATGCACTTTCACAAGTACTATTACACACAATATACACTGTACTAAGGAGTACATAACGTAATCCCTAATAAATAGGTCATCAGCACATTGAAAAGTACACCACTGCTATCTGTTACACTGATGAAAGGTAAGACCATCTAGGCAACCAAAGGTGGCTCACAATCCTCGGTGGAAAAAGTTGGGAAGCTGGGAGGCTCCTTCCCAGGAAATCTGGGTATTTGGAGGGAAATTTTGGTCATTGGAGGAAATTTACACCCTACATGTACATGATGATATGGGAGGGATTACGGAAAATTTCACTTCCTTCCTGGGAAATAAATGTTTTTTCCAGCCCTGCTCACAATTAATCCAAAACAATTCCTGTGCTGAAGTTATTGCCAGGAGAATTCAGTCCAGCATTTTTTTTTTAACGGGGAAGGGGGGGGGGGAGAGATAGTGTAGACAATGTTGCTTGAATGTGTGTGCTCAATTTGTAATGTAGATATAACAAATAAATTTTTAACTTATTTTGCAAAAATCAAGAATATACTTCTTTATGGCACTCAGTTTGCACTATTTCCTTTTGGATGGCAAGCTCATATCTTGAGAGAACAATTGTAGAAGTCCCCATAGCTCAAAATTCCAATGTTCAAGGTACACAAATTTGAAAATAGCATGCAAGGCCTATCTATGAGCTATGAGGTGTAGCTTGCAGCTGCTGAATGAAGACTAATAGACCCTTTTCCAAATAATAATTACAAAGGATTGTGGGATAGAGTTTGGTATGCATTGTTTCTGTCAGTGGCATATTACTGTGGCCAAAACAACACATACGAAAACACTATCCCATAATTCTTTGCAATTGCTACAGTATTTGGAAAAGGGTCTATGAACAAGCCAACGAATCATCCAGTTTTAGAACTTAAATAGATGGGAGAAGAATAAGTGATGCACTGCCTACATCAACACAACCATTTCTTTGATTCATCATCCTTACCTGCTGGTCAGGTTTAATAAGAGCATCTTGTCTAAGTGATGCATAATCTCCAACATCGAAGTCATCTTCCTCTGGAACAACAAGAGGATCTTTAGATGTAGACAGGATGTGATGACTAGGGGAGGCAGGGACGGCTAGATGACTCTGGGAAACTGAAAAGTCAATGACAATCTTGAACAATAAGAGTAATGAACATGACATGTCTGTAAAGATATGAACTGTTGTCAAAATTTGAGGCCTAATGGGAGGTATTATTTCATTTTTGGTGTAGTTGGTTAGGCCTTGAAAGTACTTGTTTTATAACACTAGCTGTTCATACCATTTGCATATATGCATGTATGCTTTCAGTTAGAGCTGACTTGAGGATTTTTGTCTCTTTGACTCTTTCCATTCAGATGATCAGTACACATTGGGAAAGCACATTTTAATCTTCCATGGAAAACCCATCTAACCTTTTTTACTGTGACCTTAGCCCATGCATTACCTACACATTCACCCTCAGTAAGCAATGTAGCAACAGTAACCCATCAATAATTTAGCCAGGAAAGAAGCCAACCCCTCAATCCCCACTGCACCCCACTCACCCCTAAGTAAGCCAAGTGCACATCAGTTATCCAAGTATGACTGCCATGCCATTATCTCCAATTTAAGCCATCTACAATGAAGAAAGCCTTTTACTTCTCATGCAGTAATTCCTATAAACCTTAGCCACCCAGCTATGCTCTAATTCAGTGACTAACCATACAGAAAGCCCAAACTCACAAATGTCTACCAAAGGTATCAAGTTTGGTTTTAATGAATCATTTACAACTTACCAGCAGTAAGCTGCAGTGATGTTGACGGTGTCCTCGTCTGTCTTAATTCATACATAGAGGTGCTGTTTGTAAATGACGGATCACTCTGGTTTGAATTTTCAGTCAGTCCATTTTCATTAAGCTGTTCCAACAAATGGCCAATAGATACCCGAGCTGGTTTCTTGGGCGGAGTTCTACTTTTTTCTCCAAACTTCATATTAACATAATTCTCTCTTTTGGGGGGAGGACTACTACTTTCTCCAAATTTTATATTGACATAATTTTCTCTGTTCGAGAGTGGAGCTCTCCTTCCAGAATTAAATGACACAGGTTCATATGATCTGTTATTTTCTCTCGTCTTTCTATTTACTAAAGGAAGAGTACTGTTTGACTTGGAAGGCAAGTTATCATAGACGGAAGGTGGCTCAGTATCATCACCATCTGAGGAAGACTGACTTAACACCGAAACGACAGGACTACTTGTCTGAGGAAGGGGTTCACCTCTGGCAAACGCTGCAAAAAGACGATCATATACTGACTCAGTATTAGAAACCAAATGAACCACACACTGATTTAGTATTAGGGACCAAATGTACCATACACTAAGTAGTGGGGACTGAATGCACCATACATTGACTCAGTATTAGGAACGGAATGTACCATACATTGACTAAGTATTAGGGACTGAATATACCATACACTAAGTATTAATGCCTAAATATACCATACACAAAGTATTAATGACTAAATATACCATACACTGACTTAGTATTGGGGAAACAATGTACCAAACACTGACTCAGTATTAGGGACAGAATGTACCATACACTTACTCAGTATTAGGGATTAAATATACCATACACTGACTCAGTAGTAAGAAGTGAATGTACCAAACACTGACTCAGTATTAGGAACCCAATGTAGTAATGTTTTCAAACAACTCACACTACAGTACTCGGAAATATCAGTACCAATTATTCTTACAAAAAATATCATAGACTAAATGTAAAACATATTTTTTGTATATAGGTATGTAACTTAAATATGAGTCACATACGAGTATGATATTACAGGTATCCTACCTCTAATTAATCCTGATATGTCCCTGGCAATTTTGGAGGTATGTCCCTGAACTTTTTGTAGCGCCGTCTCTCCTAGATTATCTTTTGCGTATACATCTATCTTTGGTTCACTTTCCAACAGTGTTCTAACAACTTCCACTTTACCAAACAGAGCTGCTTCATGAAGAGCTGTTCCATTTTTCAGCTTGAAAGAGAAAAACATATTTATAAATAAAACAAGTTTTTTATAAAAACTGAAAGAGCTAACAGTCAAAGCATGTTTTGTAACTCAAGGCACACAATTATTTGTCAGAATCCAATGGGCAGTGTTTTCTTACTGTTAAATTTTATAATGAAATCTTTCCTCTTGGTGAAAAAAAACCTTCACATTCTGTAATGTAATCTGTACCTTTTAGTACCCTGCACTTTTGGGGGGATTTTGTCCCAAAGTGATGGACAGTTATTATGCCACTATCCCCAAAGGAAAACATAAAAGATGCAACCTTACAGTACCAGAGAAGTGAGAATTGATGCGACTGTTGTTGCAAAGTTAATGGGACTTCCATCTTATGCTAGTTCACTCAACGTGAGCATTTTATACTGTCCTTTGGTCGTTAGTGGCATATCTCAGTCGCAGCAGACATACTCAGGGAGTGGTAATTAAAAAGTTGCAAAGTGATCACTTATAATCAAATCACAATGACTTGAGTCCCATCAAGTTGCATACCAGTGTCAAAGGGGCTTGAGAGGAAGTGATTCACAACACCCTGGGATTCAGGGTTTAAGCTAGAGGATTCTGAATGCCGGCTGGTAAGTTGCCTGCTTGTTTTGAATGTGTACAGTACATACAGACTAGCGTAAAAGAAGCTCGAAAATTTAGTACAGCAGGGGCCTTTCAGAAAGTTTTGCTTGTAATATTAGTGAGGCCTGGGACTCTGGATGAATGCTTCACCTTTCATCAAATGACCATATAAAAATTTGGGTTGTTTTATATTGCAATAATATATACCTCCATAAATTTTCAGACATTTTCCATGGAAACTTTATTGAATTTTGTGCTGGCCAGTCATCTGGCGATTTGCTCTTCATGCTGGTCGGAAAGCGTCAGTGCCGGCTACAGCTGGCTGTCGCCAGCCAGTGTGGCTAGAACCCCAACTGGATTTTCTTCCACAACTTGTGATGCAAACCTAGTATTTTATACCTTGTTATAGCGTAATTTTGTCAATGAACTGATGCAAGCTAGTTAGGTACATGCCATACTACTGTTAAGTAATAAGGTATTATAGTAGTAATAATTACAATACCGTAATAGAACTAGTACTACCACAGTTATTACAGTAATACAGTAATGATAAAGTTTAAATGCACTCAGCATTAAACAACTCTTGAGCAAACATCTATGAAGGTATGGTGCCTTTCAGGCAATTAATGTACAACCACAGAAAGGAAACAATACCACAGAACTTTTATATGAATGATCTAACAAACAAGTAAAGTATCCATGACAGAGGGCAACCACAATGAACCTACACACAAGTATAAAATAACACACAAACATCAAAACCATAATTACCTGAGGACATTTCATCTCACTTAGGTTAAAAATCAACTACAGAACACATTTAACAATACCTACAGCCTGTACGTCCACTCCCGTTTAAAGGTCAGGATGTTTCGAGATAGGGGCATGGAGAGTATGCACCCTTTAGATCAACCAAAGTGTCTCAAGCACCTCTGGGTAAAAGAAAGAACCACCCACAAATATGCCATACAAAATTTCTTCAAAAGTGTGTACACCTGAGTAAATGGCTTTTGATTTAGATTGGGTGTCTGATTCTTTGGTTACTTTTTAAGGTTTTTTTTTTTTTTTTTTTCGTGGTGGTAGTGGTGTCAGCACAAATGATCACAAGAAGAGAAGCCCCTCTTTCCCTTGCCACAGATATCACCACCTTTTTGCAGTGAAGCAGCAATTCTTACTCTAGGGCATGCTGTTTTGCTCTTTCCTTGTGATGTTGTAGTCTGGACTATAGGTGAGGAAGGGGTGCAGGGGGCACAAACAACTAAGGTGAGGAAGGGCTGCAGGGGGCACAAACAACTAACACTACAGACAAATGGAAAAAGCAAACCACTAGAAGCAATAAATGAAGCAATGAGGTGGAAAATTCTATCTTCAAAAAGATCATAGAAAGGTAAGGCTTGCACCCAAAGGTCATCAACTCTTCCCATCTAAAATGAACTTCCAACTGAAAATATGATTAATTTTGACAATATTGTCAATGTAGCTGGCCACCCAATGCTATAGACTTCTCCTACATATGTTGCCACTATATATTATACTCTAACTGCCCTTCAAAGCTGAGTACTCCATTACTTAATGTTATAACATCTTTGCTTCCCTCAAGAAATTATGACTCAAATACATCATTTCCTATTAGGCCTACTTCAAAAGTAGTATGGGCATTTCTGCCCCCATGCTGCACCATAGAAGTACATTAATACCACAGACAATAAGAGTCATCCAAACCATTTCTATATTAGTCTGTGTTTTCCAGACACAATGGTTGTTTTGACAAGCTAATTGTGTCTTGAAATATCATTAACAAGTCATTTCCTCCTTTAATCACTTTTTCACAGAATATTAAGTACAACATTTGACCTCAAGCCAAACTTCACCATAATTGTTTCCTATGAGACTTCATTTGACAGATGTGTTGTATGGTAACCTTCACATATATTTATAACTGCAAACCATAATTTGTGGGTTACCACTTAAACTGATATGGGGCCAAGATCTGTTATGGAAAGTGACTTTGCCATTAAAAAATTGGTGCAGTACACACTTCAAAGGACAATACGAGTATAATGTAAGAAATGCTATGTCCATGCATTGGCAGTTGGTACTTCATCCTAGCACAATGGCTTTCCTATCTCAACAAGTCTTTTAGATTAAGAATAGAACCCACTTTTCAGTCAATATTGAACAGGAATCCAATCTATATGTATTAGCACACCCTTGCATCATTCATATTCATGATTCTAATCTTCTGCCAATAACTGCCCTTTAATGTCATAATTTTAATATACTTTCGATCACATTGTGGATAACGTACAGTGCAGACATTCCAATCACTGTATTAAAAAACTAAACATAAAAATTGCATGCAAATTCTTCTGAATAATAAGACTCCAAAGTTCTTCTTTTAAACCATTAGAAATGTTTATTACATTGAACCATTCCCGCACTTTCATCACAAAACCTGCTTGAATCATATTCCCACACAGTTTGATGAGCTTCCTACATTCTCTGACGTATGTCTAGACGTACTGTACACAGTAATCATCACATTGTTACTAATGAAAAAGATGGTTCCTTACTTCCTACAATACAATAACTACATGCAGTTTTCAGGATGCAAGATTTAACAATTTCCTGACTTTTTGAAGTTTAACTAACCCACAAACATTATGACGTACACCAGGCAGACCTTGACCTACACACTGGGGAACTACCGTACTGCAAACCATTATACCTACCCAAGCGACTGTCACAGATACTGGATTCGACTATTCTGTATGTTACAACTTTCATAAGAATTTTAAACTCTCTTTCTTACACTTAACTTAGATCATGATAATTAAGATTTACAAGAATAAGTTACATTGATCTAAAAGACTTGCAAAGCATGCCCTAAATTTGCTAAACCTACAGAATGATTCTGTTATTCTTTTCACATGCAAAAATATGCTTTGAGCGATTATTTTCATTTCTTTCTAACTTAAAACATTACCTCATTCGAAGTTTTTACTCCACATTAAAACAATTTTCTTTTATGATAACATTTACGTCTAAGTCTATTACTTTACCAGTTACTCTGAGTGGTTATTTTCATTCTTCCTTAAATAGAACATGAACCCATTCAAACTATTAATACACATCAAAAATATGTACTTTTTCCTTCAAAGTCAATTACTTTACCTGGCAACTGATATCAAAGACCACCATTTCACAAGAAAATTGTGTCTGCTTATACCCAGATCCAGACCCATATTTATAGTTGATCTGTTAAAGAGGAGTTCAGTCTTATCATTCTGGTGAAACTTTCATTCAATCACTAAATTCCATAACTGAGATAAAGTCATTTGAAATTTTCACATTTTCTACCAGAAGTGAGTCTGGACCACACTAGTGTGTCAGAACTGAGCCTGGACCAAGCTGGTGTGATGCTATGGATTCTCATTTGTTAGCAATGTTTTAATTTTTTTATTTTACAGCCTAGTATTTTGACCTTGAATTGAATATGGTTTCTACTTTTTGTAATATGTGAGTTTACAACAGTTCATATATCTCTAGAATGGAACACAATAACTGAGTAAAAATTTCACAAAAATCTTTAAGTAGCAGAGATTTAATTGAACTAGAGGTCCATTTTCTGAAATTGTGTTGTCCAGGATTGTCGGCCTGGGGGAGGGGTCTATAGAGGCAGGGCTCCCCTTTGAGTAAACTCTTCACATCAGGAGGAGGACAAGGTGCAAAATGGTGCTATCTTTTTCTTTCTTTCAAATATGTTTATGCAGTAGAAATTTACAATTTTTTGTAAAGAGATTTAAAAAAAATTCCCAAAACTGTACCCACCCTTGGCCATTTTACCCACCGTGACCTCTGCAGAACATTTTGGCTATGATTTTTGGAGAATTTTGCTCAAGACTTCCAATTTCCTGAAATCAGGAAATTTCCTTACCTCTTACATCTTTGAAGTAGTTCTTTAAAATGTCAAAAATAAATGAGGTTCTGGGGTCTTATTTTAAGGTAGAAACAGGTATGTTAACTTCTCTTTGAAATAAAACTTTCTTGAAACTTAAGCAAAATACAATAGTTGTTTCATAACACCTGCTAATGTATCCACCAACAAAATACCTCTTTAGGCAAACACTGGTATGTAAAATCAAACTAAAAGAAAATCATCTAGAAACCTACATACCAGGCACTAGTGTATTCACTAATGTAGTACTCCAGTAAAGTTCATTATTTCTATACAAAATTCATAAATTTAGCAAAGTGCAGACAACCTTTCTTTGAATCTGCTAACTGTCCTAGCCATGACATCACACAGAGGTCACCCACTCCTTACCAAAAAGACAAAAAAAAAAAAAAAAAACTGGCTTATGTTAGCACAGACATGTAGAATTGCATTTAGTACTCTGCAAGCACTAAATGCCATCATAACCACTTTCAAATCCCCTCAGCAGATCCATTAATCTCATAATGCCTAGATGTGCTTTACAGACCACATTAAGAAGTGGAAACCAAAAATAGCTGCAACTATAATCCTAACCAGTATGTTTACTGCATTGTGCAACTTAATTCTTTCCCTGTATTCCCAAAATCTGGATAGCACCGACTAAGTACTTCATCACATTTGTTTGCTGCTGGTTGTACACATAGAGGAAAGGTAGGAAGGGATGGCATGACTATGGGCCATCCTTAGGGAAGTGAGATATAGCCTTCCTACACAGGAAGTGATGTCACACTATGAAAGGGCATTAAAAATTCTCTTTAAAGTCTTGCTAGAGTCAAAGATGATAATAAATGAGTTCAGTAACCTGTAACGTTCACATGACAGGTTTTTGCACTAATTTTTCTTTCTGTCCTGGTATTGTAGTCAGAGCAGTGTCACTGCAAACCTATTTACTGTTAGCCTCTACTGCATGGACTTACTGTCAGGATTACAATAACCATTCTTAATTATTCATCCACTGAACAGAAGAAACTCATGTACTAGTCTGCCAAGAATGGCTTAATGGCTAATAAAGACAAAGGAGTAAGGTATAGTTAATATCCTTATGCAGAGTGTAGTTATTGCATTAGAAAATGACCAGTATTACTTCTGTGCCACATGGACAACATCTAGTAGTTAGTTAGTTGAGGTTTAACGTCCCAGTTTCCAACCAATTGGTTCAAGTCGAGATGACCATGGCCTTTTTTCCAGTTGTGGCAACATCTAGTAACATCATGAACAATGGCATGGCTAAGTGGAGAGCATGGGGCACAATCTTCCAAAAAGTCTCTGCCCCCTCAAGGGTGAAACAATACTGATTTCAGAAATGAAGCCCTAATTAATACAGTAGTCTGCCCCCTCCCCCCCCCCCAAAAAAAAAAAATTGGGGGGGGAACATTTGGCTGTCCCACTGCTCAAAAAAAAAAGTCCACAGACCAGGAATGTAAGTGGCGACTGAAAGAAAATCCCACAAAAATCCTACAACTCCACCCTGGCCCACCTATATGTGGGCATGAAACGCTGCACCATTGCATGGGCAACTAGCATTATGGAAGTGAGGATACCTTATGCAAGCTAATTTTTGTTCTTTTTTGAAGTTGTTGCAAAGTACTACTTTCTCTTTTGATTTCTTTGGAGTAGTATGCTATAATTACGAAAACTGGAGAAATCAGGACATCCCACTTTCCGCAGCTAGGATTTTCCGATCTGAAATCGGGATTGTCCCACCAAAATCATGACGGATGGTAGGTCTTCGTTGGGGTGTCTACTGGGCATAAATTATACCCACAATACTGTATGCTTCAGTGACCATGAACGTATAAGCACTGCACTGTAACAGCGTATGACCCACAAGTACAGCATCGATATCCCAAACTTCTATATAACTTTCATTTGTATGGTCAACGCTTTGTACATAGCTCTGAGGCACATTTCAAGGGGGAATATTTTCTTCCATTTATGACAAGGCATTAGACATGAAACATGCCTTCGGGTTTGATCATAAGTTCCCATTGTGGAAACTAACACTTTGCCAAGACTGTGCTACGTAAAATACCAGGGAAATATATGTCAACAATTAATAAAAAAAAAATCCAGAATTCCGGATTAATACGGAAGTCTTACATACCTGAATAGGTATATCCCCAGTGACTTCCTTTCCTTTAGGCAACATGCTTAGATCAGAATCCTCACATTGCAGCAGCCTTTCCCACATCTTTACAGACTTAACAGATAATATACCTAGTCCTTGCCTTTGAAGCAAAGCACCCTTGCCCTCACCATTAAAGGCAATTGGCAGTCACCCCAATCAGAGTTAGTATGCCCCATCACTCTAGTTCATGAATGGCCTATTTTGATCATGTGACAATGTTTTTGTTGGTGAATTGTGAAATTTAAGGAAAATTTCTCCTTGCTTTACCTTTTGTTTGTAATAGTTATGTTATAGTTTTGTTCAAAATGTCTTCAGAGGTGCTTGTAATGCAGTAAGAGGAGACTTGCAAAAATTTGATTTTTGAAAGCAAATTTTGGGGCGACTGCCTACTGCCTTTAAGTGACATAACTTTAACACTACACCTTTTAGCAGCATATCCCTTGCCTTTGCATTTAACCAACGTATCTAAGCCCTTACCTTTATGTAACATAACCTAATCCTTGCTTTTTAGTGAAATATCCCTAGCTCTTACCCTTAAGCAACAAATTTGGAGCCCAGAGCCTGTTCCTACAATTCACATTTTCCAAGTCCTAATACCTTGAAACAACATATATCCTTAATCCTTGCCTTAAAGCAAATTATCCAAGCCTATCTTTTAAAGTAACACAGTACTCACCATTTTGTTAATGTCACAACCATCAACATACCCCTAAGCCTCACATTACGCAACATATCCAGCAACACGTCCCTAGCACCAGGGTTTCCATCAAGGGGGGAGGGAAGGGGGAAGGGGGAAGGGGGGAAGGGGGGGGGGCATTTGTCCCCACCTTCCCAGAAGAAGGTAGGTAAAATCCCCCCCTTTCATTTCCATAAAAAACATAAAAATTGTCAATATCTTGGTTTCTTACTTAAGAAAAAGACACTTTTGCAACAATGTTTGAACTTACAATAAATAAATGGCCTTTAAAACCCTTCAAATTACACCAAATAGGGGCCTTGAAGTAAGCTTTTCTCCCCCTGAACCCACATGTAACTTTGGCCTAGGTCATCATCAAGTTGGACTCAGGGTTTAGCAGTAATAAATCCCCCTTTTTTGAGTTTCTGGCGGAATCCTTGCCTAGCACTCACCATTTTATTAATGTCACACCCATAATCAAGCAGCTTCCTGACAATAAGATGATGTCCATTCCTAGCTGCCATGTGTAAAAGTGATCTATCCTTTGGTATCTTGTTCAACAAACTTGGGTCTTTCTTCAGAAGTACGTCCACAACCTCCAGCCTGCCATACTGTGAGGCCAAATCTAACGGACTTTCATCTTTCTTGTTTAGAACATCGGGATTGGCTCCATTCTGCAATACAAATGCATCAGTTTGAAAATCCAGTAAACTGTACACAACACACATAGGGAAAAGGACTAGCTTTTCCCATTCTAGTATCCTGCCATTGTATTAAAGATAACAACTGAACCAGGGCTAGCATTAGGCCAGTTTTTTTTTTTTTTTCTGCCAAATATTGCTAATTTGGTTATTAAAAATGGTCAGTTTGATATGAAAAATGGTTATCTGACCATGAAAAATTTTTCCCGTACTGAAGGTATAGCAGATCTTGAACTTGGCTGAATTTGGAAGGAAAGTTTGGCCGTAAAGCGATAATTTCATCAGGCAGCCCGAACTGAACTAGTACACAAAATGTGGCTATCACAAGGGATAAACCCAACTGTCTGGCAGCTAAACGAACCTTTGCTTCCTTGGTTCTTTTTTTTTTTTCCACTGGAACATGCTGAAGATTGACCAAAACTGAGCATAATTACCATACATCTATATTACAAGACCTTCAATAAGATTTATTTCAATTGTTTTAAGACAATTAAAATTTAGTAGCAGATTACAAGAACAAGGTTTTAAGCTATGAAATGCAGAAGTATCATTGGCAAATACTGGGGTCACTTCCCGTCATCCATAATTGCTGATAATATTAAAGACCAGAATGCAAAAATGCATTGAGGTTATGATGAACTCATTTCCAGAACTACAAAGGCTTTACAATGTTAGTATTCTGGACCAATGTGATGTATCCCCATCAGAGTTTGACCTCTGATGACCTCTGTTGACCCCCACCAAAATCAAGAGGGTTCTTCCTCTTCATAAAATGCAACAACATGCTAAGTATGAAGAGTTCCCAGGCTTCTTATCTGAAGAGTATGTCAACAAGTTTTTCAGTGTTTGACTTCCAATGACCCCTGATATTTCACCTCCACCAAGAACAATATGTAGTCCTTCCTCTTGAAAAAAACATCCACATGCTACACATGGAGACTATCCATGCTTCCTATCTTGGGATATTGTGGTAACAAGGTTCTCATTTTGACCTCTGGTGACCTCAGATGACATCTGACCTCCACCAAAAATGATAGGACTCTTCCTCTTTATAAAATGCATCTACACGATAAGTATGAAAAGTTTCCATGCTTCGATCCTACCTGGAGATATTGTGTTAACAAGGTCTTCAGAGTTTGAAATCTGATGACCCTTGATGACCTTTGACCTCAACCAAAAACAACTGGGTTCTTCCTTTCTTCCTTTTAATAAAATACATCCACATGCAATGTACAGAGGTTATACATGCTTCCTATCTGGACATATCATGTAAACAAGGTTTTCAGAGTTTGACCACTCGTGACCTCAGATGACCTTTGACCTACACCAAAAGCAAAAGGGTTCCTCCTTTCAATACTTGGCATCCACATTTAACAAGTATGAGAAATGTCAGGTTTCCTTTTGTGAGATATTGTTTAAACAAGCTCAGCGTCACAAACACACACACATACATACGCACACCATTCCGACTGCACAGGTTTCTCTTTCATCGAAACCAAAAATCACACTTGTCACACTTTACTTAACACAAATTAGGAGGAAATACTCTGTCAGAAGAGAACTAAAGCACTAATATGAACATTATTCATCTAAGCTGACCTTAGAACTGATTCTGAACTAAGTACAGTCAGGTGTAGTCATTCAAATCTTGTAACTCAATGTACTAAAAAGGTTTTGCCGATATATTACAGGGCAAATGCAAGTCATCATAAGCTGTATTAAAGTGACCATTATAATTCAAAGTTAGAGCAATACCTCTCTAAAAAGATGTACCTATGAATGTGTGACATTAAACAATTAGGCCTATGTCACTAAGTTTTATCTCAGGTTTCTCACACTTCTGATGTAATGAAATTTAATACTTTTTGTAAAAGGTGGGTATTTTCAAAACTCCAAAATAAAGAATAGTTACTGCGAAGAAATGTGTGCACATGGTTAGTTCCTCTCATGATATTACATATCCTGAACACAATATTTAGACATATATATATATACATATTTAGATATTTAGACAAGGCACTCAGTGTGTCTATAACAATGGCATATATACCCTTTTTATGCTACTTAAATGTAATATTCCTACATCCATAGGTGTGTACAGTCATTATAAAGGAATGCTAAATATTAAATGTGTTAAAGATGTCAATGTATTAAAGTAGACTCGCAGTATTTCAGGTTTTTATTCCTGCTGACCTCAAAATAGACTTTGACACCCCAAAAAGTTCAAAAGCAACACCTATAATTGCTTGAACATGTCTCAGCACCCTACCTACTGACAGAGAGTGCAAAATTTCTCCCTTGAGATATTTTATTCAGAAGTTGGTATCACAACCAACATATAAAAACATATATACAGTCATACATACATCTGCATGCCTACTGTACACTTCCTACATGTGCAAGCAATCATGACTGCACATAATTTCTCATCATCAAAACCAAAAGTGCCTGTCTCTACTGTTTTATTGATCACAATTAAGCCCTCCAACATGACACATATAAGAACGAAACACCTAGACTTGCTTAAGTAGCCACAATTTATGAATAATGCCTACTAAACAATTTTCATAGACTTCCACTGTTTCCCACAAATGTTATACGTGTAAGTAAGCAAACACACTCTGGTAACTCACAAGTTTACTTTGTAACAGTAATTTGCTGAAGGAAAAGTAACATAGATACATTACATTACTGAACTGCAACAAGCTATCCACCTCCATGCAAAAATAATTATATACATGCAAACAGGAAAGGTTCTCAATTTTCTGAGATTAAATTATGCTTCCTGAACAAGTCTTTATGACAAATAACGAATTGAATGATGGTTCAAAGGATGGAAAGGGAAGGAAGGGGGGGGGGGGGGGTTGGAAGAAAAGGTTTTACTCTGTTATGCTCTGTTATTCCAAACAGAGCATAATGCTCAAAACATACCTGTAGACTGGGAATCTACAAATCCTAGTACAACTTGCCACCGTTCCTCAATTTTACTTTATTATACCCTCTAAGGCTCCCAGACAAAATTGGAAGATCCTTAGAAGGAAGGGTGGCCTTCCCCAATGGAGAAGTGCATGTCACCCCTCCCCCACCCCTCTCCCCCACCTCGTACCATTCCTGTTTATGCACTGTAAGCATGATTCCACAAGTTCCCCTTAAGACAACCCAATAGGTACCATGTGTCATTTGTGAGTGCCCCCCCGCCCCCTCCCCCACCCCCTCCCCCACCTAGTACCATTCATGTTTATGTACTGTAAGCCTGATTCCATGAGTTACCCTTAAGGCAGCCAGACAGGTACCATGTGTGTAATTTGTGAGCACTTTACCTCTAACAGTACTTCTACAACCTCTGTGTGTCCATACTGTGATGCAAAATGAAGATGGGAGTCCAGATCATTGTTCTGTGAAGAAGACAAACAATATGGGAGGAATAAAGTATCTATGGAAACATGTCAAACTGCAGAACACTGGCGACTTTACCCAAATATCCTTTTGTCCAGTCTTTTGTTTGAGGTTCTTTATTTCCACAATAATAACAATGTTCATACAATTTAGCATCAAAAGAATTTCAAAAAGAAACATGGGGAGACCTGACAGAAGCAAAGCTTTATTGAGACCAGGTCATGTTTATACACAAAAAAGAAACAAACAAAAAAAAAATATATAAATACATAAGGCTCTGGCGACATGAAAATGACATAGCTGGATATGTGATGTAAAAAGCAACGCAGACCTTGAAAATGGTCATAGTCCCCATCAAAATCCATCAAATATTCACTATTTTACAGGATAATTTCTATTTACACTTACACCATGAATAAACATCATCTAAATATGCAAATTTATGACTGCAAAGATGGACTAACAAAATATGGCTGATGTCATGATTTGTTTTTTTTGTTTTTGTTTTTGTTTTTGTTTTTTTTTTCAACTTACATTTCGAGGACACTTACAAGTAGAATCTATAAGAATGCCCTAAGGGATTTATTTTGGAACTTAAATTTGTCTTGTTGTAAAAAATCAATATCACTCACCAAACTATACACTATCTAATGAGTAATTAAGAGGTAATTTATACAGGTTTAACAAAAGAAACGCTAAAAATGTGCAATACTCCATGTGCATCAGTAATTTTGCATGGGTAATGAGTTGCTTCAGAAGCCATCAAACTTGTAAAGGGTGTAACTTGAAAATGGTAAAAGATATTAAAATAATTCCAATAGATCTTTCATAAGGTGATTAAATTCTTAACTACAAACTAAACAAGCCCTTTTTGGTGACATGTCACCATAACTTTAAGGAAAAAAAAACTTTTTCTGAACCAAATATTTCCACAAAACTTTTAGTGAGTAGTATCCCAACTAAAATTATACAGAAGGCAACAGTTTCTTAAACAGTGGAGCAAAGACAAATCCTATGAAGACTCTAGGTACAAAGGGAATCTGAGAATGACATCACAGTCAGCTACATTGACTAACCTATAGAACAGAACCATTTCATGCACGATGGATCAAACTTCCCCATGCTTAATCAATTTAAAGTGATTTACGAATGTTATACATCACCTACGAGGTTGATAAAACCACCTGTGATACTGCTTCTGTAATGATCTTACCAGAATATTTACAAGGTGCTGAAAGCATCAGGGAAGCATGATATACACTATGTTCTCCCTGAACTTATGTTACAACTGATTTCTATGTGCTTTTGTTTGTTCAAAACAGTTATCCAATTTTCTAATACTTCAGTGCACAGAGAATCGTATGTAAGAGGGCATTCCTGTCATATTCATTTGTTATTCATCAAATGAGTTTTATTTTTATGTCCATACTGCAATTCAGCTTCTTTTTCAGTAACTAGTCTTTTCAAGTATCCTACACTCTCAAATTGAAGAGTACCCATGACAGACTTACAGCATGCAGGGCAGTGTTTACACTACAGCGTGGGATCGCGGGATTCCCGCAAAAAAATTGAGACTGCCACTACGAAAATAATTCATTGTGGGGAAATTCCCGCAATGTGTTTGGTACAAATAAATCAAAAATGTAAAGCAGCAGTTGATACATTTCAATTAATACCAGAAATATTGCAAACATTTTAAGGAAAACCGGAAAAACAGAACAAAATTTCATTCAGAAATTACATCGTTCCGACACCCGATTCGGCAAACCTCTTCCTTTCGTACATGACATTGCAAAGTTGATTCAATAAGTGAAGTAATAATAATAGCGTAACAACATATGAAAGGACACATAAACTTTGAAATATTTCAACATTTTAACCGTTCCCCCCCCCCCATATTTTTAAAATCCCCACTAAAAAAATTAACAAAGGGGGGAAAATCCCTCCCAGATTTTTGGTGCTAGTGTAAACGATGCAGGGCTGCATCAAGTCTACTCCACATTTCATCTACACCCCTACTTGTACTTGAACTGGTCCTAGAACCAACCTTTTGCTTAAAAATTTATAACGATGATGATTACAATATTGGTAAGATTCTGTAAACAGTTGAAAAAAAATATCTATATTATATGATTGAGCCTGTCTATAATGTCATAATAGGGTGGCAAAAGGACAAACTTACAACGTATCCTTCTGTACACAACATTTGGCACTGATGGAATTATCAAAATTTAGTGATTGTCTTTTCTTTTTTCAAAATATTTATTTTTAAAAATAAGTAATTTGGAAAGATTAACCTTCTTTGACATACCACGTTCTACTCTAGAAATTGACTGAGACGGATCATAAAGAATAAGAAAGAAAATGGTGAAGTTATTTTGGCTCTGTGACAACATAGTGAACTACAGTATCGATAATATCTTTATTTTTGCAAACTCACTGCAACCCTTTCCTTTAAACCAACTCAAAGTTCATTATCTTGAAAAAGCAGCAAGATACAAATGAAGTTGTTGTTTGTTAATTTCTTGTTATTTTGTTCATCATGAAATCTTCTTTAAATCCAGACAATGTTTTTGAAGGCAGACTTGTTTTACAAAGTTAGATAAAAGGTTTAAACTCCTGTCACCTGTTCATTCACTTGACTACCACTGATACCAGGAACTAGTAACGCCTTCAAAATTCCACCGTTTCCTGTCCAAGCAGCCAGATGAAGGGGAGTGTTTCCCCGGTTGTCAGGTACGATGGGTGATGCTTCATACTTTAACAAACACTGAACTGCCTCACTGCAAAAAAGGGAAATACCCATTAGGAACAATTGCTCAATACGCTTTGACAAATATCAATAGTAAAAAGCTTGACTTTGAAGTACATCCTGAGTGCTTAAGTACTCACTTAAAAGCTACTGTAGCATTAAAATTTTCTCAATAGTTAAAGCAATAAACAAAGTCACTTCACTCTGCATTATGAAATGATCATCAAACACCATATCTCTCCCTCCCCCCCCCCCTTCTTCTTCTTCTCACAAGCACCCCCTTGCCTTCTATAAATCTATTAATAAATCCATCAAGGATATAAAGCACTAGTTTATGATGGAGGGAGGGAAGGAATGGTACTGTATGTAATGGCCAGGTAAAGAGCAAACATGTACTGTACTGTACAGCTGCTGTCAGAAGTGATCAGCAGTCTATTAGTTGAAGAGCTAAGTAAGTACTTATAAGAATCACTGAGGCATGTCTCTAGCTCTATACCAGTCCACATGATAGTAGATGGAGCACATAGGCAGCCAATATTACACAGTAGCTGGACTGGAAAACGTTTATTTCCTGTCAAGCAAGTCAAATTTCCCACAATTTTAATGTGTTTTCATGTACAAAACTAGCCAGATTTCCCTCCAAATGCCAAAATTTCCCTGCAAGGAGCTTCCCACATTCCTGTTTTTTCCACCCATGCATAGTAACTGGTTCTCTATTCAATGACATCTAGGTACCATGTCAAAATAGGTAAGCTGCAGCTGCCTCAGCCAAGCTGCAGCAGCTGCAGCCATGCTTTGTTTGATACCCATTACAATAGCAGGACTGTCTTAAGCTATAGCTATTGTTGCACACATCAGAACAAAGCATTTCTGCAGCCCCTGCAGCTTGGCTGAGGCAGATGCAGCCAAAAGTTTTGACATGGAGGCTTACTATACTGTATGTAGCTTTAGTGATCATGCAATAATGTTTTTGTGGTTGTACCCATGCTGTATGTTCACATTCACATGTTCATTAAACCTTAAACAACTCCAAACATCCATGTACAACTAATCTTTATGGGCATAAATCAAAAATAAACTTTATTAGTTAATTGATACCACCCAAATAATCTCATACCAACTTTCTTTTTAAGTGTTTGTATGGTTGGCATGGACTAAGACTACCATTAACTTTGCCAATTATGCTGTAACCTCTCAGTATGTTTCTTCCTGTTTGAAACTACAGTACTAGGACTTTATTGCCAGTAATCTACAGTGTCAACACAACAAGCTAGTGATATATTAACATTATACTGCATATGAGGTAGGACTACCTTTACAATGGTAATGTGTAGTGAACTACAAAAATACAAGAATCTGTGTAGTATCCAATAAAATATTGCTGTCAGTCAAATACATGTTACTTCCCCATGACAACAATGCAATTGGAGCAGAAACCATGGTTACTAGCACATTGTTCAAACACTGTACATAGCAATCCTGTGGTTGTTTTCTCTACATCAGTTGGCCTATTCCAATAGCCTACCTCTTATCAGGGAGGTATTAGGAAGGTTATCTAACGTTCTATACACTCTTTGAAGCAATGTTCATTTCCAAAAGTAATCTTGCCTTTCTTCTTAAAATTCTTATCCCAATACCTAGATCAACTAAGATCAGTGATGCATTGTCAAAATGACAATGAGAAGGCACACCCCTCACACTGAACTCAATTAACTTTTTGTTGCCAGATTTCATGCAAAAATGTGAAATTTTAACCTTTGGTCATTATTCATCACACTAAACATGGTATCATTTCATTTAAAAATTAATTCCTTTACAACTTGCTTTTCATATGTTTCTTAATGATGGGAAAATCTGCTAAAAACTGAAAGAAGTGTACAGCTTGAACAATGTTTCCAGCAGATGATGTATTAAAATCATGGGGGAGCAATTGAAGTACATTACTGAAACATTTGTTACAGTTGTCTTACTGAAAATCCTGATAAAAGTTCGGGCATTGATAGAAACACACCTCACTTCAAAGCATGTACGAATAATGAGAAGATCGTCACAGTTTTTAGTCAACACTCAGACTTAACAGTAGGAACAAAGAGATCTGCCAATCACATGGCAGTGCCTGAAAAGAATTAAATCATTGTCTGACACTGATATGGTCATTGTATCTCCTTCCTAACATCTCCCTGCTTTTATTCACCTATGTAACCCACATCTTCTCAAAATAAGTGCATATTTTGCAAAGTTGGAAGAGCTGTGAGAAAGGAAGACCTCATGTTAGGGTGCCCTCTTCTACCCTTCCTCATTTGTTCGCCAAGTTTTAGAGATTTCACACAATATAATATAGATTTCACACATAATATAGATTTCACACATAATATAGATTTCACACAACATAATATAGATTTCACACAACATATAGATTTCACACAACATAATATAGATTTCATACTCTTGGACAGGAAATATGGAGGGGAAAAGATCTTATCTATGTCAAACACGCTTTTGAAGATTCCTATTCACAACCCTTGAACATGCAGCCTTACCTCCTTGACTCATACTGCAGTGGCTGAGTTGTACTGGTTTTACTCATGGCCACATTTAACCTCTTCCAACTCTATAATGTGTGTAATGAACCTGGCTGGAGCCTTGATAGGTGATTTCCACTTCAAACACCACTTGCCACCACTTGCAGGTTTATGTAAAATGTTCCAAATAATGATAATTCCAATAAAATATTGGTATTTATGTGAAAAGATACTGTACCACTACCATTTTCCACAATTGAGGAATAACTGTCTGGCACTGTACCCTATGACACCATTAAATGCTTTGTCAAAGATGCATGTGCCAAGGTAGCATGCTGACCACCAGAGGGAGGGGTTCAAAGGGAGGGGAATGGATTATCTTCAAGGTTTGCCTGTACCAGATGGAAATACCGAGCTGAGCAGGATTTCCAAATTTCTAACACTGTATAAGTACCAGGCACATACCACATGCAACTACTGTTGTGCATTCAAGTTTGCACTACACAAAGAATTTGGCTTTCGGCATTTCAGGTAGGACTGACAAGTCATCCACAATTACCAACATTTGTTCAAGTACACAGAAGTATACTCTTAATTCTGACCCCTTCCCCATACCAGTGAACCTACTTTGAAACTTGATTATAATGATAGGCCTATTGCCATCAAAACTAAGTGGAATCCATCATAAACCTTTCTCATTTTGGAAAAGCTGTCTGTGTGTTTGTTTGTACAGTAGACTCATTAAGGCCTACAGTACCTAATACCTGGCCAGTTCCTCTCCGAGCCCTCTCCCCACCCCCACCCCAAAAAATTTGAAGATTTAACACCAGGGTATTGATTATTTTAGATGACACCTAGTTACACTGTGCAATATTCTACTACAAACATAAGGGTCCTTACCAGTGTCATGCTTTCAGTTTTACACATAGGACAGTACAGTACTTCCATTTGTGTTACTTAAAGAGATAACGCTCCTAAGAAAACCCTGTCTCCTTCTGTAAGAAAGCCAATAGTATGCTAGGTTTACAACCCAAATTAATTGAAAGTGTCCTAGTAATTGCACTCACAAAGGATTTTCTTTCAATTGAAAATATGATGAACATGCAACCTTTCATAAGAAAAACTTTGGCAAGATCTATTCATTATAATAGAAACTTCCAGTTTCATAGTGAATCAAACAATATAATAGAAAGTTTCACTCTTCCGGCTTCTACATTTAATTGTTTGTAATACTGTACTATAGTACTGTTTCTATAGGTCTTATTAATAATGAATGTACACTTTACACACCCTTAACCAACTATTGCAAATTTTACATGCGGAAGACATTATCAAACTTACTGTCTAATACAGTACTTGTCTTAAAAGTTGGCTCTTTATCAGATGCCATGAGTAACATCTTAGGAACTGGCTTTTGGTGCTTGAGAGTACTTCACTAAAAAATTTGTACCTGATTGTGCATAATTTTTGTGTAAAAATTGATTAAAAGCCTTATTTTATAAATATTATCTAAATACATATCTTTATGAAACAACAAAATGGGGTTATTTGTATCCCCTCCTTAACCTTTTGTCTGCAATGTAACCGCAGATTCAGGCTATTTGCAATACTCCTTTAAGTCCAGCTAGATTAATCACCATTGGGGATTTTTCTTCTTAAAGCTAGTATCTCACGAAAAAAATTTCATTTACGTATGATTTGCGTATGATTTACGACTGAATTTCGCAAATTCGCCAAAAATTAGTAAAACAGTAGCAAAACTGTCGCCTGAATTTGCAGGAATCGCAAAAGCATCGCCAGCAGTTTTGAACATGTTCAAAATTTTCTGTGACAATTTTGCGAAAGTCGAAGGTCAAATGATAGCAAAGTGTTAGTAAAACATTCTCACTAACATAGCACTAATGTAGAACTAACGTCGCGCATTTTGTAGAAATCGTTGGAGGTCGAATTGCCTCTGGTTTTGCCTAGGTTTTTTCACGACATTAGTGATAATATTTTGCGACTGTCTGGTGTAGCTTTGGCGTTCCTGTATTCACGTGAGACATATGCACTACCTTCGCACGTTTATTTTTGCGACTATTGCGTTTTCGACAATGCAATAGTCGCAAAAATAAATTTGCAAACTTTTCTTCGTAAGATTGTAACTTTCTCCAGGAAGACAAATTCGCACGTTAATTTTTGCAACTATTTTGCGTTCAGAAACGCAGTAGTCGCAAAAATAAACGTGCGAATTTGTCTTCGTGAGATACTGGCTTAAGTCTACTTAAGCGCACTCAAAACCTAAGCTGTGATTACTTGACTACAAGCACTACACATAATCTGCTGTTTACATATAGCCGACACAGGACAAAACTAGGGAATATCAGTCGCTACCCATGCTGACTACCATTAATGGTTTTAACACCTGTAGTCCATACTTAGGGCTGGAAAAATTTTGCCAGGAAGGGAGTAAAATTTTCCTAGTTTCTGTTTGTAAATGTACAAAGTATATTTCCCTCCAGTTGCAAAATAACCATCCAATTACCCAAAATTCGCAGTTAAACGAACCCCCGAGTAAACACTTTGCTGCTTTCCATCAAATTGGTCCCATGAGGTCGGGTAATATTTACAGTACGTAGGAGGCAGTCCGGGTCTGTAAGGAACAACCCATTTGTGAATTAAATGCAATGTCAGATGAAGGTGTGAAAATGTTGTAGTCCTTTTGCTGTTCAGTTGAAATGACATTAAATGAACATTGAACAGTCTGGTTATAATAGTCCCAACAATGTCTATGCCGATGTCAATCCCAAGTCAAACACATGCAAGCACAGCTGATGTCTGTTCGACATAGATGTCGTTCCAGAACCAATGTTGATCCGATGGTAAATTGCCCCCGCCCCACTCCCTCAGTTTCCCAACTCCCTCCACCCCATGGTTCATACCATACTCAGTAACAGACCACCACAAACTCACCGATGTCCATTTAATACAGCATGATGCAGAGGTGTGTAACCAGATCCATCTTGACAGTTGGCACTGACACTCCTTCGGAAACTGAATCAGGAAAAGAAAGACATTTTGACTAATTTGTGAAGGAAAATACTGCGTTTCTATTTATACATCAATATGACACAGAGAATATTTGGGGGTTGATAATGTATTTCATCCATCCAACGCCCATTTTCATAGCTTACTCCGTTGCTGAGATATAAAATATTGAAATTATTCACTTAATTTGACACAGTCGATTGCACAGTAATTTGAGATGTTCTTCTTGTACAACTCACACTACCTAGCTGCTTTTGTGTATAAACTTTGTACAACACATTTATCCCAGAGAGAAAACTCTACCATGCAGAAGAAATATTACAAAAAATACTTCCATGAATTAGGTCATTGTAAACAGTAACCCCAAACATATTGACTGCAACTAAGGGTGCGTTTACACTTGATCCGGATCTGATCGCCTGCGCGGGGTCTGATCCACTGCTCGAGATCAAATTTGTAGTGTAAAGTAAGGTGTAGCGGTATTGCCAATATAAAATATCGATATACCGACCTGAAAATATCGATAAAATCGATAATATCGATATTTTCGCAGAATGGGTACGCACACTATACATATGAAAAAACGAAGTATGGGAAGGTATTACCATGTACCCGGCCCGGCCTTGACGACTTAAATGCCGAATTTTACTACGTTGGTAGCGAAAAATAAATCAAGATTTGTGCAGAAAAATTGAAAAAAAAAAACCTGTGTTTGCATTTAACATTTGAGTTTTTGCAGTCGCAAAGTAACTTTCAATTACTTCTTTGGGAATGTCTTAGGCTATATAGCTTCTAGTGTTACTTCAGCATCACACCGGACGATCAAATATCCCGCCATCTCGCTAAAGCAGCAGCCATGATCTATAAAAAAAAAAAATCTGTTGGAGGTCTGCCCCTAAATAACTACAAAATAGTTTCAAAATCTGTGATTATTGGTTTCACTGACCATACAAACATTTTCAAAACGAGTGGCACAAACATTAGCGTAATTCCCACCCCTTACTAGCATGTGCTACGCCGATTCCTTCCACTATCAACAGCTTGTGTTTTAAATATTTTTCTTTCAAACAAAATATGGCATATTTTTAATCGCAAGTTCTGGGATGAGTAAAAAGTGTTCAAGTTCCTTTTGGACTTGCGTAAGCCAGGGGCCTTCTCCATTTGTCACAGAGAAGTACATCTTCACCTAACCCTCGTAAAATACCTCGCAAGTAGTTCACTATGCAATGCTGCATCAAAA
Source organism: Holothuria leucospilota (assembly GCA_029531755.1). Lineage (NCBI taxonomy): Eukaryota > Metazoa > Echinodermata > Holothuroidea > Aspidochirotida > Holothuriidae > Holothuria > Holothuria leucospilota. Next base: position 14,814,262 of record CM055979.1, read on the forward strand.
CGGCCTTGTTTAGCTAGTCACTATATATCTAAAATACCGGCCGATATTTTCGATATCAACTATTCGTCGGTATTGACACTCAGCTATAACCACTAAGTTACTAGCAGTCGATATTTACTAGCTGATCTCTTGTATTCAGACATTCCAATAATCTATGAATGCAGTAACTGCTCATAGTGAAAATCCAGGCACCGTGCAGTCCGCTGCAGGTCTGCAGCTCGCTTCAGCTTCTCGGCACTCGCACGTGTCCGGTACCTGGGATGTCAGAATTTTCCCGAAACTTTCAAGCGCAGCTATAAGAAATTTTACGCAGCTATTTTTGCAGGATTATCCCCATCGTAGTGTCAGCGATCTTTTTTTAATGTATGGAAAAATATTACAGTCGAAACTACTCGCAAATTTCCGCCCAAACAAACAAAATATACACCCCACAAAATAGTTAAAAAAATCCCTCGTATCAAAGTACGCTGATCCCTCAAAGGTCACAGTACTCCTATGTATGCTGCTGCATAGTTTGTTTGGAAGAGTCCAAACTAAATATTTTCTACAGTACTACACGTGTTGCATGTACGGACTGATTGCGGCGTGTTCGTACATGTTTGCATACATTCATGTTGTCAACAGAATTAACGTAGCTTCCCCCAACGAAAAATTACGAAGCTGTACTAAACCCTGTGGCCTATGGAATCACATGCGTAGTACAGTATGTGTACCAACTCGAACTTCTAACGAATGTATTTGCGAAAATGTTACGTTATTTTCTGTTTGTGGAACTTTGCTCTGTGAGATAGTCTCAGATAGATCATCCTACAGTAAGTCTGAATATCATGAAAAATTAGTTTACTTGTAAGGTCTCGGAATAAACTTGCATGCAGTAACCAATTCTGTACAAAAAACTTTTGTGTCACTGATACGGCTCATGAGCTAGCTCTGTACATATTGAGCCATTTACGCCCCACGTGTACTTTGGCAGTCGATCACCAGTCTGTACCGAATCTACTGTGTACACAGTAGGCCTACATTGAAGTATTCCACTGCGTATGCAAACCGCAGAAATAATTCATACAGCATGCCTATATGCTCGTAGCATTGTGATGAACAGCTCAGTATTGTGCTACGAAGGTCACACGAGGTGAACCTAGACCTACGTAAGCTAGGCCAAAGATTCGTTGGTAACTTGACTCTATCGATGCTTAGGTATCGGTTTTTAAAAACACTCGTATCGGTTATGAGTCACTGCTGTTAAATATCGATATTTGTGTTGAGTGTCGCTATTTTAGAAGAATCGGTATCCAAGTGAATAGTAGAATATCGATATTAGTACTATATATAGACTTTACTATATATCGATATTTTTGAAAACGCATATCGACGATATTACTAAGGGGCAAATATCGACTAATATCGATAATATCGATATACCGCTACACCTTAGTGTAAAGCAGATCAGATCCGGATCTGATCGCCCGATTTTGATCCTAGTAAGGGGGGAGGATCAGACCCCGCGCAGGCGATCAAACTTGTAGTGTAAACGCTCCCCGGATCAACGGTGACCCGAGATCAACGGTAATTCAACGTAAACTATTTGGAGGTCACTTCTGCAAAAACACTCATTATGCAGGGAGGTGGATCAGAGTACGAGACAAGTGTAAATGCACCAGGATCAAGCCATACACGTAATTCGATATGCTGATAACATAGGGCGATCAGATCCGGATCAAGTGTAAATGCACCCTAAATCAAGACAACAAATTTCCTCAAATCACCCTTCTCTCCTAATGTTTCATACCAAAATTAGGGTGCATTTACACTAGATCCGGATCTGATCTCCTGCGCGGGGTCAGATCCCCTGCTCGAGATCAAATTTGTAGTGTAAACGCAGATCAGATCCGGATCTGATCGCCCTATTTTGATCCTGGTAAGAGGGGAGGATCAGACCCCGCGCAGGCGATCAAAACTTGTAGTGTAAACGCTCCCTGGATCAACGGTGACCCGAGATCAACGGTAATTCAACGTAAATTATTTGGAGGTCACTTCTGCAAAAACACTCATTATGCAGGGAGGTGGATCAGAGTACGAGACAAGTGTAAATGCACCAGGATCAAGCCATACACGTAATTCGATATGCTGATAACATAGGGCGATCAGATCCGGATCAAGTGTAAATGCACCCTTAATGCATTTTAAGAGAAGACCAAATATTTTGCAATATACACAATCCAGTCACAAAATATTTTTATAAGATTTTCAATTGTCAGTCATGCATTAAGATACCATGGTATACTTTTAAATTCTCTATCTGGGGAATTATATTCCTTTTAACCATGCCACTGGAAAAAGATCTCAACAGAGAAATGTCAAGGTCTACAATGAGACCTTTAAAGGCTCTTTAATTTCACACCAGGTGATAAAAATTTTCCCAACTAAGTTTGCTTCTAGCTTCTTTTCCAATTTAAAAGAAAACATGTTTCTAGTACACCTCCAAGACAGAGCCACAGTTTCAATAGCTCAAGGCCATATTGACACACAACTGTGTGTGAGCTAATAATTAGGAACACAGCTGAAAGTCTTCAACTAACCAGAGTGGAGCTATGGTATTGCTAGAATGAATGTCAATCTAAGCACAGGTATCAAAGTATTTAGAACTACAGGGTTATTCCTAAATGTTTGGGGGGGGGGAGGGGTGCCATATATATCCTCTTTAAAAATTACAGTTTTAACCAGATTTACACGAGTAAACCACATCCAGCAATTACATACAGTACCAAGCCCCCACATGCCATTCAGTGTATGTATGATGACCTCAAAGGTACAGACTTTGTGAAGTCTCTCTTGAAATTTACTCCTCTTTTTCGTACTGTATTCTTAATAATCAACTCTCAGAATTTTCTCTTAATCTCATACTGTGCCTGTCACTCCCTCCCCCTGTTGATATCCACATTTGCCCAGTCAGTACACTATTTCAGGAAGGAGCAGCAATGTGAGGTTTTTAATACAAGTACAGTATCCTTATTGCAGGCCTTCGCAAGGTATTAATTGAGACTCAAGTATTCCCTATTCTCCACAATTCAACAATCAACTGGGGTAATGGGTGTACCCCCATATAATTTTGAATAGGACTGTTTTTTTTTTTTGGCTTCCAAGCATTGCAAAGTTATCTGTCAAGGCAGAGTTGGCAAATTTTGACTTGGCAGATTTTCTTTATACTTAAAGGGAATGAGCAGGAGCTCCAGGACATCAGCTTTCTTTCAAATCTCCTTATAAGTCCCTTACAAGTATCTTTCATGATGTTTCCAAAGTTAAACATTATATAAGGCGAATTTCTGCATGAATTTAACAATTCAGTACAAAAAATATTGTCACAGACTAAAAAGAGCCATTCATGAAATAGAATACTCTGTACCAGGGTAAACTAATTCAAACTGTGGCGACAGCATTTCCTTTAAATAATATTCGATAACGAAAGGAAAGGAGGAAAGAAACAAGAGAAATGGAACATTAAAGTATCAAACTGAAGTAGCAGTAATGAAGCGATGCATGCAGTGCTTCCACACTTGAACTATGTCATCATAGCTTGACAAAGCACAGTGAGCATATGACATTCCTGTAAGAGCTAAGCCTGGGTTTAGATAAACAGCCTGCAGCTCTTCTAAACTAAAAACACAAAGCTCAAGGAACAGGAAACATTTTACCCCGATAGATTAATATTGTCACTTTCATGGTTCTGTATACATTAAAACATTCCAATGTGCAGAACCTGTACATAAACCCCTCAGGGGATTTTATTTGTTACTATTACTTCACTCTCTGATAGAACATGTGCAATTATGCACAATGTATACATTGTAACTTACATGAATTATAAACTGCTACATTATGTTTATCACCAAATGCAAAGGCCTTTTAAAAGATGATGGACCACAATCCAAGTGATGACCATTCGGTGCTCACAATACACACAATTTACCAGTACAATACCATCAGGGGGCATACAAACAGCCTTTGAAGAACAGCATGAGGAAGGAATATCGTGCATGTAAAGCAATATTATCATAACCCCAAACTAATGTGACATAACACATTTACATACTTGAACTAGAACAGCAATGCTGTTGTGTAGCTCACACAATTTCTCTTGTCTGTTAAAAATAGAAACTCACAAAACCAAATTTTATCATCTATTCATCTGCTTCCAAAAAACCTCTTACCTTACAAAGGCAAATGGGAAGGAAGAGAGGAGCATAATAATTAATAGAAATCAAAACCCCTCTTTAAAATCACAAATGTGTTAAGGAATGTAAACCTGCAACTGATAGAGGTTTAACACAGATAGCTACAAACATCACTGCATATTTTCTCATATCAAGCAAGCCTGCAAAGGCTGTATATACTCTTATTAGCAGCAAGACTGACAAAAAGTTTGTATGATGTACCTATAAACTGTTCAAGTATTGCAAAGTACATTTAATCGCACCTTCGATTCCACAAGTAAACACTGCATGGGTTTGCACTGATCAAAATAAAACAGACTCTCAAAAATCTCCTACTGCACTTGAACTCAAAACAGTTAAATTGCAATTACTTGACTTGACCAACTCAATTGAACAGAACAGAATGGGAGATATCCCCACAATTACTAAGTTAAAGGGGAATTTTCATGATCCCAGACAGTTCCAATTCTCCCAACTATGCATCTTCTAGCTCCTCCCATAACTGTATGAGGCTCTTCCTTGTGCAAGAATAAACCTGTTTTATTGCTTAAGGCCATGTCCTGGTGAGCATTCAAGGCTATAAAATGTAATAAAAGTACTCTCTCTGCCTTGTGTGGAATGTGAGCTACTCTGCATCTTTCAAATTTTCAAACTTTGATGTCAATCAAAGAGCAGTCACCAACTGAGAATTTTGATATACATACACTAAAAATATACTTTGGGGTGATGACTGTCTGTCTTTAAGCCTATTTTCCTTTCATGTGTTAAGCCACACTGACCACAGAGTTGCTTCAGACTGGAGAGGCCACTTGATGAACAAACACATGTGTGTTGATGGATTGAATTTCAAACAGCCTGCATATCCATTTGCAAGATAACAACTGAACACAAAACCAAGCACACTGCTATCAGTACAATAGATACACCGCTAACTGTTCAGCAGGCACAGTGAACTCAGCTCTACAAAAACGGCTTCAAAACCCAGCTTAACTTTCCTATAATGGAATGCAAATAGGTAGGTGTTAATGCTCTGCCGACAAACAATCATATCCCAAAATCTCCTAACATCAAAAAGAAGATTTTTTGTTGAAAAGTTGATGCCATCAGCCCCATTTTATAACCTCACACATGTACTGTGTACATGGGTGAGCTAAAATAACACAGCCATGCATTTTTATTTTCATTTTTTATAATTTTAATTACAAAAACTTGTAAAGATCAAAGAGTTCTCACAGTAATATCCTGAATGTTACCCCAAAGTAACTGCTGCTTAAAAGGTTTACCCACTTTTCTAACTCAAAAGGGCCCTCATTTCTCAAATTGTTTTGACCATTCCAAATTATGAAAAGGACATATTCCTTAGGGAAGGAAGAAATTACTTTCAAGTGATTATGACACAACCAATTGTGTGTGGTAAGCAATTAAGTTAAAACCTTCAATTACAAAAATCTCACAGTAAAATGACAGTGCATGTAAGCTGGGACTACCTACTAGATTTAATACTCATGTATGTAAGCTGGGACTACATGTAACTACAGGTAAGATTAGTGTAGAGTGAATGATCATATGTAAGCTGGAGATAGGGTACTAACTGATTTATTGTAAGTGATATCAGAAAAATGATTAATATGTACATAAAGGGTAGAGAATATATTAAATGTGTGGGGCTTGAGTATAATGACTACATACAGCTAGTAGCCAGGGTACAGTCTATGACTATGCTGGGGGAACCGAAGATGATGTAATGTACAGTAGCCCTATATAACTCAAGGTAGGATAAAAGGTACATAACCAAAACAGCTGTTTTAATTACTCAACAATGCTAGATTAAGATTCTCTGATGAAAAATCCAATGGAATTTATTTGAGTATCTTTTACCAAAATTCTCATGATATACCACTTCACAGTTTTACTATGCAAAAATTATCATGTGGAATGTAGCATAGTGTCTGTACTTCTTTTGTTAATCCTTCATAAATTATCTGTTAATTACTTACCAGCTAGTTTCTGAATTGGTTTTCATCTGGGAATTGCTATTTGACAGGGAGTGTCAAATAGCAGCTCCCTCTTTTTATTGTTGACAATTTCAAAGTATTAAATACAACACTGTAGCTTCTTCCAAACTGAACACCTAAGCTGGGCATGCCACCATTACAATTGTCCTTGGAATGAAGGTTAAACAGATGATGACATATAACATATATACCTGATGACACCCTCTTTCCACATCACAAATTTGCATATGTAACTCATGTTTATTCATGATATAAGTGCAAACTGCAAAAACCAGTCTTGTGAAATGGTCAACATCTGATGAACTTTGATGGGGATTACAGCTATTTTTAATGTTTTTAATGATTTTTACATCATTTAGGTAGACGTAACAATTATAGTACATGACTACAGACCTTTATACTATTGGCTGCATGTTAGGCTGCACTAGGGGTAGAATACGGAATTACTCGTAATGTGGAATAGACAGAATGTTATATGGAAGTTGGAAGCAGATTAAAGGGAGAATGCAGTCACCCCAATAAAGAATTGTATAGTAGATTATCCTATTTCCTGAATGAATCTTGAGAATCATGTGACAGTATTTTTCTCACTCAATTGTAAAATTTACAAGGAGCAACTGCTTGGTTTACCTTGAATATGCAATATTTATGTCCTAAAATATTATGAAAGATACTTGGAAGAGAGATAAATTTGTGACATTTAGCTATTGTTTCAAAATAAGTTTGGCATGACTGCTTTTGACCTTTAAATGACTACATGTTATCTGGGGATAAAGAACATGACTGAATGTTAAGCTGAGGGTAAAATGACCACGTTACCTGGGGATGAGTGAATGACTCACTCAGCATTTAAGCTGGGACTAGCATAAATACTCTGAGATGAGTAAGGCAGGCATGACAAAGCATAGATCTATATGAATGTAGCCAGTCACTCCAATTTGAATTATTCCTAAAACCAAGTTAAATGCTCCTTTTTATAGCCATGTGGAAATTCTATGTTAATATTAATTGTTACTCCAAGATCAAAGCTTGGTTTTATTAGCTCAAAATGCTTCATTCGTTTTGTGGAAAAATTATAAAAGATAAAGTTCTTGTAGGGAAAACAGAAAATGTACAGATATGTTCAACAAATGTCTGAAGTAAGGTTGCATGGTCTGACTAGTTAGTTCATTGATGGGTATACATAATGCAGGACGAAGAAAATGAAGTTTTATTGGATCTGTCAACAAGGTAATTTACCTGTTGATCCTAAAATCTTTCTCTGTCTATAATACTTATTTCAACACCAATGGTGTACAAGGATCGAGGCTCTATTTAGCATACCGAATCTAATTGCTACAAACGAAGGAACCCCATGACACTATTTTTGATTTTCACTGGTATACAGTAATTAACTAAACCCCTACTGAATATACCACATCCTAATAATTAATGACATTTACTTGGTCTCTCTTTCCCTGCTGGCATCATTTAATTGATGAGTTCCAATCCCTAATCCCCAAAGAAAAGCCTCAATTAGGTTCAAATTACTCAATATCCTGCCACCCTATCTGTTTTGCTGCTAAACAAAAACTCTTCAGTTTTGCCTTTGTTTTCATTCTGACTCAAAAAAAGACAGCAAACTATAACAGGAAAATTATGACTGTAATTGAATTAACACATAATCTAGAACAAAATGGACATAAATTATGTATGCAGTTCTTTGGGAAGCTTTTTCATGTTAATGAAGTTTTTTGTTTTTCATGATAAAACTGCACTGAGTTGCTATGTCATGAACACACAGGTTTACAATTGTGGCCTTAGTTGTGAAATACTGTAACATGGAAGGTTATAGTGACCTCACTGAAAAGAAAATAAAAAGAACATTAGACAGGTACAGACCTGATTCAAGGAAGGGTAATTAATATGACTGATGGGGTGCCACCAAGGGAAGTGAGGTCGCGGGGGGGGGGGAGGGGGATTCCTCCCAGCTAATACTTTTGCACCTCCCATGAACTTTCTTCCCAGTTGGCTCAGTGCAAAGGTTCACAGCTTACAGAAGTAATGCCCACTCACACCTTTTTGCTCTCACCCAACATTTCTGCTTTCCCTTTTTGCCCCTTCCCCCTCCCCCATCTCCCCATCCCCAACCCCAATTCTGAAATCCTAGTGGCACCACTGATGACTGCTTTTCAAGAAGAAATTCTCCAAGACTTTCAGCACTACAGTATTTGTGAAGAATAAATTAGCTAAAATGATGTCACATCTTGTTTTGATCCCTAAGTTTTGGAGAATGAGGAAATTGGGATGAGGATGGTGATATAAAACTGCAGCTCCCAAAAGAATGACAAAATAACTGATGAGCCATGCCACAAAGCAAATGCTGCAGTAGAGCATCTCCTCTTTAACTTACTCTGGGTTTTCACTGTATGAAGGCAGAGAGATACAGAAAGATATGGCCAGTGCATATGTGGGACTGAACTATTTCATATGATGGGACTGCCCAATAGTTGTAACAGCAGAGGGTAAGTAGGAGGAAAACAGATCAACAAGTATGTTTATTGAAGCTAGAACTATTTGGTGTCCTTGTGTCTTATAAATTATTTTGTATAAAACCAACAACACAGACCACCATCTGCTACTATTTTCAGGGGTTGGCTCATTGACTGGCTGAGTCAACTAATCCCTTTATCTGGTCAGCATCTGTCCCGATACCCTAGTAGAGCCATTATTGTCACAAATGATACTTTGCCATTTCCTGTTGCTTGAGGAAGTCATGTAAAAGCTGTTCATAGTTTGATCATCATCAGACAGCTTTTGAAAACCTTTTCAGATTCCCTTTTTAACATAAAGTCTTCATACTAATTAATGTACAGTAGCTCTCTTGCACACCCAGTAATAAGAAGACTTCAACGTTAAAGAGTAAAGAGGAATCCTTCGAGGATTCAAGTTTTCTAATCACACTTATGGAAAGGTTTTTTTAATTGTCCAATTTCCTCAAGAGTCTGTAACTTTAGTCTTTACAATAATGAACCCTAGAAAACGATCACCTCTTTGGATCATTGTTTAAAGGGAAAATGCAGTCAACCCCAATCAGAATTAGTGTAGTGATAATATGGCAATAATTTTGTTACGAAGTTGTTTAAAGGCAATAGGCAGTCGCCCCAAAATTTTCTTTGAAAAATCAGCAAACTCTTACAAATCTCTTATTGCATCAAAAGCACGTTTTGAACATAATTATTTCAAACAATAGGTAAAGAAAGGCAAAATTCTCCTTGACTTCCACAATTCACTCACAAAAATATTGTCACATGATCAAAATAGGCCAATCATGAACTAGAGTGACAGGATACACTCACTCTGTTTGGGGTGACTGCCTACTGCCTTTAAATGATTGAGAATGATTGTTGTTTAAATCATTGAGAATACAGTAATTAACTCCTTGATTTACCTTTGTTTGTGATAGTTGTGTTAAAAATACATTTTCAGAGGGACTCTGAAGGCAAATAAGAAGAGATTTGCAAGAGTTTGCTATTTTTCAAAGCAATCTTGAGGGGGAGGGGTAGGGACTGCATGTATTGCCTTTAACTATATTCTCTAAGTGTACAAACTCACCATTTTTCACATTCAGAGTAATATAGCACTTGCACTGCAGCATTTAATGTAACTGTTGAAAAATCAGATTTCCTTAAACACTTAAGATTAACTATAGTACTTAACTACCGCTAAGTATCCCTTCTTTCCCCCCACAATCAATTAACAGTCCAGAACCCTTGGCTAGAAGAGTAGCCCGTTTCTTAGCCCACAGATTACCAACACAAAAAGTATACTATAGGCCAATAAAAACTACCATTCATTACAGACTGGTCAATAGTCCATGACAAGATACATGCCTAAGTGCCAAGCCTCGTTAACATTGACTTCATGCATGTAGCAATCAATCCTTTCGGCAATATGGTCTAACTGCAGCTTCATTCCGAGCATGGTAATTAAAGGGCACAGTTAGGCTACTGTATACTGTCAAATCAATGGCAATTTGGATTAGCATATAATACACAAACCATGCAGGATATGCATGTAGGCATACAGGAATTTTTTTCTAGGGAGCTGTGAGCCATTTTTGCCAGAGAAAAGTGCCTGTATTTTTGCCCCCCAAAAAATTGCCAGAGAAATGGGTTTTGCCTGAACTCTAGGGGTTGAAGCCCCCAGCCCCAATTTGTATGGTTAATACAGATGCCCTTTAAGACAGTAATTGTTCTGAATGAATGATTGGACAGCTAGCTGTTAATCTATCAATGTCTATAGCATCATTGGTTTCTTCCATAATTGGCTGAAGCTGCAAGTTGTTTCCTATGGGTGACTGCTTGTTGTTACACACAGATATACATCAAAACCTCACAATGTAACCTATCACTAAAAGAAGAAGAGATAATGAACCTGTTTGGTATGGGAGAGATTGTTCATTACCAGGGTTTGATATGGTTAGAACACATGACTGATGAAATGACAGCAAAGTTAAGAGGGTGTTGACTGAAGGATAAGATAAACACAAAATAATATCATGTACAGATAAGATTGGTCCACAAAATGCAGCCAGTGTAACTCTAATGTATTGTATATTATACAGGCCTACAGGTATGCTAGGACTGAATGCTTTTACTTATAGGACAATTTTGGTGTTTTTCTTTCCATTTTTACATTTTTTAAATTATTTTGTACACAAGAAACAAACCAATTTGTTTGCTTTACGTTCTGATATCTCTTCAATCACACTTGTTTCAACACCTAAGGGTTAGACTAAGGAGGTAAGTGTTAAGAGGTTAATTAAGGTCATGGTCATGAAAACGGTTAAAAACACATAATATTTATCTCAATATCTCTCTGTGAAAACAAAATTGTGGGGGTACTCACTGAATGCATTTGTCTGAATGTCTCTAATAGGTAGAGGTGTTGGAACATACAAAAGTCTAAACATGGGCAAAGTGTAGAGGCCTAAAGTATGTTGGGAAACATAATAAGATATTCATGAGATGTGTAGGTTTGATAGATTCACCTGTTTTGAGTAATGATAGGTCAGACAAATATGTCAACCAACAGCTGTCCTTTACTTAAGGTACACTTCACTGACACGGAGATCTTCCAGGTATATTGACATTTAACCAAAACAGTTGTTTTACTCAACAGAGGTAGCTTAAAATGATAAAGCTATGGTGACATGCCACCAAAAGGAGCTGTTTTTTCACTTGCCAGTTTGAGAATGAAATCTCCCAATAAAAGACCTGCTGGGATTATGTCAATATCTTTGACCGTTCTCAAGAAATACTGCTTTAAAGTGTGCTGGTTTATGGTTTATGAACTTACTGTATTAAATTCATTGCCTGCAAAAATAATGATGCAGAGAATTGTGCAGTGTTAAGATTTGTTTTGTTAAACCTAAACGTTTATAAATTATCTCTTACTGTCTATAATTACTGATTAGTTTACAGTTTGTTGAGTGATAGAGTGATATCAATATTTTTAAGGTCTGATGGTTTCTGAAGTACTGTATTAAACTCATTGCCTATGCAAAAATAATGATGTAGAGAATTGTGCAGTATTAAGATTTGTTTTGTTAAACCTACATGTATGTAAATTATCTCTTACTGTCTATAATTACTGATTAGTTTGCAGTTTGTTGAGTGATATCAATATTTTCAAGGTGTGATGGTTTCTGAAGTACTAGCTGTATTAAACTCATTGCCTGTGCAAAAATAATGATGTAGAGAATTGCACAGTGTTAATTAGATTTCTTTTGTTGACCCTATATAAATTATCTCTTACTGTCCATAATTACTGATTAGTTTACAGGTTGCTGAGTGATATCAATCTTTTTCAAGGAAACAATTTTAACTTCCATAATAAATCCCTTAGGGGATATCAATGCTACTGTACGACTGTCCTTAAAATGAAGGTTGAAAAAACAAAGGCTTACATTAGCCATATATGGTATGTTCATCTATCCACTAACAAATATGCATGTTTAGCTCATATTTATTTACGATACAAGTGTGAAATAGAAATTAACCTGTAAATGGTCAATGGCAATTGAGAATATTTTGTGCATTTTTAATGCTTTTTCACACCAAATATCCCACTATGTAATTTTCAAGTCACCAGATCTTTAAGATTCCCGGATGAAAAAGCTGTTGGAATTAATGAACATCTTTCAACATTCTCAAGATATACCTGTACCTCTTCAAAGCTTGACAATTTCTGAGATTTCTAATTGGCTATATAAAAATGAGTGAAGCATTGCACAGTAAATGTAGCTAGTTCGTTTATCCTTACTAGCTTGCAGTAGACATTTTCTAAGCAGGTACTTCCAAAATACACCCCTCAGAGCATACCAACTTTACTGAATGTCCGTGCTTTACTGAATGTCCGTGGAATAAAGGTTACACACACAAAGGATAAGGTAAGACTTATTTACTGTGCTCCTCTTTTTGTGTCACAAATTTGCATGTCGCTCATGTTTATTCATGTTATAGGTGCAAACAGAGTAACTGTCTTGTAAAATGGTCAATATTTAATGGATTTTTATGAAAATAGTCACGGCTATGCACGTATTTACAGGCTTTTAGTACTTTTCACATCAAATAGGCATTTTATTATTACACTTACATGTCCACAAAACTGGGGGACTGGGGGAGGGGTCTAAGGGGAGGGGTGCACCCCTCCCCTTCTGAAAATGTTTGCCTATTTTAAGGACTCTAGATGCAAAATGGTGCGATATTTTCTGTTTCTTCTTCCTATATGTGTATTCCAAAAAAGGCTGGTCTTGCAATAAATTTTTCCTCCTTCAGTGCAAGACTTATTCTTGAAAAATTTGGGGGGCATGTGCCCCCCCCCCCCTCACTCTTGTTTGGCCAGGAATAACTTATAAGGATCAGCAGCTGTGCCCAATACAAAGCAGTCATGTAAGCATATGACCAAGCATATGCACAATATATAAATCCAGTACAGGATACTGAAGCTTTGTCCAGGGATCCTGCAGACTAGACAAGTGTTTTTTTTTTTTTCCACTGGAGGAAGGGCTAGAAGTAAACTTAGTAAAAAGGATTCTGTCTGTCAAGATTGTTGCCCTTTCAGAGGCTACACTATTCTATTATTTTCTCATTGCATTTAATCTGAAATCTGTAAGATGGAATACTGTATTTGTACTCCACATATTTAACCAGCAAAATAACACAATGACTGTCAAGTATCTCAAGTATCTTCTACACTAAACTTCAAATGCAGCCCCACCCCCAACCCCCCAACCCCAATTCCCCCTCCCCCAATTACCCCCCATTACAATTTGTGTGCCCCATCATCCTAATTCAGTAATGGCTCCTATCAATCACGTGGCAATATTTTTGTTTCTTATCTGTTAAATTCATGCAGAATAACTCGTTTTATTCTCAGTATTCAATGTTTTTATACAGAAACATAAAGAAAAATACTTGTGCGCAAAATAAGTGGAGATCTGTAAGATTTAGCAGATTTTTGAAAGTAAACTTCAGGCGACTGCTCATGTGGTGGTACCAGGTGGGGGGGAGGGGGGCCATGGCCCACATCCAGAAAGGATGGCCCCCTGTCAGGGAATTTTTAATTTTGTCGGGGAGTCTTAGTCGATACGAAAATGTATGCAGTCCCCGACAGCGACTAGTCGCCCTCACAGTTTACCTGTTTTCTGCTGTTTTCTGCTGTTAACTTATTTGGGCTTTCAAAAGGGTCATTTATGCGATAAAATGCAAAATTTTCGATACACTTCCTCCACTCTTTCTCAGTTCCATTATTTACAGCTAAATATAGTACAAGCCCTTTCCACCTCTTCAGGTAACTAAATAAGTAGAATACATGGATTTTTGTATGTAGTGTTGGGAATTTCATCTCATTTCACTTAACCTAGTTAAATGTTCTCTTGCGTCTGTGGTGCAGTACGGCTAGTGATTCGAGGTGGGAAGTACAATGTAAGTAATGCCTGACAGGGCCCAACTGCCTGGACAATTGAGATGTAAGCTTTAGATAAGTACAGATTCTTTTTAGTGTAGGATTACCCACAAAACTTTGGGTGTCTAGAAAAGTAAGACCTAGAAACATAAGACCTAAGACCTAAGATCTAGAAACATAAGACCTAAGACCTAAGACCTAGAAACATAAGACCCTGAGAAAAGTTCATACTGCCGTTGTCAGGAACCATCAAAGATACTGTAATACATATTTCATACTATGATTAATGCAAAAATAAACCACAAACTGGGTATGGGTGATTTTTTCATCAGGGTCTTATGTTTCTAGATCCCTGTGTGGGTGTCTAGAAAAGTAAGACCTAGAAACATAAGACCTAAGACCTAAGATCTAGAAACATAAGACCTAAGACCTAAGACCTAGAAACATAAGACCCTGAGAAAAGTTCATACTGCCGTTGTCAGGAACCATCAAAGATACTGTAATACATATTTCATACTATGATTAATGCAAAAATAAACCACAAACTGGGTGTGGGTGATTTTTTCATCAGGGTCTTATGTTTCTAGATCCCTGTGTGGGTGTCTAGAAAAGTAAGACCTAGAAACATAAGACCTAAGACCTAAGACCTAGAAACATAAGACCCTGATGAAAAATCACCCAAGACCAGTTTGACCAGATGACATTAAAAAAGAGCCAAAAATCAAAACGTGTATTGCCGTTTAACCACTTTTAATCACGCTGCACTTGCATAGTTGTTACCAGAGTTTGCAGTGTACTGCCGTATTCTTGGGCCGTAAGGCAAGCTCATATTGCAGCCTAATAAAGTACTGCATAGGCTGCAGTGAAAAAAGGAGGTAACGAAAAATGGCAGTTCCAACGGTGTGTAGTACACATAAGACCCTGATGAAAAAATCACCCACACCCAGTTTGTGGTTTATTTTTGCATTAATCATAGTATGAAATATGTATTACAGTATCTGTGATGGTTCCTGACAACGGCAGTATGAATTTTTCTCAGGGTCTTATGTTTCTAGGTCTTAGGTCTTATGTTTCTAGGTCTTACTTTTCTAGACACCCACACAGGGATCTAGAAACATAAGACCCTGATGAAAAAATCACCCACACCCAGTTTGTGGTTTATTTTTGCATTAATCATAGTATGAAATATGTATTACAGTATCTTTGATGGTTCCTGACAACGGCAGTATGAACTTTTCTCAGGGTCTTATGTTTCTAGGTCTTAGGTCTTAGGTCTTATGTTTCTAGATCTTAGGTCTTAGGTCTTATGTTTCTAGGTCTTACTTTTCTAGACACCCACACAGGGATCTAGAAACATAAGACCCTGATGAAAAAATCACCCATACCCAGTTTGTGGTTTATTTTTGCATTAATCATAGTATGAAATATGTATTACAGTATCTTTGATGGTTCCTGACAACGGCAGTATGAACTTTTCTCAGGGTCTTATGTTTCTAGGTCTTAGGTCTTAGGTCTTATGTTTCTAGATCTTAGGTCTTAGGTCTTATGTTTCTAGGTCTTACTTTTCTAGACACCCCAAAACTTTCGAGCACTTCACACGCTTTGTAATTTCAGAGTTAAGATTCCTGGAAAAACTTAAAATCAGCGCGGCACTACTGTATATTCCTCTAGTATGTATATACAAATTTTATGCAATGAATGCCCCGCAATGGCATGGTATAGTACACAGGTTTTCTTTAAATCCCCCCTCACCAACCCTTCGATGGCATCAGGGCTGTCCGGGCTTCAGATAGCTGGCCCCCCGTCGGGCAAATCCCAGCGCCACCCCTGCAACTGCTCTCCTCCTTTAATAACCAGGCCACTGCGAAATTTGTTTTTTTCAAGAATGTCTCTTCACAAATTTCCAGTTTACAATGGAAAAACAATACAATACTTAGCACAAAAATGTGTCATCTCCTTTTTTTTAAGTGCTCAAATACTGCAAGCAAATGACAGCTAAGTGTCTAAGTCACTTGCCCCACGTAAATACCCTTCCTCTTCCTTATTTTCTGAGTCACTATCTGACTTGATATCCGAATCAAATAAACACTGCAAAGTTTCTTCAGTGGCACCTTAATGCTTCCGTATTCCGTAGACAGTCGCTTCTTTTTTGATGTAGATGCAACCATTGTAACAGTGAAATTGGAAAGACAATACACCCACGTGGCCGTACACTTGTAGCAGTAGCCTGTGAGAGATTGCAATGTAAACAGTGCAGCACGTCCAAGAACACTTCTGGGTTCCACCTGCTTGATCAACGTCTCCGAAAACGCATTAGTGAACATGCAATAGGGCCAGAACGCTTGTTGTGCACAGCAAACCATCTTTCAAGGCATATCATTGACTGGCTGGCGTTATGTGACATAGTCTTGTGCATATATTTCAAGATGGACATATCCATCATACCCGAGCAGTGTGCAGGTTAGAACATGAAGGCGATATATCACAGGTTTAGTAACATATAGAAGTGATAGTTACCTTCCCCCACAAGTCCCAGTGAAAAACACGGAGTAACTAATTTCTCCCAAATGTCTGTCAGCCTGACTGTAAATGCCTGCAGCTATCAGTCACCCATGAAGTAAATTGTTATCATATGTATACTTCCATGCACCTCCATTTTTTAAAATGCAAACCTCATTTAACTAACATGCCCAACAAGCTAGTAAGTGAAGACCGCAGTTGTATTTGCATTTTGTGCTTACCAATGGAATCCCACAGCAGTAGTACTTGTGGTCATGTCTGTGGTAAATGACTGCCTTGGAATTCATGGCATGGTGTTACACTGACAATGTACACTAGACCCCCCAATTAAACCTGCTTTCAGTTTTGAAGAGGTGGTAAGGTCTTTGAAAGGTGAATTATAACTGATAATAACCACAGTTTGCTTGGCTGTAAATAACATTCCTTAGAGAGCTCAGGGTGACTGGTTGCTTCAATCTGACATGGAGGTACAGTACAGTACCCAAATTACTGTAGAGGGTCTGTGAGTGGTGAGAGGTGTCCATGATATATGAGTAGCATACACCAGCATGTGTTAAGGAGTGATACCACAGAAACATTACTGTGACAATGTCACAACAAAAGAATGCTTTTCTAGAGAAGGACTTCAGTTTTCTGACTAAGAGTGAATGAGAATGTACCAAGAGTATGGTACACATTGAGCCATGCAGTGAAGTCTGCATCAACCTGCTGTGAACAGTCAACTTACTGGCAGCCTTCATCACAGCCTTTTTATGCCATAATAAGTTCGATGAGCATCAAACAACACTGTGTATCCTTTAATAGGTCTGTTGAGCACTAAGCTAACAATATAGTACACTACATGTAGCATTAATCTTCCTACGTACCCTAAAATCTATGCACAGAAATATCCAAAAACATCCTTCTGTAGCATATGCATTTTTGTGGGATGTAATCTGGGCCTATCTGTCAAGGGGGTTTCCCGTGAGACAGAAGGTCCGCGAGACCAAAATTGCATTGAAGCACATGGGCAAAGCTGAACTGGGTTGACGTGTGATCATACGGCCATTTAGGTTCGGAAGGTCAAAGGACCGCGAGACTGAAAGTGGAATATAGGGTCCACGAGACCGAAAAAGAATTAATTTCCACGAGACCGTAAAAAGAATTAAGGTCCCTGAGACCAAAAAAGAATTAAGGTCCACGAGACCAAAAAAGAATTAAGGTCCGTGAGACCAAAGGTCCACGAAACCACAGGTCCACAAGACCGAAAGCGAATTAAGGTCTGCAAGACCAAAAGGGGATTAGGTCCAAGAGACTGAAAAAGTTAAGGTCCACGAGACAGAAGGTCCACAAGACCGAAAGTGAATTAAGGCCCACGAGACCGAAGGTCCATGAGACCGAATCAGGCTTAGGACCCTTGAACTCATAGGACCCTTTTTCTGAACTAATGAGACCTCATTTGAACTTGTAAGACATCGATATGAACTTGTGGGACATCACTATGAACTTATGGAATTTTGGTCATGCATGGGGTCCCAGAAATGACGTCATCAAAATATGACTTCATTAGCCCATTCCTATCAGGTGACATGAATTTTCTTCAAAAGTCGTCACTTAGGGTAGAAATGTATGTGTGTGTCTTGTGGAAGCACTAACGGTTCTCATTTGTACATGCAACAAGCACAAATATACAATTATAATGAAGCACTTTTCGCGAACCCTAATTCCCTTTATTTTGGTCTTGCGGACCTTTGGTCTCCCAGATCTTCGGTCTCCTGGACCTTCTGTCTTGTGGGCAATAAACATGCATCTGTCAAAACCCTCCCCAATGGACATCCTAAGGACAGTACAGTGTACTTTCATGTGGTGCCTGATTGTTAGTACTAAATATGAATGTTTGCATGATCACCTGTTGACTCTTTCACTGCGAATTTTCAGCATCAAGTTCCTCTATCAGAAGGGTGTCAGAAGGGTCTTATTGTACATCTGCTTTGTTCCACAGCTTACCAAATCAGTGAGACTGATGTCAGAAAGTGGAAGTTAAAAGACAGATGAGGAAGGACCTTATTCTAACCCTGCTCTAAATGGAAACACTGCTGTGGTACTAGAAACATCAATGGTTCTAACATATATTTGGGTTTAACCCCATACCAAAGGCTTGGACAGTAGCAGTGCCAAGCTTGGAAGAGGACATGGGGTGATGAATATCCCCCAGATCTCCAACCTACATACAGTACCCTACAACATTCCCTCTTCCTCAAACTCAAGCCATTATTTTGCTCTGTGATGGATATCACATGCTATACTGATGGTGGTTGTGTAGCCAATGAACTACAGTAGCCTTAAGCATCTTTCTCATAGCTCCCCCAAACCATCACAGATTATTTTGATGGCTTTCAGCAGTTCCCAAACAGCTCACCTATGTCATATGATAACAGAGTCCCACACTGATAGCCTTTAGCAGCTTCCACTTATTTCCCATGGCATATAACAGATGAAGTGAAATTCATCAATTGCTAGTATGGAGTTGAGCCCTTGATGTACTACTGTGTACTACTTCCAGGTTTGAGCAGCACCCACACAGTTTCCCAGATCTTTAAAGATGATGGCCTCCATACATTCCATCCCTTTTATACTAGATAAACTGTCATGTAGCACAGTTAATGCCTCCATATACATACTAAGCCTGGTAAAGCTGGTGAGGAATGTACACACTCCACACACAATCATAATCAAAATACACAGTAGTAGGTTAGATTAACAGAGCTCTGATGATGATTGTCGAACTAAAAATATCCTACTTCCTCCTTCAAAGTTTAGTACAGGGGCCTGCACTGCAGTAGTACAAATGTGAAACAACTTGAAGTGTCTACTTCTCTTGTGTCCACATGTAGCCATTTTAAAGAATAAAGCCACACTCAAATCACAATAGGTAAAGCTGGATCAGGACAATAGAGAAGGATATAGAACTAGAGTGCGCACTCCTAATACCGCATACGTAAATCCGCTGTGATTGCATGGGGACCACTGATCAATATCAGTGATCTTGCCTCCACCCACCATTACACGTGGGGGCAAGAAGCTATGCTGTGTGCGAGCATGTGTGTACAAACTGTATGACGGCCGAGTCCCCATGCGATCACAGCTGTTTCGGGGAGTGAGCACTCTAGTTCTTATATCCTACTCTATGATCAGCACATACTTGGCTAGTGTTGTAATCAGAGATAGATTCAAACTGGGTACCCAACCAGTCAAACTCTGTCAGTATTGGACACATGTGGACAACCATAGAAACTGTTGTACAGTATAAGCTTCCCTAATGACCACAAGGTTTGTTTCAGGGCTTTTTTGACAATGGAGAACTTTCTAAAATGGAGCTGGCTATGGGTGCTGAAAATCCAACCTGGATAATGCCTGATAAATGTGAAGTCCAAAGTGGATAGTGGATGGTTTCAATTGATTGGCTACATAGTCCTCTTACCAGTCCAGCATTCTTCAAACTGCAAATTACCTAAATGTGTTTACTTGACACTTTGATGATGGAAATGGGGAAAACCAGTGCATGTAAATATGTATTTCAAATTTATGTTCTAGTTCCAGGTACTGGCCATGCTATGCAGTCTTGTATTTGATGTAGGGCTGCGAACGTGTAGCAATATAATTAAACATTTAATCGCAAAAATTTGCGATCGTTTAGCAATTAATCGCAATTACCTTACCACAACAGAAAGACTCGGTGTATGCTGATTTACACAATAAGTATTCAAAGTGAACTGGTGACGCCGGGGCACATAATACCAGTGAAGCACAGTTTCTGCAAGGGCTTTACTTTGCTTTACTTTGACGTCTTACAGTGCTATGCATTCCATTTGTAATTTTTTCAAAACGAGTTATCAACATCGAATCACTCCCACCAATGTTTGTTTTGTGTCCCATTCTGTAATTGTGATAAAAACTGACAGCATAACTTGCATGATAAAATTTACCTATTTTGAAAATTGTAGGGCACCGAGGCCAACTGAAGGGGCCAACCACGGCCATGGCCATGGCGGCCACGGTTAAATTCCAGGCCTGCTAACTGCTACACTGTCACAGTCTTAACGTGATGCAAAGTCAGCTATGGAATCATTGGGTAATTACAGCACTAACAAATTAACCTTCAATTAGCCAAAATTCCCAGTTCTTCCATTTTCCAGTTAATTATCTAGTCTAAGCTGATAAACAACTTAATTCAATCTTTTCTGCTTAATTTGAGATAATTTTCTCAGACTTCAATCTAAACCTTATAAGGTCTGCTAAGGGGAGGAACATATGGTACAATCCAACAACATGTTGGCATAGTCAGCTTTATAGGCCTACATAAAAAATCAAAAATAACATAAAAGTTAAATTAATGATTGAAATTATTTAAGGACAAGTAATAACAATGTCCTACATGAATGAAATGTACTTTAATTAAAAAAGTTTTTATTAGAAATCATCTACGATAAACACTGTTAGAACCTAACAACCCCTATTATTCCCATCCACAATATTTGCACCACTGTCATCTTGATCACCATCCTCCAGCTCATCTTCTACCACTACCATCTCACACTAATCATTAATGTATTAATGTTGATTGAAAGAATGTATCAATGTGGATCAGACTCGTGGTGGGCCGGAATCTGTTACCCTACTAACGATTAGCTCCAATTTGATATCACATTCAATGAAACAGGGCACTAACAGAGTACAGTAAATAGTCAAATTCATGCAAAATTGTGGTGCAACTGCTCTGCCAACTTAATGGCCCACTTCAAAATTCAAGGTAATTTCTATATTAGCTGGCAGTGCATGTGTCTAGTTTGTACTACAGTACAGTACAATCACACCTCAACTGTACATTCTGCACCACACACATTCCTTCCATATGTCAGGGGTAAATATTCACATTTTGAGTTCCAGCTCTGACTGAAGAGATTGCAGTCAGGGAATAAATCAATACAGTGATGTTTGAAAAACATGTACATAACTTAGAGGCAGGCAAACAAATAAACACTGCACTGTTGAGTCCACAGCACAATACTGTTTGACAAGTCACTATAGACCCTTTTCCAAATAACAATTACAAAGGATTGTGGGATAGAGTTTGGTATGAGTCGTTTTTGTCAGTGGCATATTACTGTGGCGGAAAATGACGCATACAAAAACACTATCCCACAATTCTTTGTAACTGCTATTTGGAAAAGGGTCTATTGACTAGTTACACAATCACACATTCAGGACAGAAGTTCCATTTCTGACATGGAGGCAGATCCCCCTCCCCTCACCCTCTCCTCCCCTCCCCCCCCCCCTCCCCCCAAAAAAATAATAGCTCACTAATAACCTATAGGAACAATGTCATCAATTCAAAAACCTCATCACATCAGCATTTGTGATTGTATTATTTTGCAATTTAATTGTCATCTAGGACAAATTCAAGCTGTGCAGTACAGGCTTGCACTATTGTTGGCTGATACAGTGAGATGAGGGTGACCACTGCACAGCAGAGTGACTGTACAGGGAGAAGACAACACACCTTCATGTCTCTAATTACAAGAAATTTGTTTGGCTGGGCCAGCTAGAAAAGGGCTGGGAAGCTAGTTTAATTTGTGTAGTAAATATAACATGGTCCTTGGGCAATGAGGCTACTTTATAGAAGAGTGTTCACACTACTCAATTTACATTCTTTCTCTTTGTTTTATAATAACACCGTCCTCCTTGTGCAAATGTGATCACTGCCCTATCATTATGGAATCACTTCGCTCTCCTCATGACATGCCATGTGAGAAAAAAAGGCAATTTTTGAAGGTCATAACTGTACAAACACATTTCCTTCAAAGGAAGCAAAAGCAGGGCACACGAAGAACATTGTTAACATCACAAATTACTGCACAATCAGCGATTTGAACTTAAAGACAGACAGTCATCACCCCAAAGTATATTTTTAGCGTATGTATATCAAAATTCTCAGTTGGTGACTGCTCTTTGATTGACATCAAAGTTTGAAAATTTGAAAGATGCAGAATAGCTCACATTCCACACAAGGCAGAGAGAGTACTTTTATTACATTTTATAGCCTTGTATGCCCACCAGGATATGGCCTTAAGCAATAAAACCGGTTTATTCTTGCACAAGGAAGAGCCTCATACAGTTATGGGAGGAGCTAGAAGATGCATAGTTGGGAGAATTGGAACTGTCTGGGATCATGAAAATTCCCCTTTAAGTAAATTCCAACCTTTTATATCTCAGCAACTGAGTAAGATATAGAAATGAAAGTTGGGCCAACAAGGTACGACAAGATCAATCGAGATACTTGTAATGCTTGATCATCATTTTATTCAAGTAGTAGTTACAACAACTGCATATATGCGCCTTCAAGGGAGCAGTGGCCAAGCCAGAAACATTTGTATGGAGGTGGGGGGGTTCTACAGGACTTCACCATTTCGTGGGAGGCCTTCAAATATGGAATGGATGAATGATAACATACAGTACCATTTTTTCACTCTTGGATTTCCCGGGGGGGGTTAAAGCAGCTTCACACACTCCAAGTCCCCCTTGTTCTAGCTACAGCATGTACTGCAAAGGAGCAAAGTCACACATTACTCTGATTCAATGAGAAGAGAGCAATTGTCATTCAAAATGATCTTTACTTCAAGTTTATAACTGTAAATTCATGTGGTCCCTGAAGGATTAAGTTTCCATCTTTGATATAAGAGCACTGCAAGGTCATTGCACTTTATCTCTATGATATGTCTACAGGCAGTTTTGACCTGGCTTTGCTGCATAGTTTATTACAGGGTGGCATCTCCCTGTTTCATTGCTTTCTTAAAGACAGACTGTCATCACCCCAAAGTATATTTTTAGTGTATGTATATCAAAATTCTCAGTTGGTGACTGCTCTTTGATTGACATCAAAGTTTGAAAATTTGAAAGATGCAGAATAGCTCACATTCCACACAAGGCAGAGAGAGTACTTTTATTACATTTTATAGTCTTGTATGCTCACCAGGACATGGCCTTAAGCAATAAAACAGGTTTATTCTTGCACAAGGAAGAGCCTCATACAGTTATGGGAGGAGCTAGAAGATGCATAGTTGGGAGAATTGGAACTGTCTGGGATCATGAAAATTCCCCTTTAAATGGACATCACTATGACAGCTGTATTGTTATGTGTTTCATTGAAAGAGGGTTGAAGATAGCAAGCTCATGGGACTACCCTAAAGGCAGATGGCTTACATTTGACCCCTATTATCAATATGATATTGTGCCTTCAATAAACACAACGACATACTACTGTTCCTTGCACAAGAACCTCCTCCGAACTGCCCTTTTTAATCCAAAAGTGAGCTATACTGTTCTTGCCCTTTTGGGAACTGAGTTGTCACATAGTAATTTGCTGAATAGACACTCTATGTGGCCTGTCATCAGTATTGAGAGGTTGGTGTCCTTGAGGTAGAAATTTTCTGCTTTGTACGCTTACAAACCATTTTTTGGCCTAAACTTGATGTACATAAAAGGCAAAACCCTTACTATAATTTTTTTTTAAATTTTGATGAGTAAAGCTTAAGCCATAGCCATAGGAATTGTTAGTGAGACTAATGGTTATATAGTGAAAAAAGATATTTTTATCCTCGAGATCTGCCAAGTTGGCAAATTGTAGGCACACACAATAAAGTACACGCAGCTGAAGCAGTACATTTAAATTTAGTTTCAGTTTCCAGACAAGATGAAAACCAAGTGTTTGCAGAGAGTGGAACTGCCCATCTTAAGGATGATATGTAAGACAGAAAATATGAACACGAATACAAGGAAAAGATACTTTGCATGGCATCACTGTCAGTAATTGATAAAAATTAACTTAAAAGTGGCAACTTCAAAAGCAAGGCTATTGTGCTCTGTCTGACAACCTTACAATCATTACTTACAGTAACCCAACCCCAAAAGACACAAGTTTCATTAGAACAATTGTATTGACAGAACTAAAACAATAGCTCA
Organism: Holothuria leucospilota; assembly: GCA_029531755.1. Classification (NCBI taxonomy): domain Eukaryota; kingdom Metazoa; phylum Echinodermata; class Holothuroidea; order Aspidochirotida; family Holothuriidae; genus Holothuria; species Holothuria leucospilota. The sequence goes on from CM055979.1 coordinate 14,838,956, forward strand.
AGAAATTGTCTTCACTAATATACTGTAAAAAAACAAGTTAAATGACAAACACTCGCACAGTAAACATGGGTATCTTCTTGCAGTGTTTGCATAATTTAGAACCTCAGAAAGATGACTTGTAAAAATGCACTAGAATACTGTGAACAAAATTCTTGACACTGGTAATAAAAACTAAGCCTTTATTGTTCAGTAAACTCAACTTGTAACAATCTACTTTGGGGGGGGGGGGGGGGATGGAGAAGATCCCAAAGCCCTCATTTTCATTTCTAGAACTTATAATGGAAACTAATTTTCACCCCAGAAACCTACAGTTTTGCCCATGGACCCAGGCCATAAGACCACATACTTGTTATGCATCATGACTGGTCAATTTTGCATGTTGTACATCTGAGCATTGCTTTTCTCCAATATCACTGTACTGTCGGGTGAAACTTGAAAGGGCCTTTAACGAAGCAAGTTTTGTAAATTAAGTGGAAGTTATTGCTGCACGCCCCCACTAGGATGCTAAAGTACTCTGTAGTTACAGTAGAGCACCCATGAATGTCACTGATAGTATTTTCTACTATCCTGAGATCCACTTCATAAAGAGTTACCCTCCATCTTTCATTTGATCTATTATGCCATGTACTGCTATGGAAACGCAACTTAAGATAGAGTGACGTATCTCTTTATGAAACAGGGCCCTGGACTAATTACTCAAACCAGGTAATGTACTGGAACACATCCTAGCACATCCTATTCCTCTAAGGCCTACTGTAGTTGTTTTGAAGGCGAAATGAGCTCGGCCAGTGAACAATGATATGCACTGCATAAAGAGATGGGGCTGGACTGGCAAACATCCTGAAAATATCTTGCAAGTTAAAGACTGTCCCAACAATTTTGTCCAGTACTGCAGTTAGCTCTGCATTTCAAAAACTGACCACTGCTGTTGCAGCTATTGTTAGCGTTATGACATTTCAATTTTCATTATCTGCCTTTATTGATGCAATACATTGCTCCTACATCCCCAATGGCTATATTCAGGGTTAGAAGCAATGTTCACATCCCAGGAAGGGAGTCAAATTTTCCACAATTCCTACCATATTTCATGTACAAAGGATGTAAATTAATTTCCCTTCAATGACCAGTTTCCCTCCAAATACCCAAATTTCCCAGGAAGGAGCCTCCCAGCTTCCCAACTTTATCCACGCAGGACTATTTGGTCACCCAACAAGAAGTGTCAATGTTTCATTTACATGCATGAGATAAACTACTTTTCAGTATTAACCTTATTGACCAGTACAGACGCATACAGTACAGTATTGGAAAATATTCATTTTTTTAGTAAATTTCACCAAATATACATCAATAACATCAGCTGATACTGATAATGAAAAATGAAAATGGATGCAATTCTGATACTAACCATAATTACATTTATAACATAATCTCTCTAAACATTTAGCCTATGGTTAAAGTTAGAAACACCTGAATGACATAATTCCATGGTAAAACATGGCACTTATTTTGCCCAAATTTGTCACCTTCTGTACAGAACATCATAAATCTCGATCTCTTCTTTTCAGACCCATAAACGCTAAAAGGAGGAGGAAGGGTAGAAAAATATCTTCCATGGGAGGAAGATATGTCAGGCAATACAAACTTTTGTTCTCAAAAAATTTCTGGGGGCCATACCTTTTCTAGGGAAGACAACCCCCTCCGTCCACTCCCAGCCCTTGATATATGAGCCTTCAGCTTTTACATTTTTTTGCGAAAATTTACTTCTGCATGCAGATACAGTATAAGCCAACTTCTTTTAATTATTTACAAAGATCATAATTCATAATACAAGTTTTTCCTTCCTGCTGTACAGACAGTAGATGGTTAAAAGTAAATAATTTTCAGTTTTATGCATTCACTGCTATGTACTGTAAGTACTGTAGTCTGTCTATAGTCAATTACACAAAAGGAAGACCTGGATCTTTCCTTCACACAATCTGTAATGGTTCTTTATAGCCAGCAGCCTGTTATTAGTACGGTGCTCAGTATGACAGTTTCCATGTATGATTAAACTATCAGCATAAAAATTACAATGTATACTCTTTGCCATAAATGACACAGTAGCAACCATACTCACTCAATTTAAAAACTGTACAATAGGCTATAAGGAATTACAATCACAATTTTTGTGAATTAACAACTACACACGAAGACTTCTGGAAAAGCACTTTAAACAATGATGGAATCAAACTTAACTAAAAGCACATAAATTCCTTATAATACTGCTGTTGAAAATTATACTGTAATATACTTTTGTCTAAACATGACTTTTTAAGTGTTTTCCAGTTTTACTGTGAAGCATTTAACTTTAAAGATCGTGTAGCATCTAGAAGCTGTACAGAGAAACTACACTTCACACTACTAGCTGAGTCAAGATTGTTTATTTAGCCTTCAACCTAATATCTCATTAGACTGTCACAGTGATGATACAACTTTTATCAACATGTATACATGAAGCACACATTCCATATGGTTGACCTTGAGCACAGCACACAGCACTCAATGTAAACACACCACTTCCTATGAACATAGTTCATTTCATGACACTATCAAAAAGTATTACTTCCAAGAACTGTTTCAACCACTGTATTGAAATTTGGAAGTATGCCATCCGGTGTGGCTGGCCGGTGTGTCATTCTGGCTTTAGTTGGTATGTAAATCAAAGTCTATGCCGGTGCAGTAAACTGTGACAATTATGTTTGTTTAGTAGATCATTGGTTATCTAACACAAACATTGAATAACTGTTTTAACAGTTTGTAACTTACTTCCACAACTACAGTAGGTAATGATATGAAAAACACAAACATCTTGATTGATAGCAGAAGACACCTGAGACCTATTCTTTACACATTCTTTTATCACTGTATGTATGTACAGTACACATACTGTACTTTGATGAACCCCTAATTTGGTTTATCATACATTATCAGTGAATGTACACCCTGTTATCATAACTAGCTCTTCATATGAATTGTGCTAAACAAATATCTGTATAGTCCTACAATGTGATTCTTGGAATGTACATTATTTGTAATACAAAGTACGTGAAACATGGTTTGAACATGTATGGAAGTGCCGTTGAACTGAGCAATTTTGCTACAATTTTTTGAAACCTTGCCTGGATTATATTAATGCCTTATACAGCCCAGCAATTTAATGAAATGTAGCACACTGGCAAAAAATCACTCTGCATATAGTGGGGGACTTCAATACAGCTGCTTATTTTTTCACTTTTTGGGTTTTCCAATGGGAGAAACTACAGGGTAATAAGCTTATGGGGAATGCTCTCCCAAGCAACCCTTAGCTATACTACTGTATACTTCCAACATTTTAATTGAAGGCAAAATTTTCACACCAGAGGTCTCAGACCTTTAAAGTGTACCTAAAGTCTAAAATTTCAAAAATATATGTTACTAAGCTTGAAAAATATATCCAAATGGTCCAACTTCCATCTGACATTCCTGAGCTGAATATAAATTGTTGAAGGTTATTTCACTCAGTTTTTGGAAGATTGCACAATAATTTGTGATGTCATTCTTGTACTCAAATTAGGTCCATCTTTCTTTCTTTTTTTTTTTTTTTTTTTTTTTGGTCTTTTCTTTTTTTTTTTTTTTTTTTTTTGGGGGGGGGTTGGTTTTTTGAAAGCCACTGCACCTTGTGCCAAAACATGATCACTGTCTTACTGTCACAGGGAAACTTGGCTATATAAGCCCTCACCTTATGACATGCAATCAGGGTTTCCCCTGGCATACTTTTTGTGAGGTGGCCATCTCACAGTTTTTGGCTACTGTACCACCTCACAGAAATTTGCTATATATACTTGCCACCTGTACTGTACTAGCTATGGAAGTATTGATAGTTCTCACTACTCATGGTGCCATATGGACTCATACCACCTCACATTCTCTAAACCCTAGGGGAAACCCTGGCAATGCAAGGGAATGTAAATGTTTCAAGTTCATAAAAACATCTTAATTTCAAAGGAAACAAGAGCAGGTAATGTGAGGGTTTGTACAAGGACATCACAAATTATTGCACAAACGACTATTTCAAATTAAATAAATTTCAACAATGTTACATCTCAGCTATTGAGTAAGCTGTGAAACTGGGAGTTGGATGAATGGAATTCATTTTCCAACCTCTAAAATATATTGTTGTAATTCTAGACTTTAGATCCACTTTAAGTCCAAAGCATGATCATAAAGGGGCTTAGGCCTATCTAATAGTTGTTTATGGGAATATGCAAGTAATAAAAAGCATTTCCCTATTTCAGGAATTCTAACTGTGTTTAAGAAGTTTAAATGCTATAGTTCAGGTGACATCAGACATTACAGGGACACTTCCCAATAGATCAGTGATCATGGTAATGTATGTAGGTTCTTTTTTCATAAAAGAGAATACCATGGAAAAAGCATCCCTATAGTACCAATCCTGCTCTAAGGACCACCATATATAGGCCAACTTTCCCCATGTGACAGACAAGGGAGTAAATTCGGTCTTTCAATACTACTGTATCCCAGCCTTGAGACTGGGAGGGTGAATGGACTTTTAACAGATTCTACAGTTGTATGTACCCACAGAGGGGACTGGTTTGCTCAGCCCCTCTATAAGGCTTTCCAAACCAACCTCTGCTCAGGTAAACAAGACAGCGTTCAGTTTTGGACACAAACTTCATTACCACAATATAACCTATTCATGTTTTATCTGATTATTCTTGCCTTTGTTTTAATGGAGTGAACATGTTACCTTGTGAGTGTGTGTACTGCACTAGTCATAAAACTGTAACTGAGAGATACCCTAGAACTTTGATCATTACTTGCATAACCATAGGTCTGTGAGTACAGTGAGTACCAGGGATTGGGTGTACCAAAGCTGTGGTTCGCATGTACTTTATCTGCAAATATAAATAGGCCTAGATGTTGCATGGATTTAAATATTGATTCACAACCAACCAGTTGTAGGGTCACTGACTTCAATCTAAAGAGTTCTTTGTTCACTTGTGTAGGCATTAGGGATATGAGTAAACAAGGAATACGCCTATGCTATATGCACAGCCATATGCTAACAGTTGTACTGAATATAGAGATGAATCGGACAAGTATCTAGGTGGAAAAAAAACAGGGCGCTGCAGAGGGGCAGCTACTGTACCAGGAAGAAATTGTTTATCTGCAATGAGAAATTGACCTTGTGAACCTTGACCTCTCGAGGGAAACTTTTACACATTGTCCAATACCAGTGTCTTACAATTGTGCAGTCTTCCTAGCAACCTATAAAATTCAACATTCACAATGCAAGCACAAATACAGCAATACTGTATCAACTCCTTCTGTACACATTTCAAAGTATTTTCCTTGTCACCTTAAAGCTTCCTCTATTTCAGACTAAAGGGGCTCTGCTTGATATCTGACAAAGCCTGCCATATTGTGGTCTAGTAATCCGTTCACCCATTGAGCCTGACCATTCAGGTAGCACTGTCATAATAGAACCATTGAGACACTGCTGAATGACATGTCTATTGTATGGGGCACAAATGCATTTTATTCTGCAGATTGCCAATGAATTTAACCAGTCTCCTTCCCTGCTTGTTACAACAGTTCTCGGAACAACAGTTAACAGTTACAGCTAAATAAATGTGAACCTTTGTTACTGATAGAAGCAAACCCATTTGTGAGAACAAGCAATAAACCTTACAATTCTTATTAATAAGCGCACACTGTTATACAAAGCAATTTACTAAACAGCTGTTAAGTATGAAAAAAGGCAGACAGCTGTCTTCTGTATACTTATGGGACAGTTCATCAGAGCTGTAAGTAATTAGTCTACTAGCTCTGACTCCAAAGTGTCACCACACTTCTTGGACTTCAGTGCCTCTTTGCTTCATGGTATCACAGATTTCAGTATTTTCACTTGGGATGAATAAAGTAGGGTTGCTAGGTAACAAATGGGTTTTGTGAGTTATATTCAGTAATGATTTCAATATCTGGGGTTCACATATTAATACTGTTAAGATGAAGGGGGTACCAAACTCAGATTGTAAAAACGACATATTAGATCCCTCAGAAGACAAAAAACTCTTTGGCTAGCTATATACAGGAATGATAATGGTGTAAGTATGACAGTACTGTAAATGATATCTCTGGGTGCTATTTGTAAAGCGATTCACTTCTTCCTATTGCGGTATCCTTTCCTGTTTCGATGAAACATGAGCACTTTGGGGGTCAATCATGAGCTATCCTGGAGTAAAGGATTGCAACAGCTAGGCTGCCAATGACAGGGAGAGGTAATTACAGGTATGACTGAAAGAAAATATCTTATAACCTAATGGTATAAACCTGTCACCATGATATTGCACAAACTGTGACCATAGTGCAAACATAAGGTATCAGTATGTCTCCGCTTCATTTGCACTTCACTGCAGCCATAGCACTTCACAGATAGGCTATGACAAATTGTCTTGGATTGCTGGTCTCAAAATTCACTTCCTACATGAATACATCTACTCCCACTTTTATCTAAAGCAACACAATAATTTATATGAAAGTACGCAATACAATGTTGTACATGACACTTGGGTGACTCCAATATTTTTGATGTGGGTACCTGCAGCCCTATTTAAGCAAAGGTGGAAATCCCTGGGGGGGGGGGGATGGGAGGATATATCACTCCCACTATTTTGGAATTTTATGCCCTATTGACTTTCACTTTTTCACACAGTAACTTTTGCCTCAAGGGTGCATTATCCAGTCCCCCCCCCCCCCCACCCACCCACACTTTTTCCACAAAAATCTCTGCTACTGTCTATATAGTCACAACTTGATAGAGTCGCAACTGCCACAATGAAGTCATCACTGACATGAGAACATACACCCTACTAGCTATAAAATGTCCAATACTACCCTACTGTTGGCCTACATAATACATGTAGGTCCTTCTCAATGGCTAAGGTGCTTAACTGCCAAGTAATAGGCCTTTGTCAGAGAATCTGATTGGCCAACTGGACAGATAATAACTTATGATTATATGTAGAAAAGATCACAAAAGCCAGCCAATTTTCCTGGAATTGCGATTCCAAGGAAAATGGTGTCCCTACTCACCTAGGGGTCATGAGTCTAAAATTTAAAAGTTTCAAATTTTTATATAGGCAGTCACCCTCTCTGAACAGTCGTACTCATTAGATCTTGTGTACTGCTCTTATACAGTGTTATTTTGATTATTCTTGTTCCTCCTGGTTCTCTGCTCTCTCCAAGCAGTATAAAAAAAGGTTCAAATTATGCAAAACAAGATTGTTAGGTTTATTGGTCCACGCACCCACATCGGGCAAAATGAATTAAACAAAGTCGGTTTTTTATCTGTATGCGACAGGGTGCAACAACTTAAACTTAACTTGGTTTTTAAGATTTTTAATGGCACCATGTCCCTAGTATCTTATATCAGATTTTACCAGATTGAATAATATTCATCAGCACAGTACCAGGGATAGCCCATTCAACTTTCTTGTTCCTAGAATAAAAGGATCTTCTGAGCATACCTTTTTCTTTACAGGTATTGAACTTTGGAACTCCCTTCCTAATGCGGCAAAGCAAATTAAAACTGTTTCAAGTTTTAAACTGTACGTTAAGAACTATCTAGCCAACAAATCACTTTTAGCGGAGCAATGTCTCTAATTCTTTTATTTTTTTTTTTTTACTGACTCGAGTGCCGGCGTCTTTCACCCAGTGCATTATTTCTGCTAATTTTCCTTTCCTTGTGTAAGTGTTCCTTGTTCCGTCTTTAGGGACCCTAATGGAAAAAAGCTTTTCAACTTTCGTAAGCTTTTTGGGTTATCCCTGGTACTCTGTTTTGTAACTCCTTTTTCTCGTCTTTTATACATATTTTCGTCTGTTTGCCTGTAGTATGTCTTTCTGAATGTCTTTACTTTTGTTTGTGTTTATTGTTTTATTTTGTACTAAACAAAATCAATCAATCAATCAATCAATCAATCAATCAATCAATCAGTCATGACTTTTAAAATATTTATAGTGAGGTACCCGGCCTGCTCAAGCCAATTGTACAGTTCAACAGCAGATTTTTGTGGTCCATGCAATTTTCAATAAATGAAAATAATACAAAAGTTCACATACAGTATGTGCACAATTCACTTATTTCATGGTTTTTCACAACATGGCTACAATCGGATATCTTAGAACCTTGGATGTGTGACCTTTGACCTTATTTATACAATCTGAAGACCTATGATCATGCTGTATCTAATACAAGCTGGGTTACATTATTTTGGTCACTGAAAAAATCTTTACATCTTGACCTCAAATTTTGTGATTCCAGACTAGGAATTTTTTAGTTTTGTAAAGCTACTTGCCAGATGGACTATAATATTGACAGTCACAAGTGAGCACTTAATTACCAGAGTGCAGTTTTACTTCTCACAGGTTGACAGTTGGGGATTTGCTAAAGCCTCAATAAAAGATATCCATAACCTAACTCACTGACAGACCTGTCACATACCCATGTCTCATTCATAAACTTCCTACATTATTTATACAGGAGCATTCTTATCACCCCCAAAATAAACTCAGTCACTAACCACCCTAACATTTTGTGATTGTCACCATACAGTATTACAGTATAGGCCTTCAATTGAATGATATGAATGTTTAAACCCTACCATCTACATGTATTTGGATATTCTCTGAGTGATCAAATGTTAGCCAAGATGGGTGATCTTTGTAAAGCAGAATGGCTGTGCATAGAGACAACACACATTGATACCGGTCTAAAATTACATTCATCAAGTAAAATAGTTTAGACAGAGCTGGCAAGCTAGCTAGTGCTTTCAACTTAAACACAATTGCCCTTGTGAAAAATGATGCCACAGTGCTCAGACAATTTCTGAGACTTGAAGAGGGGATAAAGTACCAGACTTTTTTTTAAGGAATTTGAACCCTGACAGAAAAGGACCTAGATGCTGCTGTTATCTAGAGTTTAACAATGTGCCAGTTCCACTTCAGTGATTAGGACTTTCCCAACCCCCTTGAAGAAATCTGTCTTCCAGAAATGTGTAAAGCCGTAACCAATCACCTGTCTCGAATAAAGCTCACCTGTTGGACAACTAAACTTATACCAGCATTCAACTTTGAGTAAAAGGTTGATTTTAAATAGCTTACAGAGCAAATGAAGTCACCCAAATTCACATACCCAGTAAAAATACATGATTAAACTTCTTTATCATGTAACAGTCTTTAGTTGATAAATTTGTAAATAATGTAACCAGCCTATACCAACATGTATGCTGTGATAACATCTTTGTGAACATTGTAAAATTTCATTCAAGATACAAAGGTGCAACTATGTGAGGAAAGTATGTAATCAGATCTAGTTCAACTGACATTAAGACTATGGTGACTGCTTAAATCCTTTCTAAACACTTGGAGGAAGCTAGCTAAATTTCCAGAGGAAACTGACCTGCACATGATCCATACCAAATGTATCCAGTGTAATGACTTCATCCCAACAGACTTAAAAACCACACAGACAATCAGTATCCTGGTATACAAAGCCAGGGGAAAAAAGGATAAATTTAATAGCCCCCAGTTTAGACCATTTCCTTTAACATTATACTATTTCATGAAAGCTATTGTACACTATAGACCTACTATGTAATTATGCCTATTATGACATACGTATGCAAAAAACTTGTAAAGATCTATACTTGTAAGATGAGTGAGAGGAGATATGAAGTATGCAGGGGATGAGTCATATGACAGCTGCTTAATTACTTGATGACACTCAGTCCCACATTCTGAGCATTGTTACTGTACTTGTCCTTTAAGAAAAGTTACCAACAAAACCAGTATGTATGTATATTAAACAAGGCTTTCATTCTGTCTCAATTTATAAGAACTGTTACAACTCTTCATTTTCCCAATCATTGCAATTTATCTCATAAATTAATTTACATTATTGTAATCTTCAGTGTGGGTGCCAGGCAGCAACCATAAGGGTTCACTTCCTTTTCCCTCCCTCCTCCCTCCCTTCTCCCTCCCCTCTCCCTCCCCTCTCCCACCTTTCTCCCTCTTTCCCTCCCTCCCTCCCTCTCTCCCTCCCTCCTCCTTTCTTCTTCCCTCCTTCCCTCCCTCCTCTCCCTCATAGCAGTCAGGAAAATGGGTAAAGACTGGGCACAGGCTAAGATCCCTGACCATGGATGTGTGTACAGTAACATAGCTAACCTGAAAACTTACAACCATCGGCTACAATAGTATTTCATGCTTTACAAAGGTGAATACAGGACAAGCCCAAATTGAGATTTCCTTGCCAACCACTTTCCAAAAATACATTCTTGTTATACCTACATCCACACTGACAATGTAGGCTACTTGAGATGCAAATTGCAATGGAAACCTGAGGCTAAATGTACACTCTTTTTTTTTCTTTCCTTGAAAATTAAAAAAAAAAAAAAAAAGATCATTGATTAGGAAACTTGGAGAACTCATTTATGTAACAGACAGACTGGCTGTTAATGTTTGTTTATGCAGAGTGCCTCTTCACAGTAAACTCTTCCCTTCAGTAGAAAAGAAACAACAGATTAATTACTTCCAACAACACAAGACAAAAACAAAACATAAATTCTGTGACATACTGAACACAGAGCCTTAGAATGACTGACAAAATAGATCTATATTTTACTCTTAGTTTGACAAGGACAATCTATCCTTTTGATGCAATCAGTAACAGTCTCTTTTAAACCCTAAGAGCAGTACAGAAGTACTGTATACATGTATACACATTATACAGTTCATCTTTTTCTTTGGCAAAGTGACTCAATCGTGCCACCTCTTTACCTAAACATAGGCTATGCAACCAAACTCACAGCAATAACCATTTTTGCAATTAGTTGATTGCACATGTATGTGCATATCTTAAAAATCTTGGGATAAACAATGACACGGCCATACCCAACAACTTAACACATGCAAAGAAACTGAGTGTATTTCAGAAGATGTTCAAACTATTTCTTTTTAGATCGAACCAGGAAGTGCAGAGGGTTGACACTGATGGTTTTGTGTCTTGAACAGCATGAACACTGTTTTTTTAGACTTAAAAAGGTGTCATTTAATCTGTCACAGATTATGTGCACTCTTCATACTATATGCTATGCACAGTTGTTTATTTGCCATGCATCCCACAATTCATGGCAGGAATTATAAATTTTACAAAAAAGGCTTCAACAATTCCAGGACTGGAAGGTCCAGGGTTCGATTCCTAGTTAGGCATGACAGACTAGTTGTGACTTAAAACATTTAAGCTAATGGCTAAACCACAGGTTGATGTTAGGACTGAAGATTATATTTTCTGCAGGTTTGGAGTTAATTTTTTTTTTCCCCTGTAGAGGGGTCCACTGTCCGTACAAAGGGGAATTTTTGGATTTCACCTGAAAAAATTGCCCCAATCAGAAGTCTTGTACAGTACATTTGAAGGCCAACTTTGTAAGTGTAGACTTCCTGCCTATTTTCCAAACTGAAGGCTAAGCCAGATGTGTTGTGAAATATAGCAGTGGTCCACAAATTTTGTGTGGTGGCACCACAGATATCATGTATGGTAGACTGAGAATCAGGTGACTAGTAGTGTTGCCACACTTCAAACAAATCAAGGCTAATTACCAAGATAGCCACTGTATTACTTGATGTGGCTGCTTTTACCCTTTACACCTCCATCGTACTGTAGCCTTTTTGCTGTCTATAAATTTTCACATTGACAGAGAATGTCATCTCTCATGCTCTGACAATAGACCTTGCATATGACGTTACAGAACAGAAAGTGCGCCCTCCAATGGAGACAAGCGTGTATCATTTCAACTCACACCAACAAATTCAGACAGCTGATTTGTGAACTGGTCGGATACGCCCTGTCTTCCGTGTACATGTGAGTCTACACGTATGTAGTGCGTGCAGAGTGCTTCATTGTTTAACTCGAAAATGAAGTTACGTGACGTCAATGCAAACGGTCTTGACACAATTTCTCGTACCAAACTTGGTTCATCAGCATTCCTGCACATGTACCTGAAGACAGTACTCATACTTTGACATTACACTCCTTCCTCAGGTGACACAAAGAAGTTGTCCCTGTAAGCCCATAACTTTAATATCAAATGCTTTGGGAATCTATATAAAACGTTCTTTAATGGAAAACGGACACGTACTTGTAATTGCATATCTTTTCCTTAATTTATGCATTTTCCTTTCAAATTGATGAGTGTCAACTTTTTATACCCAACTTACAATTTTAGCAGGGATGTAGCTACAGTGGGCGGTGCTGGGCGGTGACACCCAGCACTCGATATTCCCGCCCGGCACTCCAGGCAAACACACGTCTCCCCGCCCACCACAAATCTGCCTACCCAGACCTAAAACTAGCCTTAAATTCACTCCCTAAAGTAAAATGAGGGAAAAATGAAAAGTTAATGGCTGAAAAATTTGGAAGATGCCATGGGGTGGGGTGAGGTGCTTTCCACAGATAGGACAATTACCCGGCACTCAAATTTGGCCAGCTACATCCCTGAATTTTAGCAAACTACATCTGACAGTGTACTTCATGGTTCATGCACACATAACTACAGAGCCTGTCTGTTTATAACATGCAGCTTTTATTCTGATTGTTCTGCTCAACTTCAGTAATACCAGAGCCATAGAGAGAGGCGAAGAGCCAAGCTGTATTTCTATGCTTCGACTGTACTTTTATCACACTGGATTATCGCAGGGTTTTATTTTTACTAAAAATGTTCTGAGAAATCTCACTTTTTTCAGGTCTGTAGACTCTCTAGAAAATCAGTGAATGCATCATCAGCCTGCACAGTGTACAGGTAAATGGCCGCACAATGTGAAAACAGTCTGTAATTTACTGCAGAGTCTAGATTCCAACCATTTCATTTTCATGTCATACCTCTACTAAAATAATTTTTTATTTCATTTTAGGCAAAAAGATATACCATGTTAGAACCTGAATAAGATCTGTTTCATGATTTTGGCCACATTTTGCCAGGTTTACACTGTTTTTGCATTAAGTGTACATACACTTGGTATCAAATAGCAACTCCCTGATTTAATGCCAAAAACAGGAAGGAAACTCAAGGAATAATCAAAGGATTATTTTCAGTTTGATGGGAAGCATTGCTGAGTATACTGGCAAGTTGCTAGCCCCACTCTTGGGTATAACCTTTCGAGGGGAACATGCAGGTGTGTAGGTCCTATAATAACTCCATGTCTTAATTGACCTCAAGCAGTGTTATGTATCATTTATAATTCAACCATCCACCTTCCCAGTAAAATAAAGTGCTTGCTATCCATCTACAGTGTAAGTTAATTTCATTCAGACATTACTATTTGTAGTTATCAAGTGTTTCGAAAGGAAGATAACGTAGTCATCAAATAGTCCCTTTGTGCTTGGTTGGCCATCTATAACTTCTTACTTATTTCTCAGTATAGTGGACAAGTTTGAAATATTCAGATAAGCTCCCTCAATGAAACTCATGTACTTCAAGTAGCTGCTTAGGCCTATTAGCATTTATGGCATTGTAATTTGCTTCTCTGTTGTGTCAAACTGAAGTTTCTGACATGATGAAAGAAGTTGCTTGTTCACTTCATTCCCTGCTCTTTCTTAAGTGTAACAGATATGTATAACCTGTCAACTTGGTGTTTGCACTTTCGTATTTAGAACTCTCACAAAAATGCAATTTTATTAATCCTTATTTTTGTAACTTTTTTGTAAACTTTGCTTGATATTCTAGTCATTTTGCAAAACGACTTTAATTTTCAGTCTATTCCTGTTGGCATGTAGTTGCTTTGTTTGTGGTTACACTTTACTTTGTCTCAAGGTTGTATCATGTTTATTGAAAAGGTATGGGCCCTTGAATATGGTGGTCCCGAGACAGACTGAAAGACTTCTAGCCATCAAAGGGTCTGGCTACCCAACTTCAGGAATTAAGAACTCAAAAAGTACAAGCCATAGAGAACTCAAATTTGTTCTGACTTTTCACATGATCTCTTGAGCATGAGTGCAAGCAAAAACATATCTAATTAAATGTTTATATCTTGCCATAGGATCCACAGTACCTCATTCCAATGGGCCAGATGTGCCATATTCATCCTCTTACCTGACCATGAAGGAGGTACACAAGGTATATGAGATTTCGTGAGCATTAAAATCAGACTTGTCTCCTTCCTTGATGAAAATTTCAAATGTGTGGATAATTGCCCACAGGGTCAACAACCTCTCCAAGCGAGGGCCCCTTTTTTGAGAATTTTCCCTGGGACCAAGTTTAGACCTCTGCTAAATCTTTATTTGTACATTAATCTGATAATGCTTGCCCCCGCTTATTAGTCAAGTGAGCAAACAATAATGGCGTATAATATTAAGGCCCTCTGGATCATCGATAGTGGGACCAGGTGGCCTCAAAAATTGAAAATGCATCTGAAAGTGAAAAGTTGCATTTGGGAGGCCCATATATCCAAAATTATGCCAGTTACTGCTGATCTGAAACCATAAATTCTGATTAATGGCACCCTAGGCCTTCTGAACCCTCAACTACATCCCGGGTTGAATATCCTATGCCTATTCCTAACACAAAAAGGTGATGTCTGCTCCCCGGCTGCAGCTGCATGGTCCGTGACTGCAAACATTACTTGACAGGAAATAAAAACTTCCATCAACTTGTCCTTCATTGTCACTACGTTATGGACAAGTTACTGCATGGGCATTCTCATGTTATAAAAATGTTAGGCCTACCACCTCCAGTCGACTGGCATCCTACTATACTACTCTGATAATATTGCAACTCTACGTTACTCAATAATACATTTGACGCTGCTTACTGTAGACCTTGGGTCTACGTTTGGCTAGGTAGCAGACCTCTACTGCTTTAAGTAGGCTAAGCCTATAACGTTAGGCCAAATTAACTTTGGCAGCATAGGGGCCAAGGCTAGGCCTCCATAGGCGACATGTATAGCCTCTGTGCGTAAGTCGGTGAAAGCCACCGGTATTCGGTTAAGATAAATAGGGCCTATAGCCTATACTCACCTCAGAGCTTGTGATAAAACATTTTTTTGCTTGTTAGCGAGTAACCTTTCGATGACATTTACGTTTCCGACACGTGCTGCTTCTAAAAGTTCATTTTCTTTGCCCATTTTCGCTAGTCAACAAACTTTGTCGCATTTTCTTGTAAACCAACTTCCAGTTCACGAAGTTACTCTTGCTAGGGAGGAGAGTTTAGTAATATTATTGCAGCGTACATACGTACCTACATACAGTACACGTACTGTACAGCATATGAACATGCAGCAAACTGTAACATGCGAGGCATTCACCTAAATGTACGTCTATGTCGCAAACATGTTTACAAAGCCATCGAGGACGCTCTTCTGCAATAAGTTCCAGAGCGCTCTGATAAGTTGAAAGATATACGCAATATCGGGGTGCAAATATATGCTAATCACTGTTCAGTCCTTTCATAAAACAAATCAGGTACTCAGGAGTAATGTTCTACCTTGTAATGCTACTTGTTTTTTTTTCTTCGGAAAGTTGTTAAATCAAACAAGTAATCACTCCTCAACATATTCTGTTTACAAGAAGAATCATATCCAGTGGTGCCAGGACGGGGGGGGGGGGGTGCTCCAATCGATTTCTGAAAAAAATTCTGAATATTTTAAAATGATCCCAACAGGCGTTTCAGCTATAGATTTCTGTAGGGGAGGGTAAGGTGTGTTTTCGACAGAATGATGGGTCTATTTTAATCATTTTCTATCACAAATGTTTCTCAAACTATCAGAATTTTTGCAAATTCTTCGCAAAATTTTCGAGCCCTCCCCATGCTTCAAACCATACCTCAATGTTGTTCTTATTATCAATATCTTCCGATAGCAACTTTCGGAGAAGCACGGCAGAAAAAAGTTGGAAGCTATTTACGAATTACCAGGTAAAAGACTGGCTCTCTGAGTGGCATGTAGGTTTGTTGGGGTTTGTTGGGTGTCTCGATGCAGATTTTGAATGAAGGTTTTGTCATGGAAATCTTATTTAATGAAAACTTTTAGCGCGCTTCGCGCCGCATTCGTCACGGTTTGCACTCCATCTTATGACCATTAAGGCCATGGAACTATTTTGATCACAACCCTTTCCGAAAAACAGAGATACATCTCTAAACGTCTGTAGGGGCCTCGTATCAATAGGCCTTATGTGATCTTTCAATCTAATTTATAGCATGATGTGGAAAGTTGAAAGTACGTATTTGACTTTATACATTTTTCAAAAAAGTTTACCGAGCGCTTCGTGCGCAGCCACGATCGTTATACACTTACTACAAAAAAGGATTCTGCAAAGCTCTGGTAGCTTCATCCCTTTTGCTATTCCTATCAGAGATGTCTAATATTACCTCTCTGCAACTACACCGTCTCCCTCCCTTCCATTCCTGGCATTACTGGAAGCTCTCCGTCTGGATTTTCGTTCAAAATTAGTAACAATACGATAGTTGTAAAGTGCTCGGCGTTATACTCTATAGTATCATTTGGATGTCAGGTAATAAGGATCATGTCACTGCCCCATTTTATATAATTAATCCGGAGCTTCAGGTATCTGCCAACCTTAGATGCCCTTTTATAATGCACAACGAAGGAAAGGGCTATTTTCGTAATACAGTAGTCCAAGAATGTTTCTGTGGAATCCAAACACGTATTTTTGCATAAAAATTTCCCCAAATGGCAGTAAAGTTTCCAAAAGGGGGGCCTCAGGATTTTTTATTTGACAACGTATCCTTCTCTCTCCACTTTAATGACCCCACCAAAAATTAGAATTTACTAAATTATGGGCATTTTCCAGCAATATATGATCAGTTCCAAAAATGTCCCAAAGATAGCACCATTTGCATCTAAGCAACCTTGGTTTAACAAAAATTTCTAAAGGGGGAGGACAGCCCCCTTAGACCCTTCCCGAGGACGGTACCTATATGTAGTGACAAAGGAATGATCCTTACTCGCTGTGTACAGGAACGCATGAAGGGGTGCAATTTACGCAGACTTGGGGTTAACTGAGGTGGTACATCATCTATGGCGCCCACCCCCATCATCAAATCCTGGCGGCGCCACTGAAAATATCGCATTCCAAATAGAACCTTAATAATGAAAGAAACATCATTGATTTTAAGTCGAGTCCATAGACCTATTATATATTTGTAAGTCAGTTATTAAAGAGTTAATCAACGCTGGACATTGCATTAAAATGGTCTAACTGATTCTTCTTATCTGTTTAGTGCTCATCCGATGGGTTTTAAGATAACCAAATGCTTCATTCAAATGGTTTTAATTCTTTAAATACCTCAGGGCTTCCGGGGCGTTGCCCCCTGACCCTATGGGGGCTAAGGCGGACCCCCGGACAACAAGTTGTAACGCCTTCAAAAGAGCTCTTGGACCTCCCGCGGCGACTTCGCCTCCGTTTGCAATTCCACCCAGGTTTGCATCCCCATGCACTAACAGACAACAAATCCCGCCCTGGATACTTTGTTAATTGCGCACGAAAATTGTTTCAGTGGCTGTTTAATCGTGTCATATTTTCTCGGGATTGCTTTCAATAAATATGTGGTTATTTGCAAACACAACTTTTCTTTCGTTTAGTCTTTTTTTTTAAATTCTTGTTGTGTATAGCAGCGTTAACCAACGGTGGACCTGTGAAAATACAGCACTCCGAGGTTTATGATCATCGCTGGGTGCACTCGGACTTCGTGCGCGCTCTCGGCGTGCATCGCTTGCATTAACCCCCGATCGTGTATTATATCCTCTCCTTAATAATAGCCCCAATCAAAACAGTAGGTCATTTTTGTGATGAAGGGTGTTTGGCCTGTGGGTGGTTACGAAATAATAGAAAAGTTTGTACGAACTATTGAACACGCAAGACGTTCTAGCGGAAGAAATCACGAAACAAAATCAGAAACGGGTGGGTGCGAAGCCCGCCGAAAATACAGCATTTTATTGAAGTCTATTATTTTTCTTTATTTTTGTAATGCAATATTACCCATTATACATCAGCTTGAGACTCTTTTACTATCCCCAGCCTTCTATTCTTTCTTTTGTGTTAATTTTTATCGATTGTCAGCAGCAAAGTACCCCTCAAGCTTTCCATTACTGTGAAAAATGAGATAGTGTCGAAAATACAGATTAAAGCAGAATTTTGCAAGGACGATGAAAGGTTGAGGGTGATGGTGTGTAATGCACCCCCCCCCCAAAAAAAACAGATGTTATAATGGGAGTACAACCAGAGACACAACCATGGGCGCCCGCAGCAAAAACTCCTAGGGAAGGGAGTTTTATTGGAGGCTGCATCTTCGTATAGGTGTGGCCGGAGAAGTCTGTAACCGCGAGTGCCGAAGGCGCGAAGCCGAAGGCAGGGGACGGAGGGTTCTCTTAAATAATTTTTCTTAAACTTGATGGTTTTTGCGGCCATTTTGGATCATTTCTAAAGAAACTCCCCTGTCCCGACGTATAATTTGAAATGCTAATAAAATAGTTTTCTTATCGTGGTTTTATATTTGAGGAGTTGTAATGGTTTGAATTAGTAATTTACTCAAGCACTGATCTAGTACAGGAAGTAAAAACGAGACAAATCCACAAACGTTTGTTACGAACAGCAGCACTGGCGAAACATCTACTTCTATTGAGCTCACACCAAAGTAAGCTGAAAAATGATTCAGAACCGCGCTTCATGGGTAGATGGATTACATATGGGTAGATTTCTGAACTGAGCACTCAACGGATTATGTATGGTACGTGTAATGACTTGCATTTAGAGTTCTGAGTGACCTTCATTTCAGAGCTTCACGTCATAAAAGTATGGCAGGGAGTCAACACCCACATGTTTTGAAAGAATATTCAAATAACGTACCTAACAAAGTTTTCGAAAACAGTTGCCCCTTGCCCCCCTACCTTTGAGCTCCGTAACCGCAATAATTAGTATTAAGTACAAGTGCGGGCAAAGCGCGCCAAGAAAAATTCTGGAATTGTTATGATGTTTAAAAATGTTCCAGCATTTTACCTTGCAAAATTCACCTAATATTAAAAGTCCCGTCCCATTTTTTTCTGGTCGCTCATTTTTTATTAGTATTTATTATTTATTTCTTAAGGTCTGGAAAAAGGTGGAGGCAAGTGCCCCCCTTCCCCGCCTATGACATGGGCTGGACTTGTTGCCTGAAAGTGGGGGGGGGGGCAAACCCCGCGCGACATACCAAACGGCGGGTCAGGCCCAGGGGGAACGCGAAACGCTCCATTCAAGGTGTGGAGATCCAGGTGACCGCCTAGGGCCCTGGCGGGGTACAGGGACTTGGCCCCGGTGGGGTTCGGGGCAAGGTCCCGAGAGCCCTGGGGAATTTAAAGAATTAAAATCATTAGAATAAAGCATTTGGCTATCTTAAACGCATCGGATGCGCATTAAACAGATCAGAAGAATCACATTTTGACCATTTAAATAATAGCCTCATTCAGAATAACAGGTCATTTTTCATGACTAAGGGGTTGGGCTTGTGTATGGTTATGATGACAGAAGAATGAACAAATATAGAACACGCAAGATGTTCTTTCTACAAGAAGTAAACACGAAACAATAGTTAAAATGGGTGCGCGCGAAGGCGTGAGGAAGAGAACAGTACTTTATTGTAGTCTATTGTTTTTCTTTATTTTTAAAATGTAATATTTTCCATTACAGCAAAGACTCTCCTACTTTCCCCAGCCACCTATTCCTTTATTTTTGTCGATGGTATACGGGACAAAGGGCTCTAAAGTTTTTCCTTAGTCTGAAAAATAAGGTAGTTTCGAAAATACAGGTTAAAGTATAATTTTGTAAGGACGATGAAAGGTTGGGGGTGATGGTGTATTGAACTTTCCAAAATAAATCAAGTGTTGTTATGGGTAGTTCTTACAGAGATATGGCCATGGACGCCAGCAGTAAAAATGCCATGGGAAGCAATTTTCATCAATTTGGAGACTGTATCTTTGCAAGGGGTGGCGGGCGAAGCCTTTAACCGCAAGTGTAGAAGGTTCGAAGCCGGGAGGCCGGGGACTGAGGGTCCACCCGGAGAACTTTTCTTAAATTTGATGTGGAGGAAATGCGTCTGTTAGTTTTAAATGACTGATACTGATCGCTACTGAAACTGATCTCTCCTTTTGCCAATCATAATGGCTGGTAGTTTGCATCTTGCGCTGTTAACGTCTCCTGTCAAATCGAATGTTTGTGCCCCACAAAATTGGAAACTTTGAGACCAAAAGCGTCTACGAACACCATGTAAAAATAATCCCCGATAAGAAGACCATGTAAATATAATCCCTAGTTATGTAAAATGTACAATAACAATTAACCGTCAGGAGATAATTTATAACTTAGCGTTTAGCCTATAGTGTTGAAGTACACGATTTTCTTGCCATGCAAGCGTTTTACTTTTCCTCCTTTTCGTTATTTCACTCTTTACCTTTCATTTTCTTTTCTTTTCTTTTCTTTATTCTTCCTCCTTTTCATTTTGTCTTTCCTTTTTCCCTTTTCCCTTTTCTTTTCATTTTTTTTTTCAAACAGAGGCGTGCGCCCCCATAAATACCCCTGGATACGATCCTCAGCGTATACAGCAGTATGCCCCCAGTCATTCAGCGATGACCTGACTAACTGAAAGAGAAAGTCCATAGATTACTAATCCGGGAATCTTTGTTCGGTTTACAACTATTTCAACAAAACAACACGGTACGTTTTGGTTCTCAAAAAGCAAACCAAAGAATGTTATGCTTGAAGGATTCTATAAATAAAATACGATACCGATACCATAGAACAAAACAGGATCTAACACGCAATAGCCTATGCAAAGAATTTTTAGTTTACTACAATTACTAAGTTAAAACGGTACAACAAATACGGCGCCAATGCTGATAGTTTACTTCAGTTGAGGTTTTCTTCATCGCTGCAGATACTTAGGTTAGACAGAGTAAAAGCTGCCGGCTGAAATATTAATCCAGATCTTCTTCCTATACTGACAACTTTATATTTTGTTTGTTTTCGCTGATTGGTAAGTCACTTATTCATCTCCTACAGGCCTGAGGTTTTATACATTCTAAACCCACTTGAGTCACGAGGTAATTGAACCAATTGTTTTAGTCAAATTGTATCCCGTTTTGGAGCAAACGAAACTTTAGGCTCGACCGGTCATTATTTTAGGGGCGTAGCTAGAATTAAATTTTTTAGGGGTCCTTAATTCGTACACATTTTATTAGGACACAAACAATTTTGGGGGGCATAGCAAACATTAAGGGGGCATAGCAAACATCAGCCCCCCTCCCCCCGTAGCTACGCGCCTGCATTATTTGACCCAATTAACTTTAGTCTTTTCCCTCCAGACCTATTTGGGGTCAAATTGACTCAGGAGTTTCTACAGTGTATCTTTTTTCAACTGACTTTCTTTCGAGCAGGTGTTGGTTTATGGGAGGGACACCCCCCCCCCCCCGCCGAAAGTGGGGGAAAACAAGGAGCAAAGTACAAAAAGCAAAAGGAGGAAAGGGAAGGGAAAACATGAGGAAAAAGTAAACTTCTCCTAAAACAACCTGTGATGTATTTTCGCTAAATTTGGAGTGAATTATTTTCTTCTGAAGGCTCAGATTAGCGTGCTCGTTAGAACCACTAACGATCTAGAGAAGATCGTTAGTGGTTCTAACGAGTAGACCAGACCGAGGGTTACATGGTGCAAACAGCATCTGAGTTGCTTGGAACGGACCCTAATTTACAGAGCAATGGCTGTCAACTTTAGGAATTAGTGCCATGTTTACGGAGATGCGGAAGTGGCACACACGGTAAAAGTAAAACAACAGTGACAAATTTGTCTTGAAGAGTACAATTTTCTGCAAACTAATGGGTTTCGAATGCTGCGTACCCATGGTCTCTCGTTGGTGCACTTTAGTTCGCCATCATGGCCCCCCTGAAAATTCCTGGATCAGAGCCTGGTAGTTAAAGGGAGAATGCAGTCACCCCAATAAAGAATTGTATAGTAGACTATCCCATTTCCTGAATGGATCTTGAGAATCATGTGACAGTATTTTTCTCACTCTATTGTAAAATTTACAAGGAGCAACTGCTTGGTTTATCTTGAATATGCAATATTTATATCCTACAAAATTATGAAAGATACTTGGAAGAGAAATAAGAAGAAATTTTTGACATTTAGCTATTGTTTCAAAATAAGTTTGGGGCGACTGCTTTTGACCTTTAACCGAAGAATTTTCATTTGGTCATAGGTTTAAATACCTGCTCATGAGCAGTACTTAGCACTAGTGAAAGGAGCATGGGTAGCTCCGATTTTTCCCTTCCTTTGTTGTACCAACCTGCATATATAGTACTTAGGTAACCAAATACACACTCTGTAACGTGTTTCCCCCATTTAGCAAGCACACTTATTCATATTTCGGAAGTAAACACATGGCCCTTCATGTTTAGCAATTAAGCACTGTGCGTTTAAAAATGACACACACAATTTACCATAGAACTTGTAGTAATCTTGCACATTGATGTTTACGAAGTGTGGACGAAAACAGTTGAAAAAAATGTTTAATTAAAAAAAAAAACTGTTTTTAGAGTGTGTAAAGCTAAGCTAACCGTTTCAGTTTTAGGAAAAATGTGAAGGAAATATCTTCAAATGATAGCTTCATATTTCGTTTAAGTAAATGTAAAAAAGGTATTATCATCTGGGAGGACAATCCTCCTCCCTAGCTGTCCACCTAGGCCACTGCTTATATCTGGTTGCCATGACGTGAGCGAATAGAGAGTTAGCCCCCCCCCCCCCCATGGGACGTCAGCCTACCTGTGGATAACGTCCTGGCCGAATTTGGTAATCACATTTAGCTGGGTGCACATGATCCAGGCGGAATAAAGTGTTTTAATTAATCAACCACACAACACTGCAACACAGGAAGACCTAGAACTCAGTCCCTGTCCAGTAAGAGCTACAAGGGCTACCAGTAGGCTGCTACCTCTTCAAAGTCATTACACTTTACATGTACGCCACTTAAACCTCTCCCCTATGTATTGTTTTATTTATGCCCGTTAGATTTTCAATTATTAAAATATTACTATTTTTATTAATATTATTATTATTTTTATTATTATTATTATTATTATTATTATTATTATTATTATTATTATTATTATTATTATTATTATTATTATTATTATTATTATTATTATTATTATTATATTATTATTATTATTATTATTATTATTATTATATTATTATTATTATTTATTATTATTATTATTATTATTATTATTATTATTATTATTATTATTATTATTTATATTATTATTATTATTATTATTATTATTATTATTATTTTATTATTATTATTATTATTATTATTATTATTATTATTATTATTATTATTATTATTATTATTATTATTATTATTATTATTATTATTATTATTATTATTATTATTATTATTATTATTATTATTATTATTATTATTATTATTATTATTATTATTATTATTATTATTATTACTATTTTTATTAATATTATTATTATTTTTATTTTATTTTTATTTGTTTTATTTGTTAAGGTCCTCGACCAACTGAATGGCCATTGAATTGAAATGTTGCAGCCACGTGTTAAAATGTTTCCCTAGAGGAGTGTTAGCTTTTTCAATTTCTGCCTATGGCCCCGGTGTCTCTGTCGTAACTGCCACCCCATCCCCCGCGTTCTATTTCCAAAGAGTCAAAAGTACTGAGTATTTTAAAAAACTTTCCCGTATAGAAACTTTCAGAGGAATACGTAACTAACATGGCCTCTCACGTAACGCAGTTTCTACCGTGTAACGTTACAGGTACTTGTAATTTGTACCCAATTTTTTGGTGTGTGTTTCTCGGCAATCTAGCCATTACAAGCAAATCTTTTAAACTGAAGGGTTGCCTGTAAATGACTTTTGGTGCGACTCAAAAATCTTGCACATTTTGTCGGACAATGAAAGAATATGGAAATGTTTATTAACGATTTCTTGTAAAGAGGTAATTAAGCGAAGATTTCGAGTACCAACAAAGGGGGCCTTGTGTGCTGTCGAGACGCTCTTAGTTCAAATAGTTTTCAAAAAGAAGTAAGGGAGAATATTTTAACCTTCTCGATCTCAATCTTGATATCCTCTGTAGGATAACCTCTTTTACTTTAATTGTTTTCTAAAGTTTTAAAGTTTTCGTTGCAATTATCCTCATTGGAACAAAGTGTTTCTATACGGAGAGACTGACAGAAAGGAATATCGTGTTTAACGATGAAGAATGTGATAAACGATCCTTGCAACGAAGGGTTTGGTAAAGAGTTAAGAATTAATACGGCCTCCTTTAAGGATAATTTCTAATCCGATGCACCTTTCTGTGTGCTTGATTGGGCCACGATTTTGCAATGTATGGAATAATCAACACCATCCTGTTTGGACTACTTTTCGTTCTAAATTAGGAATTAAATGGATGCTTCAGCAATCTCTTACAACCTAAAAAGATGTATTCTATTGATACCCACTAGCGCCTCGCCATAGGGGCACTGGGGGGCACTTGCCCCCCAAAAGTTTGCAAAGCATGGTCTTCAATTTTCAAAAATAAAAATAAATAAAAAAAACATGTACCGGTAATTCGAGATGGGTTAGGCCCTCCCTTTTCCTTGAGTGGGCTTAAAATTGAAGAAGTGAATAACTTTCCAATGCAATGCGAAGGTTAAACATCAACAAAGTGCTTTCAAAACATTTTTTCGGCGCGCTTCGCGCGCGTTTTCTCAGTTGCTTATTTGTAATCTGATTAGCTTAGGCATCATAATGTCATTTACAGAGTGTAACGGTAATATTGGAGTTAAATGCCCATAGTTTTGCAGACACTTCAGAGCTATCGGGGTCATTAGATACACAACCCATTAGCCTTGTTGATTATCATCCACGACTAAAATCAGTTTTGCCAGGGTGTCACCTGGCCAGATTAGCGTAGGTATCTGTCTACAAAAAGTTGTAACGGGCATGTAGTCTAAAAGTATTGTGTCTCCCATAGATAGAGAGGTTTCCCTTCCCTTGTCCAAATTGACAGCGTCGTTGGCCCACGAGCGGTGTTATGACTGTCAAATGGCCTGTTATAAACAAAAGGTTCTCCACCTCTGTGCTAAAGTATACCGTTTTAATTGATTTAAAATAAACACACCAAACAGTCAATCTAAGCTGAATGTGATGAGACTTTTGACTAGTGGCCTAGCTATTTGTATATAGGATGAGACGTCGTTCTGAGTTAGGGGAATTCCTCCCCCCCCCCCCCCTTTAAAAAAATTCGATTCGGAACGGTACTGAGATCCAAAATACTTAGTGCTATTATTTCATCGTTTTCAAGTTTCTTCATGCTCGAAATTTTCGTTAGTTTAAGAAAAAAATCCAGAAAACCAACATTTTATGGCTTCTTGGCAAAGCTGAAACATATTGTGACACAATGAAAGAAACAATAAAATATTTCAAGGTGGGGCTAATTTTATACAAATGGATCAAGCCACTTTGCCCATTTCACCTGCCTCTTACTCCACCCCTATGGTAGTAAGGTAGCGATCGGTTGATATGGTTGTATTTATTTTAAAAGAAGTCAGCTCACGACTAACTGCCTGAAATGGTTTTTGAAGAGCTTTTGAAAACTACATGGGCATTTCTGTAATACATAATAATAACCATACTCCTATAGGCGTAGGAGGCGGGGGGCTGGGGGGGGGGGCTGCAGCTCCCCCAACAAAATATTTTTGTGAAAATTCGGGCAATATTCTGAGAATTTTTCGGGCACCAACTGAAAGAAAAATAATGCAATAATGTAGCTTAATGGAAATCGATACTTTAAAAACTTTCCTGGTAATTAAAATATAGTGCTGATTTGGATTGCACCATCACCTATATATTCGGTATTAATTCACCAGTGTGTTTTTTAATGGTTAAACTTATATATTACGATCATCAGTGGTGTATTTGAGGAGCCATTAGGCCATTCCTCCGTCACTGACGCCGTTTAATACCTGATACCTAAAATAAAGCACAAAATTTTACTTCAAAGGTAGCATATGTGGCACCAGATTGCATGTAAGGACACCTAATTTTTCAAAAATTTTCAAAGGGTAGGGGGTGTTGCCTATTTTTTCTTTTAGTACCTAAAATACCTACGGTAAATATTTTCACACAAATTTTACTTCAAAGGTAGCACAGGCCTATGTGGCACCAGATTGCATGTATGGACACCTAATTTTTCAAAAAATTTTCAAAGGGGAGGGGGACACCCCCTCATACCCCTCCCCAGGCTGGCGATCACACAACATAGTGCCATATGATATGTACATTAACATTTTGAACGCGCTCTGAGGGCGCGGATATTTTCCTTTCTATTTTTCGGGCAGATCGTTACAGCCCCGCCCCAATCAACTTGGGCCCCTACGCCTATACATACTCCTATTGAGGCTATTTTACTATCCGGATCTGACCATTAATATTGGTGGGGGGTCTTCCGAACCTCTCTGAATACGGACTTGAGTTTTCCCCCCAAACAAAATTTCTTAGAGCCGCCCATATTGATACCACAAAAATTCACTTCTGAAAGATTTACGTCCAAATCATGAATAAATGAAGAAACGACATGGCAATTCCAAAACAAATGCTCAAATTGATTCTTAGTCGATATTTTAAAAAAATGACCTCAATAACTTTGTTCTTCTGTTGGAAAGTTTAGGTAGAATTATTGTTGCCAAAGCCCAATGCAACCTCAAACGTAATCCTTCGTCCCTACTAATTATCTCTCAGCGTTATTAAAGAGTTAGCCCGAGTTATGCTGTAATATTAAAACAGTTGTCAACCCGTAATTTTGTGGTGTGTTTAAATTATAGTGTGCTCTCTAAAGTCATTTAAAGAGCTTTATTCTTAGAGCTACAATCTGTAACTAGCCTATAGCTTCAGGGGCTTTACCTTTGCCCCTGGACCCTGCAAGGGTCCCTACTGCGGGTGCAATGACCCTGCACCCCCATAAAAGCGTTCCAGGCTACCACGACGCCGTTTGCGTCTAACCAAGTCCATGTCAGTGTGCCTCTCGTGGACAACTATGCTCTCATCTCCCTCCCACTCCCCAAAGTCTAGAGAGTAAGATAAATTACACTCAGAATTGATTTTAACTACCACACACCCCCAGAAAAACTCGTTAACCACTCTCTATAAGTACAGACACACCCTACGATAGATCTCTTATGCGTCTATTCAAGCAGGTCCCCATGCACACCACGCACTGTTTTGGTGCGTTTGCTGTTCCTTTACAGGTCATGAGTTTGCTTCCTGTGGGACATTTTTTGTTTCAACTGCATGCGCTTTCCAAATAAGACCTTCTTTGATTGACAACAGGCGAATATGATGGTCATTTTAGTGTGAACATCTTAACTACGAATCGATATGACATCCCAATGACAAACAAGTGAGATTTCACTCAATAGGGGCCCAAACCTACTTCTAATTACTAACACAAATTTCGATGCGACCAAGTGTATCCACGCCGCACTCATCACTCTGTCGACTGATTTACCTCTAAGACAATTATTAATGTAGAGCATATTCTCAGCTAACTGAGTTAATCAAAGAAAAGCAAATAGCAATTAAGCAATTACGTAATCACTTTCGAAAGAATAACATTGCCACTGGTTGGCCCGCATGGCTGAGTCACGACTCATTTCTATGGTCTCTGTGTCTTTTATCAGGCTGTTGGTAAAGTATCTTTATTACTGGGCAGGTATCCGTGGTCACTGGAAACATGAAGGATAAGAAGCTTAATGAAGATGGTTCCTCTTCTGATGATTCATCCTCGTCATCATCATCATCAGATGAAGAAAGAAGTAAAACAAAGGTATCATGATAACGTTTGGTTTTATTTAATTAGTAGTTTCTCGTAATAAGAACACAGAAACAAAACTGGAAAGATACTGTGAAATGATTAGGCGTACTGTGAAATGATTAGGCCTACACTATTTAACATAGAACCCCTAGTTAAGTAATAACCAAAAAGGGACTAACTTGAGAAAGTTGAAAACTTTTTTGTTTTATTGTTTAAACATGAATAGATTAGAAAAAATATTCAATGTAATAGGAAAATCATTAAAAAAAGAACTATAAATCAGATAACTGAAAGCAACTTGTCCAGAAAAGGGATTTAAAAGCAATTAATCTTCCTTTAAAATGCAGTTTTAATCTTTCCTTCCAAATAGTTCATCTCATAGATTGAATTTTGTTCCATTGTTGAATAATGAACGAAAAGTAATGATATAGACCAAAAGAAAAACTGGAGTGCTTTTTCATATAACAAGGTAATGATTTTGAAATTTATCCCGACCACGGCTTGGCCTTTACATTGCATGCTTTCTTCATTTTCTTAACTCTTCTTGATGCACAATTTGTGCTTATATCTTCATTCCTCAATTAAAGTGAAACAGAAGAATTGGTTCAATAATTGCAATTTTCCAAAGTGCAACCTTACGCTTGAATCGATCATTGCCCATCTCTGCATTCGTACGTTGCACTGGGACCTAGAATGTCACTAGGGACAATGGTCCCAAACTCCCATTCAGATAAAATAGTGCATAGTCAAAGAAGCCGAAGGCACTGTCCCGCTAGAGACTACTCTCTACATTCTTGAGTGTTCCTTGCAAGAGAAAGATTAGTTAGAATATGTCATCACTAGTTTCTATAACTTTCAATTATTAGGCTTATAATGCCGTCAACTGAAAGCCAGTGAAAACATTGTTTCGGACCGTCGTTCTGGGGCCCCTTTGGGGAACTTTTGGATATTTGCAATGTGGTGCGACATATAGAAAAATTACAGCAGGTTTTGACATTTTTTTCTGACGGAACTAAATTATAAGGGGTTTTTGTCCTTGAATTGTGGTGAAGTATACTTCCGTTCCACCTCACTTAAGACTGGGGGAAATTCCAAAGCTCCGCCCTTCCTACGCCCAAGCACTGCTGTGTTCGTAGGCGGATATTGTCTATAGCTTTCTCCACATTCTACGTGAGTTAGCTTCCTTTCCGAATCCAACTCACAAGTATTACCGGAAATAAAGTTAACATAACATACCAAACTTTATGTAGGGGTGTAATAACATTCAACTTGAAAAACCCTTATTCCCCTCCCCCAATTTCAGACATTTACTCCTGCCCTGGTCATTGTCATCATTTGTGCAGAAAGTGAAAAGTTACTTAAAATATCATGATTTCCATGCAAATTTCTCCAAGTTGGTAGGAAAAATACTAGATGGTTATCGCTAGACATCAGGTAGCATAGTCTGTCGATGGAACGCCCTGCCAGATGGTTAGATGAGGTTTAACGTCCCAGTTTCCAACAAATTGGTTCGAGTCGAGACGACCACGGCCTTTTTTTCCAGTTGAGGATCACTGGCTTGTTTTCCGAGGATGTGACAAAATTATTTTCAATATTCCAGTTGCAACCATACTTCGTGAAGTTTACTTATCAGAGAGATCCCATGAATGATATAATTGTACACTTAAGCATAGGCGCAGGAAACTGTTCTCATCCGATCGGTGAGGGGGAGGGGGGGGGTAGACGTTGTTTCGGACCGTCGTCCCGGGGCCCCTTTGGTCAACTTTTGGATATTTGAGGATCCTTAAATGCAATGTGGTGCGACATAGCCTATAGAAAAATTACGGCAAGTTTTTGACATTTTTTACAGATGGAACTAAATTATAAGGGGCTTTTGTCCTCGAATTATGAAGAAGTATACTTATGTTCCACCGCACTTTTAACTGGGGGAAATTCCAAAGCTCCCCCTTCCTACTCCCAAGCACTGCTGTGTTCGCGGGCGGCTATTGTCTAGCTTTCTCCACATTTTTCGTGAGTAGTTTCCTTTCCGAATCAAACTCACAAGTATTACCGGAAATAAAATTAACATAACGCACCAAACTTTATGTAGGGGTGTAATAACATTTAAAAACCCTTATTCCCCTCCCCCAATTTCAGACATTTACTCCTACCCTGTTCATTGTCATCAT
The DNA here is from genome assembly GCA_029531755.1 of Holothuria leucospilota. NCBI lineage: Eukaryota > Metazoa > Echinodermata > Holothuroidea > Aspidochirotida > Holothuriidae > Holothuria > Holothuria leucospilota. Next base: position 14,869,076 of record CM055979.1, read on the forward strand.
TTGTGCAGAAAGTGAAAAGTTACTTAAAATATCATGATTTCCATGCAAATTTTTCCAAGTTGGTAGTAAAAAATACTAGATGGTTATAGCTAGACATCAGGTAGCATAGTTTGTCATTGGGACGCCCCTGCCAAAAGCTATCAATCTAGCTAAAAATCCAGGAGCTTCCAGCCGAACCCTCACTGCGGTGTTGCCTCTGGGTCCCACCATGACTGCCGGCACATAAGCAAGTGTGTAGGCCTAAGCAATGCTGACTATTCGTGTGTGCATTCTTAGTCGTAACTTAAAGGTATACGATGTTATACGACCGGGTTTTGTGTGCTGCCCTCAGTTATGAAGCTGGCTCTCTAGTATTTTCTTTCCTTTACAGGAGCAACTCTCTGAAACAATGAATCCGGATAAATCTGTCACATTTACATATTTTTCACCTCAGTAAAGTAGAAGAAGTAGTATTACGTTAGTGAAAGATCAAATGTTTTGACGGGGCGGATTCAAGGGGTCAGCCACCTCCCTTCCCTTCCAGGCCAGTACCCCTTAAACCTGAAACAGGAAAGGGAAGGAAAAATGTCAAATTAAAGATAAAGAGGGAGCGGGAGAGAAAGGAGAACTGAATCACAACATGTTTAATGCATTGTTTCGGCAGGGTTGGGCTTAGGTTTATTTATTTGAATAGAAGCTTCCAGTAGTAACTACCCTCAATAAAAAAAAATATGGAGACATGATTGCAGACCAGACTGTGGGCCATAACGGGCAGAGATTCAATTCAATATACTTTATTCCAATCAATGCACAAATGCATCAATGCACAAAATTACAGATGACAATTATCGTAGGTTTTGCTCCAGTTGCAACAACCTAGATGCGCCTTTCTGCTTTGATATGGCAATTGATAGAGAGGGCCGCACTTTGCATAACCGAGGACAGGCTACCATTAATTTTGAAGCATGAAAAAATCGCCCCTCTTCCATTAATAAATATAAAAGAATCCTTCTCTTATTTAAAGCACTGACTCGACTTTTTATTAACGTATATAAATATTTGCTATCTATTGTTTTGTCTGTTTATTATAGCTTTAATTTTTTTACAGGACACAGAGAAAAAGATGAAGAAGCTAAAGATTAAAGACAAAAAGCAGCTGCAAAAGGTAAATATATATCCTCCAACAAAAACAAAGAAATAAAAAAATAACAAAGACATGTTTAATTAACAATATGCGAAGTCGTCTTGGTTGTGTAGTGAAACACTACACTCTCAATATACTACTCCACACTGTAAAACACTTGGGTCAATTTGACCTAAAATTGGGTCAGGAGGGAACCGACCAAAATTATTGGGTCAAAGAATGACCCCAATAAGGCTTCATTTGACCCAAATGGGGTAAAAGTTTGACCCAAAATGTTGGTTCAGTTCCCTCGTGACCCAAGTGTTTTTAGTGGGCAGGACCTTGTTAAACGTACTGAGGAATGTGACTAGTCTCCAAGTTAGAAAACAGTCAAAGTTCCTTAAAAGAGGTTCCGAGTCTAGGGGTTGAACTGATACTAGTACCAGATATTACCCATGCCTGTATTTCAATTCTCAACATCGGCCAATAGGCCTATCGATCTTATATTTCAGGAAAGAGCGAACTGTACACTAAAGCATAGGCTATTGGGCACTAACACTGTATTGTGTCCTTTTCAAACGGACATAAACTCAAACATTTTAAAATAGCGAAACATTTTAATATAGTATCGGTTGGTAGTATCGGCATTGTAGGTATATTTTACCAGTACCGATACAGGACGATAATATCGGCCGATACCGAGAATGCATACCAACAAGAGGCCCAACACTAGTTCTGACACTAGCTAAAAAACCAAAAATCTTTTGACAATTTCTCATGTTCCTTCAATTATTACGTAGCGGAATGACGTCACGACATACACTCAGGGTGAAGAAAAGTTGTTGCTGTAAATTTATTCGGTGGTTGTAGTGACTGGAATCCACTGGCTGATCTGGGTTTACCAATAGGGCTTTTTATGATACCCTTACAGGGTCCTTCATATGGGCGCGATGAACGCCCCGGGTGTAGAAAGATTTTGACCCGAATTTTGAAATCTCGCACGTTTTTTTCTAAACTCACTACACGAGCCGTGTGAATTATTTTGACCTGCTTCTTGGAGAAGAGTCTGATGGGAAGTGTTTCGTTTGCTTCATTTTCGATAAGTAAGGGTCCTTACAGGTAAATGGCTCCGTACTCAGTACAAAATGTCCCATTTGTTGGAGGACGTTTGTCATTAACTAGATGTCTACACACGAAAAAGTTCCATGTTTAAACTCCAACCTCAGAAGCAGTATAGCTGTTTGACATACACATCATGAATTGTGAAAAAAGTTTAAAATCTGTTCTAAACCTTAAAGTTCTTCCCAAAATGTTCTGGCAGGAGTCATTGGTTATTTGAGCAAGAATCGGGAACGATTTGGGCGAGAATTGGGAATAATTTTGGCAAACTTTGAAGATTCTAGCGGGGGGCGGGGGGAGGGGTGTATAAGGCCTAAAGTCAAGGCATGTCACCTTTTTAGCAACTCTCTTCCAAGCTTGGCCGGAAAATGGGGCGGTTGTCATCTAAATTTTCGATTTCCCGAATCTGCCTCAGGCCCACCAAAGTGTCCCTCTTAGATGCAACCTCAACTTTTACCAATTTAACTAACCACAATGGATGGTGATAACACAGAGTTTATACCGACATATTCCTATAGATATCGTTCCTAATTATACATATCCAATTCGACTACTGAAATTTGTCCAGGAAAGGTACTAAATAAAAACATCAACTCACACGTCACTTCCTGTCGTCATCCATTGAAATAGACGTTTCATGCTTTCCCGTTGCTATATGTTGACTTTTAAACAGGAAGGCGGGAACTACCATGGGGGTACTGGGGAAGGTGCCTCTACTTTCAAAAGAGGTGCCATCTTACAAGCAGACATTGCCACTTACAGATTTGAAATGTTCCATTGCAAAGTTTTGCACACTATTTCCGAAAGCTGTACGTTCCACTACTGACCCAAACCGTTGAAATTTGAGGGCAGACTTCAACAAAGAGTCGATGTATACACCACTTACGTCGTTATCAATGGAATGGTATAGGAACAGAATATCAGTGGAGTAGCCAGAGGGGGGGGGGGCAGGGGCAGAGTGGTGCCCCAGGGCTGGCTCGGACTCCAGCCCGGACTCGAGTCCAATTTTTTTGTGGACTCGGACTTGGCTCGGACTCGGGCCTCTCTGGACTCGGACTTGGCTCGGACTCGAACCTCTGAGGACTCGGACTTGAGGCCGAGTCCAGTCGAGTCCACCAGGATAAGGCCTAATTACTTTCACAATTTGCAAAAAGTGCATGTTGACTTTTTGGGTAATCAGGACAATTTATCTACATAGCTTTACCAGAATAATTATAGAGCTCCAAACTTGCACCAATGGCTCTTGCTGTGTACAGTACATGACCATGGAGGTACATGTTGCACAACCAGTAGTATCTATATTACTCCAATCAAAGCTAATTAACAGATTAAATTACAACAACAGTAGTTAGTTCTCAATAGAGTGTGCTTTTGTGTGGAACAATTTTAGCCATACAGGTTTCAGCTAGTCATCTGTTGTGAGCTCCCAGGGCAATCATTTAACCCTATCGTAAGAGAGGTTTCAAGATGCATCTGGACTCGGACTCGGCTCGGACTTGGAGCCTGTGTACTCGGACTTGGCCCGGACTCGAGGTGTTCTGGACTCGGACTTGGCTCGGACTCGGGCCCTTCTGGACTTAGACTCGGCTCGGACTCAAGATGTATGGACTCGACTCCAGCCCTGGAGTGCCCCCCCCCCCCACACACACACACACACAGAAATTTTGGGGACGCAATGAGCGATGTTGAAAAAATGAAGGAAAGCAAAAAAAAAAAAAAAATGAAATAAAAAACGGCGAGAAGAGGGAGGGCTGGGAAGTTGGTAGGGCGGAGTGGGAGGGGGTAGGGATCTAGGTCTCGGGGATGAGTAATGACGGTGGAATCCGCAGCAGAACGGACTGCATATTTATTTTATGCAGGACGCATTGGCAATAGGCCCCCGAAAAGTCAATCAAAACCTTGGATATTATTGATGGCATCTCGTCTGGAAACAGTGTTCCGGATTTTGTCTCCTTTTTTCTACAGATTATGCCTTGGGGACTGACTTCTAGCCCTTTTTTCGAACCCTTATCCTGATTTTGAAACAAAATATATAAATCCAGAAAATGTATTGGTTGTCAATGTCATTTTCACTCGGAGGGCGGGCCGCCCCTGCAGGGGTGGCGCCAGGTGGGGACAGGGGGCAGGTGGGCCATGATCCACCGTCGGGGAATTTTTACAGTTTCGTGGGGGAATCTAAGTCGATACGATAAAGCATGCAGTCCCCGAAGGCGACAGTCGCCCCGACGGTTTACCTTTTTTTTTTTTGCTCTCAAGAGGACAACTTCTCTAATAAGGACCCAAAACCAAGTAACATGTAAGCAAAGTACACAGCTTTTGTAGAGGTCATAAATTTCATCCCATATCGCAATGCCTAGTTGCTGTTCTCTAATGTGTGTCATGCTGCACGGTCAGTTGTGATCGAGTCCAGGTGGTTTCGATACAATGTATGTTATCCCCGATACGGTCTTCAACCCCTGCAGTTTTCTTTCTTTCTTTTTGTTCTTAATGATCACATATGTTTTTTGAAGAATGCTACCAAAATTTTCGCGCGCTTCGTGCGCTTTGCAGTTTCACGATTCAGATTCAAAAGAACGATATCAGTGCGCAACTTGGCTCTTGAAATATTAAGTGATATATGCAAAATATGCCCTGCAATATCATGGGATAGTTAGGCTCCTTCAAAGCCCCTTCTCACTATGCACCCCCTCGACATAGTGGGTTGTCGGAACTTTGGGTCGCAGGCATGGCCCGGCCCACGTTCGGGAAAATTCTGTCGCCACCCACGGTCGGTTTCCTTATTTTGGTTTTCAAAAGGATCATTTCTGAGATAAAACCCACAATTTTTGATACGCTTTGCCCACTCTTCCTCGGTTCCGTTACTTATAGCTACATATAGTACAATGCCATCTCATTTCCGTTAAACTAGTTAATGACTGTTCTCTTATATCTGCCGTGAGGTACGGCTAATGACCCGAGGAGGGAAGTAAAATGTAAGTTATGTCTGATAGGGCCCACCTGCCCGAACAATTGACTTATATAAGTATTAAACAGATTCTCTTTAGTGTAGGCTTACCCAAAAAATTTTCACTTCGCGCGCTTTGCAATTTCACAGTTTAAGATTCCGGATAAAAACGGTAAATCTATGTGTCTCTAGTATGTACAAATTTTATGCAATATATGCAATGGCATGGTATAGCACACAGGTTTTCTTCAAATGCCCCCTGACCAACCCCTCGACGGCATCGGGCTGTCGGGGTTTCTGGTCTCTGGCCTCCCCGTTGGGGAGTCTGGCCCCCATCGGGCAAATCCTGGCGCCACCCCTGAGTCCCTCTAAAAACCCCTGTGGAAAACACTGGGATCTAGTATAAAAAGAAGCACCATTTTTCATCTAAGCCCTTCGAGACAGAAAAAAAAATTAAAAGGGGGAGGGGGACACCCTGGTCGGCGTCAAATATCGAACATACTTTGCTAGGCCTGATTTTGGTCACTACCGGGACCAACTGTCTGATGGTGGTCAGGTCGGGAGCATAGTTTTGTAGGTTTTCAGTCGATCCATTGCAGTGTAGCAGTTCCCCGGTTCCTAAGGACGAATTGTACATGACTTGAACAATAACGGAAACGGGCTTGGAATCGCCACAGTTAGTTTGAGAGATTTTGAAATGTCGGCCCACGCAAAATTACAGCCAAGGATGATAAGTTCCTGGGTGGTTTGGGTGCACTATCTTGCATACTAGACTGGTCCCCAGATCAAATCCGGGCGAAACCACTTGGAGAGTTTGTGGGTAGTAAAATTTGCTTGTTCGGCATAGCTGGTCGCAGTGATGCTGAGAAGTTTCAAAATGGTGAATTGAAATTGGGTATATGGTTGTTCGTCTCCTGTAGTTGTCCAGTTCAGGGAGTTGTCGGATTCAGGAAGTCGTCTGCATGCTTTGCGCGACTCGGGTGTCTAGCAGTGGTGTAGAGTAAGAATCCTGTTGGGAAAGTGCTTATATACTGGGAATACACTCACGTCCATCACGGTTGGACGGGGACGTTTATGGCTGTCCTGAAAGCAGGACTGGGAGTAATTAGTGCACCCTTTTCTCGTACCCTCTGAGCACTGATCGAAGTGAGACGGCGAAAATAATGACGATTAATTCAACTTGACTGCATATGTACATTTAACCTGGAGAACTTGTCTTTGACGCTTTATATTGCATCATTTTCCTTCGTCATATGTTGTAAACTCTCGAAAATGTAAAATTTCAGCTCATGTTACCTCAATTTTCTTCAATTCTATTCCAAGCAAACAAGAAACATTGAGAAAAAGAGAGGAAAGAAGACATTACAAGCTTCAATGGAGTCCACATCGAGAACAGCTAGAACTAAAAGGAAAGAACCTGGTAGAGACAGACGACGACGAAAAGATTACAACAGGGATGAGAATGATGAGGAAGATGAAGAAAAGGAGGAAGAAGAAGAAGAAAAGGAAGAGGAGGAAGATCAAGAGGAAGAAGAAGGGGAGGAGGAAGAAGATGACGAAGAAGGAGATGAGGAGGTAGAAGAGGAAGAAGAGGAGGAAAAAGAGGAAGAGGAGGAGGCGGGGGAGGAAGAAGAAGAGGAGTTAGAAGAAGAGGAGGAGGCGGAGGAGGAGGCGGAGGAGGAGGAGGAGGAGGAAGAGGAGGAAGAGGAGGAAGAAGACTAGGCGGAGGAGGAGGACGATGTTTAAGTTACAGGAAATTAATGTACAGAAATGAAACATAGTACTGCCAACTGTTTTATCAATAAGGATATTAGAGTCTGTATCAACAATAAATAAGAGTATGATGGCCGTCCCACTGTCTTTGTCTGTCATTTGAACTTCAGCAATCACCTATTTAAGGAGAAGTTCATCACTTTCTATCACAAGAGGATGTGACTATTCAACAGTATTAAGGCGAAAATAATTTTACACTTAATAATTTGTGATTAAATTTGAAGCAAAACTTTCAAAGCCAATGCCAAGGCATTTAGCGCTCTTCAAAAATGTGAGTTACCGTTGTTGAGTTTATCGCCAAGCTGTTTACAACAATCGAAGTGCACAATGGCTGAGAAAGCGAGTAGTTCAAGTTTATGAGCATGTGTGTGCTTTATTTTGCAGATTTGGATATATGTTGGTTTGGATATATGTTGGTTTAACCAGGGGCGGATCCAGAATTCTACGGGGGGGGGGGGGAACTCGGTAAGGGCAAAGTTTGAACCTACTGAGTGTCAAATATACGAAACCTCCAGGGCTCTAGGGAAAAACTTGAAATTAAAAACTGTTTAATGATATTTTCTGGCATCTGGCAATCAAAACAAGTACTGTACATACAAGCTATGTAGTGTAGCTTTGGATCGTCTCAAAAAGTAAGTGGTTCCAAAAAGGAGGGGACTGGAGCTGGAAAACCTGCCTCGGGATCAGCTCCTGTAAACCATGTGTGTACCTACAATGGGTTGGGGATGCCTCTCATTAAAGAAAGGAACAAGAAAGATAAAAACCATAAAAAGAAAGTGAAAGAAAGAAAAAACAATAATATAAAAAATAGACGTCTAGGACGGGGAAAATGGAATGAAAAGGGGGGAACTCCCAAGAAGGGTAAACATGCCTACATCGTAAAAAATTACATGAATATCATAATCGTGTTAAAATAGTATATACTACTCATTGCATGTATTTTATATATTTCTTTGTGTAAATAAGTATGTTTTTCATGAATTCAGTTTGCCCCATATGGATTTTCGACCAAAAAATTAAAATGATAAAATGGCGTTTAAGACAACATATTTTTGTCTGAGAAGGGTAAAGGTCTTGGGTGATTGATCTAGAAATAGCCTATTTTTAAGTGTTATATCATAAATTTTTCGAAAATTACCAAAACTTTCTCTCTCCCTGTAACCTGGGGGAGATGAAGAGAAATAAAGTGAAACTGAAACTGAAGCGCACAGTGCGCTTTCACCTTCAATTCAATAGCTTTACATAGTTGCAATCTTTTCGTGCAGTACCATCTTAAACGTAGTCCTACTTGCATTTTTCAACGGTTAGAAGTTTACAATTAGTCTTTGGGCTTATGCCAGTGTTGTAACGAGTCATGACTTGAGTCACTAATTTTCAAAAGGGAAATGACTTGAGCAATTGTATCATAATTTTCCTTATAGAAATAATACAATGACTCGAGTCTCATTGAAAGTAGTAAATGACTCGACTGGACTGCAAAATTGAGTGACTCGTTACAACACTGCCTTATGCATTGGCGTCACGCGACCTGTGGCGTAGCTACGGGGGGGGGGGCATGAGGGGGACGTGCTTCCCACGACAAAGCTGTGCCACCCAAGGTGCCCCCCATGGAAGATTTTGGAATGCACAGTTTTATATATATTAGTCCTATAGAAAGGGAGAGAATTCAGAAATTGTGCCCTCCCAGGAGAGGTTCGTGACCCCCAGTGACCCCCTGCTCAAAAAAATCCTGGCTACACCACTGCACGCGACGTTATTTTGGATGCAAAACAATGAAGCACATGGCACGCACGGCGTAGACTTCGCACTTCGTGGAGAAGAACTTACGTGCGTGTCCTATTGGTTGACAAATCAGCTGTCTGCATTTGTTAGTGTAACTTCCAATGACACGCGCTTGCTTACAAACGAGGGAGCACTTTCTGCTCTGTGACGTCATATGCATTAGGTCTATAATTCTTATGCGAGGGTATGATGACGGTTAGGAGGAACACAAGCTTCATTGCATAGTTGCCAGGAAGATGATATCTTTCCCGGTTTCCCCTACTTTTGAGAAGACATTTTTAAGAGAAACTGGAGCATAGGGGATTATGCAATTTGTATCATGGGAGGAGATTTCTAATGCAAATTTCAATTTTCAACCCTCTTCACGCGCAGTTATGAACAGTTTGTCCACCATGCCTGATGACCAATATCAGGACAAAAATTTACTAGAATTATTCTAGTGAAATTTCTTTTTCAGACAACTAGTGGCTAAACCCCTATCCTCCTGTAAAATCGAGCAAAATATCACATTCGTAACGTGCTAATGCTATCAAAACTACACGTAATACTCGTTACAAAAAGTTTGTCAAACGTGATTTTTATCGTTGCTCTTCGCTTGAACCATTATCGCTAGTACACATTGACTGTTTTATAAATACATTTTCAAAGAAAACATCCTTTTTAATTTCAATCCTTTTGGCTACATACGTAACTTCGCTACTGTTCCCCTTGTAACTGGCAGTTCGAAATTTTGGCGACTTTTGTAAAGTGCTTTGTGTGCCCAGGAAGTTGTCTTAACACCTCCCTGGTGTGCTTCTAGTGTTATGCGGGTCAACTCAAAGCGTCAAGGGAGTGTCAGCATATTTTAATTACTCTAAGAGCTCGTGGAGGCTTATCACACTGGACCTTTACCATTGGCGTCTCCTCGGGAGGAATGGAGGATGGACGTGTACTCCCACTTCTCGGAGAGGCAAAAAGTTGAAATCGAATAAAATTGTGTTCAAGCTATAGTTTACCTCAGTCACCTCAAGTGATCAAAAGCTTCCCAAGGGAGGCATCCTACTCCTTCGACCCTCAACCCCAGGATGACAACCCTCCACGTGATATAGGAAGGTTCCGATCCTGGTGCTAACTATCCTGCTTGCTGGAATGCAATGTCCAATATGGACGCACTTCAGAAAATGAAGATAATAGCACAAGATTGCATCCAATACCGCAAAATCATGGTGGAGGTTCAGCTCTCCACTTCAACCTTTTAGCCTCCAGAGGACGATTTGCGAATAAGGCAATGAATATTCATGAGACCCTTTAAAAATACACCCGCCAAGGAGAATGCTTATGAAGGAAATTTAAGTCCTACTTAACTTTATAAGAAATTTAATGTCCTTTCTTTTGGAAATTTAAATTTCCGAAACACTTAATCTTAAAATTTGGTTTGCGAAATGCAACTTACAATGTTTGCGACCCATTTTCGGCAATCCGGGCGGTATTTTTTGACAAACCTCCCGCTGTCGGTGCTTCGCTTAGTGTCAAAATTTCATTTTGAACTGTCCAAGTCACGTCCGGCTGGGGCAGAAAAGGTCTGTTCATACGAGCCCGTTAACGCGGTACGAAATGCTAAATAGGCCTGTAATCGTGAAGTAACATAAAGAGTACGTTTTTTACAGTTTTGTTGTAAATTATTTTTCAAAAATCTACTGTAAAACATAATATCCTGTTTTAGTAACTTTAATTTTATGTAAATTTACAGACGAGTGTTTTTATACCCAAACTTTCAATTTATATTATTATATATTGCGTTTTATCCTTTTTGTTTAGATTATCACGTCGTATAAAACTAACCATATCTAGATCAGATATCCGCACTTCAACTTAATGTGTCTTTACAAGGTCGTTCTCAATCAAATACACTGAAGATGCCATTTTGTCATATTGTTTTAGGATGCTAATCTTTAGGAACTTTGTAATTGGAAAGTAAACATTTCTTGTATAATGTAATAATTCTTTACAAAATAAATACTACAAAGGATACAAATTCATTGGTTGTAAACATTTTGAAACAAGGTAAATAATAAGGTTATTACTTTCTGACAAAAAGCCAAAAGGCGCTGGGCTTACAAAATAAGCTCCGCCCATTTAAGTATAATGTGCTTTACTTCATAAAGCTGTAAATTTACAGACTTTTTACACTAACTTTGTGAGACGTTTTTCATTTTTACAGTAACTTTGTGAGACGTTTTTCATTAGCTCCAATTAAGTGCATAAGCACCTGCGGTGATGATTTGACATTAGTACTTTATCAGTGCTTTGAAATTAGCACCCTACAGTTTCTTTTTCTTTTCTAACTGTGTGACAAAACATTAGTTCAGTGATATTTATAACTAAGAACAGATGTTTTTATAATAAATGACGAATGTAAGTTCACATTATTTTCAAATAGGGACATAAACTTGCCGAAAATTCTGCTAAGAAACTGAAACTTTGCAGAACGATGTTTTTTAAAGATTTGTTTGTGTTTGTTTTTGTTTTTTGCAAAAACCGAACCCTTATTTAGTTAAAAAACAAATGAATGTAATGACAGTATATTTGTGTGTTATCAAAAATACAAAAATACTGTAAAAATGTCTGTAAATTTACAGATGTTGTTAACAGTGCAGGAAAATTTGGTTAAAAAAACAGAAAAATGGTTTCTATAATAAACAGAAATAACATGTTAAACAACATTTTTTATTGTCGCAATACAAATTGTCTGTAAAGATACAGGAAATTTCTGCTAAAAGGAAAATACAGAAAATTTAAGTTAAAAAGTCTGTAAATTAACTGATATTTTGAACAGTGTACTGTCGGCTCACTCCTACCCAAGCCCGTGGCCAAAGGGAGAGGGTGGGCAGATGGCGAGGCTAGGAAATTTTTCCCTCCCTAAAAAATTTCATGTTACCTTAAAACATTTTTACAGATCTGTCCCCCCTCCCCTGAAAAATATTCACCTCCAAGCCTTCAGTACCTTGTCTGGCTACGCGCCTGTCTCCTACAGCCAAAAACAGAATTTACTTCTCAAAAAGCCTTAATCTAAGCAGGTAAAAGCCTAAGCGTATTAGTTATCATACTGACCCTCAGATGTATTGCCGGTTTTATTCTCTGTGATATTTTTGGACTTTAACTTTTGTGCTTATATTATATGTCTTTAATTTATGCATAAGACAGATAACGTGGAGGATATTGCCTCATAATGGACTGAGGTCATGGTGTAAATGACCCTTTTTATCAGATCAGGGTAGTGATATTACCTCCCTGATCAGACGGATCTGTACCCGATGGGTTTTTATTTACCTCAACTTTTTTTAAAGGATGACTCTATTAGCTCATCTGGGCTTATCTTCCCAAACGCCATTAATAGATAATTAAACGAACAAAATGGCAGGGTCCTCTGAATGTATTGTATTTGAGCCCTTGGGCAAAGCAATGTATTGAGACCGTGGTAACTCAAAGATCCGTAGCCAAAAGGGGTACTAAAGGTGCATAGACGTCCGTAGGGAGGCAAGGAACTGCCCCCCGGAAAACCAAAACCTTTAAAAAAACTTGAAGAAAAAGGAACATCAACATTTTTTATGATATTGCTAGAAAATTTCTAGAACATGAACTTTCAAAATAGAAAATGATTAGATGCAACTCACAAGGCATGGAAAGTGCCATTTTCAGCGATATGGGAGGCTTTGCGGCAAAAGTTTTCTTGGCTCTTCGCGCCAAACTATGGTGGCGCTACGCTTAGATAATGTACCTACAGGTTTCGCCCCCTGGTAATTCCTGGCTTCCCCCTTGTAAAAGGCGCCAACATTTAGAAATTAAGCTCTTTTCTGGGAGTAAAATTTCCCCTGATCTGATCAATGAAAAGTTTTGCCCCCCTATTTTTTTTTTCTGCGGATGCGCACTGTAAAGGAGTGAGATAATTTACTGGGGTAGATATATGCTTGAGACACTATCTACAAATACCTCCTAGATCGGTGAAAGTGACACCTCTGTGGCTCTCATGGATGCATCAGAACATAAAAGATCTCACATTTCACCAAATTTGAAGATGTTATACAAAAACTTAACTTGTTGGAGTGTCTTTCTGTGCTACTTTACATAAGGTCTAACTATAGTGCGAGATCGAATTATGACCACAAGGATTCATGTCGTGTTTTTAAAGTACGCCTACTATATACTCGACCTCGAGGCCTCCAGCCTGACTGGAATATTCTTTTAATATAGGGAGGGGCCCTGGGACCACAATGAAATGAGGTGACTTGGTAAGATATTGATATTTTCTTGTGTGATGTTGTCAATCAGAAGTGCTTAACTTGGGTTAACCTCAGAACCAGACTTAACTGTAAATTGCATATACAGTTACCTGATCGGAGACTGAACAAAATATGGAATCTATGTCCCGTCATACTTTACAGTATTTGCACCCTGATAAATCGATGTTGAAGTTCCCTGGTGGAAGAATATGAGGAAACTTTTATAGTTTTTAAATAGGGAGCTGTCTCATCATCTTCCCCCATACATATATAGTGCCTCTTACAAACTTGTTATGTTTCAATCGTATCACTGCCCGACATACTTGACTACGTCAGTTTGAAAGTTACTTGTACATTCTGAAACATTCAACATTTTAAGTGTTGCTGTTAGAAACATCACGTAGGTGAAAGTGGCACTACACTAGATCTTACTGGGACACTTCTATCATATCAATAGTGCAAATCATTGGATCTGTTGCAACCAGGTTACTATCATACCTAGCACAACCAGGCGACTATCATACCTGACAGAACCAGGCAACCATCAAACCGTCACTGAATCCTCTGTCATAAAAACATAAAACACACATGAAATAGCATTACTTGGTTCAAATATGTCCACATTTATTGCACTGTAATTCTACAATCAGAGTTTGGTTTTAATAAAACACTTTTGAAATATGAAATAATTCATTTTTATACTAAGAAGTTAATAAATCAAATACACTGTTTATGTAATGCTGTTATAGTGTATCTCCAAAGCTTACTTATTTACTAAAATGCAAAATCTGGCAGTTGCTTCACAACTGACCACAAAACATTCACAACATTTATCAGTGAACTGCATAACAGAGGTAAGGGTAAATTTATAACTACATTTAAAGCTTTTGTCACTTGCCAATATTGATTCTCAAACTTTTTCTCATCATGACCTACCTTTTGAAAATAAACTAATAATTACTAGTCAAATCAACTCAACACTGAGGCTGCTTGACACAAGTAAAACATTAGCAAAAGCAGAAATTTGGAACTTCAGCATAAGATCTGGCTCTTATAAATTTTCAGTGGACCCATATTCACTGTAAACCATAGTTTGAGAACTTAAGATGGGCAGCTTCAAGGGAGACGGGCAGCGGAAAAGCCCCCATCACCCCAGTGATTAACACCCATTAATAATTAAAAAAAAAAATACAGCTGACTTGGGGGTACTCCAAATATTCTTCTGACACCATCCTTCCTTGCCCCCCTTCATTTGCACCTCACTTTGAAAACCCTGATACCACTGCTGATCAAGGCATTGATACATTACTTCCTACGTTGAGTGGTTATAACTTTGGTTTATAGGTGTCACTGTTTCTTTTGGGGAGTGATTGCCACCCTTAAGCTCACAAGACTTTTTGCAATCACTCCTTTCCTCAACTAGCCATTATCCATTTTATGTAAATAGTACCTTCGCTACAGAGTAAAGCCATTATGCAAACAAACGTACAGTACTTAACTTCTTACAAGTATATGTTACTAGTTTGATGTTCTAATCTACAAGACTATACAATACTCAATTAATGTACTATATCTGTATATGAGTAGTTACATTTCAGGATAATCAAATAAATAAAATATTGGATTGTACTTGTCAAAGAACACACTGCTTCAAAACTTGAAGCCTGTGGGTGTCCTTTCTGTTAAAATGTTGTGAACAGACATTTCTCTTTGGCTTCCATGTTGCTGTTTTGCCTATTACCTGTCTATGGTTATTAAGAAGTGAATCTTACAGAGCAAAAAGAAAGCTGATGTCAAGAAGATAATCCAGTCTTAACTACAGATTATTCTTCATCTATGTTCTGTACACCATGACAACTTAGCACCTCCTAATGAACCATTTTATCAAACATGATGCACTCACATCTCACAGCTAACATCTTCAAAACACTAACCTCCAAATTATTTGCATATCTTTTTAGACAATAGTGTAGCACCACACAGCATTATGTGATAATGCACAGCATTAATGCATACAGTTATCACATAATGGTGATAAGCTTTCTGCCATGGATACAATGTGGCATGCTACTTTCCACAGGGCAATCGTGACAAGTTAACAGCCAAGGAGTCTTCACATTAACAGCCATAGGAGACGTTAGCATGATGCCAGCCATGGAGACTGGGACACTGCTTCTTGCCATGGAAAAATTGCGGCATGTTACCAGCCATGGAGACAACACTGGCCGTACAGCACTGTGACATAACCTGCCACTGAGACATGTTACCAGCCATGGAGAAAACACCAGCCATACGGCACTGTGACATAACCTGCCATTGAGACATGTTACCAGCCATGGAGACAATACCAGTCATACGGCACTGTGACATAACCTGCCACTGAGACATGTTACCAGCCATGGAGACATCACTGGCCACACGGCACTGTGACATAACCTGCCATTGAGATATGCAGCATGTTACTTATAACATAGACAATTTGGCATGTTACATGACCAAGAGACCATGTAACATATCACCAGGCTATAGCTATACCATCACAATTGTTGCCAACACCACTGTTCAGTTTTTCTCCCCTCTCTGCTTTGACATCTCCCCTCTCTGCTTTGACATCTCCCCTCTCTGCTTTGACATCTCCCCTCTCTGCACTGACATGAACCAAAGACTTACCACTGGTGAAGAGTTTCCCTCTTATGACCAAAACAAAAAATCCTTACCCTCACACAAAGATATTTTCTATCTTTCATGACACTTTGGACATGACAGACACTTATCCTCACTGATGAACTTTGTCTCAATTAACAGAAGTGTAATCAGAGACTCTGAACAGGATGCTAGCAATAATCAGCACATTCAGAAGTGGTGATATCTTATTAGTGTTTGTCATGAATATATAACCACAAAACTATGACAGTGTTACAATAGTATATCATCATGTTATGACACCATCTTTGCAATAACACCCACAACTGTAAAGAAACTGCATCTTTGCAAATTTTATCTTAAGCACCTCCCACTAACTGACATGCTAAGCCCCTCCCACTAACTGGCATACAAAGCCCCTCCCACTAACTGGCATGCTAAGCCCCTCCCACTAACTGGCATGCTAAGCCCCTCCCACTAACTGGCATGCATTACTGGTTGTACATCTTGCTAGGAGGTAAAATGTATTCCATGTTCCGTTGACATCTCGTTGTAAGTCTTGATTTTGAAATGTTTTAAAAGCAAACATAACATACAAACACAAAGTTGTGTAAGTACTTCAGTCATTACTTCTTAATGTACCATGAATGCTGCAGTTCTACATTAATGCAACCGTAATAACACATCAATAATAATAATAAAAAAAAAATGTATGAGTAGTTAAAAACTTACTGACTTAGTACCGAACTTTGTTCAGGGGCCTTTGTGTGGTTTAAAATAATGTTAATAAAGCATAAAAAATAAAACAAATGTCTTCAAATCCTTCACACTGAATACACTCTTTATAAATAGAATTTCAAAATAAGAATAAGTCTGTGAGTTGTTTAGGAAGAGAATAACATAGTTTGTTCTGGGTCTTTGTAATCTGAAATTTATGGAAATCATACCCAAAGAACGCATTTTATTCAAGCAACTGGTATACACATAGACACTAAAATGAAGTTTTGTGACATTTTTTTTTGTGGTCTCCCACTAAACTCTTTGAGAACACCTGACACAACTTGTGTCCCTTTGTTGTAGGTTAATGAAAGATGAAAGACAAATGCAAGAAAATGTGCTGTCTTTCAGTGAACTTGAAGGAAAGTAATGTCATGTATATACAACTGATGAATGCCGGCAATGTGGTAATGTACAAGGAAGTCGTCATTTAATTTCCATTTTATGAGATAGACATTCATTCCAAAGCAGTTTAATAGGGACTATGTTTGACTTCCTGAAACTCTCAATGAGACAACCTCAAGCCCCCCCCCCTCCTCCCCCCTCACCTGCAGGACTCCTATTCTTTTATCCATGTACAATGACATTTCCCAAAACTGTGCAAAGTAATCCTGAACATTGTTCCAGGGTTCCTGAACAATTTCAGCTGAAAAGTTCCAAGAATTCAGTAACAGTGTACGATAAATTGATATTTGTTCCACCACTGACATACCGTAAGGTCAGTTCTAAGGACGATGATATAAATAGGAATGAATGCTACTGCAGATGCAGCTCATAGTATTTCTCTTTCTTAACTTTCAAATGCTTTTTAATAACAGTTTAATTTCAGGGTCCTCTAAAAAGTTCCATACATTTTATAGGGTTTCCTGACTTTCCTAGCCTTTTCAAACAATATAGGAACATTGTGATCAAAGTTTCAGCCATTCTGTAATATGAACAACTTTTACTATGATGGGAATAAATCTAATATAGAGTCAGCCTAAGAAAGTAATTGCATTCATATAAGTACACAGCAGATAAAACAACATTATGAGAAACACCACCCTGAGAAATCAATCTGAGGTGTATTTGTAACATATACAATTTTGTAACTTGAGATTTCTCACCAAAGTGACCACTTTGAGTTCTAGCTCTGACCTAACATGATCTAATTAGGCTACTTGTTGTTTTGTGCAATGCAGTACCTACTGAGTAAAACCGCATCACTGGTGTCCCCAAACAACCAGTTCACCTTGTAGGCTGTCATCAGTAGTCTGAAACACACACACAATATACATTTTTGGGGGCTTACAAAATTTAAATGTGACCAAAGTAGGGGAGGTCACAGTACTAAAAAGCTTTCACCATTTAATGTGATGGTCTAATGCCTAATATCTTCTTACACTTCAAGCAAACAGGTCTAGTTTCAAGCTTACTGAAAACTAAAAGACACCAAACCTTACGTTGCAAGTAAGAACATCTGCAGTACACTGATAAATAGTGGCAACAGTCTGCTTTAAAGAAAGTACTGTTATGCAGTTCTTTCACCCCAAAACTATACGAAAAATTACTTTGAGAAAATACCAAATTCGAAATAAAAAAAAAAAATAAAAAAAAAAAAAGACTTTGTAAACAAGGGATACACTGTTTCACAATACTGGCAAAGACTGTTTCGAAAAGTACTGCTAAAATGAAGTTTGGATGTTTATGTTTTAAGATTCAACATTATTTTCCTAGATCAGTCTTCCTCCGTAGTTCATTTAATTTGTAGAGTAATTCATCTTTCTGACGGTCAGAAGTTAAAAGTTCTTCTTGTAAATGTTCTAACGTAGACATGAGTGAGATCCTTTCATGTTCCAATACCTCCATTGCTTCTTCCATCATTTTAACTCTTTGTCGTAACTGATTATTTTCATTCTCAACGTCTGACTGTTCCAACTCTATGCCATCCTCAAACTTTGACTGGTTTACCACTGAACTTCCTGTGCTACTAATGCCTGGACAGAATCAGAAAATACAGATAAAATAGTTTATCAGGTATATGAACCTTGTCTTTTCAAATCCTTACAAGCAAAATCATCACTTTACATAAATAATTAGCATAGCCACACATAATGCTGCTTAATGAAAATAAGTCACTTCAACATTATACGTTTTGAATATCAACTAAATCATACAAATCTCATTTTTTCCATAACAAGTATCTTTAATCAATTTTCAAAACACAAATATTGCATACTGAAAGTAAAACTATAAGAAATTCTCTGCTTGGAAAATAATACGTGTATGATTGCCCCAGTAGCAATCACGTTACATATTAGTTCCAAATCCAAATTCACCCAAGATTCTTTAAAAAAATGAATGATTTCTAAACAAACAGTATGCTACTATTTGGGAATTTTATAACAGAAAATAAAGATTCCATGATCTAGACTGCCATTTTATGAATTATGATGTCAACCTGCAGCAGTCAACACTAACTTTCATATTTTAAAACAAGTAACTTCAAGTACATAATTTCAGCATTTCTTTCTTCCTATGTGCAGATAACAACAGATATCCTTCCTACATTAAAACACAAATGCATTTAACTTATTACTGGGTCCAGTCCAAAAAGAGTCACAAACGTATCTTAAGTCTGATTTACCATGCCCAAGGCCTATGTAAATCAAATTCAAAATTGAGTCTAACCTTTTGTAGAATGGGACCCTGATAACATACACAAAAAGAATAACTGTGTCTAAATCCTTACACACAGTTGGGTGTGTAATAGTTGTAAATCGGGGACATCAGCATTTTTTCCCCCTGGTCAAGTGTGGATACACCTGCAAGTGGGAATATTCCCAATTTTCACTGCTTAAAACCCTGATCCCCGATTGACACCTAAAACGTGTGTGTGGGTAAAGCCAAACAGCCAATTTTTTTTTTTCAAGGCTATTGTTACATTGCAATCTAAGCTTCATCTGTAGTGTAGTTCACTACATTAAGATCATAAATGTAATGCTACATAGCAGTCTGAACCAAGCCCCTGCAACACACCCTCAAACTAATCCCATATGTGCTCCACTGTCCATCGTTTTTTAAAAAAAAAATAGGGCCCGATCTATGATAATTATAAAATTTGTGACTATCTCTACCAGTTGTTACCAATTGACCATGAGTCCTCAAGACTAACAATACACAATTAAGAGTACTCATTTATTGACAAAGTGGCCATCCATGTTTGTTTTATGATTCACTAACATAACAACGGGGAGTAAATGGTACCACCCAAGTTGAAAAGTACTCAAAGGGTTAGGGAACAAAAGAAAAAAAACATTAAAAAAAATTAAAATAAATAGGGTCAATCTATGACAATTGTAAAATTTGCACCTGTTTCTACCAGTTGTTACTAATTGACCATGAGCCCTCAAGACTAACAATACACAATTAAGAGTACTCATATATTCAAAAAATGGTGATCCATGTTTGTTTTATGATTCACTGAGATAACAACAGGGAGCAAATGGTACCACCCAAGTTATAAGATACTCAAGGGGTTAGGGAACAAAAGAAAATGATAAGTGGCTCATGCCTACCCACTTACCAAAAATGGGCCCCCATTAGACCTAGAAATGAGCAATTCTGAAAATTGCCTGGGCATAGTTGTGCCTCCCTCCATTCTAGCAATAGTATAGCAACCTCAAAAATACTAAGTGGTATTCAGAGCTAATAACTACATTTTTAGATTAATTTTCGGTTAAACATCTTTGACAACTGAGCATCCTCATTACTGCTTTTGTTTCAAATGCTTACCTTCCAAGTGAAAGACACCGTCTGGAGAGCGGAAGACATGTAGGGATGGAATTCTCAGAGGGAGGGGGTCACTGCCCTCAGTATTAGTAGGGTAAGCAGGGGGGACATTATCCTGAAATGAGAACAATACATATTGTTTACTTGTAAATTCTTTGTATTTGCGTGAAAATATGTACATGTGGATAAGACTTTCCAATATGTTTTATGATTATATCCCTCAGAAACTTGCACCCTTTCTCTCTACCAAGTTTCAAATGTGGACCTGAAAGTAGGGTATCACCTTGAGGCTGTTCATATGAAGCAGCATATTTTGTACATGATGAACACAAAATATATGACCGTAATGACAGAAGTCCAACACTGACAAATCTCCTACATTTCCTGACCAGAAAGGAGCAGAAAAAAACATCACGTTCAGAGGTTTGTCACCATTTAAAAAAGAGACTTAGAGGGCAGCACACATGATGCAGCATGGCAGTACTTACAATGAGATTGACATGTGAGTCCTTGATAACTATACTCAATGGCATTGGAGGAGATTTCAACTCATCTTGCACAATTCCAGTAACATGACTGATCGTTGTCTGAAGAACATCAACATTAATGTTTCTGGCCTGAAGCAAAATGTTTCGAGAAAAATAAAGTATGAAAAAACAAAATCTATGGAATCCATGTTTTTATATTAAAGTATCTTTATGTTCTTTGCATGCTTTTACCTCTTATAATGAGATTACTAACATTAATTCAAATTTATTAACAATCCAGTATAAGTACATAAAAGTACATACTTAAAAATATTGCAATAAAAGAGTGCTAGACAAAGATTACATACCATTCAGAAGTAGAATATTTAAACACATAACGATAAGGAAATATGACTACAAATAGTACCATAGTTAGTAAGTTCAATGCAGATTTTGCAAGAATTTTCTTTGAATAAAGAGTGTCTCTTGATATACAAAGGGTTTCTTTTAACTACAGTGATTGCCGTATTCCTCAAACTGTAACTGCAATGATAAAGAAGTGATGCCAGATCAAAATGTAGAAGATACTGCTTATTTTGTGTTTCTTCTGTACCAAACCATCAACCTTTCAAATTCATTTTCCCTGAAAATTTTACTTGATTTACTAGGATATTAAGGCCAAGGCTTTAAAGTTTGGCATACTGTTTCGGGAAAGCCATATTTTTTTTTTTTATCTTTGGCAAGCAGGGATTGGTAACATGTGGGAATAGCTTACAAAATCTGGGGTTAAATGGAATTTTCAATTCATTCATTTGAACAGCATATTTAAATATGGAGGAGTGTAAGAAGAAATTGAAAGAATGAAATAAACCCTTCTTAAAATTCTTCAAAACCTAGCTTGAAATATTCAATTTATGATCAAATACATAACTTGCACAGCGCTGTCACCTTCAGAGCAGCTTTTGACTGTGTCTATGCTGAAACCAATCCCTTGTGCTTACTATTGATGTTTTCAAAGACCATTTTCTTGGATTTCTTTGCATTTAACAGTATATTCTTAAGTCACAGTTGTAGCATAAGAGATAAAAGATTTGCAATTATCCAGGTACCCCTTGAATGAATTTTTGGAACTTCTGCTTAACATAGCAGTATCATGCAGCATATTTATTACCCATCAATGAAGAATTTTCTTCTGTAAACATTCAACTAGACTCTTATTTTAGATGTGCTGTTGGACTCACAAAGGAAATTTGCACCCATAAAGTTACAGAGAAAAAATTTGCAACATATCTTGCCTAATCTTTCTCCACAAAATGAAAGTGTGCAACATTATTTGAGCCTTACTGCTATCAAAAGTACAAGCAATAGCAACACATACTGATTTACAGTATGCTGCACATTTTCATGAACAGCTACAATACTGAAGAAGTGTGTATGCCATCTGTAAATAATCTGTCACTCACAAAGTTCTTTGTGAATCCCACCCCTCAACACCAAGTCTAACCAGATAAACACAAACAGCACCAAAGGGATGACATCTACCTTGAGCTGGACGTAACCTCTCTCTTCAGCTGTTTCACAAAGCTTCTCTGCAGATGGACCAGAATCGAACCTTAGCAGGGCCACAGGTCCACTTCCAGCTGACAACTCTGGGACAGGGACTTCGCATTCTTGTTTCTGATCACCTACAGTTTGGGAAAAAAAATAATGGGGAAAAACTCAACACAGCCATTCTTTTTACAAATAAAAATATAATTTTCTTACTTATTATTGTATTATCAACATGTCATATATGTAAATAGCCAATAAGGAAAAGCTGGTAAAATGCAGTAAACATGTGAAATAAGTGACTTGCCACAAGTCAGTATGCTTGAACCAGACAGCCAAAAGGCTGATTCCTTGCCTATGGGATACAGTATAAAAATAGTACAGTCGGTTTCAAATTGGCACAGTTTCTCTGTGGAGTTATTTTAACTTTGATTTATTGATATATTGTAATTACAAGGTTTTAAGTACTTCACCTCTGGTGACCTCATATGACCTTTGACCTCCACCAATAACATTACTGCTTCCACCAACACAAATACAGACTGTTAATTTTGGTACCAGTTGAATACATGCTTAAGTGTACATGCTGTTGGGAAGGCTATGTCATGCAAACAGCATGTATCAAGCAAGCTCATTGTTTGTCCTCTGACATGGTGTCAGCATGACATCAAGTTAGGTTAGGTTAGATGAGGTTTAACGTCCCAGTTTCCAACCAATTGGTTCAAGTCGAGACGACCACGGTCTTTTTTCCCTACTCCATTGTTTATGCTGAGCACGAAGCACAAAGGCAGTAGGTTCCATTTCTAAGTCTTTGGTATGACCCGGCCAGGGTTTGAACCCTAGACCTTCCGGCTGCAAGTCGGATGCTCTAACCACTTGACAGCATGACATCAATGCAGAGTATCTATACACAGAGTCACATCTTCTTTACTCAATCAGGTCTAACATAAGAGGATCAGACCCATAGAAATTAAACTAAGGAAGAACGCTGACACAGTGCGCATTGCTGCGTGTTTTAACAGTGAAGCCACGAAAATAATGAAGGGGTTTCTACTGTATGGCAAAAAGCTGGTTGATTGGTATGTCTCCGTATGTACAGTGTGCATTATAATTCAGAAGTTATATGTCATTTTATTGGTTTTCCGAAATATTATGGGTAGTTTTCACAACACAGTTAAGTGATGGTGGCTTAGGTGTTTTGTTTTTACTCCTTACCAGAAAACATGTAGTTTTTCTGCCAATAAACTAGGGCTGAATAATGACTTAATCTTTGTATCATGTGCATTTGCTTTGTTGCCATACACAGAGCCAAATGAGTGGCTTCAGTCCAGGCTGCCAGACATCATTCTCCCTTACTTTAATTTCTATGATCAGACCTCATTTCAAACCTCAAACCTCATTTCAAACATCAAACCTCATTTCAAACTGCTTACTACACCCAAAGTCCACATTTAAATCAAACCACATGTAAGAATGAAATCAAACTCCATACAAGCATGACAAGATCTCACTTACCAGAATCAAATCGTCCCATGAAGACATCGAAGTCAATATTTCCATCCTCAGACTTAGCTATATTCTGTACTGCAGCTTTCACAGAAAAGTCTTTCCCTATCAATAGAACTCCAGCACTAAGGTCATGTAATGTAGCCCTAACTAATGATACCTGCAATTTTGGGAGTATAAAGAGGTAATGTC
Organism: Holothuria leucospilota; assembly: GCA_029531755.1. Classification (NCBI taxonomy): domain Eukaryota; kingdom Metazoa; phylum Echinodermata; class Holothuroidea; order Aspidochirotida; family Holothuriidae; genus Holothuria; species Holothuria leucospilota. The sequence goes on from CM055979.1 coordinate 14,892,959, forward strand.
AGACTTCATTGTAACTGGCTGGAAATGTTGCTAAAAATCATGCAATATGCATGCTGAAGTGACAAGTACTTATGGTTTTAAGGCTGGTTAAAACAGAAATGAAGATGCTCAGGTTTCCTGAGTCTGTTAAAACTCATTTGGTTTTGAGCAATTTAACCAATCAAGTATCAGCCATTGTGCACAAGCCTAATGAGTGCTCTCCAATACCATCCCCAGATCATGTCAGTAAAGATTTGTCAGTCCTTTTGTGTAAAAACATTGACAATTCAGCTCTGAATCACTTAAGTCTAGCTAAGTTCCAATGTGCAAAGGTGTGGCAAGCTTTATCAGTGGACAGACAGTCCTACTGTAGCACATCACTAATTATTTCTCCATGGACTAACACAATAAATTTGGTACTTTCTAAGGCACTAGGCTTGCAGAAGTTTTCAACAGGTACAGGCTACCCCTCAAATGAAAGCTCACAGGTAGCACTTAAACACTGATTTGAGATTTATGTACCACACCATTCAGATTTTGAGCTAAGGAAGCCTTTTGTTTAATATGGTGGTGGTTCCTGTCTTTCTACTTCATTCAAGATGTGATTTTGCATAAAGTATGATGCATAAAAGTGCCTAAAATACCTTAAATTTTCTTTATTTTTGCATAATCAGTAATAATTTGCTACCACATACACAAAATTGAACAGATCACTCCAGCAACACAGTCTTAACTGTGCATCCCCCTCCCCCACTCCCCCCCCCCCCAAAAAAAAAAAAAATTTGGGTATTAAATTCATAGGGCAATGCCTTCCAAGACGAATTCCCTTTACTTAGTGGTACAGTAGCCACTGTACCCTAGGTCACAAAATATTCACATAGTAACGGATAGAAATGACAAAAGACGGCTAACTGCCAATCAGAGAAATGTTTATGTACAACTTGTTAGGTAGCTGCTTCTATTTGACACACACCATATGAAATAGGTTATACAGGCCCATTCAACAACATAGAAGGATTGTGATACCAACAATCCACATGCTTGATTCTAGTAACATCATGATGTATTAAGTACAAACACCTTTCACAACATGACTTCATTTGAGTACATACTTTATGTACAGTATAAAGAGTAACTAGAAGTGGAGACATAACAAATGGCTCAGTTCACATGTATGCTTCAATAACTCTGTCGCACTAAGAACTCCTTAGGTTTGTTTGCGCCAGGCACCAAATAAAAATGAGGGCATTTGTAGAAGTAGTCTGCTATTTTCCCTATAGATAACCCCCACTTAGAATAAAATGCAGTTAATCCTCAATAGCTAATGGTAGGAATGCCTTCCGTTTGTTATGTGAGCAGTGTTGTAGAGGGATTCGGGTGTGTCAATCTGAGTTGTTGGGTTCTAAAAGGAGAAATTAGAGATAGTTTGGGGAGAACACTCAAGCTCCTGAGAGAAGTAAAACACACTTTGGGAAGTAAAAATGTACATTCTGTAGTCAAGAAGTTTTCTTCGAGAAGCGGGTAGAAAAGGTTCAGGCAGGCAGTGGTCTACATATCAGTTCTGCAAAGGTTGTAGAACTTTGACGGTACTGGCATTAGTCATTAAATTGGGTGTAGAAGCCTGCAGCCAATGGTGTGTCGGAATGTTCGGGCCAGGGTTGAGACCTTATCACTGGTCATATTCGTGAGACGGAGGTCCGCTCATAGTTACCAACTTTTGCTGGAGTCTACCTTGCTGAGAAAGCAACTTACTCTGTACCTTTGTGAGTATCTATTGTAGGTCATTGTATTAAGGGAAACGGGTAACTTCAGTGATCTAGTCATAGGGCTGAATCTGGGGGTGTGGCAAATGGGTGGCAAAGGTGCTATTTCCATATGGGAGTGTATGTTGGAATAAATGAAGGTTCTTCATTTGGCGGAAAGGAAACCCTTACGTAATTTTCAGTGCAAACAAAAAATATAGATGTGAGTGCATTCAACTGTTATGTGATCCCTACTGTTTGAAAGATTTTATGTGTACCGTGGCTCATGAAAGTGCACGTTGCGTTTTGTAGTGCCACCAGTCCCTGTAGTCTGAAGTACCGCAAGGAGATACGGTCGACAGAAAATAAATTGAGACGCGTGTGCCTATGGAATCATACCTAGAGCCTGGACGCAAGTAGAAAATTAAAAACTAAAGACACTTCATATTGAATATATATTTCGAACTGAAATGAAATGATGAAGAAGGTCGTTAACTGACGTGGCGATATTTTGTCAGAACGTTACTACAAAGGATGTTAAGGAATCCCCTCTGCTGCATAATAAGGATGTAATTCTAAGAGAAATCTCTGTTTCCTAAAGACAGAGGATTGGAAATGTTATCAGTGAGTTAAGTAACTCCATGACGTAATGCAGTAAAAGGAACCGGGAAAACTCGATTAAGGAAACCGAGTTGGAAGATGGATGATTGGTTTAGGGGGTCGAATTGATTATGAAATGACTTAGCCACGCCCATGCCATAATCTTAGTTTTCTGTTATAATTTAAGCCTTAAGTTTGTTTGGACCATATATATTGGGGAACTTGGTGTAGTGTTGTAGTTTGTATAATTTTGGGGTTGTTTCTTTTCACTGTGTATTTTTGTATGGTTAGTAAATCTAATTGGCTGGAAAGTAGCAGTCAATAAAAAAAAAAAGGAGAAAAGAAACCTAGAAGGAGTCTGTAGTTGCTTGTGTATGTGCTCCACCCTAGCGTACAGCGCCAAATATTGTTTCCAGCTAAAGGTGACAAACTCCAACATAACTTCCATATCATGTACTACTGTCACAACTAAGACAGTCTGTCAGAGAATTACTAACAACAAAATATTTTGACACTTACATTTTTTAGCTTGAACGGATTGTTGGAAAAATCTGTTGCAGTCAATATTTTAGCTGAGCTTTCATTCACATTGTTGATTGATCCTTCATATTGAAGAAAAGAAATGATTATTACAACTTAATAGATTCAAGATTCTGCATTTCCTGATATATAGAGAACCAGTCTGATTTAGGGAATGAACACACAGCCAGCTGTGCAGGCTAGACATACTGTGCAGTGACTGGGATAAATTCTAACACATTCCATTGCAATTTAAATTTCCATACAATCCTTGCATGTTGGGTGTGGTACATAGACACACGCAAATGGATGCTATTACTACGCAAGGCAGGGTACGTCGCCATAATGGATGATTATGGGATTATGGTGAAAACATTTACTCTACAAGAGATTTTCAGGAAGCATTCTTTCCTGTAAATGCTGTAATGTTGAGAAAATACACTGCACAATATTTCTTTTAGTACTAAACCTCAATTTGATTGCAAAGTTATGTAGGGAGAGATGCAGGGATTGGTTCCATGCCATTTTATCCTGGATTGTAGCCTCCCATTCTCCAATACTATATCTAAAATACACTCCCATTTAGTTAGTATATCACCCATTTCTTGCAAAATGTTTAGTGACAATGCAAGGGAAGAAACTCTTCTTTTTCTTTTCCCCAAATGAGGAAGGGTGGAGAGGAAAGGGTGGATGGCTACCTGACAGTAGGGGCAGTTTAATAGCAAATGGCCCACAAGTAGGGAGGGAGAAATAGGAGTGGTGGGAAAAAAACTTGCATTGACTTAAGAAAAAATGATAGTACTATACATTTCAGGAGGTGCACTCTGTGTATCCTTCATTTTGACTAAGTTTTTGCCTTGCTTAACAGTCTCTCACCAAGAAAATTGCCACCCCTATGCCACCCTTGCCACAGACTCAACAAGTATGTGGGACACAAGTTAATGATGCAGTTTATACATCCACAAAACAACTCACAAACTGTGGACTTTGCACATTACCAATAATCTCAAAAGATCTTTGCCGATAGATTCCACCAAAACCTTGAATGTTTCGCAAGAAGGAACACTTTCAAAAAGTGCTGACAGATGGACACATGGACAGACAGACATACGACCCTTGAACACAGTTATGTTTACAGTAAATTAGATTTTTAGAAATAATGGCACGTATTTAATCTCACCATTATTTGCACTATTATCCTTCTGTCCTGGTAATGTTGACTGAGATAATTCACTCCCTGCAAAACAAGAGGGGGAAGATTGGCAATGAATCAAAGAGAGTGAAATAAGGTCAAAAGATACCGTCCTTCTGCAGACCATTGAAGCAACTTGATCCCCTACATTGTCCCATTTCATTCACAAGAACAATTCTAAACACAACTCTAGTAAGTTATAACAACCCATGTGCTTCTTTTAAAATTCAAACAAACTGCATAATTTACCATATACCATTCTGCCTACATGAATTTTGTGTTGGTTGTCATATTCTGTTATTAGTACTTGTTGCGCTGGTTACCACAGTTCTGAGTTGGAATGTATACAAGGGTTAACGTGACAAAACACTGCTGCTGAGGAAACTTACCATCAAACCTTACATTAAGTGGGCTTGTACATTATCTTAGTTCAATATAATCCATATTTTGGCTCTCCTCTTATGGATTTTGACAGAACCAGGAGCCATTTTGATGGAACCAGGTGCTATTTTTCCATACCTAGAACCCTTTTTAAATCATTGAAATTTGTAAACATAATGTTTGGTATTACAACAAAGCACCACAAGACTGAGGATACCCCAGTATTACAAGCTGCAACATATACACACAACTGTGAAATGAACTCATGAACCTATGTCAGTAAATAAAGAAACCTATGAGAGCAATAAAGGAACCTACGAGAGTAAATAAAGGAAATTTTGTATGCAAAAAGTAAGGAAACTGCTTACTCACTATAAATTAAAGCACTAACCTCAGGTTTGGATTAGAAAGACTAGGGATAAAACAAGGTGTTTTTTTAAGAAACTTAGAGTTGCCTGGTAATTTAGTTTTGAAACAAATCAGGAGCTAAATGTCTGCGACCATGGGATAAAAATTGTCTGACACCAACTCGATGTAATGCCTTGTTACCATCTTGTGAAAAGTACAGTAGGGCACATTCCTTTAATGCATAAACAATGTGAAGAATGCAGCTTAAGACTAACACATTACAGTAATTCAAGTACAATGGGTGAAACTGATGGCAGTCTTAGATTCTCAGTGGGGTAACTCTGAGAGCAGAAAATTCCAGTTTATATGATGCTTTGGTAACTGGCTTTGTGTGAAGTTCCTTGTATAAATTTTGGTCTAAGAAACTAAAACTTGTATTAAACAAGTACTTGTCATTAAACATTACGTTAATGTTGTGGCACCACAGTGCAATTTGTACCAACTTATAACTGATAACTGAAATTAAGAATCAGTCAAGTGGTATCCATCATATGATAACTGTGAATAAGCTGTACTGATGTACAAACCCAGTGAAGGAGTAAATGGGTGATTATTTAAATTAGGGTACCAATGGTAAAATATGCTTTTAAAGGCAACTGTCTTGCTATTTTAATCCACATGGTCTTTGCTATGCTTTCATTTTGTCCTCACTATTTATGTAAGTGCATATCTTCCAAAAAATAAGTATCATTGTAGTGAATCCTCCCAATTTTGATGAAAAAATTGGCTAAAATTACCAATTTTGGGGGCAAAAAGTGTGACATTTGAACTACCATAGCAGAAATTAGATTTTCCCTTATTTTTACACTTATCTTGCTCAGTTATTTTAACTTAAATGGTTGATGAGGTATCAATTGTACCCTTGAAACTCATATTTTATGAGAAACTGACATTTTTCTCTTTCCTGGGATTCGACGAAAGAGAGGTTCCACGTGTAACATTTGGTGTTACCGTTACAGTGTGAAATTTCAGTATCTTATTTTCCAAAAATTACCTACAGTAAATACTAAATCTTTCTTGTTTTAGTGGTTGATTGAAGCCTATGCAATTGTTTAATGCATATATAGGTTTGGACAAAAGCAATTGTACAGAAAAGAAAAACATAGCCATTTTGCATTTTGACAGGCCACTTTGGTGTCACGGAAATATGTTACATAGTGAACCTTTGCAGTTAAAATACTACTACTTCCTAAACTTGATATGTTGTCATTTTTAGCTGAACTATAGTATTTAACATAGCTTTTAACTTACAGGTAGTAAAACTGTGCCACCTTGTTTATAATTTGAAATATCATACAATATTACTTTGGTGTTCTCCCAATCAAGGTTACACGTGGAACGTATTGTTTGTACCACAGAATTGAGATGAAACCCTTGACTAAGTAATCACAAGAGGTTTTAGCTTCAGACTGCTCAGATTAACTATAGAAAACCCATAAATGATATAAAATAACTCAATAAGTAGTCTTAGTGGGACAAACATATTTTTGGTGTTCATGTTACACTGTGAAACCTATAATTCCTGTGCAATGGGGCTATTTTGAGGTCAAACGTCATCTGAACATTCATAAAACAACTTGTACAACATCATTTAGGCCTAAGCCTACAATGAACAAGTAAATGTAACAATTCCACCCATGGTTTCACATCAAAAATTATGATACATGAAATCAGGGCTATAAATGTCATGTCACAGTCTGGTACCCTAATTAAAATAAACACCCAAATACCCTGTCCTGATAAGCATGTTGAAATAACCCACTAATCAAGACAACTCACCAAATCCACTCTCTGATCCAACATCTAATGAAGAACCTCTCGGATCATCTCGACGATTGACGAATGGGAAACCATCGCTTGAATCACTATCCACAGACAACAAATCTGAGTCTTCTTTCAATGCAAGGTCATCCAACGATGCCGATGAATTTGACTTAAGAAGAAGGGTACTAAGCTGCATGCTTGTTGATGAATTTAAAGAGCTGCGACTCTCTGAGATATGAATAGGCAAGTCCTCAGCACTGCTAGCAGTAAGTTTCCTTTCTGCTTGGACTTGGAGTGTAGACCTGTCTAACATGGGGGATGTAGCTCGTCGTGATCTTGTCTCTTCTTTGGAAGCCAGGTTAGACGCCTCTGATTGAGATCGGTGAAGCTCAGGGTCACTACTACCAGTCCTATCCTCATTGCTTACATTTTCTGCTACAAAAGATACCCCAGGGGAACCATTGTTACCTGAGAAGTTATTCTCACTTCCCATATGGTCTGTATCCGCAAGTCCTTTATCTGTAACACCATCTGATTCTACAGATGCTAAATCTGAGTTGGAAACCTTTTCATCTTGTACTTGTGAATTAAAACTGCCCCTACTTGTAAGACCACCATTCTCTTTGCTAGAAGTGTCTTCTATTGCCCCTGGGTCCCCATCTTCTATAGCCCCTGGGTCCCCATCTTCTATAGCCCCTGGGTCCCCATCTTCCATAGCCCCTGGTTCCTCATCTGGAATCATGGTACTGTTAAGAACATCTTCACTCTCAGGTGATGGTTGCTCTGGTAGCAACAGTGATACTGTCACTGACGGACATTCAACAGCTATTACTTGACTTGATATGGTAGGGGCTTTCTTGCTAAACAACAGCTGGTCCTTCTCAAGATCCGTAGCCAGCTGCTTGAGAGAGTTTTGCAATCTCATTAAAAAGAGGAACTGATAGTGGTTTAGGATGGCATGTACAGGCTTGGATAGTTGTAGTAAAGCATGCAAGTCTCCGAGATCATCACTTTTACTGGAAGGAGTTTTCTCACCAGTGTTAACATCCATGGAATGATTGGGTTGTTTTGGAGGCCATGAAAACCATACCTGTAATGGAACTGGTTCAACAAAAGGTACTGGTCTATCGGTAGTACTAGGAACCCCAGTGAACTCTCCCCATATCTGATCTACCTCTACACCCCAGATATCATCACATGAATCTGTCCTAAAGCTATATGTCTTCAACTTTGGTAAATGAGTGGGTTCCGGATCTGTCCCTTGAGGTATTGCGCCATTACCAATCAATGTTTTATCTCTGTAAGCTGCCAAAACTCTTGGGGTGTAGAAGTTTGGTTCAAAAGCATGTTTCCAAAAGAGTTGAGGGACTAGCTGAATGTCATTCTCTGAACCTGGGAATGTTGAGCTATCCATGGTAAGTTTATGTTTGTTCAAACTCTGCAAAAGCTTTGAAAGAGTAGGGCGGTTCAGACTATTTCCAATGCGACAGTTGGTGGCAGTAAGTCTTGAAATTTGGATTTGCAATTGTTGAGGGCGGTCTGGCTGATCAGGTTTGATGAATTCCAGCTCTGAAGGAATAATGATCTGAAAAGAGAATTTTCATAGCCACTTAACCTCTTTTTCAAATTTAACCAAAACTGATCCATATCAACACTAAGGGTCCTGAACCATGGATGCAATTGAAGTCCATGAGTTCCTTATAAACTTTTCTGAAATCATGAAACTAACATTCCCTTTTTTTGGGGGGGGGGGGGCAGGGGGGGTAAGCTTTATTTAAAATGATATAAAAAAGACTTACTCAACTTTTTTTTTTATTTTTCCAGTCCAACTTTTCCACCCACCAGATGGTGTTCTACAGTCAACTAATCAGGTGCAGATCACTCGTTGAGAAACACTGAATACATAAATCTGTGGCAGCCATACTGCTGCATTCTAGTCTTTGAGTCTTAAAGTTTGTGCAAAATCTGTCTTTCTAATTTTTTAACTGAAATATGTCAGTTTGTAAAAGGTATTCACTACAGTTTACCAGATAATTAGAATAATACTCGTAAAGGAAAACAGCTGACTTCTCATTCATCCACGGAACAAACCTTTCACACAATAGATAATGAGGGTGTTAAGACTTGAGCAAGTAGACTTTGGCATATGAATCTCAACATATGCTTCAAATTTACCACATCTTTCGCATTGACATGATCTGTCTAGTTCCTGTAACCCATATTACGTCTATGAATCAGCAAGAGTGAGGTACCTGTCAGTAGCAGATGAACCTCTAACTCAGGAGTACCCAACCAGTCGACTGCAGTCTACCGGTAGACCGCGGACTGATCCCAAGTTGACCGCAAGGGGGTGTAGGGAAGAACGAAAAAATAAAGTTTTTCTATGTCAGGGGTGCCAGCAAGGTTTGCCTCCAGGGCCTGAAAAATGTACCGACAACCAGCCTGGGGGAAGGGTCTAAGGGGAGGGTGTGTCCCCCCTACCCTCTGGAAAAATTTTGAATATTTGAGGGTCCTCAGATGCAATTTGGTGCCATTATTGTGCAAGTTTTTAAGGAAATCCCTGCAACATTTTTGAGTTTTTTAAGGTGAACAAGTAAGGGGTTCTATCCTTGAACTCAACTGATGGGTTAGTAACATAGGCCTAGGCTGTAAGCCTAGCCTATGCCCTAGGCCTAAAGCTATGGAGGAAGTTTCAAAAGGATGAAAGGACCAACACACACAAACAAATACAAATACTGTATGAACACATAATGGAGTAGGAAGAGTCAAATTTAGCTCCTACCTAATACTTGCTATTTTTCGTCTGTTTCTATTACCGTTAATCGTTAGGATTAACGTAAGGCCTAACGCTAGGCCTATGCTATTCCTGTGACATCTATTTTCCGTACATATTCAGAGAGATAAACTCCCGGGTAATCTTCGTTTTCCAGCCACTTCTAATAAGTCCTAAATCTACTGTATTCTTGACTCCTACGTCAATTACTTTCTTTCCACATCCATTTCGAATGATTACGATCGCACTACTAGTCTCGTGTAGCGTACATGTAGTATAGTAACAACTTTAAAGTCGCTAACGACAATTTGTCATCACGCTAGTGCTGGCACACAGTCATTACACACACCGCCGCCCTGTTAGGCTGCCGTATGTTTGCACTAACGTACATTGCCCTAGCCTGTGCACTGTGCAACACCTATGCACGTAGAATGAGCAAAACACTAAACTTGTGCGTAAATACAGTACAGTGCAGTGCCGTTACGACACACACTTAGCTGGGTAACTGCTAATCTAGCCTTATTTGACCAGTCACTTTTATTACTTATATTACACATATGTACAAACATCTTAGGGCTTGCAAAATACAATAGTATGAACATCTGTTCTGTATTTTTACATCGGGGAAAGTCCTGCCCGAGCCGGCACATTGGCTTCGGTTTTACTTCCAATCAGACGGAAGCAATGTGTGGGGCCGGAGCAATACTGAAAGTCGGATGAAAAGCCGGAATTCTGGCTTTTGCCGGAAATCTGGTAACCCTGTTATGTGTAACTGTATGACAGCAGTGGCATAGCTACAGGAGGCGAATGGGGGGGGGGAGGATGGCCCCTCCTGCTTAGAAAAATGAAAAATTCGGAAATTTACGATAAAGTATGCAGTCCCTGATGGCGACTAGTTGCCCCGTCAGTTTACCTGTTTTTTGCTCTCAAGAGGACAATTTCTCTAATATGAAACCAAAATTTTAGGCAGGCTACGCGCGCTGTATAGTCACTCTAGTTTCTTCGTTAGTTCCATTGCACATAGCTACATAGCACAAGTACTGCCCAGCTTACTAAGAAACATGTAGGACACCGTTTATGTAGCCATTGTAAATTTCATCCCATATCCCAAAGCCTAGCTGCTGTTCTCTTGTGTGAGTCATGCTGTACGATCAGTTGGTGAGCAACTCATGGTGCAAAGTTTGGCTATTTCATCGGGTAGTCCAGGTAGTGTTATACTGTAACACAGGGCTGTCACCTCTCATGCATTCAGCATGTGGGTCACACTCTCACGATGAAGCATCAGTTCCTCATGCAGTGTCTCAGTATGGTGTAAAAAATGCCACTTACAATGCAAACGATGCGTCCGGTGTTGGTAAAATGCCAGTTATAACACAACCTGAGTTCCTTCTCGTCCAGCTGATCAGAGTCTGCAGTTAAGCTGACAGTAGTGCATTATACAGTAATACATGCCGGTAGGCCTCAGAATTTCAAATTTTGCGAAGGCCTATTTTAAACGTGAACAAAATGTCTCCTTAAATTTTCCAGGAACTTGAAACATCAGAAAACTGGCAATTCTGGGCATGCAGTAATGAGGAATGGGAAGTGTCATTTCCTGCAATCTAGGGTATTTTTGGTGAAAAGTCTCCCTGGCAGGACGCTCCGCGCGAACCGATGGTCGCGCTTCGTGGCAGTAGTCTCACAGCGAATCTCACTCTCACCCTTCACTAAAACTTTACAGCCCTGTATGATAGGCCTACAGTGTATGTTATCCCCCGATAAAGTCTACAACACTTACAATTTTTCTTTTGTCTTTTTGTTTTTAATGATTACATATGTTTTTTTTGTGAAAGCCTACCAAAAATTTTTGTGTGCTTTGCAATTTCACAATTCAGATTCAAAAGAACACTATCAGTGAACAACATTTATGTGTCTGGTATGTGTTACATGTACAGTAAGCCATATTTTTGTAACCTACATTGCAGAATGCAGAACGTACCCTTATGCAGTCTTTAAAAAGAATCAGAAAATTTAGGTGCTTGCCCCACCCCCCGGAAAAAAGTAGCTACGCCACTGTATGACAGTGTATGTTTTGTAGATCTCGGGAGGATGGCTACTTGAAAAGTAGACCGTGGGTAAAAAAAGGTGGGGCACCCCTGCTCCAACTCATATCACAGTCAGTAAAATGGTCATAACAAAGATACAACAGGTTTTACAGACAAGTCCCTTAGATACACACCTTGGGCATGAGAGCATCCAGTCTGATATCAGTGTGGTCTTGGCCTTCATCATTGGAGGCAGGGCTGAGTTCCTCTAAGTCAGGCTGTGAGGTGGAGACAAAATTGAGAAACTTTTTCAAGTATGACATTTAATTTACCTAAAATTTTCTATTCAAATCACAGGAGAGACCTGGGATGCATTAGGGAAAAGTTAACAAGTAGGAACAATTCGCCTGGAAACAAGGTGTCACACAACAGAAAACATGCACTCTTTCATAAACTGACAGACTTTTTTTTTGAAAACTCTTAATGCATGAACACTGCTGATGGGTGCAAAATGCAACATAAATGAGCACAATGTATTGCAACTTTGAATATGAGAGAGGAGAGTTGTGAGTGAGGCAAGGTGAATTGTGAAGCAAATGTTTTGTTGAAAAGAAGTACTATTAATTAAAAGTATGTTACAGTGACCAGATTTGATGTTTTCAAAAAATGCAGAAAAATTTTCTGCATTTTGCAGTGCAAACCTCATCTCAACAGCATATTCTATTTGAAAGATATGATTTTTGAAGAAAATGTTAGTTTTCAGCTGTCCCATTGCATGATGAGAAATCCATGATGTCATCTCCGCAAACTGATTAGACATAGCTTTTGTATTTCTTTATAATGTTGATATATCACTTTCCTGAATATTTAATAACTTAATTTCCTAAACCATAAGAATAGAACACTTTCACACTATATCTACACTGAAAACTATCTAAACATTCCAACAGTATCAAATTTCAAGGACAAACACAGCATCCCATTATAAGGAATAACAAGAAGAATCTGAGGCAATTTGCCCATTTTGCATCACATTATGGGACCTTGAGAAAACCCGGAGGTATTTTGTGACAAAGGTAACAGATCTTCAAGAAGGGATATCTTAAGTTAGGAAAGAAGTATTGTTACAGTGTTTGGATGACATGTCATGAAAAGCTTTCATCTTTTACAGGAAGTGAGTTTCATGGCAAAACTTGGGAGACTACACTTAATCCATGGGTGGTAATATCGCTGCTGAACACAAAGAGGAATTTTAGCTTAAACCATGAGAACCTTAAAAAAACCTATTGGCACATGGACAAATACTTTAAAAGTACAAGCACCCACAGAAACATACGGGAAAAGATCCCTAATATCCCCATACTTTTGACATTTTGAAACTCCAGGCTCTTAACAAAAAAACTGTTAGTTTTAACATCCCCCCCCCCAAAAAAAAATTAGGCTTGAAGGAAAAGAAAATTGCCCCTGTATATACTCATTTTAACATGGATACCACTTCAGCAACATGACCTCCAGCTAACATAACTAAGATTTAATTTTCTACACCATTTGGCAATGTATCCAGACTTTTAAAGGCCTTTCCATTTTTTTTTCTTCTGTGAGGGAGGCCAAATCAGTTGATAGGCATTACACTTACCAGTGTCTGCAGGATATTAAAACAGAACTGGTTCAACCATAGAATGGTCATCACATCTAGATAGAAGACAAGTGGGTTACACTGGATGAACATGATGGGGGAAGGCACTGAAAGAAGAATAACATCAGAGATATCAGACCCATAGTCACATCTATGTAGAGCAGGTATTCACCATCAAATGCCTCAATAAACATCTCTTAGGTTTTTCCAGCAATCATAGTTGCAAGTTCAGACAATTAAGATGCAAACACCCTACCTTTCTAAATTCAGAACGACAAAATATGGTAGATTCATCTTCAGACACACTTCTCTATCATATAAACATATCATCATTTCTTTATGAAGTGATTAATTCCAAGCAATGGTTGTGATGGTTGATGAATGATGTTAATATGAGATGATAATCAGCATACAAAATCAGCTTAACCAAATTTGCCTTTTTATGGCAAATGTGAATAATCTGATTCTTTTTTTATGTTTCAATGTTGGAAATATATATATTTTTTTTGGGGGGGGGGGGGGAATTGGGGGTAGGGGTGTTTGGTCTTATTTTATTTCAATTTTTCAGATAGCATGCAATTGGCCAGGTGTGAATGGCAAAGTATTCTTTCAAGAAGTCACCTCAGGGCTAGAAAATAAAAACACGACGATCTCCTCAACTCCACCCCCCCCCCCTCCCCCCACCCTTTTATTTTTTAAACATAAGAGAAGAGTCTCTTTACATTTACGGCTGTTACACTCCCTAATACAATAATTGAGGTCAACTACAGAGAAGCACATAAGAACTTTTTCTTTAGAGAATATTACATAAATCCAGTAATGAAGCTGCAAACACTCACCGGGGAAATCTAACTCATTTGGGAAGTAGAAGGAAGTATACTCTACATGAATGGAGGGCACATCGTCAGGCAAGCAGAAAGTTTTCTTATCCGACATCAGAAGATGGATAACCCCTTCACTGTCACTTCTTTGCATTTTTGCTGCCGTGGCAACGGATGAGAATTTAAATCCTTGAACTCTGATAATCATACAATGTGACATCAGTTTGACAGCCTTCCTCTGTTGTAGAGTTTGACTTTGTTGCTGCTGGATAGGCCCTGTCTGGGATTGTAAACAATTTATAGAGATGTAAATATCACCTCTGCTTACTTCAAGTAAAGAAGACTTTAAAAATGGAAAATTTTGACACTTCCCCCCCACAATCTTTCTAATGTTCAGGGCTCAAAATAACCAATGGCACCGACGGCCATGGCCGTCTGGCCCTTTCTGATGGCCATGATGCCCCTCAGAAAATGTCCATTACAATAACATAGACCGATGGCCATTTTGCTCATTTTGGCCGTGCCCTTTTTCAAGCTTATTTCAAGCCATGAATGTTTACCATTCAAAAAATACATCATAAGGAAACAATTCAAATCTGCGATGTGGAAAGTAACACTATATTCCTTACATAGTAACCTGTTAGTTCAGCTTTCATTCCAAGAACAGCACTAAAGTTGACATGACCTGAAGTTTTATTTTGTTTATAAATAGTGTCTACAAGGAAAAGGTTCACATTCAACACAAAAAGCTTCATAAAAGAATTACTAACAGACAATTCATATATGGTTTACAAAGGACACACTGACAGAGTGTGCAAATCCCACATCATGGTTTTGTCGTGGTTGTGTACTTATGAGTAACAGTTCAATATGAAGATGTGTATCTTGACAATAGCAAAAATATTGAAGTGTGTCTTCTAGTTAATTTCTTATTGCAGGCTTCCAAGTAGACCCACTTGAAAAAGTAGGATAAAAGTAGTACATAAACTCTCAATAACACAGGACAAAAGTATGATTTCTTGACCAAAATTTGAACCAAAGTAGGCCTTTGAAAGGCTTCATTAATCTAAGTTGATAGCACCATTATTGTTCTTTGGACATTTCCCTTTTTTAAGTTTATGATTCCATTTCAAGTTTTATGCTAAAAAAGTAGTCTGAAGTAAGAAAAAGTAGGCTAAAATAGGATTTTCAAGAAAAAAGGAGTAGAAGCAAGGTTCACAATGTAGGAAGAAAGTACAGTATCCAGGAGTCACTTGAAAGTCTGTTAGCAGGAGATCTTAACACATCTCAGTTGATAGTATGTCCACTTACCTTTAATGGGTGCTTTGAATCCTGTCCCTTGGCAGTGCTGGACTTGACTTTTGAGGAAGAGGTTCTAGTCGGGGTATTAGTTCCTTCAGCTGTAACAGGTTTCTCAGCTGGAGTGTTGGTTGAGGAAGACTGGTTGGTTGAGGGTACATGGTTGGTCTTTGTTTCCTTTTGTAATTTATCAATCTCTCTTCTAGCTGCTGAGTACTGTTGTTTGAAGTGAGCCAGTATCGAGTGAATCCAAGTCTCCGATGTTTCAAAAGATTCATCAAAAAAATTCCAGTGAGTTCTAGTGCTACCTGTAAACACACCAAACATTAAAAATTAACATGGACTTACAAGAGGGAATGGTGCTCTCTGTGGACCACACCCTGGGGAGTGGGTTCTATTCTAGTGAGTTCTTGTGCTACCTGCAAACACACCAAAAATTAAAAATTAACATGGACTTACAGGAGGAAATGGTGCTATCTGAGGACCACACCCTGGGTGTATATCTGCATGAACTAACAGTGAGCTACTTAAAAGTAGCTCACAGTTCCTGAATATTTTATGCAAACCTGGAGCTTTTTATTGAGCCAATGACAATTTAGTGTTATTACTTCAAAACCTGTCTGTTTACTCATCTGTTTAATAATTTAGGAGGACCTCCCTTTCAAAGCTACAGTTTGTTGACATTACTTTTAAGATTCTAATTTCTTCTAACTCTGCTCAATAATGGAACTATTTACTCACGTTAACTGTATCACAACAACAGACTTCTGTTCCTACAAATTACTCCATACTACAAGCTATAAAATCTATGTTGCACGTGATTCACATTATTCTTAACCTTCTCACAAATAGATGAAAGTTCTAAATTTGAGTGAAAGTATTGTGCCTGTATCATGGTGTTTGTAAGGAGTTTCTAGTTACATCATTCACAAGTTTTACATACTAAACTCAGCACTAGTTCCTGATTGTACAAACAGTTGGTTAAAAGAACAAGCACTGTTTTTCCACGACCTACCATCTTTTGTTTTTGCCCAACAAACATGGATGTCAAGAACATGAAAAGCAATGTTTTTGTTTCCTATTTAATGACTTCTACCTGTTTCCTAACAATTTAACATCTTTCAAACTTTGTTTTGTGACACTGTTCACAATTGCTATACTGTAAGTCATGGTAAAAACTGGTCATGGTCATTCTGTTTTAGCAGTGATCGGACAGACAAAAGTTATCAGACACATACTCTAATGACCTCACATGACCTTTGACATACTTATGAGGCAAAAAAGGATTTACTAAATATGGAATGTTTTGATGGATTCATGACCATTTCCAACACTAAAGAGGATTTACTTTGGGGAAAGAAAGCAAGCTTTCAAATCCAGACCGGATTCCTCATCAGCTGTAAGGCTCCCCTTCTGTCTCCTCTGGAAACCTCCTCTGGAAACACTGACAAGAGTCAGTGTTTCCAGAGGAGACACAACTGTTGTCAGTGTTTCCAGAGGAGACAGAAGCGGAGCCTTACAGCTGATGAGGAATCCGGTCTGGATTTGAAAAGCTTTCTTTCCCCAAAGTAAGTCCTCTTTAGCGTTGGAAATGGTCATGAATCCATCAAAACTATCAATTAAGACACTGGCCAGAATCAGGCAATTGACTAAGTCAATCACCTACAACAACAACACTAAATATGGAACGTAACTGTACTAAAATTTTAATTTTGTGCTTGCATTCAACTCCCTAAAAACTCTTAATACAGGTTGTCTATGAGGATGTGCATGTTGCAATACTTTTGCTTACAAGCTACTCACATCCAGGCTTCTTTAGAACTTTCTCCAAAATGTACATCATCAATGTGGCCATCTTTAGTTATTGGTACTGTTAAACGCCCTCTACACAAATATGTACAGCTTTGCTGAGCAAGCAGTTTTCAGTCACCAGAAATTTTCATGTGATTCTACTGGGATTTTTCAGGTGCATCTACTGCGATTTGATCCAGATTCTAGACCTTTTCAATGCAAAGTTTCTTTTAATATCAACACTATGAAATGGATAGTGATCCAAAAACTTACTTACCAACACCTTAGAATGGATAGTGATCTATGGACACAGATATCAACACCAGGGAATGGCAACACTATGAACTGGATGAGAATCCACTGACCAACTTACCAATACTGCACAAGATAGTGATTATAAACAAACTTTACTAGCACCCCAAAATGGACAGTGATCTATGAACTAAGGTAACCTACTACCAACATTCAAGAATGGATCTTACGGTTATTTTAACGTACCAGCACTATGATATGGATAGTAATCTAGTGACAAGCCCTGGAGAGATACTTGCATTGAACCACCTTCTATCCTTCTGTCAAAGGATTCTGTTGAATGAAGAAAGATGAAATACATTCCAGTGAGTACATCCCATAATTCTGAAGTTTGTGAAATAGATACTGTTACATTCTGTGTGCCCAAACAGGTCCAATATGCCCTCACTTTAACCTTTTTCTCTAGTTGCTACAATGAATCATCATTATACATTCAAAAACACAAAAATTGCTACGAAGCTGTTACAATCATTTATTTTATAATTTTCAAATCCATCACTACCACCATCAGAAGAAAAATGTGAAAATACCTCTAGCCAGAGTCACATTAAAGACCCTCTAAGCTCACTCTAGACAGCAACAATCCTCCCAACTAACCTAACTTCTAGCCCCGCCTCCAATTTAGACACAAACAACTGTCTATTAGTAGAACACTTCCAAGACAGAGCCACAGTAGCGGGTACTGAGTCTCAATTGCTCGAGGCAATATTGAAAAACTGTGTGTAACTGTGAGCCTAATTAGGAACACAACTGACTGTCCAAATCACCATAACCAACCAGAGTGGTGCTATTATTGTTTGAATGAATGCCAACCAAAATACAGTCACCAACTGGATTTAGAACTATGGGGATATGTCTAAATACATTTGGGGGATGCCATAGCTCCTTTAAGTCATTGAACAGAAAATCAAAGAAGAGTAACAGAAAAGAGCCTTAGAAAAAAGATAAAATTCATGTTAATAATAGTGAGGGCACATAATGAAATGATTTTTTAAATGTCTGGTTCTTTCAATTTTTCAAGATCAAGTGCGTAGCTACCTTTTTTCAACAGAAGTACAAAAATGTACATGAAAGGTAAATGGGAAACCACACATAGTAAGTCAAGTAAGCTACATACAATGAAACACTCATTCTTATGTACTTTTATGTACAAATACATGCACTTTGTCCACTAATAGTAGCCATTTCTGTTTCCATAATGAACTGCATACTGACAATCAAACAATTTGCAACAATTCTTCATAAATATGGTCCAAAGTCTGAGATTATCCCCAAACTAATCGAAGCACACTAGACTGAGCATTTAAAGTTAAGCAATAACTGTAATACACCTGAACTAAGACTTCCGCACCCTGCAGTTTTCAAAAAGGTTTGCTCCATACTTTTACCCTTCAAGTTGTTTTATTTTTCATGCATGAGCTCCTTTGTGCTTCCATGCAAAGGTGCACTGCATATCAGACACAGAGCCTACCCATATACAGTCATACTTCTCTTGCTGTGTCACTGAGTTACAGACTTTATTAATAATGTGTTCCACATACTCCTTTAATCTTCAAATGTCTACAGATATGTCTACTAATGCACACATTAATCATTCATGAAGAATGATTAACTTTTCAATTAAAATCTGACGGGAATCAGATCAGACACAATGCAAAACTTTTTTATGTGTCTTAAGTTTTAATTTTTGACAACTTGTATATGATTTCAACAATTGAAAAGAAATATGAGCCAAACAGTATTGTAAGTTTTACAAGAATTCGGACATTGTATTTACAATATTACTTTGCCCCAAACTTCTTGGTGCAATAACTCAAAGGTGTGTTTATTACTGAAGTAGATACTACCACTGATATTTATGGCAAAGTATAAACCAGCACTTCTCAACCTTTTTTAACTCGAGGACCACTTTGACTCTCAAAATTTTTGTGAGGCCCACCTTACAAAAAAGTTATTCTTTTTTCTTTATTTTTTATTTTTATGGCGGATCTCGCGGCCCACCTGGGAGAGCTGTGTGGCCCACCGGTTGAGAAGCGCTGGTATAAAAGACAGAATAAGACAGGAACCACCAGCAACAACTTGAAAAATATAATGTACTGGGGTGATGTCATTAATGCTATAACTCATAGCCCATGTGAACAGAAGTTTCACATTTTTTTCTTTCAAAGTTTACACCCCCTTTGCTTCTTTTTGATCTAAGCAAAACTAGCAGTGTTGAAGAAAAATGTCTATAAAGGGGTTGGGGACATACAAATCAAGGACTGGTTTGACTTGCAATTTTATGAATTAAAGCTATAAAAAACTCTCCTTTGAAAGTATTGTATAAGAAGCTTATTTGCATCAAAACAGTACAATTTGCCAAAGATGCTTTAAATGTAAAATTCAATCAATGTCACACATGCATTTCATGACATACAAATGAATGCAATACCCTAAATTGTTATGTACATTCAGACAACCACTTGGAAGTTATTTAACAACACCATGCTCAATGCACTCCCTCTTTAAGATTGACACTGGTAGTAAAAACAATAGGGCAAACTTCAACACTATGGCCATCATAAACACTATTTGTGAAGATTTTTCCATTCTTTCTTTTCACTTGCTTGTTAAACAACTTTGCTGACAGCTGCCTATGGGTTCCTGCTAAATTTAAGGTGAGAAATGTATCTACTACTTGCACATTCATGTCAAATATGAAAATTTGACCAAGTACTGTCCAGGAGATAAAGTTTTTTCTACATTTTTACATACATCCATGCCCCCTCATTATTATGCATAAAAATTATGACAGAAAAAAATTGCACAACTTTACGGAGAATCGTGTATCATGCATATCCATTCAAAACCCTAGAGTTATGCTTAAATAAAACTGCTCCACCCTTTCTTTTTTGTTTTTGTTTTTTTATTTTTGCATTTGTGTAACAATTTGACCCGTTTCTTTCTCTTTTTTTTTTGCATTGGTGTAGCAATTTCACCAAGGTTCGTAGCACAATATGAGGACATTAAAGAGACATCTCTGCTGCGTCAGACTTTGGCTGATAAAACTAACAAGTGTGGTGACTATCCCAACTTTCTTCTATATACGCTTTCAATTTTGTGGTTTCCTTCAACATACAACTTTGTAACAAAATTTGTTACTGTAAGAAATCTAACAATGCCAAAGCAGAGAGAGGATGAAGGCAAAGAAGGAGAACTTAAAGGAGATGACAATAATGACCATTTCATGAACATAATTAGAAAGTATATAAGATTCTGAACCCAATGCAAAAAAACCCATCTTCATAGCTTATTTGGTTCTCGAGATATCACAATTTTCATCCCTTACAGGGGCACTGCCATTACAAACTTGTAGCAAGTCTATTATGATGTCACAGGCTCACTCTATTTTCAAAACTTATGTATTTCTCTAAAATTAAATTCAATTTTTTTCAAAGGTCCAGCTACCATTTAAAAGATCATTTCAGAAATGCAGAGAGCGAATCCTGTAATTTTGAAATCTGATACCAACAAGAACATGCTAAAACTGTGTGGAGAGAAACAATGAAACAAAATACAAAGGAAAACAAAAACATCTCAATTACAAAGTGAGCCTGAAAGGTCAAAATCAACTTGCTACAAGTCAATTTGTTTGGAAAATGGCAACTCCAATGTAAATGATAAGAATGGCCATATCTCAAGAACCGAATAAGCTATGAAGATGGGGTTTTTTTGCACGTGTTGAGAATTTTGTGTACTTTTCAATTATGTTACTGATATGGTTATTGTTGTCATCCCCTTTAATACCAGCAGTTAAAAGCACTAGCAATAAATAAATTCATAATGTTAGGTTGGTAGCAAGTATGCCATGCAGGAAACTAAAACTGGAGTTGCTAGTCCAGGCCTTCATATCATACTGATTGAAAATGTCATACACCCTATCATAAATGCCTTGCACAACACATGAATTTTTGACTACTTGCATTAAATTTTTTAACTGTGTTTGTAATTGACCACTGACCTTCTCTAAGACTGAATGGTGGTTGTAATACTACCTTAAAACAAGAAACCTTACAAGCAGAGTTCCCAAATCTTGACAATACCAGGAACTGAAGACTTTTTAAAGATCAAAATGGCTAAGTCAGGCTAGAAATTAGACTAATCAATCTGACAAATCCATCCTTGGCTGTCAAAGCACCCGAGAGCATGTATAATAGATGAGATAAGTAAGAGTAAAATAGATTAACAAGACTCAAGAATTTAAAGATTCATATTGCAAAGGTCAGATTGCACTTGTTCACAGAAATTCACATTATGTAGACACAAGTATATAAGACTGAATGCCAGTACAGTAAGTGTAGCAATATAAGTTTTCACACCATATGGCAAATTTTTCAGAGGAAACTTCCAAATTCAAGGACTTTTAAGGCCACATAAAAATGCCAGACTTTTTCATGACTTTTGCAATTATTCCTACCGTATGAGAACCCTGAACAAATAAAATTTCTCTACAGTAAGCTTAGCTACTGTATGTTAGAAGGAGCAGTACTAGTTTAGCAACCAGCAGCTCTTTTTGCTGCCCTACATGCAACTGACTTGCTATAAAACTCTGGATACACTAGAAACACAGTACAAAGAAATTTAGTAAGGACTCTATGGGTATATCATTGTTGTCTATTGCAGTTTGGATATTACTGGAAATACTGCTGTAAGGGTTGACAAAGCAATGTCTTCTTCCTGGGAGTTTACACATTCAACTCATGCAAAAGGATACACGTACAGTAATCAGAAAGGATCTGATATGCTATTCTGTTTGGGAGAAATGTTTGTGGTGTTCTAGGAACATACACATTCAAGTTACAGGTTTAGTTTATCAGACCACTATAATCTAATATTACAAAAATACATGTAACGGTGTTGGTCTAACTCCCCTAGCTACAAAACATTTTTGTAGTGAGAGGTAAAATATTGAAATTGATTCACCAAATTTAAATATAGTGGATTGTGCAAAATTACCTAATTTATTGTCTTATGGTTTTCCTTAAAATAATCATTATTTATTTATCACTGGTTACCCAGTAGTAGGAAATGTTTTGCTAACAGTCCATTCCAAGGTGAATGCTGGTGCATCCCTACCACTGTAGCAGTACTGTATAGTGGGAAATTTTCATGGGGGTTAAATTTTCGCGCTTTTCGCGACCAAGTATCTAATCGCAAATTTAAGACCCGCAAAAGTACTTTCGTTAGTTTGTATAATAAAACTATGTTGGTTGCCTGCAACAGTGGGAAATTTACTGTATAGTGGGAAATATTCACGGGGGTTAAATTTTCGCGCTTTCGCGACCAAGCATCTAATCGCGAATTTAAGACCCGAGAAAGTACTTTCGTTAGTTTGTATACAGCGACAGCAACAGCGAAATCTTCACTCCGCAAATATGTGAACAAGGTACAGATTCACCAAAAATTAGCCTCGCGGAAATTTCCTGCTATACAGTATTCACTAGCTGCTGATATAATGCAGTAAATAATCTGCTCTTAGTATACTATAGTAGGTCAAAAAAATGTTTCACTATTGTACCACTTTTTAAATGAGGACTGTGTTAACTGGATGCCAATTATGTTCCTCAAAGACAGTCACCTTTACAAAATCAGTCACAAAGGGTCCTGTACACTGAAATTGCAGACAGAGTCTATGGCACAGAGATGGTTTCGTAGTAAAGTACACTGTGATGACAGGATAAAACAGGAGTAAAAAATTCTAATTTCAGATTGTCAAGCCAGATCTATACCCACATAATCTTCCATACATGTACAATCTCATGACCTGCCCATGATTTGGCTAAATGAGAAAAGTAACCAACGGCAACTTTAATGGAAAATTTTAGAAGTCAAATTATTCATAAAGCACATCACACTTTACTGAAATGAGAAGACTCTACTTTAGCAGACAGGTTTAAAATCAGAACAAGAACAAGATACCTGTATGTAATATATTTCAGTCACGGCTCTCAGTAAGAGTGCTGATTACATTAAGTGGAAGCAAGTGCATCAAGAATACTACATAAGAGTCAGGTGCAGGGTACCCTTACAAAACATCATTGCTACTGATTCCAATGGAGGGATTTCATGTGACGTCATGCGACTGAGATTGCCCAGCAATGAAGGGCAAAACACACACGCAGTAAAGGTACTTTACACAGCACATGTGCAACGCAAGACCATAGATACTACTGTGACACCTATAAATACCCTTACTGTGCGTGTTGACACACTGGATGCTTACCCTTCAAAACCAAAGAGATGTGCGATCACGTGATGTCAGTGAAACCTCTATATATTGATACATATGAAGTGTATCTCTCACAGGTCATACATATCTTAAAATGTGTGAGTTCACATGCATCACTGGTTCCATAGATTCATGTGAATATATGTATTACTCACTGGTACTAATGTGTGTGAAAAAGTGCAATTTCACTTATATTGTAATGAAAGTATATATACATTGGCATGTTAATTTAATTGTTGGCTACAATACAAGACTGTAACATGATGGTGCAATAACAGCTAATTTACATGATTTCTAGACATCTGGTCTGCACATACCATTCAAGTTCATTTTGGACCCATGGCCCTCTTGTGATGGGTCCTTTTTTAGAGCATGGCAACTTTCAGCCAGTCAGAGCACTGTTCACTAAAAGGAATCTAGGCACAATTTGGGTGACAGCAAGCAAGCCTCACACACTTGCACTTGCAGATAGCACATGCACTTGGAAGCACTTGGAATATTACAAACAGAGGGCATCATGTAGCCAGTTTTCTGTGTGTAAGGAGCATCTAGCTCCCTTCTGTGATCAATCATTTTTTTAGGGCCAGCTAGTATAATTTGAAATTGTTGGTAATCACCCTGCAAAAATAATTTAATTTGACGAACAATCACCTATATAAAATTAAGGGTAATCAATGTTTTTGTTTTCCTGCAATGAATTTCTTGTCTTGGATCCTTATACCAAGCTACACAACCCAAGCCCTTGCTGGAGCGATTGGCTGTAACATCTCACAGTATTACTGGATACAAATACGTGTATATCTCTTAAAGGTATTACAGTATGTGTGTAAAAATGAGTCTTTTCACACTTGCATCATTTTCTTTCATTTGCAAATATCAGGAAGTACAAAATATCTCATGGGTAATACGCAGAAAAATGAGTGTTTCCACTTGTACCATTAGTTCGAAACAAAATATGTGTGCCACATTAATTATGGAAGAAAATGCCTGTTTCCACTTCCACCAAAATATACAGCAGACTTTAATGATTACGTCACATATGAAAGAAGCATAAGAAATGGGAGTAAAACAATACAGTAGTAGCCCCAGCACTAAGTTAGCCCATTGGTTATACTCTCAGCTCCCATCATACATATCAATCGTTAAAGTCTGCTATGGTCCACGTCTGATTCTACACTGGATTCTATGAAAAACTCTGGTATGAAGTGGAAGCATTGAAGCATGCTCTAGAACTCTGATTATACAGAATGAATGCATTCTATATGCTCACACTTGTTCAAGTGCTATTGTATTGGCTGTGATTTAACTGAATTTTCTCTCATGATCCGGAGTGATCGTGGAGAGGTTAATACACATTGTACTATTTTACGTGTGAAAGCAGCAATTCCTTCCTGCACCGTAAGGAAGATGATGAAATTACACCACTGCTATATCACCATTTTATGAACAATAAAAGTTTCATGGTCTTTAAAATGAACTGCATCAAAGTTCATTTTCCTGCATACAAAAAGTTTGGATTAAAATATGCATAGAACAAGCAATTAAATGCAGTTACACACTTTATAAAATTCCATGATTTCTGTCACTTTTAGAAAAATGCCATGATTTTTAAGGAGTGGAAAGGAAAAATAAAATTGCATGACTTTTCCAAGACATGGGACACCCTGTGCAGAGCAACTAAACAAATGATAAAGCTACAAAAAGTTTGAAGGAATATAGAAGGAGAGCATGTTATTTGTTGCATAGGGAGCTGCTGCTACTTGCAAAAGTAAGATGCATTAGCATGCACTGGTATTCCATACCTGCTCTTTTCATGAAAGCTTGGAACAAAAGAAATAAACAGCTAATAAAACAAGAAACATTTCTCAAAGAAGATACCGTAAAAAGAAGTTCAAACAACATAATACAATAATAAAAACATAATGACAAAAGGGACTCCTGTCACTTCAGAGAAAGGTACCACTGTCGCTAATTGAAAATTTTGATTCAGACGGCAAAATATTATCAAGTCCCCAATGGGGAAAGAGCCTAGGAGAAACTATACCTCAAAAATGGTTTCTTATATTCATCAATGAAGCTTGAAAATTGAAAATGAAAATTTTATCATTAAATAGACTCGTGACTCTGACAGCACAAATGCAACGATTCTAGGTAAATTAGTATCATAGTTTATAAACACAAACTCTTGTTGACACAGAGGCAAAATGAAAAAGATGTACATCTGCAATGAAATTAAAAACAGCAATTTACAACTACCTCAATATCAATGCACCTGATTTCAATGGACTATTTTGCAGAATGACCAGGCTGTGCAATGAGTAAGAGAACCATACAAACCTGTATCTTTACGATTCAGTTCGTCACATAAATGAAGATCAACATGTCTGGTTAAGAAGTGGTATGACGTTTCAACTACATCATGTTTCTTGACAATTTGTAGGTACTGGTATTCTGAAGAGTTTCGGCCAGCTCCTCCTGATATATTTGATATGTCTTGGGCTGACTTTGAAGATCCCGAGGTCTGGATAAGATAAAATGGTAGAAAAAAATTAACATTTCAGGGTTCCTGCACAGTATGGACAATAAATTGAATGTTTTTTCATCTTTTCATAACTTGATTATTTTTTCATCTAGTTCTTTAACTGAAGTACCATGGGGTGCTGAAGCTCATACCAGATTTACTATCAGGACAATAGACATGTTGGGAAATGTGGTACTTCCAGTCGGGTCACAAGATCAAGTGTACCATAACAACGGGCATCGTGTTTAGCTCTGCATGCTCAGCACCCTCGCTGGGACACTGTAAGCATGGTACACTTCACCTTTGACCCATTCCCATAATGCACTGCGTGGAAACATTTCCAAACTCGTCTATTATGTCTCAACAAAGGAAGAAAATACACCTAGTTCTAGAAGTACAACCTTTTACCCCACCAAATGCATCATAGCTTGCAGTAGCATAGCTGCACCAACTTAATTGACACGGCATGCATAAATGATGCCTGTAGGTCTGAGCAATTGGAAGTAAACTTTACATAAGTCTTTCCAAGGAACTTTATAAAAACACTTCATGCTCTCACACCACGTCCCTGCACAAGGTTTGTGCAGATACTGGAGGCAGCATTGAAATGACAATGCTAAACAATTAACTTTGGCTTAATATAAATAAACTCACAATTGACTTTCTATCCATTGTTCATTTAAAAAGGTTCCAGAGGAAGGATTACAAATTACAGATAAAAAGACTCAAAAATGGGTAGGCCTTAAAAAAAGTTTAAAAAGACCCAAGATAATTTTTGATCTGAAATTGGGTGAACAGTTTTATAATCTGAAATAAGTTCAAAAAGTGTGTAGTACTGTACCAAGTTTTGAGACTTCACCTGTATTGATATGCCTACACAGTACAATGTTAATGTGAGTCATGCGCACTTCTCAGAATGATCACACAAATATTGGCAGTGAAGATTAATGATATGTTTGAGAAGTATTAAGTTTTTACTTTAAGGCTAAAAATCTAATGATAACACAATGGTTTTCCCTTCAATTTCTTTTTCTTTTTTATGGGGGGTGTCTATCTTTCAGTTTCATTAGAACTGCTACACCCTTTCTGTAGCACCCACTATTAGTACTACTTATGTCATATGAGAGCAAGTTTTTTTTTATGAAAACTACTTACAATATTTCATTAACAGTTAGAAACCTGGTGTTTCTGATTTAGCTCAATTAGTGGCAGGAGTTTTACATGATTGGTACTAAGAGTCAGGTATTTACAATCAGTTGGTTCCAGTTTGATCAGCCCTGATCACATTAAAGTATGGTGGGATTTTAATCCTAGAGTAATCTATTGTTTTTCATTCCAAAATTACTCCCCCACTTAAAAAATTCTAAGATTTAGTTAAAATATACATTTAGAACATAGTTGTAAACCATACACCTCTGTAGGCATCTCCTGCATTAACTACAGTTTAGTGAATTAAAATAATTGCCTCACAGACGGAGTAGTAATATGGTCTAAACCTATCGAGTAACTTCTAACATCATAGTACATTAAGTAAATCACAAATACAGTTGTTGAAACACCACTTGATTCAAATTATATATTAGAGACAAACTAGAGTTATACCACCCGATACGTAACATTATATCAGGCAAATAAGAAGTCTCGAGCCTTCTAATCACATACCTTTCCTGACTGCTTTAACCCTAACCTAACCTGGAGACATGATATCATGCATATATGCATGTCTTGAGACACAAATGTGTCACCTTACAAAACAAAACGTATGGATTTGGTGGTTATACATAGATGAATGTACATATTCATGGACAAATCAATTTATGCAGGGTGCAATAGAAAATCTGAACTAGATAATGAGTGTGGGATTATACTTGCAGGGGCTGTTTTCCCTTCAATGACAAACCATCAAAACCACCACTCCTACTAAGCTGGTTTAATACATCACAGCACTAATTAATTTCAAGAAGGTTGTCTTTAACTCGACTGCCTCTCTATGCATGCCTTGAGTGGTTAACCTACCAGTATGCTTGCATGCATATTACTACACTCCAAGCTACTGGGAAAACCATGACCTCCTCTCAAAGTATTGTCAATATCAAGTTTCATTCCACTACAGTTTATCAATCTCTTCTGCTGACCCTCATTAAACTTATCGTTGTAATCTGTTAATTGTCCTACCAGCAGTTTTTTTTTAAATGAAAATAAGCCTGTATACTGCAGATGATAGCATGAACAATTTTCAGCCCCGCACAAGTTTCTGTTCTTCTACTTCTATCACCTGCTACTATTTTACACACAAGGCAATTTATAACATTAAGTTCTGATCTTACATAAGTTTCATTTTTTTTAAAGTTTTTTTGTCTTTTATGTAACATTTAGCTCTTTCTTGAGGTATCATTTTAACAAGTTATTCACGGTTTTCAGTTTCATCATGACTTCAAGTCACCTTCAATTTTCATCAAAAACGAAAGTACCTTGAACTCAATATAAGGCATCTACATGCTATACATCAAATCTATCAAGGGAACAATTCAATGTCTACAAGCAAATGCAATTTAATACTTTCCCAAGGAATTAATATACATAACAACATGATCTAGAGTTCCATATGTGGTTTCCTGTTTCCAGAGCTTTGACACTGTCACCAGATCAAAAATATAGGGAATCATGTCTTTTCTCTTCTTCATGAAAAACCCTGGGCAAATACCCACCTGTCCCTTTTCAGCTGCCCGAGCTTTACTTTGAGCCGTTGCTTTCTGGATAACAGGACTGAGGCTTCTAAAATGGAGAATAACTGCCTTAAGTTGAGAATCTGTCAGTACTAGCAATATATCATCTAAAAGAACTTGAAGCTTGGATGCCACCAGACCACAGTCAGACACTCTCTTCTTTATTGTAATCCGTACCTGCAAAAAAATTTTTGAATGATGTTAATTAGGCAGCAGACTTGCAGTGTGGGTACATTGTCAAGTACAAAAGGAGCATCTCTGGTTGTGAGTATGAGCACTGGTACACATCTTTTCCATGAGTATGAGTACAAAATTTTACATTAGCCCCAATACTTCCAAATTCTGTGAGTACAAGTAAAAAACCATTCCAACAAGTACCAGTACAGGCAGTTCTGTCACAATGAGAGTATGAGTACATACTCTACACAAGTCTGTTAGGCAGCACCTCATTACCAATGCAACTGGTCATTTTATTTTGATTTGACATGAAAACAGGGCAAATTCAGGTTGTACCACATGTTTATGAGCCACTCTGATTGGTCAATAACAGGTGCAGATCATAAAGATGAAGACTGCACATTATACTACACCTTTGCTAGGTGTAGATTGTACTGAGAGGCAAGAGTGACATCGAAATTCTGAAAATGTGACAGCTGAGTATAAAGTAAATTGTCAGTAAAGGTATGGAGGGCTACTATAGCATCTCGAGCAGTTGGATATATGCATTGAACAATGAGACTGCTCAGCATGAGATGGTAAGAGCGCTGTTGACACTGGGGGAAGGGCTAGAAGACACTGCTGAGATATTTTGAAATATCTGGAACAAGGATATTTGGTCTTAAAATGCCAACTGCCTCTCACACACGTACTTGTACTAATCACATCCACAAGTATGGATAATACATCACATGGTTATGAATGATAAATCATGAGCAGCTTTCAGTGGTTGACTAAATAATGATTCTACACATCAGTGCTTCAAGTGGGTACACATATTTGGGGGTGGGGGTCGGTCTTGTTTGACTGGTCTTCCCCATGACTGTTGGTCATCACTTTTGTAATGGTTGGATGAAGCAAATAAGTAGAATCATCTTATAGAACCATCAAGCATTGATAAGGTCTTTGCCCTTGGGGTCACAGCAAATTTCAGCCCCTGTATTAAGGATC
Organism: Holothuria leucospilota; assembly: GCA_029531755.1. NCBI lineage: Eukaryota > Metazoa > Echinodermata > Holothuroidea > Aspidochirotida > Holothuriidae > Holothuria > Holothuria leucospilota. Next base: position 14,922,882 of record CM055979.1, read on the forward strand.
CACAACAGCAGAGATGCATTTCTTTCTTCTCAAGTGCATTCTCATGCTGCAACTTTCTTCTACTAAGTAATATTTGACAGGAAGAGGGAAAATATCAAAGGGCATAGTCAATTTCAGTGAAACCAATTCCCTTTTCAAGTCAGAGGGGTATGTACATTAAGGATAGGCATCTTTAAAAGGGTTTGTCTGTATAACCCCATGTTATCACCCTTCATAATGGTCAGCTAAAACAAGTAAAGAGTAGGGGGTCTTACTAGACCTATCCAATAAAATCACTTAAACAGTCCCCGTCCCTTTTGGCAGTTAACCCACTCCCCTGCCCCCACTTTTCAGGCCCATCCCTAACCCTACAACACAGCCCCTGGATTACAAACATCTTAGCAATTCCTATGTGAAACATACTGTGGTAAATAACATCTGCATGATACGGGGGAAAAAAATCATTGCAGAAATAACACAGCATATACAGAGCATATACAGAACTTGGTTTGTGATGAGTCTAGGCAATGTTGAAGTTAAGCATGTTTTTTTTTCCCTATGATTAAACTACTTGATACTGCTTCAAAGTAAGTATCCGTCCTTACATGTCCTTGATTTGTGATAAGCCTAATTGGTGTTGATGCTGTGCCTGTTAACTTTGTCTCTATGGCATCCACAATGATCCTCACAGTAGACCATTCAACCTGCTTGAATGTGATCACATCACCCTCCTCTTGTAAATTTAACCTTGTTGCTCTTAGATTCGCTGGTTTCCAGTCAGGAGTAGTACTTTGGAGTAATAGTTGAGAAATCTGACAAAAAAACATGAAAAGTATAATTTAAGATTAATTTTTTGTTGCCACCAAGATTTTTTCTTTGACCCAACCAGAGCTCAACAATATTTCAGGAACAAGAGCCCTTTGACTACATATGGTATAAACATGGTTCAGTTTTGGAATGTATTTTCACTCTTATTGTAAGATATTTGAATGGAATATAAATATAAAACTCAGCACAAACAATAAGGTTACTTCCAGAGAACATGAGTCTTATTATCTCTTACAACTTATTCATTTTTAAACTGTAAGAATGAATGAGGCCATTTAATTACCTATCAATTTGTTGCCTTAGTGTAATTCATAAAGAGACATTTTACCTGCCTGTTGACGATGGTTTGTCCAGGTCTATCATAACGCTTCCTGGGCATTTTGAGACCTGGGCCTAACCATTTTCCAGGGAACTACATGTACAAGCAGACATCACACAATTTTCTGTTCTAGATTCATGTACGTATGTTGGACACAGAAACTTGTCTATTAGTAACAGACTGCATTAGAAACACCATCTAACAACAATTACTATAAACACGTGAGCCTAATATGGGCCTCAATTTTTTGTACAACTGCCAGACTCCATAGGAATATGAGAGTAAATTGAACTGCTTCTATACACCGGCAAGCCTACAGACTTGAGTGTTTCCCTGCCAGAAGGACATACATTAGTGTTGTGGTTTCAAACTGACACTTTTATCATGAAGTTTCTGTGTGTACACTAAAAAGTAAAATCTCATTAGTCTATAAAGTATTACCTCTTGAGGTATCATGTTAACAGTTTGACATCTAGTGACCTCAAATAACCTGTGACCAGTCACTATGAATATTTTAACCATGGTGAAAATGATTAAGCATGGTTAAAGTCCTCTGCAAAATTACCTATTTATTTATTAATTTAATCCACCATAAGAATTCACCCTGTTGAAAATTTGAAAATTCTGAAAGATGATTTAGCTGCTTTTTTGAAAAGAAAACCACCACGGTGAAAATACAAATTATAAATAACTAGTTGCAACTACTCTCATACTAAGTTGCTACTTGTGGTTTAACCTCAAAACATAACCAAAATTTGAGTCTATTTACATGGAAAACAATCTGACCTCTTCTACACCAGCTAGTCTGATTCCCCAGACATTATTAACCACAAGATCACATTTTATGAAAGGACTGTTTTTACTACAATTTTCAGCTTGGTTAAATAGTAAGTCACCTTAAATGACGCTACTTAAATTTCTGCCCTAGTTTGAAGGCCTTTCACCAGGATGCTTTTCCTGAGTTTGCTGAAGGAGAGGGTGGTTTCTTTACCACAAAAATTCATCTTTTTTCATTCTGAAACATTTTAAAATGTTTATAGTGAGAGGAATAAAGTGCACCTTTACTTAGAATGGGGCATCTACATAGTAATGCTGAGTAAAAGCTGCAGATATCCTGAACCTTCAGGCTGATATTGCCAGGGTTACTTTCTATTTAAATTTCCTTTAGGAATAAAACATTTCTTGGGATACCTGCCAAAAAGTTGGCATTGCTACTCACAGACAAATCTCGAGAATATGGCCCTTTGATCATTGCATGTACTGTGATTCTGTACTATTATGCACCAATATTCCAAGCATAGAAAGAGTTCTTCCTTAAAGACATGTATTAAGCATGAAGGTACCAATCATTCCCAATGTGAGATTACAGAAGGCATCACAAACACTCTTCAGAACAAGTTCAGAGGCAATCAGTGCTAAGCAATCAAACAGAGACACACTGGACAAGGGAGAGTTGGAGTAGGGGTATGACAATACATATAGAAGAAATCATACCAACTAAAAAATATAAAATGTTTCATGAAAACACAAAGACAAAACAAAGACACAATCTTATGAGTCAGAGTTAGTATTTGACAGATGGGCCAAGAAGAGAATTACGATCAGGTCAGTTGTCTGCTGAACTCTGGCCTTTCGGTTCATTGTCATCTATTTACTTTCAAAGGGACAGGGTGTGAGACAGTCTATGTACAATTGTCATCCCAATATGATGATACATCACCGGAGTATTTAATAGGCTGATCTGCTTTATCGATAACTGACCTGTATATCGCCTCGAAATGTATCCGACAAAAAAGTGCCCGAAATGTTGTTGACATGAACATACATGCCATCTAGTACCTTCTCTGCATAACCATACTTGCTGGGAGCTGACGGCCTGTAAGACAAAAATTAAGAGATACCTCGTAATTGAGAAAAATGAATACTTTATGACAAACAAAGCAAAATGATGGAAAAGTACTAGGTAAACACAATGAACTCAATATATAAATGAAGTTAAGTTTAGGCTTAAACAAGCTACTACAGTGCAGTGCTGAATCCAGTTTGCTATCTCACTTTTTTTAAATCAAAAATTAAGAAATTAATTTCCATTACATGACTGGGAGTGAGACTTCCGATGAAGTTTCAGTCCAATTTCACCCATTATTTCTGGGAATACTCAAAACTCAGTAGCTTTCCCATCTTCTAGCTTTTATGAAATTTGCAGCAATCATGAAACAAGAATATAAATAACAAATTATTAATTGTAACAAAATATTAATTGTAATATTCTTTAATGGCAAACAGATCCAGAAACAAACATATCCAAGCTTAAAGGCTTAGCATATTTATGTAAACTTCTATCAATCAATTACAATGTTTTGTATGGTGTGCAAATAGAATTACAGAGCTGCCAACCTTTTCAATCCAAAAAACAGAACACAGATGGCCAAAAAACGGAATTTGGAGTAAAAAAACAGAATTTTGTTCATGGAAATATATTTGGACTACATCAAACTGGCAAGAGCTGCCAAGCTCTAAACTGACATTTCCTTTCAAAAACTACAGCCAACTTTTGGAATGGTAGGCAGCTCTGGAATTACATATCTGGATTCTGGCAGCTGGGAGAATTCAATCCTGATATTTTGTGGAATCACCAGAGCCTAAGGGAGATAACCAGATACAAACACTAACAACTAGGTTCAAAAAGTGTACACACAATTGCAACATTTATATTGCAAAAAATGGGCATACCATCAAGAATTTGTGGGTTTACATGATTTTCTGAAGTGGGTTGATCAAAAGGGGTAGGGGAAGGAGGCCTTCCAAAAAAGCATTGTGGTTTGGATGAGTCTATTGCAGTAATTAGAATTAAAGGTTTCTTCACCACAACTGACTCATACAATGTTCACATTCTAGATTACTATTCTGATCAATGTGATGCATGATCCAGGTATCAAGTATGAGAAGTTTCTATCATCCTTACCTGAAGATACCATGCTTAACAATATTCACTATATTACTTACCTGTAAGCTCAGCTTTACTCAAGCTGGATACCTCCAATGACCTAACATAACCTTTCACCCACAACAACAACAGTGCTCCCCACGGGGTTAGCATTTTAATACACTGTTGCAATTCCATACACACCTACTGGCAATTCTAGGTAATGTAACACATCTACCACATAAAAATGTAAAGTGCACAGGCTTCTTTTCTCGCCTTCAGATATTGTTTTCATACTTTGAACTCTGGTGGTCTCAAATGACATTCGGCCTCCACCAACAACAATATGGTTCTTGTACTCAACATGGACATACAAGCTTAAGAATTCATCAAAGTTTTCCTCCTTGAGACAGTGCATGCAACCTCAAATGACTTTTAAAACATAAGACTTCTTGTGCCCAATATGGGGAACCCACATGCCAACCACATTTAACTGAAGTTCCCCTTATTGACATGCACACTGTGTGCAAAAGCTAACAGTAATCATCACATACACACAAACACCCTCAAGCATACAAATGCCATCATAAATGCATAGGTTTCTTTTATCACCAAAACTAAACCACTGAAATGAGTTAGAACCAGAAAGCCCAAAGGCTTAGTGATTCCTTGCCGAATGGGGATGCTTTGATGCATCAAATTTACAAGTATTACAAGTATCCACATCCCTGTCTTGAAATATTGTGTTTTTCAATGCATTTGGTCTTTGACCTCTGATGACCTCAGACCTCCAATGGATCTTGGATCTTGAAAATTGTTGGGAACTTTTGCCTTTTGACGTCTGGTGACCCCAGATGACGATCTTGGGAATTCTTGAAAAATTTTGCTTTTTGACCTCTGGTGTCCCCTGATAACAATCTTGAAAAATTTTGCTTTTTGAGCTCTGGTGACCCCATATAACAGTCTTGGGAATTCTTGGAAAATTTTGATTTTTGAGCTCTGGTGACCCCATATGACAATCTTGGGAATTGTTGGGAAATTTTGCTTTCTGACTTCTGGTGACCTTATGACCATCTTGGGAATTGTTGGGAAACTTTGCTTTTTGACTTCCGGTGACCTCTGATGACCTTTGACCTCTACCAAAAACAATGGAGTTCTTTCTCTCAATATGACAAATCAATATACTCATGTATGAAAGTGTCCTTCATTCCTACCTTGAGATACCTGTATCATGATTACAAGGTTTTCAGTCTTTGACCTCCAGACACCTAAAATGACCTTTGACCTTCACCAGAAACAATAGCGGTCTTTCTCTTTACATGACAAATGTATACCACATATGAAAAGTGTCTATCATTGCTATCTTGAGGTATCATGATTGCAAGCAATTTACAAGGTTTTAGCAGTTTTACCTCTGGTGACCTCAGATGACCTTTGACCTCTACCACAAACAATAGGGTTCTTTTTCTCAACATGACAAATCTGCATACCACATATGAAAAGTGTCGGTCATTGCTATCTTGTTACCGTGTTTATAAGCCGTTTACGAGGTTTTCGCAGTTTAACCTCCGGTGGCCTTAGACGACCTTTGACCTCTACTAAAAACAATAGAGTTCTTTCTCTTGACATGACAAATCTGCATACCAAATATCAAATGTGCTGGTCATTGCTACTGTACCTTGAGATATGGTGTTTACAAGGTTTTCGGCTTTTGACCTCTGGTGACCTCAAATGACCTTTGACCTCCACCAAAAGCAACAAGACTCTTTCTCTTAACATGACAAATCTATATACCAAATATGAAAAGTTTCGGTCATTGCTACTGGAGATATCGTGTTTACAAGCTAAGCATCACATACACACACACACACACAAGAAATCACCATTGCATAGATTCCTTGCCTGCCTTCGGCAAGGAATCAAAAAGGGAGGCCAGAAGGGCAAAATGGGAAGTTGGCCAGTCCACCCCCCTGAGACCATCTGGAATCTTGGCACATGCCACTGACTTCCTGTGTATAACTATTATACAGGATGTACTGTATGGTGTGTGGTGTTATGTGGTAACAGATTAATGAATACAAACCATAAGTGTGCTAATAAGCAAAATAAGATCAATTACACTACCAAGGCTGACAAACTGTACGTATCATCTTTGATAATAGCAAGAACTAAATGAAAAAAGGACCAAACATCATCAATACAAACTGTGAACTTACATTTGATGTGAAGATTTTCCTGATGAGTTGCTTGGAGTTCGCAACTCACGGCAAGTTTTCATTTCAAGTACAACTTCATCTAGATACTGTAAATGCAAACAAAGTTAGATACCTCAGGCATTTACGTAGTTGTTTCAGGCAGGCTTTCAGTACGTATTTAACTTAAAGAGTTAAAACTCTCCAAATAAAGTTTTCTATTTGATACAGTCCCATTAAACCATTCAGCACCTTGTATAGCAGTAGCAATTACATTGCAGGCTACAGCAAATTCTTTTTTCCTCCAGAACATACATTGTGTTTTCCCAATACAAAAAAATCTCTGCAAATTATGCTAGAATCTGATAATAGCTTGTACCAAGCAGCCTTAATGATAAAAACATTTAAGTTATAATGATAGGATGGTTTAAAAGGAAAATTTTTAAGGCCTGATTTAATCACATATTGACTAGAATGGACCAAGGGGTTAATATCAGCCCCTTCTGCTTGTAATAAAGTAAATCTGAGCAATGATTTTCAACCAATTTTTCCAAAGTAGGATTTAAACGATAAAGGAAGACCGAACTGAGGTTCAGGGAACCCCCCCTTCCCTTCCGTGCCTACCAAAATCACAGTAGAGAAATTCCTAGTAACAACAGGATTAAAGTACAGTACCAAAATGCATGATTTAATGACAAAACGTGGGGCAAGTCAAGGCTAATACCAAACTAGGCCCTTCCTACAGAAAGGTCATGCCATCCAGGGGTTCAAAGAAAGCTCAAGATAATTACGAGAGTGAAGCGGCCCTCACACTGTATGTTAAGGGGAGGGGGGGTGTGTGTCAACAGATTGTCCCTGGGTAATATCTGAGTAAAAATGCCCTCATACTGCAGGCAATTTCCAGGGGTCTGAGGGCTTCCAATCACAATAAGGGTAATGGAATTTAAGTATTTTCATCAGCAGTGAATTTGAAAAATAAAACTTTCTGTATGCCGAACAAATGTACAGGGCCCCTTCAACACACACATGGAACCACATTTGATAAGAGCTGAAATGAACACCAACATGGCTCCTCTCACCTCAATCCCATCAAATAAACACAAGCATAAAAATACTTATCTACAGTAAAGGAGTATGAAAACACCCCCCTAAATAAGAGTTCCCCCTATGCAAAATCATTCCCCCCCCCCTCCCCACTTAAGAATCACTGGTTCAAAAAAAAAAAAAATACCATACAGCAAATACCATACAGCCTTCGCTATTTAGTTCCTTGTAACATTTTCCAGGTAACAGTATGTTAACCCCACACATCAATTTTGCAAGAGACTTTTCCAAACAAGATTGAGATGTGGCATATAAGCAACAGTGTACAGTCATCATTAATCAACCGTACCGTAGTACGTATCAAACTTGCAGTTTCAGAAGAGACTACAAGAGTTACAATAACAAACTAACTACCACACAATGTGTACCACCACATTTTTCACGGTCAGGCACACTGACTATACAGTGCAATCTCAAGTACTACTGTATTTAGTAGCTAGGGCCAATTCAGGCAGTGATGCACTGTAAGCCTACAGTATCTCTTCCATTAGGTTTGACTTCTGACTCTAGTATGGGTTGAAGACAATTTAAAATGAAAGTTCAATAAGGTCAGCTTCAACACACACTCTACTGTAGTCAAGATTATGGGGTGCAGACCATAAAAAAACATACAGTACCTCCAGCTGCACAACTCTCAATTATGACAGACTTCGAGATACATGTACAGGTACAGGGTTTAAACATAGATATGACATAAAGTACAGTTATAATTTTTAGTCTCTTGAGAGATCTCTGCAACCGTTAACCTTGTCAACACAGTCCTGCCAGGTGGCTTCAGTTACACTATACCCACAACCACAAGTTTTCTCACAGGTACCCATATCAACCCCTCCCTGCCCCCAGTTCCCAACTATGCTGAGAAAAGCCATTGAAATATATGCCTACAGACACAACTATGGACCATGAATCTACAGTATGCACCATGAACCAAATCAGCAATCCTAGGTTTGCAAATTTGACAACAGATTTATTCTACAATAGCTCCATAGATCCTTTTCCAAATGGCAATTACAATGAATTGTGGGATAGAGTTTGGTATGCGTCGTTTTTCGCCACAGTAATATGCCACTGACAAAGACGACGCATACCAAACTCTATCCCACAATTTATTATAATTACTATTTGGAAAAGGGTCTATGAACTGGCCCCTTTTCTGTGCTACTGTAATATTGTAAACTCATTCTCAAACTCTGAAACCATACACTATATCCCATACACTATATCAACACAAGCACCACTTACTATGCATATTGGATGAGTCTTCAGTTTGGTCCAGGGAATCTGAAAACAAACCAAGTAAAACAGTCTGAACATGCATGGTTAGCAGCTAATCAACACACCTCCTACTCCCCACTCCCTCCCCCCCCCCCCATCCCTGCCAAAAAAAAAAAAAATTGTCTGCACTCTGCAGCCTGCAGCTGCTGGAAGATTCAAGTTTCGGTAGTTCTAGTATCTTGGTAAAGCTTAAAGCCAACATCAATTTAAGGCTTATGAATTCACTCAAAATATAAAATACTGTACAGTACTGTTGTACTTTCCTAGCAGAAAAGTTACTGTACAAAGAATTTTCTTAAGTAATGGTAACATACCCTGTACCTGCTTCAAACCTTCTGGTATTTTTATAATCATACAAGTTGAGTTTGAGGCCAGTTGCCCAAGTTCCATGAAATGTATGATCATAGACACTTACAGTACAACCATTTTCACATTGCATGTATATAGCCTACAGTTTAGCAAAGAATACTGTGATTTCAGTGTACCGCAGGGAATAATTAATCCGGTACCGCATAGCAGTTTGCTAAACAAGTGGGCCAGGTTGCTACACAAATGCAAAAATGTGTACATAGCACTTTTTTGTGTGCATAACCATAGGGTTTTTAGTGATTTTACACTACAGCAGAAAAGATCCTCAAAACTGCTATGCAAAATTTCAGCCCTTCCAAATAAGATATTGGCTACGGCAAAAAAATTGCTGAAGTAAAAAGGATTTACAGTACTTCGGCAAAAATACACTTTACCTCGGCATTAGGTAACTGTCCGATGCTACTTGTTTACAAACTTCTACCACAGTAGGTTAACGTAATTTGTTTGTTTAAGCTCCAGAATTCCATTGTACAGCTGCTTTGGAAATTTTTCCCACTTTATTACACATTAAAAAAGATAAAACGGCTGGTTCTGAAATCTTAAGGTCACACTCTGCCGTGTCATACTCATGTGCGTACAGTGATCACTTTCTTGACAGCAGACAGTGAGTTTTGTACATACAGTAAATACCCATCGTAACGAACTTTTTAAAGCAAGATTTTCCGTTAAAACTTGAAAATTGCAACTATGTTTTGTATATAAAGCAATAATACTGAATATATTTGCTCATGTTACGATCGTGGTGGAAATTTTATCAGAAAACAATTTCTTTTCAAGTCGCTACTCGAAGCTGCATTTTGAGCCGTGTAGGCCTAGTGTGCAGCTTTTGTAACCGGTAAGTCCCCGTTTGCGTGTCCTGCAATCTATCGCCTCGGCAAAATTTTTGCCGAAGTCAAGTCAATTTGTCTCAGCATTTACCTTGGCATTGCCGAATGCCGAGGCTATTTTCGAGGGTTGAAATTTGAATACTAAATTATCTCCAGGTACTGTATAATAGCTATGTGGAAGTTTTTCTCTTGGTGTGATTATTATGGCAGTACGTACCAGCCACTGCAAAATACTGTAAATTGCCAGACTCCAATACTCAATGCACATACAATACAGGTACTGTAGCCCCATACTCCACCATGGTTGCATACTGTGCCGTGTATGTGTACACTTCTGCCATCATGATGCAAATGTACAGTACTGTACTTGTACACCCATACATTTTATCATTAATAGGTAGTTGTATAGGCTTAGTGTATGGTACAGCAGTACTGTACTTTCCATTAAGCACAAAATCTGAATGCTTCAACTTCCCCACAGTATCAATTGCAATCATTAAATTTATCACGTTTCAAGGTCACTGCAGATAAAGAGCAATACTGTACTGGGGCATTGACTTGCAGAATTATCACAGTATTCACCACATCAAACACACATGGGAAGACGATGGAATAATTTACAAAGGACCCCTGGGAGAGAAAACTTAAATGGTCAGGTACAGTACAGTACATAATGTTTTTACCAAATTTGACCTTAATCTTACAAACTTTAAACTTTGTGCCAAAGTTTTTTTGCTCTGAACATGCACACACAAACTCAGACAAACAAACACAACATCACCATCATAAGGAATCACACAAATGCAACATAAAATTCATCTCCAAGCCTCTTTAATATTACACACACTCACAGCTGCACGCACACAAAAATAATTATGTCTAGGTTTGGTATTCTGACACCAACCCAACCAGAAAATTACCACCCTAAATTTTGATTAACCCTTAAATGAAAGTCTATTTCTTAACAGATTTGGAGCCATACTAAGGCCTAAAAGCAATTACTTACTGTCAAGAAATGTTTCGGTGCACAACACCCTCTTCAAGTCTGGACATGACTTGAAGAGGGTGTTGTGCACCAAAACGTTGTGTTTCTTGACAGTGAGTTACAGTACTTTTGCTTTTAGGCCTTAGTATGGGTCCACATCTATTAAGAAATAGACTTTCGTATACGGCCTACTCTAAAGTTTATGGAAATAGTGACGACTATGTGGAGAACTTCCTCAAATGAAAATTTGTAGCTTGTTTCATGCACTGCATATGCATGAATACAAACATGTAAAGTACAGTATATACACTTTACATTTACAGCTTACAGGTCTTGTGACAATAAATTACATGTACAGTGCTGTATAGCGGGAAATTTCTGCAAGGCTAACTTTTGGCGAATCTGTACCTTGTTCACATATTTGCAGAGTGAAGAATTCGCTGTTGCAGGCAACCAACAAAGTCTTGTACAAAATAACGAAAGTACTTTTGCGGGTCTTAAATTCCTGGTTAGATAATTGGTTGGGGAAAGCGCAAAAATTTCACCCCCGTGAAAATTTCCCACTATACAGTAGTTAGATATTTCCTGTAAAAAGCATTTAAAATCCCTCAAATAGTCGCAATTCCCAATCAAAATACATTAAATATTGACCATGCTTTCATGCTTGTATCATAAATAAACATGAGCTAAATATGCAAATTTATGATTTCAAAAGATGGACATACCAAATATGACTATTAATGTTAGTCTTTTGTTTTTCAACCCTCATTTCAAGGATACTTGTAGGGCTCATTATTATCCCCTGAGGAAATTATTATGCAAGTTAAAATTGTTTCCTTGAAAAAATTGATATCACTCACCAAAACATTAATTATCAGATCAGTAATTAAGACAATTTACTGTATGTAACGTTAACAAAAGAAATCTTAACACTGTGCAACGCTATAGGCAGTGAGTTACTTCAGACACCATCAAACTTCGAATAGGTGTATCTTGAGAACAGTTAAAGATACAGACACAATTCCAACGGATCTTTCATTGGGGGGATTTTATTTAAACTGCAAAGTGAATGTGCAGCTCTTTTTGGTGGCATGTCACCATAACTTTAATACACTTTGATTTATATGGGTATATACTGTATGGAAGGCTCATATAAACACCATTATGACCAATCAGTACCTCCAACCATTCCCAGCAAAACAACTTGTAGTTTGTTTACTCTGCTATCTGAAATTAGTCCCAGTTGGAAATACAACTTTCTAAGTTTAGTGGTGGTTAAAATTTCATCACCAGGTGCGGCTCTACTGCCACCGACCACAACAGCTCAAATCATTGGTTACTTACCTTTACATTTACCCTGTTACAAACAGCTTTGCTAATAACTATCCAGGATGGTAAATCAAGCACCTCCATTAACACCTCTTCATCTAATTCAAGATTGGTTAGACTGCCCTCACCTTTCAGTGTGCTCAAACCAATCTTATCCTGTGAAAGGTTCTTTGTAAACCTGTACGAAAAATTAAACAAAGGATTAAAACCTCTCACAAGACACTCACATCAGATCCACGTGTAAAAAGCCTTGTCCCTTTTTAAGGTTTTTTTTTTCGTTTTGACATGAAGCCATGGCCTATCATGCTGACAAGAATCTACAGAACACTGTGAGAGGAAAGTATATTCTGGAAAGAAAGCATGGATTTAATGGTGATTCCTTGCCTCTGAAGAATATTTTAAACTTATTTCATTTTCCAGAGTTTCAAATAAGACAGTTTGATCACAGAGCTAGTGTTCTGTACTACAAATGGAGTAAAACAAAGTTTGCTTTGTTAGTTACTTGGCGTTAAATCCTAATGTTACATACCTTTTACTGTAATCACATTCTCACTATCTTTATAAATCACTTTGAGCTCTTAGCCCAATAATCTTAGAATTTCTTCATCCCGTTATTCCATGTACTCTCTTTGGACTTCTGTCATATGTTCTGAGAAACAAGAGTCCAAAATTTTGTTGATGTGAAAGGAACAACTGTCATCCTAGTTTATTCATTGGAAAATGTAAATGAGTTTTGTAGAAATAGATGTGCAGTCATTTAACCTCAACAGCTACAAAATGTACCCAAAATATAGAAAAAATGACATTTCTTTTCCAACAATACCACAAATTTACCATGAATTTTTCTGGCTATGAGAACTAAGTTCTAAGCTTTTTTACTGGTAAATTTCCCACCTTTACAGATCCTTCCTGATAACAAAAGTGAGCTCATGGTGAAGCTTGATCCTAAAGTTTTAAATGAAATTGACAGCATAGGCCTACTGTTTGTGCGCACAAGTATGCATTTTCAGGAATCACCTTACTGAAGCTCTAACTTAGTGACTATGGCCAACACACCAGGCTGACTTTACTACAGTAGGTGTACAGTGGTAGGACAAGATCATCTTGCCTTTGACTGTCACTTATCCTTTGGAAATCCTGGATTATAGCCCATAAAGTTGCTAATGAAGGTTTTTACATTGATTTGATGGTGCAACTTAAATTTCCTGAATTTTGCATACACACTGTAAATTTAAATACATATGGGCAATTACACAGTAAGCTAACACAGAATTATGTATTTTGTTTTGTTAATTAGTTTCATTTGTTTTATTATGTTCAGGGCTAATCCTTAGATGTACAGAGATAACCTAAAAATTTTCATCTTGCTACCTCAAGTTTGAAAAAATATTTCTATATGTAGGTCCTATGGAAAATACAACAGGCGAACATTGACATACATAACGGGTGTAACACATTGACATACAATATACAAATGGCTACTTTTCAGAAAGTTTATCACAGGGCTGGTCATATGACCCGGGCGATCGCCCATGCCCGCCTAAACGCCCGCCTTGGAAGCAAAAACACTTGCCAAGGTGTGCAACAAAATGCCCTCCTTAAATTGTGTGCTGGGCAACAAACAGCCCACCTTGAGAAAATATGATCGCCCGTGTGAAAATACAATGCTAAAACCATCAAAATACATGCAAATTAGTACATTTAAAGACCCAAATTTAATGACTTTCCACGCCAAAATATTCGGCAACTTCCCTAGCGAAAACGGCCAGCCGTACAATCTGACAACACCGCACAAACTAGCATGCCGCACAGCTTGATTTTACATGGTTCAGTTGCACAAGTAAGCTACAGCTTGCTGCATGCATCTTGTACTGCAGAGTACAATTTCAAAATACATCGTTTTTGAGTGTCAATTCACTGTCAAACATTACTAAATTTGTCAGAAATGACAAAACCATTGTCCTGACATGTTCAAAAGACTCTCAAACAAGTATCTACATAATACTGACAATTTTTGATTGGAAGGTTTTCACCACGAGGCAAATTTCTCTAGGGGGGCTTTGCAATTTTGCTGTTGCCTAACATGTAAAATAGATGGACAGGCCTACTAGGATGCTGCAATATGCAGAAGTAGTGTCTGCTTACTCGTAGAGCTACAGGGTCTAAAATTTACCAATCATTTTTGTTTGAAAGTGTTATCAAATGTTGTCTGAGATGTTGGTATGAGAGCTCAGACATATTTATGGCCAGAATAGGTCTTTGCTTGTCAAACCAACTTGAATATTTTCTAAGCCTTTTGCCATACATATTACTGTTACAAGAAGCAAATAGTTTTAGTCTCTTGAAGTCCTTAAAGTGATATGAACATAACACTCTAAATCCTCATTTTGTTGCTATGTGGGGGTGGAGGATTCATCAGTTCCCACCAGACGAAAACATTGGGGCCCGGCCATGGCCCCAACCTAGCGCCCCCACTCCTGTTGGAAGATAATGGTCAAAGTATATACCCATTATATTAAAGGGGAACAAGTGTGATTTTTGTGCATGCTTCACTTAATTACTCACAAGAAAGACACAAAGCTTTGAGATTAGATCTAACTTGTCACTGCCATTTTCTGGACTGCAGGCCTGGGCCTGACTACAGTAGGTGCGAATCCAAGGGAAGGGGGGCTTTCCCAGCCTCAGCCCCCCCCCTTTTTCGCCACATCAACAATAACGAATGTGCATAAATTAGCATGTTAATGTAGGAGAATACTGAAGGGGGCTGTTAGCCCCCCCCCCCTTTTCGAAATTTCTGGATCTGCGCCTGGACTACATTACGTACCATTGAAGAAGGAATAAAGGCCCAACTGTGTGGATGTCAGATGATCTTTGGACCCTTACTGGCACCATTCATGGAGTGGCTCCGCCATATGTTACCCTGGACTTGGTCCACCCAGTGTCCACAGTGGTGCATAAGGTAGAAGGGAATAGAGCACCAACTCTACCCTGAAGGGTGTCATGATGTTGCTAATTTGGGTATTTGTGGCACGGTGAGATAAAATCAATTTTATTTTTTGACTGATTTATAACATGATTTTAGAAAACATGGCACCACTGTTTTTGTTATGAGTGTTGCATATCTAAGTTTGGATCTGGCTGGGGTGGGGGTGGGGGGTGCTTCCCCCTAACATTTATTTTCAGAGAGGGTTATGGCCCCATGACCCCCATGATTTGTGCTCCAGGTGATTTGTGGTACATACTGCCCTTTGCTCATGTCAAAACCTGCCCATTGGTTACATGGGGTGGTTGAGTCAAGCCTGAGTTTTGCGCAGTTCTTGTAATTAAACATGAAAGTGTTCATCCTCGTTCTTGTTTTTATTATACAACAAGGTTTCTTTGCAGTTCAGTTTGTACAATACTGTTATGCTTTTAGAAAATTTTAAATTTAAATTTTATATTTACACAACTGCCCGCCTAAAATCTTGGGTGGGCAACTAATTGCCCGCCTTGAAGTGTAACAGCTTAAGCAAGGCGGGCAGTTGCTTGCCCTCCTGAAAAATTCTCATGACCAGCCCTGGTTTATCATGTACATACTTTTTGCCATTTTCTGAGGATGATATGTAGCAATACTTAACTAGAGCACCAATGGTGCAGTAGCTCAAACCCAGGCAAACTTTGGGGTCAGCTCATCTCTGCCTCCCCCCGCAAAACCCTGTGTACATCACTGAATGGTGTGATTGCAGGAAACACATAATCAAAACAAATACATGTCTTTCCCAACATTAGTAAAATGCAAATAAAAAATCGAGACCTTACCCCCCCCCCCCCCCCCCAATTCTCAAAAGCAAGGTAAGGAAGTTCCCACTTTGTCCCCAGTGAAAATAACAGAACTAACCTATTTTACATTCAAAGCATTACCATACCAAATATCTATGAAGAAAGATGTTCTTCAATATCACAGTGTGAATGTTAAGACAGTGGATAAAATCCCTATGTCCTACTTGACAAGTGGCAGAGGACCGACCTCTTTTGTATCAACTTCTAAACTCTTGATTACTGTCTGACCTTAGCAGTGCAATCCTTGCTTTCAACTGCTAGATTGCACCATCTAAAAGCCCAGGAGCTTCTGGTTTTTACACACATCAGGGGTCGAAATTTAATTTTTTCTCCACTGTTCCACGGAACAGTACCTTTTCCAAAACTACTGTTCCGGATCAGATTTCACTGTTCCAAATTTTCATATACTGGAAAAGAGCAGGTTCTTGTATGCAATGAGTTGGTTCTCCTTCATATGAGCACACGTACTGATGTTCTTTTCTGGGCCGCAAATTTAAGTAAAATCGTAATTCTACTCTTGTCCTTCACAGCGTGGTTGATTCAACAATTATTTCACACAGTGAGTCAAAGGGACGATATCATATTTTAAGGAAGAAACAACACACACGTTAAGGCCCATTTTCTTTGGACACGAGATGTCAGCAGTCAGATTGACTTGCTTTCAGTCCTTGAACAAGTTACGGTGCCTAATTGCTAGAAGCTGTCAGCCTGTCACGTTTTAACTTTTAAACGGTTAAATGACCGGTTGGCCGTTTAACCGCCACTAAATTTAACCAAGCGTTTAACCGTTTAACCGCCACTAAATTTAACCAAGTGTTTAAACGAATTTCTTTAAAAGAAAGAAAGGTTAGCACTTTTTCTCCCCATGTTTTGCTTTGATAGCTGTCATTTAGAAACATTGTTTATTTGCAAATCCAATGACCAAATTAATGCTTCGAAATAAACGTTCAGTGACTTTTCATTCACAGCAATGTAATCCCATGATTGAATCGATTTTCACCTACTCAAAATGCCTTTATCCCGTTTGCAGCAGTAGCTCAAATCTGATTGTTAGTTCACAATAGGGCTTAACGAATTCACAGTTTATACCGTGATCGTAGTCTAAGCCGCTCACAAAACGAACGTTAAAACAGAAATACCTGGACGCCCGCCAATATATTCAGTACATGTACTTGGACATTCCACACCATCCTACCGTGCTTTACCTATACGTAAACGGAGTGTGCAGGCTTACACATGTTTGTTTTGAGTACAGTATTTCATATAGCAGTACGTAATGAATGCACGAACTGCATATATCCATACGTAAATATTTGTTCAGTGCATGCTCTAGGCGCAAATCAAGTGAACTACTAGGAGTGTACGTATATACAAGGCAATCGAATTATTTTGACAAACTTTTGTTACGTTTCAGGCATCGTTATTTCATAAATCATAAAGTGCAAGGCACACTTTAATTTCACACAAATTAACATGAATGCTTTACATAAAAGCACCTGCTGAAAATTACTACAAACTACGATGTAACAACGGGTAATTAAGCGGTAAAAACAAATATTGAAAAATGTAATTTTCCATACCATGCCTAATGTTCTTGCGACGTACATCAACTTCTGTACAAAGTGGGTGCGTATTAACCTTATAGTATTGGCAATTACGAACCTGTACACATGCCATGCCATATACACACATGGCCTATAGTACCGTTGTTTGTGTATATTTCGCCCCATATCATACGTGCGATTAATGAGCTATGAATTTGATACTTGGTCTCGTTCATTGTTAGATTTGAATGAATCGAAAACTGATGATGGTGAATGATCGCTAGATGTGCAAATTTACAGGGGATTTTGATATTCACAGCATGATTACTTCATCACAGATAAGGATACATGCGTCTAGTTGCAATGTGTTTTTCTGGAACTTGAAAAATACTGTTCCACGGAACAGTTGCTTTTGGAAAGTTACTGTTCCGGCACTAAAAGCACTGTTCTCGGAACAGCGGAACAGCGGGAATTTCGACCCCTGCACATTATTACAAAGTTACAGTTAGTAAACAATCTGGTATTAGCTCTCTGCTGCCACAAGGAACTTAGAATATACAGTTACCAGGAGAACAGGTAACTTTGCAAGGAAGAGGTATTGTCAATTACAACTCATGCACGATGATGAATTATGATACCAACCAGGGAGCTGTGCCAACAGACCTTCTACATCACCACACACAATACAGAAATTGTTCATACACTGCCCAGAAGCTAAGCAGCTCCCTTTAAACTAACCTTTACAACCTCACAGGACTGACCTCTTGTAGACAGACAGTTTTAAAGAGAGTGCAGTACACAGAAAAATAGGTAGTAAAGTGATTTTGTGAGACTGGTAAAAATAGAGGGGTGGCACAAAATTGGTTAGAAAGGTATCAAAAGTATCCTTCATCCCAAATTGGAGAAGTAATTTGTAATCTGCACATGCCAGTCGTCCTTCTGAGCAATTTTGAAGATAATTTTGTAATGCATCTAGGAGAAAATAGCATTTCACAATATTTACAACTATGGCCTCAAAACGACCCTTGGATGGCCTTTGACCTACATTTTTACACCCTGCTGGAAGCCCTTCAAAAGTCAATTAACTAAAACCATGTTTCGTAAATATCAGAATCACGGGTGCAGAGCAATACCTCATCAAAGATATTTCCACCTTTTGACCTCTAATGACTTTGTATGACCTTGAATCAAAAATCTGTGTACAACCCTAAAGAAGCACTATGTAAGAAATATTATGACCAAATTTCAAGAACATGCAGTGCTATTTGTGGGAGGAGATACATTTTGAAGATATTCACATAATGGCCTTTAATGACCCCTAAATGACCTCTGACCTCAACTTCTTGAACATGACAAGTAGCCTAGTTTCAACGACCAATGTGTCCAAGTTTCGTTAAAATCCATCCACGAGTGCGTGCCTGAGACCATTAAAGGCAAGTGTGGACAGACATGATAGATAGACAGATAGATAGATAGATAGATAGACAGAGTGCCGGTGGTGGATTGCAATAGCTCAAACAGCTCTTTGAGCTGGTTTGAGCTAATAAATCACCCACTGGGGGCACTTTTTGATCAATATTAAGCTCAGGAGACCATAAATTGTAATGTATGTCAATGTTGCACCCGTTATAAAATTGTGTAAGCTCGTTATAAAAAAAATGCTGATAAAATGCTGAAATTAAAAAAGTTTACCATATATGGTCCTTGCTTTATACCTAGAGGTTAATATGATTGTGATAATTGATAATAAATATGGTAACATCAATTAATGATGTTCGCAAGGTAATTTACAATTGCCTACAATTGTTTGACATCACATAAATGTATATCAAATAATTTCAAATGTGCTTCATGCGTTCTATGTACATCATATTTTCATGTTACCTTGTTTATTATAGGCCTAAACCATCACAACATAGCAACCTAAGTTATTGGCAAGGTCCATATGGCAAACTGGTCACAGAGGCTTGAAAGTTTAAGTTTACAAAAAGTCCTTGTATAATAGTACCTTCATCTTCCATCTTACATGGCTTTTTTAATTAATCCCATGAATGATTGATATAGCATTAGTCTTTAGGCTTTACCAAAGCCATAGGGTATGTTACATTAGAGAAAATTTCCCATGGTGACAGGCTGCTTCAATCAACTTTGAAGATTTACATTCCTACTGCTGACGATAATGTGCTACAGTACCTTCGGCCATCGTATGACTCTTTCCAAATCTTGGCACATCTCAGACGTCATTGCCATCCTTTCTCCATCAATTTTGTCAGCATTTACTTGACTTTGCAAATATATATATATGACAATGCAAAGATGTGATGCACACTATAGCGTGCACAGCTGTACAGTACATTACCATATAAACAGTGCACACTACAACACCACACAAAACCAATACACTTGTTTGCAAGTTTACTCTCGTTGTGATGACGTCCCTGTATCTGGTGACATGTCACCTGTTACAGTACAAAGATGACTTTGATTGGTTTATATGGTGAATATCGTGGAGCAAAGGAAGATACAGACCTCTGACGTTTACTGCTGAGAGTGTAATAAATTAGTTCGTCACAAATCCGCTGTTTATTCTCAACTTAACACTTCCCGAATCATCAAACATCACAAACTGTGAAGACAGCACTAGAATTTGGGTCCAAACCTTGGTACTAAATAGGTGCAGCTAAACTGAACGATATTGAGCCTGCCCTGATGGACTATACTGCTGATCCGCCCTGATGGACTATACTGCTGATTGAGAATTTCATGTGTCATTACTGTAGGCGGTACGGTATATTTGAAGGCACCTAACAAGGCCACTTCCAAATTTTTGTGAGTGTCATACTGTACATGTATAGTGTGTTCTGTTTGTAAGGCTAGAGAATGACTGCAGACGACACCTATTGTTGTTTACGGACATGCCATATGGATGGCATACAAGCTGCATGCTTACCCACAATGATCAGCAGCGAAAAACCACATCGGTTGAGCCCTAGCCGTAACCCCACAACAGCATGCCTATGTACAGTAACTTAAGTACTGCATGGCTCATTCTTGGGTGAGGATAGTCTGAAGTGGAGGCGCAGTCGTAGTCGCAGTGATCTAACATGAAGCTTCCAATCTGGTGTGGAGGCGCAGTCATAGTCGCAGTGATCTAACATGAAGCTTCCAATCTGGAGTTGAGGAGCAGTCATAGTGGCAGTGGAAGAAAATCAATCTTCCAATCTAGACTGGAGGTGCAGTCACAGTCGCAGTGTTGGAACATGAAGATTGTGTTATTTTGAGAAGGACTCAATGTGAGTCTTGTGTTCATTGTTTACGTCCACTGAGTTTTGGAGGCGCAGTCACTGCGACTGCGCCTCCACAGTCTCAGTGGTATGTCTTTGAGAGGTGTTGTATTCTGCAGTTGTACCACAATCTGATGGGCTAGTAGCTTCACAACATGAGAGGGAAGGTGTTCCAAGTTCACAGGCTAATAGTAATAAATAAGTTTGGCCCTACCTAGCCTATGGACATTCAAAACTGCAAACTCCAAATTTTGGTTAGGCCTAGCCATAGGCCTGGCCTACAGTAAATGAACTGGTAATATTGAGGGGGTGAAAACGAATGGAGCAAACCAGTTTGCTCCATTCGTTTTCACCCCCTCAATATTACCAGTTATGAGGGGCAAAACGACTGGGTGCCAGCTTACGTAGCCTAAATGATATTTTGGTAGCCTACTTTATGGGCCAAAACTAGTACTGTAATGCTAGGCTATCTAGCCTAACCCACCGTCTGACCAGGGCTGGCAAAAATGTTTTTTTTTTTTTTTTTTTCTGGGAAGGGAGACAAATTTGCCACAATTCCTCCTAGGCCTATAGGGCACAACTGAAATTCGAACCATAGGGGCAATTTGTGTTATGGGTATACGGCAAAAACCAGAAAATTCATGATATTTACTACAAATCGGACATCCTTCCAATATGTTCTTCCTTTTCACAAAACTAGTTAGATTATTCCAAAAAATCACAAAATAACACTACCTAGCTTGAAAATAAGATGAATTTCTGCCGCGTCTGAGCGTTCGGAAGTGTTCGTTAGAAAAAGATGATAGCGCAATAATATCAACTTTTTAGCTTTGCGGCATTGGTTTCTTGCTCATGACTATATTATGTGTTCATAGGCCTACATAGTACATTCAAGACATAAGAAATGACTGACACAAGGCTAACAAGGTGATTTTACTGCGCAATCATGTTTTTCTAACCAACACTTCCGAGCGCTTAGACGTTGCAGAAAATCATCTTATTTTCAAGCTAGGTAGTGTTATTTTGTGATGTTTTGTATAATCTTACTAGTTTTGTGAAAAGGTAGAACACATTGTGAGGATTTCTGATTTGATTCCGATTTGAAATAAATATCTTGAATTTTGGAGTTTTCGTCCTACGCTAGCCTATACCTGTAGCCTAACACTAATTGCCACTAGGCCTATGGTTTGAATTTCAGTTGTGCCCTAGCCTATACTTTCATGCAAATGAAAGGTGTAAATTTCCCTCCAATGACCAAAATTTCCCTTCAAATAGGGCCTACCCAAATTTCCTGGGAAGGAGCCTCCCCCCGACTGGAAAACATGTATGTTACGCCGAAGATCTTCGGCGTGCAGTAAAGACCTTATACGCCAATTTCATGGCATGATTTTCTTGTCTTTTAACATAACATAACATAACAGGTTAAAGGGCAAAGGAGGGCTAAGGCCCCATAAGATGCCCTGAAGTCCATACAACCTTAACTGAAAACAAACAACCAACCAACACCAAACGAGCCCAGCCCAACTAGATTCTACCACAGTTATGGAAGAACTTGTCGATGTTAACCTTAAAGCTGTGCACCGATGTGGAGTTAACTACCCACTCAGGCAGACTATTCCACTCATTAACAACTCTATGAGAGAAGCTGAACTTCCTAATGTCGAGCCTTGCAAAACACTTAACTAGCTTCTTACAATGGCCTCGAACCCGAGAATTACTTTGCACCTTTAAATAATTGCAAGATGACAAAGGATTCTTTTCAGAGAGAAATTTGTACACCTGAAGCATGTCCCCCCTAATCCTTCTCAACTCCAGGGTGGTAAGCCCAAGATGCTTAAGTCTAACATGATAAGTGTTTTACCTCTGGTATATGGCGAATGGCTCTCCTCTGAACCTGCTCTAAAAGAAACTTGTCCTTATCATAGAAGGGACTCCAAGCCTGGGCTGCATAGTCGAGGTGAGGTCTTACCAACTGCTTATACAGATTTAGTACAATTTCTTTATTAAAACTACTGAAATTCCTCTTGATCAATCCAAGCATCCTATTCGCCTTAGCAGCAGCAGCTGCACACTGTCTAGATGGCTTTAAATCGCCTGTAATAACTACACCCAGATCCTTCTCAAAAGTCACATCACTCAGAATACTACCATTCATGTTATAAACATAGCTGCAATTTCTAGGACCAAAGTGAAGGACTTTGCACTTATCTGCATTAAAAGACATCTGCCAAGTCTGAGACCATGAAGATAACCTATCCAAGTCTTTTTGCAGTAAGGAGGCATCATCCTTATCGTTAACCTTCCTATAGAGCTTCGTATCATCAGCAAACTTACTAATACTAGATGTGAGAGAGCTATCAATATCATTGATGAAAATTAGGAAAAGAAGCGGGCCAAGAACAGAACCCTGTGGAATTCCACTTGTAACTTCTTTCCAAGAAGAGAAATTACCATTAACAACAACTCTCTGAGATCTACCATTGAGCCATGAATTAATCCAGTCTGCACAACTGCCCTTGATGCCTAACCTATGCAGTTTAACCATAAGTCTACCTAATGGAACTTTATCAAAGGCTTTTTGAAAATCAAGGTAAATGACATCAACACTGTGACCAGAATCAAGAGATAAAGAAACATCCTCAAGAAAGCTTAGTAAATTAGTAACACAAGATCTACTCGGTAAGAAACCATGCTGTGACAGATTGAGTAACCCATTATCTAAAAGATATTTAAGCACACTGTTTTACATACACACTGTACTTAAAACACAGTACAACAATTTGGTGTGGCGTTAAAGTTGAGAAAACAGGTGACTAGCGTAAAAATTCGGTGTAGGAAATACGAACTTTCCAGACTGGAGCCTCCCAGCTTCCCAACGTTTTCCACCCAGGCCGTATGACTTGGCTAGTACAACTGTAGGCTTGGTACCCGGTCATTTCGCCCCCTTGCCAGTTCGCCCCCAACCAGTTCGCCCCGGTCGTTTCGCCCCCTTGCCAGTTCGCCCCAAAGTGAAAGTCGTTTCGCCCCCAAGTACCTACCAGTTCGCCCCCTCGATTTTACTTACACTCACTATTAGTTGTTGTTAAAAAAAATTCAAATACAGTTGATTTTTCTTTTCGATTATATTTTTTTAACGACAGCAGCAGCAAAATGGCATAAAATGTGGTAACGGAAGTGATGGGGGGACTCGCTTGAACTGAAATACCGCAAGGCCTATACCTACATGATGCTATCTCATCACATCTTTTGTACTAGTTGAAGTTTAGTGGTTTCTTAGTGTTAAGTTTTGTTAAATTCGTGATTACATTTCCAGCTTACTTAAATACAATTTTCATGAGATAGGTATACTGGAAAACTTTTTTTTTTTGCATTTTAAGAATTGCATGGAATTTTATTTAGGCCTAGTAGAATGCCGACAAAAACTAGCACACGCAGAATATACTGTTGACCATACACGATCACATGTGCAATCAACTAAGAACAACCAATGAGGTATCACGCGGGCGGTATTCTCTGTCACCTCCCAAGAGGAATTAGGCACTACAACTCTTTTCTGCTTATTTTTTGTGTAATTTTCGATATTTGCATCAAAGGATGCAACATGAAAGAAGAAACGGCACAAAAATGCCGAAAATAACAAAGGTATATTGTCAATAAATTAGGGGGCGAACTGGTCAGCACTTGGGGGCGAACTGGTAGGTCTTTGGGGGCGAACCGGTCATCGCTTGGGGCGAACTGGTTTTTTAGGGGCGAACTGGTTGGGGGCGAACTGGCAAGGGGGCGAAACGACCGTAAACCGTAGGCTTAGGCTATAGCTTAAATTAAAGGTTGGAAGCAGTCGCCCCAAACTTATTTTGAAACAATTGCTAATTGTGACAAATTTCTTCTTATTTCGCTTCCAAGTATCTTTCATGATATTTTAGAACATAAGTATTGCATATTCAAGGTAAATCAAGCAGTTGCTCCTTGTAATTTTTACAACTGAGTTTGCCATCTTTATACTAGGACTAACTGCTACAAGTATAGTTTTCTGCCTAACACAGTCAAGGATTGGAATAGTCTCCCTGCCTCTCTAGTCGAAAATTCTGTGCATCATAAAGACCCCGTTCAGTTTATTACAAATAGCATTAGGGCTTAGGTACCCCTCGACGCATGCGTGGTGAAGTAATGTCCCTCTGGATGTGTCACCGTATTCCGAAAGAAGAAGAAGAAGAAGAAGAAGGAAAATGCTGTCACATGTTTCTCAAGAGCCATTCAGGAAATAGGATAGGCCTAGTCTACTATATGATTCTTTATTGGGGTGACTGCATTCTCCCTTTAACTGTAACTAACACTGAACAGTTAGTGTTACTGAGTAAGGACTCAGGACTACGCCATAGAGTAGCCTAGGATATAGGAACCTAAGCCTTCTCTATGGGCTACTGTATCAGTGTATGCGTAACGTCAAGATTCAGGTCTAACGTTAGGCCTAGGCTAGGCCTAGGCTATGATGTTAGGCTAGACTACTCACTTAGATAGATGTTTGATGATTTGGTTCTTTATAATCGAAGCCATGGTGAAATTCCAGTGATTTTACTGCTGGATTTTTAACAGGGTGTAGACAGCTGTAAATTTCCCTGTCAACGATGGCAATAAAAAACTGTCATGATTTGGCTTGTCGTGGGTTCGTCTTTCCACGAAAAAGTTACAGGCTGACTATTTCAGTACTAATCCTGTATATAGCCTACACAATTATTGTGCATGAATGTACCAACTATTCAAGCACAGAGATGAGTCTTACTAAAATAGGCCCTGTATGCCCGGCAAAGACCGGTGAGACAACTGATGTTGTGGCTCTCCAGGAGACTAAGGTTGATGACTCTATAACAACGAGTGAATTGTTTCCTGCTTCTCTTGACTATACCATTTTCAGAAATGACCGTACCCTGGGGGGCGGTGGCACTATGCTGCTGGTAAAAAAAAATCTGACACCATCAAGTGTTAGATACCTCACTAACGGTTCTGAGTCAATTTGGGCTAAGTTCTCTATTAATGGTACTATGCACTATGTCGCCTCTTGGTACAGGGACCCTGACGCTCCGTCTGAGCACATATCTTTACTTCGGGAGCAATTAAGTAAAATTATGGCTAATCATAAATCCAGCAGGCAACCCTGCTTTCATGTTTTGGGGGATTTCAACTTCAGCAAAATTGATTGGCTTACCAGATTAAATAAGGATAGTGGGTTGTGTCTGACCAACAGTACCGGCAAACTGCTCCTTGATATCTTAAACGATTTTGCTGCTGATCAACTTGTAAATTTCACTACTAGGGGTGATAACACTCTTGATCTACTTCTAACCAATTCGCCGAGTCAGTACATTGAAGTCTCCCCCTTAGACCCTTTTAGTGATCACGAAGCTATATTCTGTAGACTGAAGTGTATCCTTCCAAAGATTAGGCAACCTCGTAGGCTTATCTGGCAGTTTTCTAAAGGTGATTATAGTACCATGAGGAGTGATACCCGGAGTTTTGCTCTTGGTTACTTTAACGGGGGGCAAAAAAAATCGTTCTATTGACGAAAATTGGCAATTAATAAAGTCCTTCCTCGAAAAGGACTGTAAAAAAGAATGTTCCCACCAAAACTACTAGGACTAGAACATCCCTCCCTTGGGTCACTGACGGCATACGTAAGCTGATCAAGAGACGGGACAAGTTGTATGTTATTTTTAAAAAAACTCATAAGACTAATATTTACGACAAATGGGCTGACTTACGTAAGAAAATTAAAAGGGAAGTTTATATCTCCCATACCAACTACATTAATAGTATGATTGGGGACATAAAAAATGACACAAAGCCTTTTTGGAAGTACATAAATGGACAAAAAAAAAGGATAAGCACAGTATCCCCCTCTCCAGACAAATGGCAAATTAGCCATTACTGATCTGGACAAGGCCCTGGCCTTCAATTCTCAGTTTACTAGTGTCTTCACTAAAACTTTGTATAGTGTAATTCCATTCCGTAGACCGACTCATAGCAGAATGGCTGATATTACTATCTCCACACATGGGGTTGAA
This sequence comes from Holothuria leucospilota, assembly GCA_029531755.1. Classification (NCBI taxonomy): domain Eukaryota; kingdom Metazoa; phylum Echinodermata; class Holothuroidea; order Aspidochirotida; family Holothuriidae; genus Holothuria; species Holothuria leucospilota. Next base: position 14,949,721 of record CM055979.1, read on the forward strand.
AAACTGTTAAAAGGTCTTAACAAACATAAAGCTGTTGGACCGGACAACATCCACCCTTGGGTCCTCAGGGAAATCGCATCGGATATTGCCCCTATGTTGAGTCACCTTTATCAACAATCCCTCTCAAGTGGGCGAATACCCATTGATTGGAAGAGGGCAAATGTTTGCCCTATTTACAAAAAGAATGACAGTTCCCTCCCTAGTAATTATCGGCCTGTCTCGCTCACCTGTATTTGTTGTAAATTGTTAGAACACATTATTAGCTCAAACTTAATGGACTTCTTTGAATCCAAGAATGTCCTTTCATCAAAGCAGCATGCCTTTAGAAAATCGCACAGCTGCGATACTCAGTTGGTGTCAGTCATTGAAGACTGGGCTTCATCCCTGGATTCAAACAAGCAAATTGATGTTTTCATTCTGGACTTTGAAAAGGCTTTCGACACGGTGCCTCATGAGCTCTTAAAAACCAAGCTTTTTAGTCTTGGTGTTTCAAGACAGATCCTCCAGTGGGTTGATGATTTCCTCTCTGATCGTAAACAGGCTGTCGTAGTAAATGGTACTAGGTCTTCTTTTGACGATGTTGTGTCTGGAGTCCCTCAGGGGTCCGTTTTAGGACCAATTCTCTTTTTAGCGCACATCAACGATATCGTTAGTAGTGCCAGTTCTAATGTCAGGCTTTTTGCTGATGATTGTGTTTGCTACCGAGTTATTGATGATGCTAGTGACTGTCGTAAGCTTCAGGTTGACATTGATAATCTAGGCTCTGGGCTAAGACATGGGGTATGAGATTCCAGCCTTCAAAGTTGCAATATCATCACCTTTGCCAGAAAAAAAGAAGCATGTCTCTTTCGATTATGTCTTAAACGGTGAAAAGTTACTTAAGGTTGATTCAATTAAGTACTTAGGGGTTTTTATTACTAGTGACCTTAGTTGGGATAAACATGTCCAATTTATTTGTAATAAAGGTAATAGAATCTTAGGGGTACTTCAAAGAAATCTGGTCTTTTTGCTCGCCCTAGCGATGTGAAGCTAACTGCTTATAAGGGCCTTCTCCGGCCTATTTTGGAATATGCCAGCAGCGTGTGGGATCCACACCAGATTTACTTACAGGATAAGCTGGAGAGTATTCAAAGGAGATCGGCTCGTTTTATCAGTTCTACCTTTTCACGTGAGCCTGGGTCTATGACTTCTGTACTGAAAGACCTCGATCTCCCTTCGTTATCGGAACGTCGTAGGCAAAATAGACTAATTCTTTTTACTAAGGGTGTTTTTGGTAAGGCTCAGATCCCTGTTGATAGACTTCGGCATCCCACTCGCAAAATTCGTGGCATGCATAACCTACACTTTTGCCATCTTTATACTAGGACTAACTGCTACAAGTATAGTTTTCTGCCTAACACAGTCAAGGATTGGAATAGTCTCCCTGCCTCTCTAGTCGAAAATTCTGTGCATCATAAAGACCCCGTTCAGTTTATTACAAATAGCATTAGGGCTTAGGTACCCCTCGACGCATGCGTGGTGAAGTAATGTCCCTCTGGATGTGTCACCGTATTCCGAAAGAAGAAGAAGAAGAAGGATATAAAGACCGGCCACTAGCACATGACGTAATGGCCGGCGGAAGCATGTAAACAGGGAGTTGCAAACAGTGGCGCCGGCACGGGGGGGGGGTATGGGGGGACACGAGCCCCCCAATCGGTTTCAGAAAAATTTATTTGAAAATTTTAAAATGATCCCAAAAGGTGTTTAAGCTATAGATTTCTGTATGGAGTAGGGTGGAGTGTGTTTTCAACCAAGTGATGGATCTATTGTAACCATTTTCCATCACAAATGGTGTCTCAAACTATCAGAATTATCGCAAATCCTTCTCAAACTTTCAAAATTTTCGCGCGCTCCGCGCGCATCAAACCTTACCTCAGTATTTTTCTAATTATCAATAATTTCCGGTAGCAACTTCCACAGAAGCACAGCAACAGAAGCTGTTTACGAATTCTTAGGTAAACTTGGACTGGCTTTGTGATTGGCAGATAGGTTTGTTGGGGAATTGAAAGTGTCTCGATGCAGAGCACAGATGCAGGTTTTGTCATGGTTATCTTATTTAATGAAAAATTTCGGCGCCCTTCGCGCGCATTCATCACTGTTTTCACTCCAACTCATGACCATTATTAAGGTTATAACACATGCAACTATTCTGATCACAACACTTTTCCGAAAAACAGAAGTACATCCCCAACATCTGTAGGGGCCTATGGTATCTTTCAGTCTAATTTGTAGCATGATGTGGAGGGTTGAAAGTGCGTATTTGCCGTTATTCATTTTGCAAAAATTTTTACCCAGCCCTTCGCGCGCAGCCTCTGCCTGTATAGATGGTGATTGTTAATACACACGACGAAAAAATATTCCGAAACGCGCCTTTTAGTCCTTAACCGGTCTAATACCACTTCCCTGCACCTATACTCTCTCTTTCATTCCCCATTGATGGAAGATGTTCGTCTGGATTTTCTTTCAAACTTAGTAAAAACACTATTGTTGCAAAGTGCTCGGCATTATACTCTATAGTACCATTTGGATGTCAGGTAATATCATATCAGTGTCCCATTTTATATAATTAATCCAGAGCTTCCAGGAGGCACTATACAGGTGTCTGTCAGTATTAGATACCCTTTTATAATGCACAATGAGACAAAGGAAAATTTTCTTAATAGTCCAAGAATGTTTCTGTGGACTCCACCCACGTATTTCGTCGTAAAAACTTTCCCCGAATAGAATTCATTAAAGCCTAGCCAAAAGGGGGGCTTGGCGAGGTTTGTTGACAACATACCCTTCTCTAAGACACACTCTCCTCTTTCACCTAACCAAAAATTAGAATTCACTAATTTATGGATATTTTCCAGCCATGTATGACCAGTTCCAAAAATATCCTACAAATAGCACCATTTTGCATCTAAGCCACTTTAAATTACCAAAATTTCTCAAAAGGGAGGGGGAACCCCCTCCCCTTAGACCCCTCCCCAAGGACGGTACCTTTATGTAGTGACAAAAAGGATTAGGATTCCACACTGCTGTATACCATCGCAGGGACACACACTCTCTTCTTTCTCCTAACCAAAAATTAGAATTAACTAAATAAGAATATTTTCTAATCATATAAGATCACTTCCAAAAATACTCCGAAGATAGCACCATTTTGCATCTAGGCAACCTTAGATTAACAAAAATTTCCCGAAGGGGAGGGGGACACCCCCTCCCCTTAGACCCCTCCCCCAGGACGGTACCTATATGTAGTGCCAAAGAGGACTCCGTGCACATTGCTGTGTGCAATCGCAGGGACGCACAAAAATGGTACAATTTAAGCAGACTGGGGGGAAACTGAGGTGGCATTATGACATCATCTGTTATGCCCCTCCCCCCAATCACCAAATCCTGGCGGCGCCACTGGTTGCAAACTCCCTGGTGTAAATACCACATACGTACCTGTATCTAGAGAACCTAGCTATAATTACAGTTGACTGAGCCATAAATTTAGTAGTTAGAAACCTCTTTAAATGCATGCTAGATATCTTCTATTTACACAAAATAGTTTCAAAAACGGTTCAAGTTTAATTCCCATTATCTCAGGACTTCCTCTTTCCCACAATACTCAGTTAATGCATGAGTTGTAAATTGTAAGTTTTGTGCTTTATGCTTCTATGGTTTTAAAGATTTCTGCGAGGGCCCCGTGAGGTAAGCTGTCTTTAGCTTAACGAGTTGTCAACCATCGTCTTGCTAACCGAGTTGTCCAGCTTTCGGTTCTGTTAATATAATATGTCTTGGAACGGTTGCATTTATTACTTACCCTGATAGCAAAATCCGTCCGGTGGTTCTAGGTGGCCAAAAGACCGCCGACGGAGGGCCAATCGGAGGTTCGCTGGCTGGACTCACTAAAACTTGCGTGATGTCATAAAGTTATTGAACCAATCAGCGGACCGCCGGTGAGCACCGGGCATTTCTCTTGCGACCTCCGGCAGGAGTGCGGACCGCCGGCCGACAGCGGTCCGTCGTCGGGCTATATAGTTGGAGGCCCTGGCTTTTGTCCCTTTAGTCCAGTTATCCATTGCAGCGGAATGAAATGAACTTTTGTGGGGTAGAAAATTTCAAAGAAGTTGAAGGCTTACATCGAAAGTCAGGCCCAGGTTTAGATAGACCCGCACTGCAACTTCTACTCAAACGAATCCCAAGCCCTTACAAAAAAGTCCTTGATAAAGTCATTAGGGAGAAGGGTTAGGCATCAAGGACAGATGCACTGACTGGATAAATTCTTCATGGCTCCGGCCATGGTAGACCTTAGAGAGCTGTTTTTAACGGTGATTTCTCTTCTTGGAAAGAAGTCTCAAGTGGTGTACCGCAGGGTTCTTTTCAGGCTAATTAATTTTCTTAAGTTTCATCAATGATATTGATAGCTCTCTCACATATAGTATAACAAGTTTGTTGGGTGATACGGGAAGGTTATACATAGTGATAAGAATGACGCTTCATTGCTTCAGAAAGATTAAGATTGGATTCATGGTATCAGATGGCAAATGTATTTCAATGCAGACAAGTGCAAAGTCCTTACTTATTAATTGGTCCTAAAAAAATCAGCTATGATGATTATAACATGAATCGTATTTTAGTAATGTGACTCATCTGGATGTTGTCATTACAGGTGATTTGGAGCTATGACAGTGTACAGCTACTAATGTAGCAAGGGCTAATAGGGTGTTTGAATTGATCAAGAGAAATTTCAGCAGTTTTAGTCTGAAAGGAAATGTACCTATGAAAAGGGCACTTCTTTTGAGAGCAATTTCAGAGGAGGAGGCCACTCCTCTTATACCTGAAGGAAGAAATCTACCTTATCATATTAGACATAATGTCTTAGGCTTACCACCCTGGATCGAGTTATGAAGGATTAAGGGGAACATCTATGTCAGCAAAATTTGGTCGACTCGTCGACGGGACGCTGTCGCCCACTGCGGGGGTCCCACCAGCCAACTGTCCGGCGGTTCGCGGGTGGTCCGCCGAAGGTGCTCATGGATGGGTGTAATGCTGATTGGTTAAAATCTTTAACCCAGCATGCAGTGTTGTGTCCAGCCAGTGGACTTTCCATGACCCTAACCCTTGGCCCAGCCTCTAGAGACTGGCCGCGTATGGCCGCGTATGGCCGCGTATGGCCGCGTATGGCCGCGTATGGCCGAGTATGGCCGATCTCGATCGTGAGCGGTCAATGGCCGGTGATGGATCGCCGGATATTGCTGACTGAGATGTTCCAGCTTTACAAATTTCTCTCCGGCTGAAAGAAATTCTTTGTTATAGTGTAGCTACTTTAACACGGCTGTAACATCCGAGCCCTGGCTCTGACTCGATTTCGGACTCTAGTCCGTTTTCCGATGGACCCGGAATCGACAAGGAATCGACCCGGAATCGACCCAAAATGGGAGGTTCCGGAATCGGGATTGGTCTGGAATGGGCTACAGCTGGACTCGGTCTCAGAGCCAAGTCCAGCCCAGGCCACAAAATTTCAAGAAACTTATATGCTACCTAAGGGTACATTGTTATTGGTGCACAGTTCAACACACCAAAGTTAATTGAGTGCTTCTTCTTCTTCTTCTTCTTCTTTTTCTTCTTCTTCTTCTTCTTCCCCCTCAGCTTTATTTAAAGACAGACTGTCATCACCCCAAAGTATATTTTTAGTGTATGTATATCAAAATTCTCAGTTGGTGACTGCTGTTTGATTGACATCAAAGTTTGAAAATTTGAAAGATGCAGAGTAGCTCACATTCCACACAAGGCAGAGAGAGTACTTCTATTACATTTTATAGCCTTGTGTGCTCACCAGGACATGGCCTTAAGCAATAAAACAGGTTTATTCTTGCACAAGGAAGAGCCTCATACAGTTATGGGAGGAGCTAGATGATGCATAGTTGGGAGAATTGGAACTGTCTGGGATCATGAAAATTCCCCTTTAAGTTTCGACGCTCTGCCAGCTTTGCTGATGGAAAGCGCCCGCGTTTTTCATACTCACCGAAAGTTATCTTTTACTGAAACCATCACAGAGTTTACATTGTCAGTTTTTGTGTTCCGTGAGTTAAGGCAAAAGAGTTCTCTTAATAGCAGACATCAGAACGGTGTTAGTGCAAGAAGAAGGAAGAAGTAGATGGAAGGTGAAATTCGTTAAATAAATAACTTTAATCACTAATGCTGTTGTCTACGGCCATATCACGTTGAAAATACCGGTTCTCGTCCGATCACCGAAGTCAAGCAACGTCGAGCCCAGTCAGTACTTGGATGGGTGACCGCCTGGGAATACTGGGTGCTGTAGACTTTTTCTTTTCTTTCAATACCATTATTGACATCATCTGGGCTTCGAAAGCCCCTTTGCTTTCCATGAATGTTTCCAAATTTCCATTATCACTTTCTTTTTTTCAAATTAGTGTAAATAGTTTATATGTGATTCTGAACGGGAATAAAGTTTTTCCTTCAAAAAGAAAGCCCTGTGGGCGAAAACAGAATATTGGCTTAGTTTTTTTTTTTCCAACATTTTTTTAAGTTTATTTCCAATCTATTTAAAAAGCAAAAGTAACTTGACTTTTAAGGAGATTTTAATTCCTTGAAAAGAATATCGATTTATTTTTAAGATCACTTCAATATTCCAGTGCCGTGACCGTGGGAATTTTCTTTCGGAGTCAGTCTCCTTGTCCCACAAAGTTTTGACTTCTAAACATGAAAAGTCTAAATTTTACAACGTCCCTTCCTTTCCGCAAGCATTGAGTTAATTGAGGAGGATAGCGCGAACGCAGTCCTCCGCTACCATAAATTTTACGCCCGAGTTCTCCACGTTTGGGAGAATCGCAGGGGTCAACCCATCCCACAGTGCAATGGACAGGCCTCACCCTGGGAGCTCCGCCGTCGTGATCACGGATACTCCTGCGCCAGGTAAGTATGTTATCATTAGGTAGTCCAAAGAGACCCAACCTCAGCGATACAAAATTTTTACCGCGGTGAACAATACTCTGCTCATTTGGGATTTTCTTCCACATCACTGATTGGTTGTAAAAATATTACGTCACTGAAACTTTATTTTCTGTTTTTCGATACAAAAAACACGTCACATGTACGAAGAAGGAATTCAGATTCGATTCGTTATTTCTTTTATCACTGTCTTTGCTAATTCGTTTAATTCAATCGCCTCTTTCATTTTTGTTTGAGGTTTTTTTTTCGTTTTCATTCAATCTTCTTCTTCTTCTTCTTCTTCTTCTTCTTCTTCTTCTTCTTCTTCTTCTTCTTCTTCTTCTTCTTCTTCTTCTTCTTCTTCTTCTTCTTCTTCTTCTTCTTCTTCTTCTTCTTGTTCCCCCTCAGCTTTATTTAAGTTTCGACGCTCTGCCAGCTTTGCTGATGGAAAGCGCCCGCGTTTTTCATACTCACCGAAAGTTATCTTTTACTGAAACTATCACAGAGTTTACATTGTCAGTTTTTGTGTTCCGTGAGTTAAGGCAAAAGAGTTCTCTTAATAGCAGACATCAGAACGGTGTTAGTGCAAGAAGAAGGAAGAAGTAGATGGAAGGTGAAATTCGTTAAATAAATAACTTTAATCACTAATGCTGTTGTCTACGGCCATATCACGTTGAAAATACCGGTTCTCGTCCGATCACCGAAGTCAAGCAACGTCGAGCCCAGTCAGTACTTGGATGGGTGACCGCCTGGGAATACTGGGTGCTGTAGACTTTTTCTTTTCTTTCAATACCATTATTGACATCATCTGGGCTTCGAAAGCCCCTTTGCTTTCCATGAATGTTTCCAAATTTCCATTATCACTTTCTTTTTTTCAAATTAGTGTAAATAGTTTATATGTGATTCTGAACGGGAATAAAGTTTTTCCTTCAAAAAGAAAGCCCTGTGGGCGAAAACAGAATATTGGCTTAGTTTTTTTTTTTTTTCCAACATTTTTTTAAGTTTATTTCCAATCTATTTAAAAAGCAAAAGTAACTTGATTTTTAAGGAGACTTTAATTCCTTGAAAAGAATATCGACTTATTTTTAAGATCACTTCAATATTCCAGTGCCGTGACCGTGGGAATTTTCTTTCGGAGTCAGTCTCCTTGTCCCACAAAGTTTTGACTTCTAAACATGAAAAGTCTAAATTTTACAACGTCCCTTCCTTTCCGCAAGCATTGAGTTAATTGAGGAGGATAGCGCGAACGCAGTCCTCCGCTACCATAAATTTTACGCCCGAGTTCTCCACGTTTGGGAGAATCGCAGGGGTCAACCCATCCCACAGTGCAATGGACAGGCCTCACCCTGGGAGCTCCGCCGTCGTGATCACGGATACTCCTGCGCCAGGTAAGTATGTTATCATTAGGTAGTCCAAAGAGACCCAACCTCAGCGATACAAAATTTTTACCGCGGTGAACAATACTCTGCTCATTTGGGATTTTCTTCCACATCACTGATTGGTTGTAAAAATATTACGTCACTGAAACTTTATTTTCTGTTTTTCGATACAAAAAACACGTCACATGTACGAAGAAGGAATTCAGATTCGATTCGTTATTTCTTTTATCACTGTCTTTGCTAATTCGTTTAATTCAATCGCCTCTTTCATTTTTGTTTGAGGTTTTTTTTTTCGTTTTCATTCAATCTTCTTCTTCTTCTTCTTCTTCTTCTTCTTCTTCTTCTTCTTCTTCTTCTTCTTCTTCTTCTTCTTCTTCTTCTTCTTCTTCTTCTTCTTCTTCTTCTTCTTCTTCTTCTTCTTCTTCTTCTTCTTCTTCTTCTTCTTCTTCTTCTTCTTCTTCTTGTTCCCCCTCAGCTTTATTTAAGTTTCGACGCTCTGCCAGCTTTGCTGATGGAAAGCGCCCGCGTTTTTCATACTCACCGAAAGTTATCTTTTACTGAAACTATCACAGAGTTTACATTGTCAGTTTTTGTGTTCCGTGAGTTAAGGCAAAAGAGTTCTCTTAATAGCAGACATCAGAACGGTGTTAGTGCAAGAAGAAGGAAGAAGTAGATGGAAGGTGAAATTCGTTAAATAAATAACTTTAATCACTAATGCTGTTGTCTACGGCCATATCACGTTGAAAATACCGGTTCTCGTCCGATCACCGAAGTCAAGCAACGTCGAGCCCAGTCAGTACTTGGATGGGTGACCGCCTGGGAATACTGGGTGCTGTAGACTTTTTCTTTTCTTTCAATACCATTATTGACATCATCTGGGCTTCGAAAGCCCCTTTGCTTTCCATGAATGTTTCCAAATTTCCATTATCACTTTCTTTTTTTCAAATTAGTGTAAATAGTTTATATGTGATTCTGAACGGGAATAAAGTTTTTCCTTCAAAAAGAAAGCCCTGTGGGCGAAAACAGAATATTGGCTTAGTTTTTTTTTTTTTCCAACATTTTTTTAAGTTTATTTCCAATCTATTTAAAAAGCAAAAGTAACTTGATTTTTAAGGAGACTTTAATTCCTTGAAAAGAATATCGACTTATTTTTAAGATCACTTCAATATTCCAGTGCCGTGACCGTGGGAATTTTCTTTCGGAGTCAGTCTCCTTGTCCCACAAAGTTTTGACTTCTAAACATGAAAAGTCTAAATTTTACAACGTCCCTTCCTTTCCGCAAGCATTGAGTTAATTGAGGAGGATAGCGCGAACGCAGTCCTCCGCTACCATAAATTTTACGCCCGAGTTCTCCACGTTTGGGAGAATCGCAGGGGTCAACCCATCCCACAGTGCAATGGACAGGCCTCACCCTGGGAGCTCCGCCGTCGTGATCACGGATACTCCTGCGCCAGGTAAGTATGTTATCATTAGGTAGTCCAAAGAGACCCAACCTCAGCGATACAAATTTTTACCGCGGTGAACAATACTCTGCTCATTTGGGATTTTCTTCCACATCACTGATTGGTTGTAAAAATATTACGTCACTGAAACTTTATTTTCTGTTTTTCGATACAAAAAACACGTCACATGTACGAAGAAGGAATTCAGATTCGATTCGTTATTTCTTTTATCACTGTCTTTGCTAATTCGTTTAATTCAATCGCCTCTTTCATTTTTGTTTGAGGTTTTTTTTTTCGTTTTCATTCAATCTTCTTCTTCTTCTTCTTCTTCTTCTTCTTCTTCTTCTTCTTCTTCTTCTTCTTCTTCTTCTTCTTCTTCTTCTTCTTCTTCTTCTTCTTCTTCTTCTTCTTCTTCTTCTTCTTCTTCTTCTTCTTCTTCTTCTTCTTCTTCTTCTTCTTCTTCTTCTTCTTCTTCTTCTTCTTCTTCTTCTTGTTCCCCCTCAGCTTTATTTAAGTTTCGACGCTCTGCCAGCTTTGCTGATGGAAAGCGCCCGCGTTTTTCATACTCACCGAAAGTTATCTTTTACTGAAACTATCACAGAGTTTACATTGTCAGTTTTTGTGTTCCGTGAGTTAAGGCAAAAGAGTTCTCTTAATAGCAGACATCAGAACGGTGTTAGTGCAAGAAGAAGGAAGAAGTAGATGGAAGGTGAAATTCGTTAAATAAATAACTTTAATCACTAATGCTGTTGTCTACGGCCATATCACGTTGAAAATACCGGTTCTCGTCCGATCACCGAAGTCAAGCAACGTCGAGCCCAGTCAGTACTTGGATGGGTGACCGCCTGGGAATACTGGGTGCTGTAGACTTTTTCTTTTCTTTCAATACCATTATTGACATCATCTGGGCTTCGAAAGCCCCTTTGCTTTCCATGAATGTTTCCAAATTTCCATTATCACTTTCTTTTTTTCAAATTAGTGTAAATAGTTTATATGTGATTCTGAACGGGAATAAAGTTTTTCCTTCAAAAAGAAAGCCCTGTGGGCGAAAACAGAATATTGGCTTAGTTTTTTTTTTTTTTCCAACATTTTTTTAAGTTTATTTCCAATCTATTTAAAAAGCAAAAGTAACTTGATTTTTAAGGAGACTTTAATTCCTTGAAAAGAATATCGACTTATTTTTAAGATCACTTCAATATTCCAGTGCCGTGACCGTGGGAATTTTCTTTCGGAGTCAGTCTCCTTGTCCCACAAAGTTTTGACTTCTAAACATGAAAAGTCTAAATTTTACAACGTCCCTTCCTTTCCGCAAGCATTGAGTTAATTGAGGAGGATAGCGCGAACGCAGTCCTCCGCTACCATAAATTTTACGCCCGAGTTCTCCACGTTTGGGAGAATCGCAGGGGTCAACCCATCCCACAGTGCAATGGACAGGCCTCACCCTGGGAGCTCCGCCGTCGTGATCACGGATACTCCTGCGCCAGGTAAGTATGTTATCATTAGGTAGTCCAAAGAGACCCAACCTCAGCGATACAAAATTTTACCGCGGTGAACAATACTCTGCTCATTTGGGATTTTCTTCCACATCACTGATTGGTTGTAAAAATATTACGTCACTGAAACTTTATTTTCTGTTTTTCGATACAAAAAACACGTCACATGTACGAAGAAGGAATTCAGATTCGATTCGTTATTTCTTTTATCACTGTCTTTGCTAATTCGTTTAATTCAATCGCCTCTTTCATTTTTGTTTGAGGTTTTTTTTTTTTCGTTTTCATTCAATCTTCTTCTTCTTCGTGTTCTTCTTATTCTTCTTCTTCTTCTTCTTCTTCTTCTTCTTCTTCTTCTTCTTCTTCTTCTTCTTTTCTTCTTCTTCTTCTCTTCTTCTTCTTCTTCTTCCTCTTCTTCTTCTCTTCTTCTTCTTCTTCTTCTTCTTCTTCTTCTTCTTCTTCTTCTTCTTCTTCTTCTTCTTCTTCTTCTTCTTCTTCTTCTTCTTCTTCTTCTTCTTCTTCTTCTTCTTCTTCTTCTTCTTCTTCTTCTTCTTCTTCTTCTTCTTCTTCTTCTTCTTCTTGTTCCCCCTCAGCTTTATTTAAGTTTCGACGCTCTGCCAGCTTTGCTGATGGAAAGCGCCCGCGTTTTTCATACTCACCGAAAGTTATCTTTTACTGAAACTATCACAGAGTTTACATTGTCAGTTTTTGTGTTCCGTGAGTTAAGGCAAAAGAGTTCTCTTAATAGCAGACATCAGAACGGTGTTAGTGCAAGAAGAAGGAAGAAGTAGATGGAAGGTGAAATTCGTTAAATAAATAACTTTAATCACTAATGCTGTTGTCTACGGCCATATCACGTTGAAAATACCGGTTCTCGTCCGATCACCGAAGTCAAGCAACGTCGAGCCCAGTCAGTACTTGGATGGGTGACCGCCTGGGAATACTGGGTGCTGTAGACTTTTTCTTTTCTTTCAATACCATTATTGACATCATCTGGGCTTCGAAAGCCCCTTTGCTTTCCATGAATGTTTCCAAATTTCCATTATCACTTTCTTTTTTTCAAATTAGTGTAAATAGTTTATATGTGATTCTGAACGGGAATAAAGTTTTTCTATCAAAAAGAAAGCCCTGTGGGCGAAAACAGAATATTGGCTTAGTTTTTTTTTTTTCCAACATTTTTTTAAGTTTATTTCCAATCTATTTAAAAAGCAAAAGTAACTTGATTTTTAAGGAGACTTTAATTCCTTGAAAAGAATATCGACTTATTTTTAAGATCACTTCAATATTCCAGTGCCGTGACCGTGGGAATTTTCTTTCGGAGTCAGTCTCCTTGTCCCACAAAGTTTTGACTTCTAAACATGAAAAGTCTAAATTTTACAACGTCCCTTCCTTTCCGCAAGCATTGAGTTAATTGAGGAGGATAGCGCGAACGCAGTCCTCCGCTACCATAAATTTTACGCCCGAGTTCTCCACGTTTGGGAGAATCGCAGGGGTCAACCCATCCCACAGTGCAATGGACAGGCCTCACCCTGGGAGCTCCGCCGTCGTGATCACGGATACTCCTGCGCCAGGTAAGTATGTTATCATTAGGTAGTCCAAAGAGACCCAACCTCAGCGATACAAAATTTTTACCGCGGTGAACAATACTCTGCTCATTTGGGATTTTCTTCCACATCACTGATTGGTTGTAAAAATATTACGTCACTGAAACTTTATTTTCTGTTTTTCGATACAAAAAACACGTCACATGTACGAAGAAGGAATTCAGATTCGATTCGTTATTTCTTTTATCACTGTCTTTGCTAATTCGTTTAATTCAATCGCCTCTTTCATTTTTGTTTGAGGTTTTTTTTTTCGTTTTCATTCAATCTTCTTCTTCTTCTTCTTCTTCTTCTTCTTCTTCTTCTTCTTCTTCTTCTTCTTCTTCTTCTTCTTCTTCTTCTTCTTCTTCTTCTTCTTCTTCTTCTTCTTCTTCTTCTTCTTCTTCTTCTTCTTCTTCTTCTTCTTCTTCTCCTTCTTCTTCTTCTTCTTCTTGTTCCCCCTCAGCTTTATTTAAGTTTCGACGCTCTGCCAGCTTTGCTGATGGAAAGCGCCCGCGTTTTTCATACTCACCGAAAGTTATCTTTTACTGAAACTATCACAGAGTTTACATTGTCAGTTTTTGTGTTCCGTGAGTTAAGGCAAAAGAGTTCTCTTAATAGCAGACATCAGAACGGTGTTAGTGCAAGAAGAAGGAAGAAGTAGATGGAAGGTGAAATTCGTTAAATAAATAACTTTAATCACTAATGCTGTTGTCTACGGCCATATCACGTTGAAAATACCGGTTCTCGTCCGATCACCGAAGTCAAGCAACGTCGAGCCCAGTCAGTACTTGGATGGGTGACCGCCTGGGAATACTGGGTGCTGTAGACTTTTTCTTTTCTTTCAATACCATTATTGACATCATCTGGGCTTCGAAAGCCCCTTTGCTTTCCATGAATGTTTCCAAATTTCCATTATCACTTTCTTTTTTTCAAATTAGTGTAAATAGTTTATATGTGATTCTGAACGGGAATAAAGTTTTTCCTTCAAAAAGAAAGCCCTGTGGGCGAAAACAGAATATTGGCTTAGTTTTTTTTTTCCAACATTTTTTTAAGTTTATTTCCAATCTATTTAAAAAGCAAAAGTAACTTGATTTTTAAGGAGACTTTAATTCCTTGAAAAGAATATCGACTTATTTTTAAGATCACTTCAATATTCCAGTGCCGTGACCGTGGGAATTTTCTTTCGGAGTCAGTCTCCTTGTCCCACAAAGTTTTGACTTCTAAACATGAAAAGTCTAAATTTTACAACGTCCCTTCCTTTCCGCAAGCATTGAGTTAATTGAGGAGGATAGCGCGAACGCAGTCCTCCGCTACCATAAATTTTACGCCCGAGTTCTCCACGTTTGGGAGAATCGCAGGGGTCAACCCATCCCACAGTGCAATGGACAGGCCTCACCCTGGGAGCTCCGCCGTCGTGATCACGGATACTCCTGCGCCAGGTAAGTATGTTATCATTAGGTAGTCCAAAGAGACCCAACCTCAGCGATACAAAATTTTTACCGCGGTGAACAATACTCTGCTCATTTGGGATTTTCTTCCACATCACTGATTGGTTGTAAAAATATTACGTCACTGAAACTTTATTTTCTGTTTTTCGATACAAAAAACACGTCACATGTACGAAGAAGGAATTCAGATTCGATTCGTTATTTCTTTTATCACTGTCTTTGCTAATTCGTTTAATTCAATCGCCTCTTTCATTTTTGTTTGAGGTTTTTTTTTTCGTTTTCATTCAATCTTCTTCTTCTTCTTCTTCTTCTTCTTCTTCTTCTTCTTCTTCTTCTTCTTCTTCTTCTTCTTCTTCTTCTTCTTCTTCTTCTTCTTCTTCTTCTTCTTCTTCTTCTTCTTCTTCTTCTTCTTCTTCTTCTTCTTCTTCTTCTTCTTCTTCTTCTTCTTCTTCTTCTTCTTCTTCTTCTTCTTCTTCTTCTTCTTCTTCTTCTTCTTCTTCTTCCCCCTCAGCTTTATTTAAGTTTCGACGCTCTGCCAGCTTTGCTGATGGAAAGCGCCCGCGTTTTTCATACTCACCGAAAGTTATCTTTTACTGAAACTATCACAGAGTTTACATTGTCAGTTTTTGTGTTCCGTGAGTTAAGGCAAAAGAGTTCTCTTAATAGCAGACATCAGAACGGTGTTAGTGCAAGAAGAAGGAAGAAGTAGATGGAAGGTGAAATTCGTTAAATAAATAACTTTAATCACTAATGCTGTTGTCTACGGCCATATCACGTTGAAAATACCGGTTCTCGTCCGATCACCGAAGTCAAGCAACGTCGAGCCCAGTCAGTACTTGGATGGGTGACCGCCTGGGAATACTGGGTGCTGTAGACTTTTTCTTTTCTTTCAATACCATTATTGACATCATCTGGGCTTCGAAAGCCCCTTTGCTTTCCATGATGTCAATAATGGTATTGAAAGAAAAGAAAAAGTCTACAGCACCCAGTATTCCCAGGCGGTCACCCATCCAAGTACTGACTGGGCTCGACGTGCTTGACTTCGGTGATCGGACGAGAACCGGTATTTTCAACTTGATATGGCCGTAGACAACAGCATTAGTGATTAAAGTTATTTATTTAACGAATTTCACCTTCCATCTACTTCTTCCTTCTTCTTGCACTAACACCGTTTCTGATGTCTGCTATTAAGAGAACTCTTTTGCCTTAACTCACGGAACACAAAACTGACAATGTAAACTCTGTGATAGTTTCAGTAAAAGATAACTTTCGGTGAGTATGAAAAACGCGGGCGCTTTCCATCAGCAAAGCTGGCAGAGCGTCGAAACTTAAATAAAGCTGAGGGGGAAGAAGAAGAAGAGAAGGGAAGAAGAAGAAGAAGAAGAGAAGAAAGAAGAAGAAGAAGAAGAAGAAGAAGAAGAAGAAGAAGAAGAAGAAGAAGAAGAAGAAGAAGAAGAAGAAGAAGAAGAAGAAGAAATAAGAAGAAGAAGAAAAAGAAGAAGAAGAAGAAAGAAGAGAAGAAGAAGAAGAAGAAGAAGAAGAAGAAGAATGAATGAAAACGAAAAAAAAAACCTAAAACAAAAATTAAATAGGATATTGAATTAAACTAATAAGCAAAGACATAGATAAAAGAAATAACGAAACGAATATGAATTCCTTCTCGTACATGTGACGTGTTTTTTGTATCGAAAAACAGAAAATAAAGTTTCAGTGACGTAATATTTTTACAACCAAATCAGTGATGTGGAAGAAAATCCCAATTGAGCAGTGTATTGTTCACCGCGGTAAAAATTTTGTATCGCTGAGGTTGGGTCTCTTTGGACTACCTAATGATAACATACTTACCTGGCGCAGGAGTATCCGTGATCACGACGGCGGAGCTCCCAGGGTGAGGCCTGTCCATTGCACTGTGGGATGGGTTGACCCCTGCGATTCTCCCAAACGTGGAGAACTCGGGCGTAAAATTTATGGTAGCGGAGGACTGCGTTCGCGCTATCCTCCTCAATTAACTCAATGCTTGCGGAAAGGAAGGGACGTTGTAAAATTTAGACTTTTCATGTTTAGAAGTCAAAACTTTGTGGGACAAGGAGACTGACTCCGAAAGAAAATTCCCACGGTCACGGCACTGGAATATTGAAGTGATCTTAAAAATAAATCGATATTCTTTTCAAGGAATTAAAATCTCCTTAAAAGTCAAGTTACTTTTGCTTTTTAAATAGATTGGAAATAAACTTAAAAAAATGTTGGAAAAAAAAAAAAAACTAAGCCAATATTCTGTTTTCGCCCACAGGGCTTTCTTTTTGATAGAAAAACTTTATTCCCGTTCAGAATCACATATAAACTATTTACACTAATTTGAAAAAAAGAAAGTGATAATGGAAATTTGGAAACATTCATGGAAAGCAAAGGGGCTTTCGAAGCCCAGATGATGTCAATAATGGTATTGAAAGAAAAGAAAAAGTCTACAGCACCCAGTATTCCCAGGCGGTCACCCATCCAAGTACTGACTGGGCTCGACGTTGCTTGACTTCGGTGATCGGACGAGAACCGGTATTTTCAACGTGATATGGCCGTAGACAACAGCATTAGTGATTAAAGTTATTTATTTAACGAATTTCACCTTCCATCTACTTCTTCCTTCTTCTTGCACTAACACCGTTCTGATGTCTGCTATTAAGAGAACTCTTTTGCCTTAACTCACGGAACACAAAAACTGACAATGTACACTCTGTGATAGTTTCAGTAAAAGATAACTTTCGGTGAGTATGAAAAACGCGGGCGCTTTCCATCAGCAAAGCTGGCAGAGCGTCGAAACTTAAATAAAGCTGAGGGGGAACAAGAAGAAGAAGAAGAAGAAGGAGAAGAAGAAGAAGAAGAAGAAGAAGAAGAAGAAGAAGAAGAAGAAGAAGAAGAAGAAGAAGAAGAAGAAGAAGAAGAAGAAGAAGAAGAAGAAGAAGAAGAAGAAGAAGAAGAAGAAGAAGAAGAAGAAGAAGAAGAAGAAGAAGAAGAAGAAGAAGAAGAAGAAGAAGAAGAAGAAGAAGAAGAAGAAGAAGAAGAAGAAGAAGAAGAAGAAGAAGAAGAAGAAGAAGAAGATTGAATGAAAACGAAAAAAAAACCTCAAACAAAAATGAAAGAGGCGATTGAATTAAACGAATTAGCAAAGACAGTGATAAAAGAAATAACGAATCGAATCTGAATTCCTTCTTCGTACATGTGACGTGTTTTTTGTATCGAAAAACAGAAAATAAAGTTTCAGTGACGTAATATTTTTACAACCAATCAGTGATGTGGAAGAAAATCCCAAATGAGCAGAGTATTGTTCACCGCGGTAAAAATTTTGTATCGCTGAGGTTGGGTCTCTTTGGACTACCTAATGATAACATACTTACCTGGCGCAGGAGTATCCGTGATCACGACGGCGGAGCTCCCAGGGTGAGGCCTGTCCATTGCACTGTGGGATGGGTTGACCCCTGCGATTCTCCCAAACGTGGAGAACTCGGGCGTAAAATTTATGGTAGCGGAGGACTGCGTTCGCGCTATCCTCCTCATTTAACTCAATGCTTGCGGAAAGGAAGGGACGTTGTAAAATTTAGACATTTCATGTTTAGAAGTCAAAACTTTGTGGGACAAGGAGACTGACTCCGAAAGAAAATTCCCACGGTCACGGCACTGGAATATTGAAGTGATCTTAAAAATAAGTCGATATTCTTTTCATGGATTTATAGTCTCCTTAAAAATCAAGTAACTTTTGCTTTTTACTAGATTGGAAATAAACTTAAAAAAATTTTTGAAAAAAAAAAAAAAACTAAGCCAATATTCTGTTTTCCGCCCACAGGGCTTTCTTTTTGATAGAAAAACTTTATTCCCGTTCAGAATCACATATAAACTATTTACACTAATTTGAAAAAAAGAAAGTGATAATGGAAATTTGGAAACATTCATGGAAAGCAAAGGGGCTTTCGAAGCCCAGATGATGTCAATAATGGTATTGAAAGAAAAGAAAAAGTCTACAGCACCCAGTATTCCCAGGCGGTCACCCATCCAAGTACTGACTGGGCTCGACGTTGCTTGACTTCGGTGATCGGACGAGAACCGGTATTTTCAACGTGATATGGCCGTAGACAACAGCATTAGTGATTAAAGTTATTTATTTAACGAATTTCACCTTCTTCTTCTTCTTCTTCTTCTTGCACTAAAACCGTTCTGATGTCTGCTATTAAGAGAACTCTTTTGCCTTAACTCACGGAACACAAAAAAACTGACAATGAAAACTCTGTGATAGTTTAAGTAATAGTTAACTTTCTGTGAGTATGAAAAACGCGGGCGCTTTCCATCAGCAAAGCTGGCAGAGCGTCGAAAACTAAATAAAGCTGAGGGGGAACAAGAAGAAGAAGAGAAGAAGAAAAAGAGGAAGAAGAAGAAGAAGAAGAAGAAGAAGAAGAAGAAGAAGAACGAAGAAAGAAGAAGAAGAAGATGAAGAAGAAGAAGAAGAAGAGAAGAATAAAAGAAGAAGAGAAGAAGAAGAAGAAGAAGAAGAAGAAGAAAGAAGAAAGAAGAAGAAGAAGAAGAAGAAGAAAGAAGAAGAAGAAGAAGAAGAAGAAGAAGAAGAAGAAAGAAGAAAAAGAAGAAAGAGAAGAAGAAGAGAATGAAAACGAAAAAAAAAACCTCAAAAAAAAATGAAAGAGGCGATTGAATTAAAACGAATTAGCAAAGACAGTGATAAAAAGAAATAACGAATCGAATCTGAATTCCTTTTGAATTCCTTCTTCGTACTTCTTCGGTCTTCGGTTTCGCTGACATGTGACGTGTTTTTGTATCGAAAAACAGAAAATAAAGTTTCAGTGACGTAATTTTTTACAAAACCAATCAGTGATGTGGAAAGGGGGGGGAAAATCCCAACCAAATGAGGCAGTTGGAGTAGTTTGTTACACACGCACGGTTTAAACAATAATTTTGTATCGCTGAGAGTTTGGGTCTCTTTGGACTTACCTATATTGAATAACAATAAACCTTATCCATGGCCGCAGGAGTATCCGTGTGTAGATCACGACGGGCGGAAGCTCCCAGGGTTGAGGGGCCCTGGGTACCATGTGTGCAACTGTGGGATGGGTTTGACCCCCGCCATGCGATTCTCCTCCAAAAAACCGTATGGTAGAACTCGGGCGTAAAAAATTTTTATGGTATGCGGAGGACTTGCGATTCGCGCTATCCTCCTCAAAATTAACCTCAATGCTTGCGGAAAGGAAGGGACGTTGTAAAATGGGTTAAGATCCTTTCATACATCATGTGTTAGGAAGTCAAAACTTTGTGGGGACAAAGCGAGGAACTGACTTCCGGAAAGAAAACTTCCCTGACGTGGTACTGTCACGGCACCAGGTGTCAAACCATGGAAATATTGAAGAAAGTAGTGATTGAAAAGGGTGATCTTATTTAAAAATAAAGTCGATATAGTCTTTCTTTTCAAGGAATGTTAAAAGTTCTCCCTTACAAAATTCAAGGTACCTTTTTGCTAATTTTAAATAGATTGGGAAATAAACTATATAAAAAAATGTTTGGAAAAAAGATAAAAAAAAAAAAAAAAAACAAAAAAAAAAAAAAAAAAAAAAGCAAAAAATAAAAGCAATTCAATTAGAAAAAAAAAAAATGGAAAAAAAAAAAAAAAAAAAAAAAAAAAAAAAAAAAAAAAAAAAAAAAAAAAAAAAAGAAAAAAAAAAAAAAAAAAATAAAAAAAAAAAAAACAAAAAAAAAAAAAAAAAAACTTAAGCCAATATTGCCGTTTTCGCCCCACAGGGCTTTCTTCTTTTTGATTAGAAAAGAAAAAAACTTTATTCCCTGTTCAGAATCACATATAAAACTTATTTACACTAATTTGAAAAAAAAGGAAACCAAGTGATCAATGGAAAATTTTGGAAACAATTTATGGAAATGCAAAGGGGCATTTCGAAGCCCAGATGATGTGGGGTCAATTAAACATGGTATTGCGTAATAGTGAAGAAAAGAAAAAAGTCTTACAGCACCCAGTATTTCCCAGGCGGGTCACCCATCCCAAGAGTACTGACTGGGCTCGACGTTGCTTCTTGACTTCGGTGGGGGGGGTGGGGGATCGGACGAGAGAACCCGGTTAATTTTTTTCAACGTGATATGGCAGTATAGCGTGTAGACAACGAGCAAATTAGTGATTAAAGTTATATTATTTAACGAATTTTCAACCCTTTCCATCTACTTCTTTCCCTTCTTCTTGCAAAAGCTAACACCGTTCTGATGTTCTGTGCTATTACCAGAAACTCTTTTGGCCTTAACTCACGGAACACAAAAACTGACACATGTGCTAAACTTCTGTGATATAAGTTTCAAGTAAAAGTATACCTTTCGGTGAGTATGAACAAACGCGGGCGCTTTCCATCAAGCAAAGCGGCCAGAGTAGGGGTCGAAAAACTTAAATAAAGATGAGGTGGACTACTGATAGAATCTTCGCTAGTGGGGGGGGCGCTATACAAGAAGAAGAAGAAGTAGGAAGGTAGGAGAAGAAGAAGAAGAATAAGAAGAAGAAGAAGAGAAGAAGAAGAAGGAAGAAGAATAAGAAGAGAAGAAGAAGAAAGAAGAAGAAGAAGAAGAAGATAGAAGAAAAGAAGAATGAAAGAAGAAGGATCAGAAGAAGAAGAAGCGAGAAGAAAGCAAGAAGAAGAAGAAGAAGAAGAGGAGAAAGAAGAAAGGAAGAAAAAGAAAGAAGAAGTAAGAAGAAGAAGAAGAAGAAGAAGAAGAAGAAGAAGAAGAAGAAGAAGAAGAAGATGAAGAAAAAGAAAGAAAATGATTTTAAGCGTTCTTGTGAATGCGTAAATCATTGATTTTTTTATCTACTCGTAAAAACAATGAAAAGCTTGAAAATCATTGCAACAATTCTCACTAAAAATCCAGGCAATACTGAACATTCTGTCAGACGTTGTTTCGTTTTAAGATATACATCATTAGTTAACAATTACCTACCAACAATCTGTAACATGGAGGTCGGGACTCTTTCATCCTTTGTTTGATAAATCTTTATCAGTTTATTTCAAATCAAAGACTGTTGTAATGTTAATGTGCCTTCAGAGCTTTTTTCAGAACTAACAGTTGGCACCTTGAAAATGTCAAAATCACACACCAAACGGCAACATACAGTTATTGAAAGGTAACGCAAATAGAGTAAACAAAAATTACAGCACATACCGATACTGCACAAGACTTTACATCATAGTTTCAACATAGATGATAACCTATCCCAAAAGGTAAAAACTTCATGTCATCTATCTTCGGAATGATAGACGATATTCTAGAAGTTCTCAAAATTGTTTTTCTTCAGGAGATCCCAATCTATGACTGTCATTAAAAGACAACTCTTTCACTTTTGATTTATGTCTGCGATCAAACTGTTAAGCAATAGTATAATAAACAGACTATAAAGACCATACATGAAGTCGCCGATCCGACGAAGAAACCTACACTATACCTATCGTAACAAACTAAACCATACTTTGCAATGGCGTAGCCGGGGGGGGGGGGACGGGGGGCGAGTTGCCCCCTCGGGAAAAATCTTGGGGGAAATTTTGAAAATGAATATATGGTGAAATTTGCGCATGATCTGGTAAAATTTTAAATTTCTCAACCAGTACACTTTACTTATTTAAAAGTATAATGCCACCACCTGGCACAAAACAGAGAGTACCTCACTTAAGGTTTTTCAGAGATGGAAATGAATGGCACCCACATGGCCTTATAGTTGTATATAGTTTACGTTTTAACCTATCCTGTTTTATACAGCATGGGATCTCTGGACCTCTGACAAGGGACTCTGTCCTTCTTTACTGTTATACTTCCAATGTTTTTCTTGATAATTAAAGCAGCAGCACTGAGTGGTATATGCAGTATACTGTTAGAATGGGTCAGTGGTCAAGTGCTATACTCTGCCTACAAAGGGTACAAGGTCCTCGTAAAATTTGGACTGATTGTGGTGAATGTACGGTGAACTGATGCAGGGAAAGGTGTACCAGGGTTTTCACTTACTTAACTGCTTACTCCACCCATTGTGATTCTGATCTAGCAGTAGGGCACCTCAATGAAAAATTCACCAAGACACCGCCGAAGACAACTAAGGATAGAAAAAAACAGCTTTTCCTAAAAAATAGGGATTCTTGGTGATGCATTCAGTTTAAATTTAGCACCAAAAATGGCACCATTTTGCATCTAGCCCACCTTATATGAGCAAAAATTTTCCAACCCCCTCCCCTCCCCTTGGACCCCTCCCCCAGGACGGCGATCAGTCACATCAGCCAGGTCAGAGGAAAGCACCCGGACAAAATTGGGACCTGCGGAGAACACTGATCATCAGGAAGCAGATCACTAATTGGGGGAAATCTTGGTGCTCTGAGGCCCCCCCACCCCCCCCCCCACCCCGACAAAAACCTGGCTACGCCACTGATACTTTGAGAATATAAAGTAAAAATCATTAAACATTTAAATTCCTTACGAAAATGTATGATACACTGTTAGATTGCGATCAGATGGTTCATCTCCGTCATCCAGGAAACTTGATAACCCTTATATAGAACTATTTTATGTTACCGTATTGCCATGATTACATCGAAATCCTTGCAAGATACCTCAAGCACGAAGAATTACAGTTCACGGTTTTCGTCATAACCTTTGATCATATGTTTTCATATACTCTTACACTTGTTGCATTAAAGAATATCATTTTGGTTTTGTGAATACGGTTTATGTTTGGCATTCAAGCGAAATTTCCACGCTGAGGTCAAAAAGTCTAGACGTATGCGTCGTTAGCTCATTTACTTGCTATCACTTGTTATGGGGCCGACCTATGCATTAACTAATTCCAACTAAACAATTGTTTCAAGTTTTAAAAAGATGACCTTAAGTGTTGTCATTGTAAATTGACATTTTCGCTGATGTGTTGTGTTCTACGTGGTACCATGAGCACCTTCTTGTCCTCGTTCCTCTTCTGAAAATTAAAAAAAAATATCAAAACTATGTACAAGTTGTACGATGACCCCAAGTGCGAAAAGGTCACGAAAAGTCATGAAGGATGGTTCGATGCCACAAAAGAAGTTACATACAAACTATTGTCAAAAACACTTTATCTAGCCTTTCTGTTGGTTCAAACCGTGGCCACGGGGATGCCAGCTATGGGGCAACCCCAACTATTTATGCACCCATTTCTCCACAACTGTGGTGTCAACAATGGACCCCTATATCTCGGATGCACATGCCAATGCCCTATAAGACCATTCACGGTTACGTCACTTCTTGCCATAGAGCATGCAAAAGAACACATGCGTGCATGTTAGGCTTTGTGTTTGTAAACGCTTACGCGATTGCACGCAGAAAGTAGTAGACAAATTAGAATCTACTTTACATTGTGACGATAGACACAGCGCCCCTTACCAGATCTTTTGCCAACCATCTGTGACATCGTTTGTTTGCAAATACGAATGGTATACTCTATACAAAGTTCTGTCTCTCTACAAGTCACTTGCTTCATTTCAAAATCTGCAAGTTGGATACCTGCAGTTGACCTTCAGTACTGAATATTTAGGCGCAAGATGTTTTCCTGTGTATCTATTACTTTATTAAGTTTGTCAACTTAAAGGAGCTGGGTAGCCGCAAAACAGAATAAATTCTCGGACCCGCCGACTTCGTTACGTCACATCCGTTTATGATTCTTGGTTTATCGATTTGATCCAAAACCGATGAAGCCATCCATATGTTGTGTTTAGCACAGTATACAACTCACAACGTACGTACGTGTGTAGTATATTCGCGTTGCGTGTTTCGGGGCGATAAATTTAACTTAAGAGGAATCAAGACACACGACTATTTCGCTCATCATCTGCTGGAGGTTCATGGACAACATTATCAATTTTGCAGGTAATTGAAACTGTTTTTTTTTTCGATCAATGAGTTTTTCGTGGTAGACCTAAGCGATAACACTAGCCTAAGTTAGGCTAACGTTAGCACTGTTATCGATTAGAACCGTTACAAATGGAAGCGATTCAAAAATGTCTGTGCCAGAAGAAAAAGTAACGAACTAGAAATTCAAAAAAAAAAAAATGTCTAATATCTTGCAAGTGGAAAATCAAAAATCTAAGAAAACATAAAGGAACAATATCACTAAATACATTGCAAAAGTTATTTTAAATGAGAATTTAAAACGCATTAGGAGGAATATTTTCAATATAAGCCTCACTCGGAGGGTAAACATCTCGTTTGGTATGACGTTTTCATTTCGGAAGTACGCTACTACCCAGCTCCTTTAAAGTAAAAAATATTATGCTTCCACTCGTAACAAGAGATTATTCTTCCCATTTCTGAAGACTTCATGCTATCCTTCAACGTAAGCCAAAACCAACCCCATGAAAGAGGGAAGGAATGAATGCTGTAGATGACACTTACCACTCGGCACCAATTCCACGACCCGTTTGATCAAAGTTTTAAATTGTTCCTCCAGCTGATTTTGATCATGGGAATTAAGATCATATTTACCAGATAGTTGCCCCTTGTATATGAAATTCATGCCGGATTTCGTTTTGTCCGATCTTTCCAATGTATCACCCATATTCTCTTCCAACGCAACGATGATGGGTTTTCTTAAAGTATAAGCAACAAACATCTGAAAGATAACATAAAGAAGGATAAGATACAACACAACCTATGTTTATTCTTATTCACAAGGTAACGATTATATCAATGAACACTAACAGATCCGGAGGCGACATGAGGCGAGGCATTTTATTCCCTCTGACATTCTCTCTATCCCCCCCCCCTTTCATTTCCCTAATCAAACTGGCATGTTGAGCTGCCATTCTGTAGAAACCTAATGATTTCTTCCACCCAAGTTTTTCTCACACTTTCATAAATCAGTCGCCGCAACCGAGGGGCCAGAATTTTACAAAAGGCAAGAGGGGGTAACTTTGTGAGGAGCAAATTGGAACCTATGAGCGACAAATGTGTGACGCCTCAATAGCCGTGTTCCCATTTGAGTGAGCGCGGTGGATCAAGATCTACCGCTGTAGATCAAACTCTAATGGGAACGCAGATCAACAACACTCACTCAAGATCAAGATCCACCTGCATTTGATCGACCCGTTTCGGGGGTAGATCACCCCCCAGGGGATCGACCGCGCTGGATCAAAGTTTGTAATGGGAACACATCGGTAGATCAAGTGACCCCGGATCTCCGGTTTATTCCTTCACGGCAGGCCGACTTGTAAACATTGGTGACCTTTTCGCGCTTGCGCAATGTGTTCATATAACATGTTGATCTATCGCGCTCACTCAAATGGGAACGCGGCTCTGGATCAAGTTATTCGACACCGCTTGATGCAATAAAACCCTGATCTACCGCGCTCACTCAAATGGGAACACGGCTAATGGGAAAAGCTCTCAGGCTGGAGATAAGTTTGAAATTGGGCACTTTTAAATGGTATATCCTGACATCTGGCAATCATGATAAGAACACGGGCAAACATCATTTCATTGTATATCACGGTTTTTCTTTTTTAAGGGATAACACTGCAATTTCTTAATAGGCTAATGAGCAAGATCATGTTCATTTACCAGTAAAGTGGTCAAGATACAGGATGAGAAAAGTTTTTGAAATCAAACACTGTTAGATGCTATTTCCTTGGCTTTGGTAATCATCATAAAACCACAAGCAAACATCATTTCCTTGCATCACCTGGTGCTATGCAAAAGCATATGCTCACTGCAATTTCATAATAGGCTTAACAGCATGCAGAGGGATTGTATAGGCTACCAAGAAAATGGTCAAGATGGAATTTTTTTCAGACCAAACACTGCTAGATGCAATTTTCTGACATATGGTAATAGAGAAAAGTACACAAAGAATCATTTTATAAGGTATGATATTATTACGCAATGTGCCCCATGCAGTGCTGCGTTTAGGCTATCAGGCGGGCGTATATACCACTAATTACTGACAAAGGAAGATCATGAATCCTTCCCACATATAATTTGAATTAAGCTCTGCTAGACTTGATTTCTTACCATCTGTCATTCTTATTTATTAACTAGTAGATAAGACCGGTGGGAAGTAACAGGCTTTCTAGGTTATAGTATTACATTTTAAGTCATCATTACGTGTACAACCCCGTTAGCTTTGTTGATAATCATCCCCGAATAAAACAGCTTTACTCGGGTGTCACGTGGCCAGACTCCGTATGTCAGGCTGCATACAATGTCTGTGAACAAAGAACCTGGAATGCACATGTATATAATTATCATGAAGGGACCAAAAGTGAATGGAAGTAATTGATAACAACCTTTTTCGAACATGGTAACTAAAATTTGACTTGGTCACTAATTTTTTCTACTGTCTAGACCATACAGACTTAAACCTAATTAGCCATTTTATTTAAGGGAGAGATGTTATTTCAGGCATATTGTATAAGTGAAAGTATGTTTAAAATGAAGTGTGACCACACAGAGAAATACATTGGGGTTAGGTTGTAACAGTATGATTGGATTGGGCACATTAAGTGTGGACCAAATTACATACCACCACATTGCATATTTTTCAATCGTGTTCTGTTGGACTGCAGAAGTGCTCAGCCACAAAAATACTTCCAAATTTATTGCTTTTGCAAAGAGAGTATTAGATGAAATATTAACATATGTTGAAACATCAAAATGAAGTATTGCTCTACGTTACTGAAGCCATATTCCTTTTTGAACTTGAGATATAAACGACTTTACAGTTGTGTCATGTCCTGTTGCAACCTGCCCCACCATCAGTGTAACAGAATCACTTTTAGGTTGTTTGCCTGTGATCGTTTGAACTGCGGTTATGATATTATCCATTCTTATTAAGGAAGCGTATAGACTTGTAGAAGACGTTCACTTAAAGGGAGAATGCAGTCACCCCAATAAAGAATTGTATAGTAGACTATCCTATTTCCTGAATGGCTCTTGAGAATCATGTGACAATGTCAGGGCTGGAGTCGAGTCCATACATCTCGAGTCCGAGCCGAGTCCGAGTCCAGAAGGGCCCGAGTCCAAGCCAAGTCCGAGTCCAGAACACCTCGAGTCCGGGCCGAGTCCGAGTCCACAGGCTCCGAGTCCGAGCCAAGTCCGAGTCCAGCTGCATCTTGGAACCTCTCTTTCGATAGGGTTCAAAGGTTGCCCTGGGGGCGGGGCAGCTCATATAACAGATGACTAGCTGAAACCTGTATGGCTAAAATTGTTCCACACAAAAGCACAGTCTATTGAGAATGAAACTGTGGACTATCAGCGTTGTTACCTGCAAACTTGAAAACATGCGTGGGGATGACAAGGTCCCCAATGGGGCGAGGCAGCGACTGCGGTGAGGAAGGGGGGGTTTCGGGGCTATAGTCCCTGCACTTTTTCTGCCATGGTCATGTATATAGGGCGCCACCTTAAACTGCTTTTTTAAACATATAATTTGGCTGCTTTAATGATTAGCCCCACCCCCACTTCAAAATTGGCTCTAGCTGCAGCCTCTGCAAGGGGCAGTAAATTTTACATAGAAGGGGAATCAAATATATACAGGAACAAGCATGCAGGGCCAGAGGAATGGAATAAGATGTGTATGGAACAAACATGCAGGGCTGGGAATGAAATAAGTACAGAAACAAGTATGCAGAGCATACCTAAGCCTAAAAACTGAGGATTTCCCTATGATGGCCACTTTGATGTCCCATCAAAGTGACTTGACTTGTATGTGGTAATTTTCCCCACCTACAGTAGTTTGGAGCTTTGGGGTCCGTAAGTACTGTATGTCACCAATGTATTTTTGAGCAAGGACATTGCCTCTTTGCAAAACCCCAAATTAATTGTTACATATGTACCAAATGCCCTTCAAACACTTTCTTTACTGGTATTACCAATAACATATAGCCACATTAAAGAACATTTGCTTTGCTCCTAGCTACCATTAATTTCTTATTTACACCCTGCCAGGCTACAACTAAACATACAAAACAAAAGACCACATGAAAATGTGCACTGCAGCTTCTGCATTGGAGAAAGATGAAATGCGCACTCACAGTTCGAATGATGGAAATCCAAATTACTAGTTAAAAACCACCTACAGAGGTCTTAAAAACAAATTCTGTTAATTTTATAACTAAACAACAGTCATACAGTAAGCTAACAGCATACATGCCTGGCTATTTATGGTCTGATATATCACTATTTTCATAGGCACAGGAGCTGCTCTTAGTTTCTGATGGATGGGGTGTTGCTCAACATTTTAAACCACCATCTTGGGAGAGAAGGGAGGGGAATTGTCAAAGGAAGAGAGCAATCTTCTGTGGACCATTATTGTACATGTTGCATGGGGGCCAAAATTTCCAAAAATGGCACATGGGCCTCTACTTGAATGGCTTCCTAATTTAACCTTAAGTGCAGGTCTCACTGCAGTAGCATGCTAATCTGTTCAAAAGCTCAACCCTCCCTGTATTATAATTAAGACACAAGCCTATGATCATTTTGTATTGTTTATGCAATTCGTGTCTATACCTGGGCCTTGTACCTGCAGCTACTAGTACTACATACAGTACAACACATATGCAGGTAGCCATGATAAAATTTTGACGGTGGTACATATAGCGAATGCACATTACGCACAAGCACTGAGTTGCACAGTCTACATGCAAGTTGGTAGCGCCTCACAGAACTGGCTAATTCAAGTTCATGTGCCCAAAACTAGACTGGTGTTTTCGTGCAGTTTATATACTGGACACAGAGCGTGCACACTGAACAAATCAATACATACAGTGCACATAAGCTTAACGCTAGTTCCTGCCTGATCACTGAGAAGTAATTCTGTACTAACGTTACACTATTCAAAGAAATGCTAGTACAATTTACATGTTACAGACTGAAAGCTATGCTGCGGCCTACAACTGGCATGCATATGGTAAGTGGTGTGTACTTACAAGGATCATGCTTTTACTGTAGCCTACAACTTCCAACAACAAAGTGTTTGCAGTAATATTTGAATAGATCTATCCAGAAAAATTAATATATTAGCTGCTTACTCCATACTGTACGTGTCTTCCAAGCAGGGATGTGAGCTCCACAATTTAGAGTATAAGCATGATGAAGTTTTTCAGCTAAAACGACACAGTAAATTAAAGCTATCATTGAAGGTTGTTCCCCAGGTAAGGTAGTAATAAGGTAATGTGTAACTTAATGTACTGTGAGGACGTTCTAGCAGAACTAGTACCACATGTACAAAATTACAGGTACAAAACACGGGACTGGAGCACCTGCATACAGTTGGAGCCCCACAACATTAATTGGTATGCACAGTACAGTATGCACTAAATTATAAAAATATTATTGCCTATGGATAAAACTGCTGTAAAGCTAGCATGGCTTCCTACAGGGTCAGATAATTGAAGAGGCGCTTTATAAAAATTGTGACCAAACTTTGTTGTGTGGACAATATCACTAATTCCTGCTCACCCATTTCATCCAAACCCAGTCTCTTCCCTCATAGTACTACATTCCCATCAACAAATATAGACTATAGCAATAAGTCCCCTGAATAAAATGAACTGAAAATTTAAGCTCTGCATGATATTATAGTGCATTGTGTAAATGACTGTTGGTCCTACAAAGGGGGACTAAATGAGTGAATGGCCAATCTGCATCCTACATAATTCCTCTTCAGTAAACTTAGACAAATCAGCAGCCACCAGTTGACCTATGCAGGTGGACAGTTTATTCACATACTAGCCTACTGATCAGGATGACTTAATATAAAAGCAAGAATTAAGTCCCTGTGCAGCATTACTAAGCATTGTCTGACTATATACAAGGTTGATTATTTCTCTCTTCTTTTGTAAAGTTTCTAAACACACAGAGAGCATAATGCTGGAAACAACAATTGCCCTCTCCACAAAGTCCATGATAACTTCATGGTTTGAATAGGAAGCTTTAGGAGATTCAAGTTTACTTACAATGTGCTGCTAAGCAAGGCACAAACCTGTAAATTGTTTGCAGTGTGCAAGGTGTTGCAATAATCAATTTGCATCTGGCATTCTTTATTCCATATTGTATGGTACTAGGTTCAAGGCATTGGTTGTATTCTTTGGATCTTCTTAGTACAATTGAAGATTTGTGTAACCCTCCTTTTAAACTTTCAGATTCAGCAACTTGAACTAACTACTGTTGTTGTAATTTAATCTGTTAATTAGCTTTGATTGGAGTAATATAGAAACTACTGGTTGTGTAACATGTACAAACGTGGTCATGTACTGTACACATCAAGAGCCATTGGTGCAAGTTTGCAGCTGTATAGTTATTCTGGTAAAGCTATGTAGATAAATTGTCCTGATTACTCAAAAAGTCAACATGCACTTTTTGCAAATTTTGAAAGTAATTAGACCTAATCCTGGTGGACTCGACTGGACTCGGCCTCAAGTCCGAGTCCTCAGAGGTTCGAGTCCAAGCCAAGTCCGAGTCCAGAGAGGTCCGAGTCCGAGCCAAGTCCGAGTCCACAAAAAAATGGACTCGAGTCCGGACTCGAGTCCGAGTCCGGACTCGAGTCCTCCAGCCCTGGACAATGTTATTCTCACTCAATTGTAAAATTTACAAGGAGTAACTGCTTGGTTTACCTTGAATATGCAATATTTATGTCCTTAAATATTATGAGTGATACTTGGAAGAGAAACAACAAGAAATTTGTGACATTTAGCTATTTTTTCAAAATAAATTTGGGGCGAATGCCTTTGACCTTTACGGGTAGAGAAAAATATCATCTGCAGCGAAATCTTAAAAACTTTAGCAACATGCCATGCAGGCCTCTTCTCAGTATATAAAGAATCATTTTCTACGGACTTTTGCAGTATAATGCAGTGTGGCGGCTCGGTAACTCCGAACAGGTTCAGAAGCTATCGATGACCATGTACTCCTTCAAAATGGGCAACACGAGGGTCCAAGAGAGAGTAAGGAAAAAGCCCCTCTCTGGGTTCGTATCTGGAAGCCTTATAGACAGAGGGACCATGAGGAAAATTTATTTACTTGTACAAACCATTATCGGCTCCTGGTTTATTAGAAATACTGAAAGAAATGCAAGAGATTTAAGTTAGTTAAGTGTGGTTTTCCCGTTTGTTTTTGCTTCCATAATACATTTCTGACAAAGATATGACATTGAGACTTCTTTAACTTGGATATGAAATGAATGTAACTAATTAAAACCAAGTGTCATTTCTTGTCAGTAGGCTGGTTATTTTCGTAGTAGACATACCCATACAAAATGGATGGGTTTTGCAGTTGTTGGGGTGCCCTCCCCATGCAACGTGCTTGAGCTTCGGCACCGAACGTACAGAAATTGGATGAAACAAAGCAAAACTCAAGTTGGGTGCCACAATCCAGGGGGCAACTAGGGGCATTTTACAAAAAGACATTTTTCTATAGTATGGTAGGGAACATCTTTCGTTAGCTTTAGGGACACTATTGTGTTTATTATGCAAAGGCTGAAATCTCGTCTTCACTTCCTACTTCTTTGACACACAGAGATGGATCAGGTTGGCCAGTCCCTGGGGACCTCTAATCCGAATCTTACCGTAATTTTTGAGGAAAAATTAAAAATTGTCATATAACCCTAGGACATTCTCACAGGAGTAAGATCATAGTGCAATATTTACCCAGCATAACGTAAATGTGTGGAGAGGCCCCTCACCGAAGCTTGTATACGAGTGCACGCTGCACTTTCGTCTAGCACGAGCATCACTCGTTTATCGTCGCTGTCACACATTGGCAATCTATACATTGCGTGAACGTAACGAGGGTTAAAAGTTATTTTAAACATAAATCTTCCCTTACATTTGATGGGTGACCAAGGGCCTGTAGCGAGGCTGTAAATTTTGGACGAGCAGAGTGCTTGCTTAAAAGACCAGAATTTTAATTTAAGTTTAACGTCTGAGGGTCAGGTTGTCAATTGGCTCATCGAGGACCCTATAACAGAGAATAGGGCAATTTCATTAGCAAAAGCTTTAGCAGAGTTTAGGGCAACTGCATAGGGCAATAACAATACAGAATAAGGCAATTGCATTAACCAAAAAATGGTTCAAAATGGGTAATGCAGGCATTTGGGTCAGAGGTCACGTTGCCGATGACAACAAGCCCGGCCGGCCGCCTTCTCCGTAAAATGTTTGCTTTGTGTACTAAACTACTGTACACCGGTAGTTCTTAATTACACTGCTGTACGTAGACCTTGTCGCGTCTACGTACGTGCAGACGTACGTGTAACCTAGCTTACGTACGTGTAAGTGTGAAGCTTGGCCATGGCCAGCTGAGTAGGTGTACGACTTTGTTTTCATCGGCTCTTTCGTTGCTAACCGGATTTGACGTCACGGCCATCCGCTCATTAAAACCATAGATATACGTTTAGAGTCGCTGATTTAAGTGATGCTTGAATTAGAATCTTTTTGAGCAAAAATTTGATTTAGGCTAATTGTTCACTTGCTGTGGTTGTTATCCAGTCACTTGATGTCGAATCTTGAGTCACTTCTAGTCATTGTTGTCGAGATGGGGGTCATATCGAGTCACAGGGTACCGAGATCTAAGTTGAGATGAGTCGAGTATTTAGTTATTTTACATATCAAGTCGAGCCCAGTCATTTCGAGTCTCTGTTTAAATATGAGTCACCCGAGTTACCTCGAGTCTCTGAGTATGTGCTTATGATGTGTCATTTAGCAATCCGGGAGATTCTCCCATTTGGGGAATACCAAAATTCTCCCTAATGGGGGAAACTGATGCAACGCATTGTATGGGCTTTCTAGCCTAACAAAGACAAGGTTTAGCAAGCACGAAAACCACTCAAAAATTTGTGTTTTCTCCAAAAAGGTGTCGTGGTGCAGCACCGATAAGAACGTGGCTTTTCGGTAGCTATGACAATGCATATACTGATTATACATTTAATCCCATTAAGTTAGACCGAAAAAGTTTGTAAGGGGGTTCCAAACCCCATTCTCCACTGACAATGTACACAAAGAAAGCGTGGAATTGTGGGTTAAATAGAAAAAATGGTGGTGCTGCCCATGACCAGTTTTTCTCCCAATAGGGAAAAAGTAGATTCTTCCAAAAGGGGAATCTCCCGAACTGGTCAGAGTCCCTCATCAGGTATGTGCCTAGTAAATTAAACATTTCAATTAACGATTAAAGCATGGGAATCTGTCCAGTCATTCAACTTGCAAAGTCAAATAACTGCAAATAAATATTCGAGTCACAGAGAGTCTTTCGATCTTTACCGTTTACAGATTAAAGTCAAGTCGAGTTGAGTCTTTTACAATAAATGACTCGACAACGAGTCCCCGGAGCTGGGAACTCGAGTTACAGTCGAGTCCCGGAAAGTAAAGACTCTTATTTCAGTCGAGTCGTGCCATGAAATTATTGTTTACTTGAATTAATTCGGTGTTTACTCGGTCTGTTTTCAGCAACCATCTTATCCCTAAAGAAAAGTGTGATTGAAATAATCATGTTTTAAAGTTAGTTGCCTGCGGGACAACCTAGCCTCCGAGAGGTATACACAGACAAGTAGCCAGGCGGAGAAACGGGACGGTGACCACCCCACCCCCATTTAAGTGCAGACCACCGTGCTCTCATTTAGAATTCGAAAATTAAGTTTACACCTTAGAAACTGTGGCGGCGGCATGAGTTATGCGACATTTGCAATTTTCAATGAATGATGGACGTAATTTCTTCTCTTTCACAAAATTTTTCGTTAACTATCAAAATGTTCGATCAGTTGGTAGGTTTTCGCCTTCAGTTCTATTTTTCTTCAGAACTGCTTCAAACGCATTGGTTTCATTGAACGGTAAAGGTTTTACAACGCTGTTCTATTCCAAGCGTGATTATGAAGAATCACAGACTTCAGACGCTATAGCAGGGCCGTCGGAACAGGGCCGGCAGGGTCGGCTATGGCCGGCCCTATATTTGGCCATTTTCTCAAGTTTGTAACTTATAATGATCTTGTAGAATCTGCAAACATCTCTATCTTCGGCTTTGTATATTGATAAACTGTTCCCATTTTCCACTCTCCTGTGGTCCGTTTACTATAACCTACCTCCAAGTCTTCTAGGCAGAGATACAGAATGAAGTTGGAGACGGTAGACTTGTTCCCTGGCTGGCCACTCCCGTTGCGCCAATAACAATTAAGTGGCAGGCCAAGTAACCAGGCTAGGGAGGCGGGTTGTGCATGGCAGGGCCTCCATATCTGACTGTACTGTAGACGTACAATCGGGTCAAGACCTACCATATCCACGCCTTGCGTTCTGATAAGTGATAATCACAAAATATTGCTATGGGATAATTCACGATAAAGGCCTACGAATAATTATTTTGATGTTAGAATCAGTTTATTACTTCATCTTGTGAAAATTTAAAGAAACTATAAGCAATTCTTTGAATGGAAATTCTAATATGTCTATTTTACCAGCTACAAACTGGCATATCAAGAGTTATGACTATTCATAAGCTTTTGCGTTGTCAAGGTAAGTAGACGCGCGGCATTATTATTGGACCGACCCCACTACCAGTAGCTTTCGCAGTACGCGTGTATTAGCTAGTACCGCGTTCGACTGAGGTCGTAAAGTGGTGAATCACCGCGTCTTTTTTTCTGCCAAGCAGATAGTTCAACATTTTGTCTGCTACTCCGTACTGTAGAAAAAAAGAAGCGGTGAATTCACCACGTCATGTTTCTGCATGTCCACAAAGAAATGACGGACAAGTTGCAGACTTTCGTGGACGTTGCAAAAGAATTCGTCAGTGGTTCAGAACATAGGCTCACAGGGCTGTCAACTCTCACGAATTAAGCGTGAGAGTCACGCGTTTCGGCGAAATCTCACGCTCTCACGATAAAGCATCAGTTTCTCACGCACGTCTCAGTATGGTGTTAAAAATTCCACTTACAACGCAAACGATGTGCCAGGTGTCGGTAAAACTCAGCTATCACACTACCTGAGTTCTGTCGAACTGATCATAGTCTGTAGTAAGCTAACAGTAGTGCAATTTCCCGCAAGGGTGTTTTTTTGCAAGAAGACCCCCTGGCGGGACCCTCCGTGCGAACCTATGGTCGCACTCCGCGTCTTACTTTCAGCATTCACTAAAAGTTGACAGCCCTGGGCTCACAGTGTTCGGAAGGTTCTCCGTGACTGATCTTGCAAAGAGCCGTCGGAAGCTATTTTACATTCGACCGGCCATGGCACTATCCCCCAAAGCATTAAATAACGTATGGAACAATGAGCATATGAACATCATACACGTACAAAGTATTCACCTCAAAGAGTCAACACATATTTGGTAATGATTCAGGTTTACATGTTTTGTGCATGCCTTGGTGTGGACTAGAGAACTGGCCTGTATAAAACTGGGGTTTTGCCTCATTTCTCCACATTTGGGAAGATACTTAATTCAGACTCGTCATTGCCACGGGCAGACTCTTTACACACATCTCTGAGACACTTTCGGTTTTCTTGCAAAATGTGTCTGCCCTGTGGCAATGGTATATATGAGTCAAAATTTTACCTTAGTGATTAAAAAACCAACATTTTCTGCGCCCCTAGAGC
Organism: Holothuria leucospilota; assembly: GCA_029531755.1. Lineage (NCBI taxonomy): Eukaryota > Metazoa > Echinodermata > Holothuroidea > Aspidochirotida > Holothuriidae > Holothuria > Holothuria leucospilota. The sequence continues at coordinate 14,985,637 of CM055979.1, forward strand.
ACAATCCTCACAGATTACAGTTGACCCATTGACCCCTTGCTGTTTGCAAAGCACACTGCGTCTTCTGAGCTGAAGAAGTATTATAATAACCTACTTTTCTTCACTTGCAGAAACTTTCTATGGCTCTGTATCTCAAAAGGAGGGGGAATTGTGACAAGAGAACATGGTTTCGTTGGGCTCCTCAAGAGCGTTAACATCTATTTTCCCCGAGTCTATCTGTAGTGGGCTTAAGATATCACCCCTAGTGCTTCTCTCAAACTACCAACATCGGAAAGATCCACTGGCCAATAATCTTCTTCGGTGCCCCCCCCCCCCCCTCCCAGTTTCTTCAATTCGAAGAATATTCAGACAGTACAATACCAACGTTCCTGTGTGATCGAACGTTTCGTTTACAATAAAAAGGCTACGTTGTGATGTACAGCACTAAGCCTACTGTATGCCTTTCAGCATGAACTGCCCGAAAGATGACCGCACTTTTTCGAGCGTTTTCCACTTTGCTTAACGATCACTTGCTTTCACTTAACGATCACTTACTTTTGTGGTGCAAATCTACGGAGCTTTAAAGGTGTCATGCAGATTTTAAGATATTATGTGACTTTCTCGACTTTTTTCAGTAAAATATTTAGATGTTGACATCTGAAATCTTTTTATCTCAATATTTTAGCGTTAAATATTGAAATATTGCATTACAGGATCTCAATATCTGAATATCATTTCTGAAGGATATTGAGATATTGACATCCAATATCTCGTTATTTCAATATTTTAGTGTCAAATATTGAAATATTACATTACAGGATCTCAAAATCTTAATATCTTTTCTGAAAGATATTAAGATATTGACATCCAACATCTCGTTATTTCAATATTTTAGTCTAAAATATTGAAATATCACATTACAGAATCTTAATATCTTAATATCTTTTCTGAAGAATATTAAGATATTGACATCCAACATTTCGTTATCTCAATATTTTAACCTAAAATATTGAAGTATTACATTAAAGGAGCTCAATGTCTGAATATCTTGACTGAACGATATTGAGATATTGGCATCCAAAATCTCGTTATTTCAATATTTTAGCATGAAATATTGAAATATTACATTACAGGATCTTAATGTCTTAATATCTTTTCTGAAGGGTATTCAGATATTGACATCCAACATATGTGCAACTATGGAGAAACACAAGCTTCTCTCCTAGGATGCGATGAAGGGGATCTGTTTTTCGGTTTCCCCTCCTTTTGGGAAGGCATTATTTTAAGATTCATCAAAAGCATTGCCATTAGCGCACGGGACATAGAAATTGAAATAAGAGAAAAGGATATCCTGCGATCTGGACTGAAGCCACTCATCCAGCTGTCTGTACGGCAAGAAAGCAACCATTGACCCTTTTCCAAATAGCAATTACAATGGATTGTGGGATAGAGTTCTGGTAGGCGATGTTGTTGTCAATGACAATTTGTTGTGGCAAAAAATGACGCACACCAAAATTCTATCCCTCAATCCTTTGTAATTCCTATTGGGAAAAGAGTCGGTGGGCGGGATTATGGGGGGCAAGAGGGGAAATTTACCCCACCTTTTCCAGACCTTAAAAAATAATAAAAAAAAATGAACGGAAGGAAGAGAGACCAGAGAATTTATGAGCAAAGTTTTAATATTTTGGTAAATTTTGCAATATAGACTGAAGGAAAACGTTAATTTTTAATATAACAATGCAAGAAAAAATCTTGGCGAGCGCGCACCCGTAGTGAATACTTATACAGTGGCGGAGCTCAAAGGTGGGGAGGCAAGGGGCAACTGTCATTGAAAACTTTGTTAGGTACTGTACTTCATTTAAAATTTCTTCCAAAGCATGTGGGGGTTGGCTCCCCGCCACACTGTTATGACGTGAAACTCTGAAATAAGGGTCACTCAGAGCACTAAATGTGCGTCATTACACGTACCATGCATGGTCGTTGCATTCACAATTCCGAAACATACCCGTGTTTAGTTAAAGGAGCTGAGTAGTCGCCAAAGTAGAATAAATTCTCGGACCCGCCGACTTCGTTACGTCACATCCGGTTATGCTTCTTGGTTTATCGATTCGATCCGATACCGATACTTATCAAAGCCATGCATGCAGTGTGTCTGGTGTAACAGTACACTTGTTACTGTCGTTAACAGTACTAACGTTAGCCTAACTTAGGCTCGCGTTAGGCCCTAGGTCTACCACGAAAAACTGAAACTCATTGATCGAAAAAACAGTTTCAATACCTGCAAAATCCACAATGTTCTTCATGAATCTCCTGCAGATGATGCGCGAAATAGGCGTGTGCCTTGCCACTAGTAACGCTAATATACTACATACGTACGTACGTTGTGAGTTGTGTGTACTACATGCCTGGGTAGATGCATTGATCAGAACCAATACAAGTGGAAACGATTCAAAATTGTCGGTGCCAGAAGAAAAAGTAACGAACTAGAAATTCAAAAAACAAATTGTAAAATATCTTGCAAGTGTAAAATCAAATAACCACAAATAGAGTAAGAACGTTATGGCAAAATTACTTTGCAAGATTATTTTAAATGAGAATATAAAACGCATTAGGATTAATATTTTTAAAATTAGCCCCGCATAGAGGGTAATCATCTCGTTGGTATGTTGCATTTAATTTGGAAGTACGCCATTATTCAGCTCCTTTAAGGAATCGCGATTCTTAATAAATTTTTCGGCTTGCTTCGCGTGAGCTCATTAGAAGTAGGTGTTTCGGTAGTATTGCTGCCCGCAGTGACTATTGTGGGATTGTCTCGTTATTACTTCATGCAGGATCAGTGCTTGAGTAAATTACTATTTCAACTAGGCCACCATCCTCATAAAATCCTCATAAGAATCAAGAAAATACAGAAAGAAGCATTTCTATGGCATAATCCTACAGTGTCAGATGACCACTCTGCATTTATGAAGTAAGGGAGCAGGTTATCATGCCCATGCATCCTTGAAAGTGGTCACTTGCAGGAAAGCAAAAAGGAAGCTGCTGATCAGATATGAGTCTAGTACTCAAAGCCATTCCCACTAGGACAACAGTTTTATTTTATTTTAACCACAAGGCTCTTTTAAATGTTTTGCGAAACAGTTTGTGGGAGATATTTTGGGATCTGCATAGACTATTATTATACATGTTAACAATTATCCCGGACAAGAGCAGGGACTACTTTTGCAACAGCTATTTTTGCGCCTTCCTCAACACCTTCCTTAGGACTGTGAGGGTGAATTAAAGGTCACTGTGTATTTGTAAACTTATTATTATACCCGGTTGGGAAGCAGTGACCTATAAGCAAAGCTAAACCGTACATTGGTGCGTATACAGCGTGTAGACAAGTTTGGGCTAAACCTACCTCCTACACTCTAAAAACGTCCGGAAAAAATTTAATCCCAGTCCGGATCGGAGGGGCACCTACACGAATCCGGATCAATAATATAATCAGATACGGATCAAAAATGATCCGGATTGGATCATTTTTATCCGGATTGATTACTGCAAATGACCCGGATTTGGGTAGGTGCCTCTCCGATCCTGACTGGGATCAAATTTTATCCGCACGTTTTTAGAGTGTAGATCACAAAAAGATAACCCTACTCATTAAAATATAGTACAGGTATAATAGCCGCTGTTTGAGCATTTTGTTATCTGGGCCTAAAAAAAACTGTAACACTATTATATCATAATATTTGGAAGTATTGCCAGTAATTGTGCAAAAGTAAAGTACGGTAAAAAACTAAAAAGGGCGACGACTGGCGATTTGAGTCCGTCAGGGAAGCGACCAACCCCCCGACTGTATGGTAGCTTTACCACTGTGAACCGCCAAGCAGACTTTCCAGTAATATGTGTCAAGGTTTTAGTGAATGGAAGGGAGGGCTTTTTTGCAGAAAGGACATGGGGGCTGCAAGAATGAGGCTTCAGTCGAACCCCAATATCACTGGTTATGCTCATGCTAACATTGTCAGAGGGCATGCGCCCCAGAAATTTTTTAAAAAAAATTCAAGCAACTTTGTGCATTTTTGGCAATTTTAAAGTTTCAAAGCAGATGAAAACCACCCAGTATACTTTCCCGGGGGGATAGTCACTAGACCGAAGGTTCACTAGGCCGAAGATTAGAATGTACTTCGGCTTTTAAGAGGTAGAGTTTGGATTCAGGTTAGACAGGATTAGGTCAAGGATTAGGATGAGATTATCCTCGGGTAGGAATAGGGTTTTGGTATGGATTATGGTTAGGGTTGTTCCTGCCATGGACAAAACACAAAATAAATGACGAGTTTTTCAAATAATTGCGTTTCTCCCAGTGTCTTACTTCGCCATCTTTTTGCTGAACCCCTTCTTTCAACAACCTTCAACACATGATAATTATTTTATTATCACTCTTTAACTTCGTAAAACTCTCAGATCATATTAATGAGATCAGTAATTTTACATAACACTTTGTTAATGAAGGTGTTATACAAACTTCGGGATCACTCATTTCTTCAGAAATATCTTGATGATTTAGGAAACTTAATCCTAGCTTTACAGGTCAAAGCGAAAGGTAAACAAACCCATGACGACCCCCACATTTCACCTTCTATCTTTGTTCTTTTAAATTTCTTCTCCTTCAGAACAAGGGTTAGGATAAAGTTTACAGTTAGAATCTTCGGCCTAGGCTAGTTGCTATAGTAAACCTTCGATTAGTAAACCTCTATTCTATAGTGATTTTTGCCCACCTCCGCCACAAAGATTATAAGGATAATATAAACTTTTATTTCCGCTGAGTGATCATGCGAAAGGAGGAACCGCTTAAGAAGCAAGGCATCTGCTGGAAAAGGGCTTTGCAAGAACACCAAACCATCCGGTTACGCGCATGGGTAATGCTTTGGATCCCGGAAAGCAAATGTAGGCAGTTAACACACCTTTTTTGAGAGAGAGACGGAACGCTCAAGTTACATCGGGGGTTCCTCATGAGGGGGGTTCCCCAGGCTGAATCCCTAACCCCTTGGTAACGCATATGTGTCCTCCACACATTCAAAGCAATTTGCGCCACTTATTAAACCAAATATTTTTGTCGATGAAGGCAAATTGAGGAAACTAAAAGTAGTGAATCGGTAAACTGAAATGAAAAATTATGGCTGACTAACTGCTGGGGATCAACAAAAGCTATTCCGGCAGATAATAAACTATGGCGGGAACTCCCTCATGATCACTTTTGTTAGCCGGCTAATATACATATAAACCAGCAGATCATACAGGTTTGCAAAAATATGAACGTCGTTCAGCCCACCCCCTCCCTCAACCAATTTTTTGGAAGCGAACTATACGTCTTACACTCACAAATAGTAGCAAATGTTAGTGTCGTTGACCATATACTTGGAGTGGGATGAAAGGGGGTCCGTCCCTCAAACAGATTCTTGGGTGAACAATGTCAGCCCCCTTCCACCCCCGCCATAATCGTCGCCCTTGTAAGAAGGTCCGATGTTTGGGAGATTGGGACTTTTCTGTGTTATTTTAAAGACATTATAATTCAGGTCTTGAACTGCAGTCATATGGCTACGCTATGCGACCACAAATGTCTATAAAATTAGTTGGCTGACAAAATTACCAATTTAGATCAAATTTGGTTTCTAACTTTCTTGTGAAAAGGTAGGTTCAGATCAGGGGTGGCGCCAGCGAGGGGTAGGGGAAATGCCCTCCTTTCGGGAAGGCTGGCTTCCGTCGGGGAAATTTTCCATTTTCGTCTGGGAGCTTAATCCGTACACGATATAATATGTAATCCCAACGACCTTCAGTCGTCCCAACGACCTGCTTGATTTTGCTCATTGGAAGGGCAGATTCTTCAGTGAAGACCCCAAATTTCTCTTTTCCTTGAAAAAACCCAAATGTTTCAAATTTTTTTCAATAACGACCCCAAATTTTTGTAAAAAAATGGTCAAAATTTTTCGACGTGCGACATTTTACATTGTCGTCCTTTTGACAACTCGTCGCCTTTGTCGGGGCATGGGATTGCTGACCCCCCGTTGGACAGCTTGTCCTCCCGTCGGAAAAATCCTGGCGCCACCCCTAGTTGAGATGTGAAAGGCTTAAGAGTGATCTTGAGTCTGTGAAAAACCCACCTTACTTTGACACAACCCTAATATCAGACCTCGAACCTCCCAACTTTCTATGCATACCTTTTTTTCAGAGAGCGAATGCCTTCTATCGACTCGACGGTAGCACCAGTATTAACTTATTTAAAGATAATTGTTGCAACTTCTATTAAAACTAAACCAGCTCCAAACTCTTACTTTACAACATGTCTTATAGACTTATACAATTAGAAAGCTAAATCAAAATGACTTTTGAAGTGGATGGGGTGAATAAACTGGGGCGAATAAGATAAGGTGACCAGACATCCCCGATTTTCGGGGACAGTCCCCAAATCCAGTGATCGGTCCCCGATGAACAAGTGTCCCCGAAAATGTCCCCAATTTGAACAAATGTTCTTGAAATTTGAAATTTCCCAAGATATTAATTATAATGTAAACAAAATAACATTTTTTCGATTGTGTAGCCTACTATGTACCTTTCGGACGGACGGTTAGCTAAGTATCATCGTCGAGATATATGTCGTAGTGCCCAAGTACAACATACGTAGGCTAGCACATAACAGGTGTCTGCAATCCCAATCACAGAGCTCGAACGTCAAGATCATCACTGATTTTCTATTACCGCTGTGATCACACACATTTACTGTAGCCAATTGCACACCAACGATAATGTATTTTCCTTACACGCGGTGCCTGGTCTAGTAGAGTCCCTGATCTAAGCCACCAAAATATGGTCCCCTTAGAATAAGACCACTTCAAATAGTTTGAAAATAGAGCGGCATTTCTTCAAAAACTTGGCCTAAAATCTGAATATAAAAAACTTCGAGGGATAGTTGGCACAAGCGTATGAACGGGGCAGAAAGCACTGTCTCCATAGTTTTGGGTAACCCAAAATTCGGTAAAATTTTTAAAAAAATGCCGTGATAATTCTTCTGAAAAGGTTCAGAAATTCGAGTAAGAAAATCCCCCAAACTTACTTGTGGTTTTGGAATCTATAAACTCTACTTACCCACTCTATGATAATAAATGAGGTATGTAGGAGTGAAACAGATTTGTACCCTCTCCAGTGGCTGCACCAGGATTTTGAAAGGGGGGGAGGGTTGGAGGGCAAAAGAAAATGTTGAGAGGGGACAAAAAAGCGCGACACGTGTCTAAGCCTCTAGGGTTCGCCTCTGGGTCAATGGTGGGTCCAGGGGCAAAGCCCCTAGAGGCTTATCTGTAGGTGAAAAATTAAGTCTCAGGATAGGTATATTTGGTTCATGATGCATCATCCAGTGCAAAGATTCTCAATGATTTTAATGCATTAGGCTATCCCACTATACGTCAGGAGCCAAGTGGGGGCAAATGGGGGCAGAGGTTCTGACTGGGGGCATTTTCCCATCCCCCCTTGGTGCTGCCACTGACCCTCTCCAACCCAAATGGTTCCATACGCCTATGATCAGATGATTGTTGAAAAGGATGTTCTCTATAATCCTCCTCATCAATAAATGTCTTTGGACAGATTTCTCTTTTACTACGTTTATAGTAAAAATGATGAGAGAAGGGTGAAGAATGACTGAGATTTAAAATTTTATTCCCTGGCTAATATTAACCTCAACTTGCAGACAAGGGATGACGTGTTTTGGAATGACTTGGCTAAAATATTGATGGTGGATGTCAATATCTCAATTTCCTTCAGTAACATATTAAGATATTGAGATCCTGTATTGTAATATTTCAATATTTTACAATAAAATATTGAAAAAAACAAGATATTTGATTTCAATATCTTAATACCCTTCAGAAAAAGTATTAAGATATTAAGATCCTGTAATATAATGTTTCAATATTTCACGCTAAAATATTGAAAAAACAAGATTTCGGATGTCAATATCTCAATATCGTTCAGTAAAGATATTAAGGATATTGAGATACTGTACTGAAATATTTCAACATTTTACACTAAAATATTGACCGAACGCGATGTTGGATGTCAATATCTCAATATCCTTCTGAAAAGATATTTAGGTATTGAGATCCTGTTGTGAAATATTTCAATATTTTACACTAAAATATTGATATAACGAGATGTTGGATGTCAATATCACAATATCCTTCAGAAACGATATTAAGATATTGAGATCCTGTAATGTAGTATTTCAATATTTTACAATAAAATATTGAAATAACGAGATGCTGGATGTCAATATCTCAGTATCCTTCAGAAAAGATATTAAGACATTGAAATCCTGTAAAGAAATATTTGAATATTTTACACTAAAATATTGAGAACACAAGATTTCGGATGTTAATGTCTCAATACATTTCAGTGCAGATATTAAAATATTGAGATCCTGTAATGTAATATTTCAGTATTTTACACTAAATTATTGAAATAACGAGATGTTGAATGTCAATATCTCAATATCCTTCAGAAAAGATATTAAGATATTAAGATCCTGTATTGTAATATTCCAATATGTTACAATAAAATATCAAAATAACGAGATGTTGGATGTCAATATCTCAATATCGTTCGGTGAAAATATTAAGATATTGAGATCCTGTAATGTAATATTTCAATATTTTACGCTAAAATATTGCGATTAAAAGATCTCGGATGTCAACATCTGAATATTTTACTGAAAAAAAGTCGAGAAAGTCACATAATATTTCAACATCTGCATGACGCCTTAAAAGCCCCGTACAAATCCCCGCAGATAATTTCCAAATCTTAACCCAACAGATAAAATGTCACACAAGTTTACAAATGTACAAACTCGTCCCATAGTTTTCGTAGTGCTATAATGACGAAACACTGTGTTCAGGAATTTTAAGCTAGTTCGTACAAACGTAGGTACGAACGTTGAGTGGGAACGCACGTTCAGGTACAGTAATTGTGTAGTATGTGCCTGGCGTACGTATATACTAACTATGTATTGAAGCCTGGCTTGACGGCTTAGCCTATCAAAACAAATACGCACTATTGAAAGTGTCTGTGACAAGCTTGAAAACAGACTTTTGATTGGTAGAGATACCTTACTATGCTATACACTGTTTTCCAATCTGAGTAGTCAAATGTGGCCACAATTCTAATTCTTGCAATATTTTACGGCTCCTTACGACATTTGTGACTTTTTCTGTTTATTTTAATCACTGCCTTTTTCATGATCTCCGAAATATAAAGAACCTGTCTACGAACACATAGGATTCTGAAGCCATTTGGGGGGTTAAGTAACTATTAAGTAAAAATTGGCTCTAGTGTTTTCCTAATAAGTGCCTTGTACTACTGTACTATGTCTTTGAGAACCATCCTCAATTCCACTTATTACGTCATTCTTAGTTCAGCAATTGTTAACACTTCGGAACTGACTTTGTGACAGATCCTACCATATTGATATCTACGGAAAAATTTGGGATTTCCTTGTAGTGTAATTCATTATTGTAGGGGGAGTATTTAACCTCCAAGAAAGTGGAAATAGGAACCTTTTTAATCATTACTGGGTGATAAGCTTAGCTATAAGACTACATATCACAATGTATAGTGTAGTTCAAAATGAAGGCAAAAAGCATGGCAATATGCGCATAATACAGTGGCATGACCATGGGATGGGAGATGCTGGAATGAAAACTGCCCCGAAAAAGGAAATGGTGTCCCCTCGTACCCCAATTGAATTCTCCGTATTAAAAAAACAAGCACAAATAATGATAAACAGCTGTATAAGACAGACCGCTGTCACTTCACCGTCAATTGGGGGAGGGGCTTAATATTGAAAAAAAAAAGAAAAAACGTTTCAAAAGTACGTTGTTGGGGCGCGTCTCCCGGGCATCTTCTTATGTCAAGTATGGCATATTTCCTTGGATATTTGATACCCCAGAATAATTGATACATATCTGTTTTAAAGAAGTATGGAACCATCTGACAAGGAATCCTCCCAATTTAGTAAACTTCGTACCATACCCAAATTGATTATCTCTGTTTGTCCAATTCTATTTTTGAAACTGATAAGATTTTGACGTTTGCTGCTTTTTAACGCGGGTACTCAATAACAACTGAGGGCGCTTACATGATTTATCTCACAATTCTCGTAATTCTTAATACATTTCAACTCCTCAGGGGGACTTTTCTGGAACGCAACGAGGAAGAGCCAGGCCCCACAATCGGGACCCTAAAGTGGTGATACATCCGCAAAGGCGTATTAACCTACTTGAACGAAATTTCTACATTAATGAAAATCCCAAAAATTCTACGCCCTTCTCGCACACCCGGGCTGGCTTAACGTAGTTCTCTTTTTTGTAATTTCTTGCCGATGGAAACTCTGAAATCTTCTTGTCTTAATTATGACTTTTAAACTCTATACAAGGGCTTCTTCTCCCAAGTTTTCCTATTAGAAAACCCCAGTTCTCCAGCCGTGAAAGCCCTCTCATAAGAGCACATTGGATGCTTTCATGATAGCGCTTCGCCCTCGCAGTGGCGTTCCTGCCATGGCAGGTCATTTATCATTGTCTTATCATTTATCGTTGTCTTATCATTTGTCCTCATTCGGAAACTTCAGTGAAATTGTTTTCTGAAAACCGACCTGAAACGATAACATAGCTCGTCGTCCCTGTCCACTATCCCCCGTGCATCGTCAAAACGCCGTTCCAATTTAGGTTTTAACAAAAAATGTTCATATTGCTATTTTTGTGGTTTCTTTAGTGCGCGACTATATGCCATTTGAAAATGCTTAAGTGCTAAATTTTAATAGTCAAATGGCGATCTCTTGAACCATACTTTCGCAGGGGACCGTTTCGCACTCTAACGGCACCTTTGGCACCGCTGACTCCTATATGTTAGTTTACCACCCTGGTGGTATGTTGAGACCCTTGCACCCCTACCCTTACACTTCGAAAGTTTGGTGACGCCAGTGGCAGTATGCCAAATGAGTTTAAGGACGGCTTGTATTTCAGATGAAGATACTACATTATCACTGATTATGTTGATAAATAGATTAGAACTTCAATCGCAAAAATAATATTTCTCCGTCTGGGAGGAGGGGTCTTGGTCTCAGTCCCGGATGGTAGGTTTCAGCCTCGTTCTCGGAGATTGAATTCTCGACTTCAACCTTTCGACTATGTGCTGATACTGATTCCACAAATCTTAGGTATGGAGAACGAAATGTAGAAATATTGGCAACTTGTATTTTATTCTAGAAACTCTTTAACTCTTTTTCTTAAAGTATTTTAACTATTTTTATCATAGGCGAACGAGCCAAGGGGGCTGGGAGAAGCAGCCCCGGATTTCGGACACAATGCATTTCTAAGGGATAGTGTCGGCAAATATTGGGCAATTTCCTCGGGAAATGCGGGCCTTTCTTAGGCGAAAGGGCCAAGCCCTACAAGAAAGAACACTCTTTACGTCTATGATGTGTAGTAAGTTTAAACTAATTACTACACATATACTGCCCGGACTAACTCTGAAATAGTACTTCAATATTAGCGACGTGTTTTTGATTATCAGCAAAGCGTGGACCTAATTGGCCACATCACTTCAATGAAGGGAATGATCAATACCCCACCTATCAGGGAAAGCTGAAATATAAGTTGTAATTTTACGTCACCTTGTCACGGCATGTTAGTTACGTCATATTATACAAAATCGTGCAGCATCCCAGAAAATTAGGCAGCGTATTACTTTATGTCGTTTATGTTACTTCATGATTTAACATTGTGAACTACATTATGTATATTCTATTGCAAAGACCGTGTCAAATATAGTGAATAGTATAACTTGTAAAATTTTTTACATTAAATGACAAAGATCTTAGCACGTGGCCAAAGCTTATAAATACATTGTGGTCACAAAGTGGATTGTCTTAAAGGTTCTATAACTCTATAACTTCAAACTTATACAAAGCATCCTAAAAATAGACTTTCTTTAGGAAACAAAAGTCTAGAAGCTACAATGCCTACTGCAAAGTTCATGTTACACTGACAATAACATCGTTCTGTTTTGTTTACTGTTGTGTAGGCTAGTATTTTCTAGTTAAAGCCTGTGGCTTTACTATGGAACTCTTTGGCTGAGCTCAGGCTAAATGAAACTGTCGGGGGGGGGGGGGGGATTCCAACACATTGCAACAGAAAAGGCAACCCACGGAGGTTCAGACTCATATTCTTCAACTTCTATTCATATTTTGTGGACGAAATTTTCCACATACTGGCAAGTAGATATAAGCTAGAACACATGTTAGATAACTTGACCTTTGGCCTCATACCGATGGCAGTAGGATAGTTTTCATGATCATGTGTATATCCACCAAATTGAAATTTTACAGACCAGTTTAAAGGGTCTAGGGACCCTCATTTGCAAAAAATGTCGGCCAATTTGACCTCTGACCAATGACCTCTGACCTTTACCTCTGGGTCTTCGAGACACAATTTTCTGACCTGGGTACCTTCCCACCAGTACAGCGGTTGATGGCATTACCGTGTATAGCTCAACTGGGGAAGGTACTACAATTTAGTCTCATCCTCCTCGGGGTTTCAAAAAATAAAACAACCTGTGTCATTTTATCCCAGATCGAACCTCAAGTTGTCACGCTTGTCTGTGAAGGGTAACCACACTTAATTTGGGTGAAAACGTGTGCCTGTGGCAGACACTCACACGAGTCGGCTTTTCACTACAATTTTCCCCAAGTTCTCAACATGTTTTCACTGGGTTTGTATGTTTAATACTTGCAGTAAATACATCACCTCTTTTTCACGTTCTTCTGAATTAACATACGCCTTCTTCATCATGCAGAGAACAACATCGGCGTCAGTCATATCTTGCGCAATATCCACGTATTTTTTTTCACTCTTATCTTTGTCACCATACAATATTATTGTACATCTGTTGAGCTCCCGCTCAAGTCTCTCCTTTATTTTCCTTTCTTGACTCGTTGATGCCGAACAGAAACTTATGATCAACTTTCCTCGTCCTGTGGGAGGACCTGTAGTGAGTAAGTGGAAAATGAAGACGGCGCTCATTATTTCTACGCGGCCGCAACTTCTACAAAGGTGCAAAGCCCGTTGCGCATTGTGCAACTTTTGAAATATCATTTCACACGATGTCTGAAGAAACCGTTTTCTGACAGCTAAAAGTTGCACAAAGTGCTAGGGTCGGACGTGAGAAGTCATGAGAAATTTTGACAGCCGTGGCGAGGCTTGAGAACTTGCAGAACGGGTGCCCAGATTTAAAGACGTTCAAAAATTTTTTGCGGACTCTGCGGTGATACCATGAGACGTAATAAGATGTCTTGAGAAATCGTGATCAATTCGCATAGTACATAACTGGAAGTTGTGAAAATAAAGTGTTACGAGGGGCTGAAGACATTACAAGTATTACAATTCAAATTCAGAAGCTTCCACAGACTTTTACAACTTTCTACAGAGTCTTGAATGTGTTTACAAAAAGGAACTGGATTACGTCATAATTCCACCTTTTGAGATGATTCTACCTAGAATTTTCTTTCTTGAATTCTCTCTTCATAATGCATTGTGTGAAAGAAAATAATGGAAAGTCTAATGGGCTATATACCCTGTGAAAGAGAGAAATGTACACCACCAGAGAGATCTTGTAAAAGAACTAAAAGGTTCTGCTGAGAGGAGTCAACAAATAGATACCAGAGTCGACCTTACACCGTTTGAGAGAGAGGGATCGCCAACTGATTCAACTCTCAATCTATAGCGTTATTCCTGTTACTACTATCGTAATTCAATGTTAGGCCACAGGCTTGAACTCAGAAGTTACCTACGAAATTGATTTCGTTCGAGGTCTTATTTTTAGTGTTTATTTTGTTAGAGGAATATGTTTCCCGTAATATATCAAACGTTCTCGACGAAAGAACCTGCAGATTTTCGGCAATGACCCGATGAAAGTGGCCCGAAGTGCCAAAAACAGCTAATTGTGGTCTCTGCATGGAACCAACTTTGAGTACCCATCTCAATCAATCACTCACTCACTCAATCAATCAATCAATCAATCAGTCAGTCAGTCAGTCAGTCAGTCAGTCAGTCAGTCAGTCAGTCAGTCAGTCAGTCAGTCAGTCAGTCAGTCAGTCAGTCAGTCAGTCAGTCAGTCAGTCAGTCAGTCAGTCAGTCAATCAATCAATCAATCAATCAATCAGACAGAGAGACAGACAGACAGATAGATAGATAAATAAATGAAACAAATTACTTAAGTGTTCTGTTATTTCTGTGAATTGGATATGTATTACAAACCACAGAAGCGTACCTTCACGACATTCTAATCTGTAAAACACGTACAATTACTGCCCTGAGAGCAAAATGCAATTGGATTGACTGCATGATAAAAATATTTTGGGCTTATCTAAATAAGAACAATCCTTACAACCTAGCTAAGGTAGATAAACAGGTACTGAAAAGTCGCTCTCTGACAGATTCACCGTAATCACTTCAAACCCTTTCTGTCCTTTCATTCTACTCTTCGAACCTTTGGAAATGTTCGGTGGAAGAGTAAAACACTTGTATCACATTAGTATCTACCCCAGGAGCAGTTCTTTGTTTTTTTTGACGATCGAGAACTTGTATCTGAAAAAAAAGATAGAAGCACTTTATTCGATATTTCTTGTTTTCGGAACCATTCGTTGTTTACTCTTCTGTATGACAATCAAACTGTCATGTTCAAGAAAACGAACCTGTAGGATCATCCTATGATATGAGATTCCACAAAACCCATGGCTGGTTGTCAGTCATGCAAAGAACATAGTATTTACCACGATCTTTTATGAATAAATACAGCCATGAACAACAGGCAATATCCGCTACTAAATAAGCGTAAGAGACGTGGAGGAGGAGGGATGCTACAAGCTGAAACGTTGTATCCATTTGCGTAAAATGAGACAGTTAAAATGATAATTTTATGCCCCTTACAATGGGTTAAGGTTAAGCGTTTCAGGACCAGGGAGCCGAGTGGGTTTATTCAGGCTCTGGTCTATTTTTGATGATGGTAGAAGAACTTTGATGGTATTCTCATTCTCTTTTCAAATTCTCAGTCTCAAGCTACTTTTCCAAAGGCCGATAAGGGTAGAAATACCTCACCTTACATCATTGAATTGGCAGCTGAAGCTAGCATAAATCATACACCTTTTTAAGTCGGACAAACGGAAACCATATTACTGCGAATATCGAACTTCCAACAAGTAGTGCTTTGAGCCACCACAAAATTTCTAGGTGGTTTCTTCGGAATGTGATGAGAGGACCTCTCAAATACAAAGCAATACACTCAAACCTCAAACCACTCCAACATTGATTTATTGCTTCAAATACATTTTATCTATGTCACGGAGACATAAGACATCTTGGTTTTTAAATTGTTGTTATAAAGTAATCACGACAATTCCAAACATGAACGTTTTTAAATGATAAAATTATAACCGCAATTATGCATCCCACCACCTTCCGAAGTAAATTTTGTTTGAAATGAGAGGGGAACAGCTCTACATAAGAATGGGGATTCATCCCTATACCAATTGGTTCGACATAAGTCACACTATAGTTTATTTGTTTATATCAACTAGGTCGATTCAATGTTTACTTTAAAACAACCGATACGACAAAGTTGTTTGATTGTTTGCTTGATCAATCGATCGAGCGATCAAGGAATTAATCACTCAATCGATGAATCAGACAGAAAAACAGAGAGACAGACAGATGGATGGATGGATGGATGGATGGATGAATGAATGAATGAATGAATGAATAAATAAATAAATAAATAAATAAATAAATAAAAACCCATTCCTTAAGTGAACTGTCGTTTCTGTGAATTGGATATGTATTACAAACCACAGAAGCGTACCTTCAGGACATTCTAATCTGTAAAACACGTACAATTAATGCCTTGAAAGCAAAATGCGATTAGATTGACTCTATGATAAAAATATTTTGGGACTTATCTAAATAAGAACAATCCTTACAACCTAGCTAAGGTAGATAAACAGGTACTGAAAAGTCGCTCTCTGACAGATTCACCGTAATCACTTCAAACCCTTTCTGTCCTTTCATTCTACTCTTCGAACCTTTGGAAATGTTCGGTGGAAGAGTAAAACACTTGTATCACATTAGTACCTACCCTCAGTTCTTCGTTTTTTTGACGATGGAGAACTTGTATCTGAAACAAAAGATAGAAGCACTTTATTCGATATTTCTTGTTTTCGGAACCATTCGTTGTTTACTCTTCTGTATGACAATCAAACTGTCATGTTCAAGAAAACGAACCTGTAGGATCATCCTATGATATGAGATTCCACAAAACCCATGGCAGGTTGTCAGTCATGCAAAGAACATAGTATTTACCACGATCTTTTATGAATAAATACAGCCATAAACAACAGGCAATATCCGCTACTAAATAAGCGTAAGAGACGTGGAGGAGGAGGGATGCTACAAGCTGAAACGTTGTATCCATTTGCGTAAAGGTTAAAATGATAATTTTATGCCCCTTACAATGAGTTAATGTTAAGCGTTTCAGGACCAGGGAGCCGAGTGGGTTTATTCAGGCTCTGGTCTATTTTTAGTGATAGTGGAAGAACTTTGATGGTATTCTCATTCTCTTTTCAACTAGTGATCAGAGGCTACTAACCGCTCCCATTCCTGCTCCCGGCACCGACGTTTGACGTCCCTGTAGACGGACTGAGAAAATCCTCAGTCTCAAGCTACTTTTCCAAAGGCCGATAAGGGTGGAAATACCTCACCTTACATCACTGCCCGGGAAGCTGAAGCGAGTATGAATCATACAACTTTTAAAGTCGGACAACAGGAAACAATATCACTGCGAACAGCGAACTCCCAACAAGTAATGCTTTGAGCCACCACAACATTTCTAGGTGGTTTCATAGGAATCTGATGAGGAGACTTCTTAAATACAAAGCATTACACTCAAACATCAAGCCACTCAGACATTGTTTCATTGTTTTAAATACATTTCATCTATGTCACGGAGACATAAGACATCTTGGTTTTTAGGTAGTTGCCATAAAATATTGACAATTTCAAACATGAACGTTTTTAAACGATGAAATTATAGCACTATTATGTATCTCACCACCTTTCGAAACAAATTTTGTTTATATTGAGAGGGAACACACCTCTTCATTATAACGGAGATTCATCACTGTACAAATAGGTTTGATAGAAGTCACACCACAGTTTTGATCAGCTAAGTTGACTTTATATTTATTTTAGAACAACCGATACGGGGGATTATGGCCTTAACCTCCTGGACACACAACTGCTAATATTTCATGACTTACTGATCTTTCCTTAAAGCCAACAGTGATGAACGAAAGGTTGCACGACATGCGATTCATTTTTCATGTCAAATTGAAAATTTTCGGCAAAACTGGCAATCTCGAATATGCAAAACCGAAAAGGTCTTTGAAGACAGAGTATTGATTCATTCATTATGTGAAATGTACGCTGTTGCTAAACCTTCAAAAGACTTTTCATTTTCTTTCCTTTATTTATTTTCTGTCACTTTTTTTTCTTTTTTACCCTAAAGTGCGCCCCAGTCCCCCCTATAGCTTCTGACTTATGTACATTGATAAAGAAAGGCACAGATACCGCCAAGCCCTGAACTCATTTGCGGACTTCACTATAGCTCTACGGCAAACACAAAACACAACCTCACGAATCAGCGTGATCATATTTTGACAGTATGGAAATAGATTGAATTATACTAATTCCGACCTGGTCATATCATTGTTTCAATATTTGTTTCAGGACTGTGCTAAGTCTCATGATTATATAGAAAATGTTTGAACACTGCTTACCCCGACTTCCCTGTTGCTGGTCCTCGGCCTTCTTTAGCTCTGTTTGATAGCTCTCCGCAATTGCTACTGCGTACTCCATGTGACATTCGTTTAGCTTTTCGATAAGAGTGTTGACATTGTCCTTTAAAAAATATCCACCTTTTATCATTTCCATAATAAATGCAAAGAGGTATTTATAGTCGTTTTATCCTTTCCCTTCAACTTGACGTTTTCTTTCATTTTCTTTATTTCTTCTTTACTAAAGCAATCCGCAACTTCAATCAGCATTTTCCGAAACTCTGTCTCCTGCTTGTCCATATCCTTTTTGTATTAAAGGAGATTGAGATCAGTGTTATGTCCACTTAGCATTGAAAACGTTATTATGAAATTGTTTAGCTTCAAACTTTTTTCTGTTTTGCATGATTTAAGTTACTATTGATGTATATAACAAATAACAAAAATAAGGCAAAGTCTTTAACCACTTTGTTTAGTTACTTCAAGATGTAATTCTCTTAATTAACCACAAGCCATGAGTAATGCTTATGTCTGAAAGCACCGATAAGGTAGGAGAAAGGTGCTCAATTACTGCAGGGGAAAGGAAGGATTTAGGCTGTATCCACTTTTTTGGGAAATAGACCCTTTTACTGTAATATTTTCACACAGGAAACTTTACCTCAAGGGACTGGCACCCTCCTCTGAAGACGTACGGATGTGCTCCCCTGGTAGCAAATATAACCTGTTATAGAAAGCGTATTTCCTCTGCTCTCTGGCGCGTACTTGCAATGTAAAATTATTTTAAAATGATAAATTGAAAGAGAAGGAAGACAGCTGCTTTGCTTCATCAATTCAGTTTTAAAAATGTGACATTTGTTCAAACAATTTCCAATAGCTTACCAATTGCACACACTTTACTAATGACAGCTCATCAGAGCTGTCTACAAAGCTTGGAAATGCCACTTTTTTCTTGTTCTCATATCTCAACAAACTTTTGCGAATTATTAATCTTATGATTTCACATCTTTTACCATTGTATAAGTCAATAAAAGAGCCCTCGGAAACGTTTGATTTAACATCGGATTTTGTTAAATGCTCCCTCCATTTCTCTGAAAAACAAAAGTTACTCCTAACTATTTAATTAATGAGTAAGCAATGCGTAAAAATACCATGTACGCAGGAAGTTATGATTATGAGTTCGTTGTAGCTCCCGGGTTTGAGGAGCAGTGCTGTAGGACTCAAGGCCGGTCTCGGACTCGAGACTGGTGGCGAGTCACGATTTTAAGGACTTGGACTCGGAAAGTAAGGACTCGGACTCGGCCTAGTACAGTCCGGACTCGTGACTCGGCCCTAAATTTTCAGAGACCGGACTAGAGGTCGGCAGAATTTGGGATCACTTTTATGCAATTAATCCGTCGTCCATAGCTTTTCCTTGTCCTCTGCAGTTTCTGTACAACTCCACACGGTATCTACATCTTTGCAATATGCGCTGTATAGTGTAGAACGATATTCTCAAAAGTCGGTAAAAACGTACATGGGGGTCCTTTATTATTTATGCTGCTGGCTCACTCACATGTTTAACAGGGAAGATCTTATGGGTCACAGCCAGACGCATATACATGATTTTGCCTTTAGGTCTCATTTCGAAATGGTTAGCGTTCCACCTAAGTTTGTGTGTCTAGGGGTCCGTCGAAAGACCCCCAGTTCAGAGCAGCATCGAATGGAGTAAAAACGGCGTAGCCCCGGAAGCTGTGAGGGTATTTACAAGATAGTGGACTAAAACCTGAACAGTTATCTACGTTATCTGTAAATGACATTGAATGCGCACAAGTATCACAATTTACCATTAGACCCAATCCAGGCCTGACAGAGCGGGTAACGTCATGTCCGGTTAAGTGGCGAAAATCTTTTTCGAAAAATATATGGCTGGGGAGAAGGTGGTTTGGCGTGGGTACAGCGTAACAAGAATATTTTTTGCCAAAAAAGGATCCTAGATTGCCTTGAGAGGCAAGTCATTAGGCTACAAAAAGTTAGTTGTCGATACCGTATTTTTATTCTGCAATATCATTATTTAGAAATGCACTGTTCAAATAAGAAAAGGTAAATAAGAGGAAACTAATATCGGTCTATACACGTTTCTTTCAAGGGCATATAGTCTCCTAAGAGTTTCATTTCAACTGACATACGTGGCTCCCCCAACACCACCACTTGATTACATACATCAAACTATATGGCCCGTCGATTTGACTGCAGTGAGCATGTGAGAGGGCGGGGGTGGGATTATTGGATGATGGTACGATTTGCACACAGGGATGTAGCAGAGGGATTGGTGATAGTATGTAGGGGCTGAAATTCATGGTGGGTTTGAAGCCAGAGAGTTCCAACTAGCGTAGTCCATACGGGTCACTCGATAGACTTCAATGTAACCAGTATGTAGCCAAACACCTCAATTCTAGCCCACCCCATTTGCTTCCAAATGTGTTGTCAGGTTGTCGGGCACAATTGTTTTGTTGGCAAACGTGTATCCCAAATGCGCCTTCCTACAAGCGTTCGCTACTAGTCACCCTTACGAGAGGAAATGGTTGCAGCAATGAGGCACATTCGAAAGGAGGACGCTCTCCCGTAAAGATTACCACAGGTACATTTTCAGTTACAGGGTCCAGCGTTCGAAATAGCCGGTATCGCATCGCAAAACTTTCTTGCACATGCGATGTACTTCTCGAAATGCATAGCGTAAAAATGCGATGCACTGTGTTTGCCAAATTATAAAAATTCAGAAGAATGAGGTAACAATTACACACACAGGGCGAAGCTTTGTCAGGAATGGACACATTTTCAGCAATTATTCTTTGAGAAAATAAACCAAACCACAAGCTACGAAACCCACTCACTGGCATGCTACTCGGTCCTATGTACAGTGCTATTAAATCACTGTATGCATCAACTCCATAAATACAAACAAGAACGACATAGGCCTAATACAAAGCTGTCGGTTCCTTTTTATTCCCAGTGCATACTGTGTACACTAACAGTTGAAACTAATGAATTTCATTGTCAGGCAAAACTGCTACACAAAAATGACAAACTGCTATACAGAAACATTTTTGTGTAGCACTTTTTGCCACACCAAAATATTTCACTAAGTCGAACGCTGACAGGGCCTGTTGGGTCCGGAACATTTATAACCAGAAAGTCAAAAGGCTTTGTGATTCCTTGCCGAAAGGGGGGTGCTTTGCTACACTGAGGTTCATCCATTAAATTTATACTTCTCTACTACATCATTTTTAATGATGTGGTCACAATTTGACCCCATCTCATGTCAGCTCATGTCACATGACCTTTGAACAAAAACTTGCATAACGAAAAAAATGAAAAAAAAATATTAGAAGGGATTTGTCTGTGCTTTCTCCCTTGTAATGACATGTTTACAAAGTTTCAGTTTTGACCTCTGATGACCTCAAATGGCTTGTGACCTCCATAAAAAACAATAGGGTTTTCCATAACACATGAACATACTTAGTATGAAATCTATCCAAGAGTCCTACCTTGAGATATCGTATAAGGTTTTCAGAGTTTGACCCCTGGTGACCCCAGATAACCTTTGGCCTCCACTAAAACAATAGGGTTCTTCCTCTCACCATACCACATCCACATACTAAGTATGAGACCTACCAATGCTTCCTACCTTGAGATATAGTGTAAATAAGGTTTTCAGACTTTGACCTGCGGTGACCCCAGATGACCTTTGATCTTCACCAAAAATAATAGGGTTCTTCCTCCCACCATAACACACCCACAAACTAAGTATGAAATGTATCCAAGCTTCCTACCTTGAAATATCGTGTAAACAAGGTTTTCAGACTTTGACCCCTTGTGACCCCAGATCACCTTTGACCTCCACCAAAAACGATGGGCATCATCTACTTAATATGGGCAATCTATGTGCCAAGTATGAGATCCCTCAGAGTTACCCTTCTTGAGATATCGTGTAAACAAGCTAAAGCGTCACATACACACATACACATACTACACATACACACACCCACACACACGCACACACACACGACATCACCATCGCATAGATTCCTTGCCTGCCTTCGGCAAGGAATCAAAAAGGCGTCGATATGTTCCGATTCAAATTTAATGAGCAGAGCTGCAATGAAAGCAAGAAAGTTTTGACAGTTTGCAACAATTTTTTATAGAAACTATTAAAAAGAGAACTCGTTGCAATTTAAGTGGTTGTAAAGGCGAAGGGGTGGGCTTGTACTAAATGGTTTTATGGATTACTAAACTATGAAACAAAAAACTCCACTGCGTGCGAAATGTGCCAACATTTTGAGTTTTAATGGGATATTTGCTCATCCTTTGAGCAGGAACAGGTAAACCGTCGGAGTGACTAATCCCTGACGGAGAGTATCACAATTTATCTTGCCCGGTGTGAGCTCTCCGAAAAAATTGAAAAAATCTCCGATGGGATGGGGGCAGCCTTTTCCGACGGGAGACCAATGCCTCCCTGGTGCCACCCCTAAAATACAGGCTTTCAAAGCCCAGTGACCATATCCTAGTTACATGTAGCAAACCAATCACATTAAGATGCCAATTAAATCATTGGAAGTCCCACTTTCAATGGGTTGCAGAGTTACGGAGTAGTGACAAGCACAATTAAGTGGTGTCGTGGCTAGACATTTTGTGCTGGGGCAAAGATACAACAATTTAGACGGATTGTTATCTAAAAATAAACAGCTTTGCTACTAACTCAGTTGTAACAGGGACGTCGAGGCTGCTTTGCAAGTATTTAGGGAGTTTGACTTAAGACTTAAGTGCTGTCTTGGAGAGGGTCGTAGCATGATGAGAGGGCCCATCCCCTTTGGAAAGTTTAAAGAAAAGCTTACATGCTACGATGAAAATCGGTTCTATATGTTTTAATAGTTTAGAGTACTATAAACCTTTCAAAACAAGCTTTCAATTACTTTTTGAGGCTCAGGTGCACTCAATCAATGAAATGCTGTCATAGTGGGTAGTTCATGCCAGAAAAAGGGAAAAGATGGTATTGATAAACGACATACAATGGAGGCTGTATTTTCCGATGTTTCTAAAATACAACCTGCAAGCACATTTTGTAAAGCCTATATCATAACACATAAACATGATTGAAAAACATTATGTGTAAAAAGTGACCATTTGTTAATTCTTTTCTTAGTGTATGCCTCAAAGATTGTGGGTGGGAGGTAGGTTATGTGTTTTCCTCCTGCCATGTTTATAGTCTGAAGTTAAATTTCTTCTTTTGGACAAAAAAATTCATTATTGCCATAGGCATTTCTAGAATTCAAAATAGTAGAATTCTGCTCCACAGCGCAACTTTCTCTACGAGAAATAAGGACAAAATTACAGTATTCCAAGTCACTTATCCCTTTTCGTCTATTTGAATGGGAAAAGGGCAAAGGGTGCCCGTCATTATTTGGTTGGATGACATACTAGTTGATCATTCACACCACCCTCTCCCAATATTTGGTCAACGACCGTACTGTATGATGCCGATGTTGGAATGATATTGTACATCCTATTTGAGTGGTTAGATAACTATCCCGGGCGCGAGTTTCATTTACTTTCTAGCCAAAGATGTCCACAGTTTTCGACCGACGTCACAGCCCATTCGAATGGCTTTTGTTCCATGCATGATATCAATTAATTTGTTCCTATAACTGATAGCGAGTAACGTTTTGTAGCTTTGATAGACCTAAATAATTTTACAGAATTCATAAAAATTGTACAAAAAAAAAGCCTCGACATAAACACACGCAGAGTGCATCCTTAGAGAAGACAGTCCCTTTTCGTTTATGACTAGCTAAACCCAGACAACAGATTTAAGCATTGGCCTGAAAACTTGCGTCATTTTTAGTCTATTTTGTACAACATATACACTTTTAAGGCAATGCTTTGATACATTCGAGTTCGTGACTTTTATCCAAACCGTGTAAGTGTGGCCATGATATATCGTAGGCTATGATCACCACATTATGGGTGGGATTTTATTTTGTCATTACAAAGAAACACGAAGAATTACCAGCTTAAACATTTTTACTACTCTAAAAGCCCAAAATGGTTACGTGTGCTACAAAACAAATATTAGTCAATTAAACACTTACAATTTCACGGTCGATTTGATGAAATGATGAGGTACACAGTCTTTGATCTCTTATGATTGTAAACTGCGAAAGCCAACTAAAATCCTGAAACAGTTTCCTGCTCTGCAAGTTGTAAATTATGTACGTATGATGTAAACTGAACAGTTCCAAAAAGGAAAAAAAAAATAACTACAATCATAATTTTGTTTATTGTGTGTGGAAACTGAGCCTAAAATTTTCTTTTCCAATTATCCTTGGGGAGTTTTAGAATTAACACCATGGCGCAAAATGTTGTGTTCATTTTTTTAATAAATACACAAAGTAATCGTCTGGTCCCAATGTCAACATTAAACTCTGACACATCACTAGTTTAAGGAAGAATCTGTTTTTTTAGCTCGAGGGAATTCCAGCTTTACTAACCTAAGATTAAAGCTGGAACGCTTTCAGTAACGGTCGTACACTGTATAAGCCGTCCGTTATATATTTAAGTGTGTCATCACACCACGGCCGTGTAGCGGGAACTACATCTTATCGGGCATGTTATATCAAGTACCGTATGTTTATCACAGACCTTTCTGATTTTCTGTGTAACTTTTCAACTATTTGTAAGTCTGTTGAAAAAAACATCCTAATCGGTTTCTGCCCATGTTTGAAGCAAGGTATAAACGTCTCAGTTTAAGTTTTATCTTCTTCTTAATGAATTGCCACGAGCCTGAGACGACGTCTGATAAGGGAGCAGGAGTGGTGCAAGCGGGGAGGGGGGGGGGGTTCAATTTCGTTGGGGAGCCTTAAGCCGTACTGTTATGGTAAGGTTGTTTCTTCGCTAGAAGAGACCCGTGAATTGTATGTATTACAGATCAGTGATCAGGTATGGACGTTCCAGGCTACCGGAGTGTTTGGAAGTGTCTAGAATGGGCTATCACGTGACCTGTATAGCTATTGACAGCCCAACTTACTTCCTTGAATGGACACTAGTACTAGCGAATTAATAGAGAAATCTTAATAAGACTGCCAGCGATAGTGGGGATCGTCCCATCTGGTAATGCCTCTTCCTCTCTTTGACAATGTCCCGTCAATCATCAAGCCACAAAGGGTGACATTGTGAGTATTAAGGTCATCGCCCAACTTGTCCGCAAGGGCCACGTTATCTTGCCTGTGCATATGTGCCCCGTGCATACAGCACACCCATCATGTTGATGCTGTCTGAAACAGACTAACAATCCCTAGCCTACGTGAGACCTTCATCATACAGCCTAGTATCGTACCATTCTTCAGGCTAAACGTAGCGCTGATTGACCTAACTGCGCAACCTCTATGGACATAGACTAGCCCGGCCCGATGTTCTCGTAATACTCTAAAGTCTTATTTGCCCAGCATATTACCAAGCAACCCTTTTCTACTTTGGATAACCACACACCTGGTCGGGGCTGACAAGTGACAGTGCACTGAGGCCTAGGACTAAATTAAGTTAGTCAAGGGCCCTGACTAAATTATTTGAAGTAGTTACCTATTCAGAAGCCAGTGTATTCTAGGGCACACCTCTATATTCCGACGTCTCTATATTCCATCAAGTCTACACTGAGGACAGTGTTAGGGTGAGGTTTAGGGTTAACCTAACCCTATCCTAAAACTAACCTCATGCAGACTAGTCGGAACATAGAGACGTCGGAACAAAGAGACGTCGGAACAGAGAGCTGTCCCCGTATTCTAGACCTACGTTATCCAAAGGTTAACTTTAGCAGTACCTGTCGCGCAACCTTTTGTACATGCAGATAGAATAATTATTGCCCTAATTACTTCCAATGATTTTTCATGCATTGATTTGATTGAACTTCGCAGAGAGATTAGTTTGGGTCAAACAGTGATATCATTCAAAAGAATAAACTTGGCTCTTCGGCTGTCGTATCGGGCTGGTATGTGTTTCCATGCGCAGTGCGATGTAATCCAGACGACATTCAGTAGCCCCGCGATCTGCTTGATTTTTTCCCTTAGGAAGGGCAGATTCTTTCATAACGACCAAAATTTTCCATTTTTGTCAAAAAGCTAAATTTTGAAATTTTCTTCAATACAAATCAAATTTCTCAAATTTCCTGAAAAGATACACATCAACATTCTCAATTTTTGGTAAGTAGAAGCCAAAAATTTTCATATTTGTGAACAAGAAAGCCAAAAGGTTTAGTGATTCCTTGCCATATGGATATATTGTAACAAACATGAATCACCCACAAGACAAGCATAAGATCCCTCACAGTTATACTATTTGAATATCATTTTAACAAGGTCAATACTTTTTGATATCTTGTTACCCAAAATGGCCTTTGACCTCCACTTAAAACAATAGGGATCACTTACTCTATATGGCATCTACATGCTAAACAATATGAACAATCCACAGGCCAAGTGTGAGATCCCTCACAGTTATCCCTCTTAAACTATCATGTTTAAAAGGTTTTCATCTTTTGTGACCCCAACAGACCTTTGACCTCCACAAAATGATAGGGGTCATCCTCTAAATATAAGCAATCCACAAGCTAAGTATGGGATCCCTCAGTTATCCTTCTTGAGATATTGGATTACAAGGTTTTGTCCTTTTGACCTCCTGTGACCCCAAATAATCTTTGACCTCCACAAAAACCAAAAGGAAGTACCTCCTTAACACGAACAAACCACGTGTCAAGTGTGAGATCCATTACAGTTATCTTTCTTGAGATATCGTGTTTACAAGGTTTTCACCTTTTGGCCTTTGATACCCCCAAATGACCTTTCACCTTCACCAAAAACAATGGGCAATCCACATGCTAAGTATAAGATCCCTCACAGTTACCCTCCTGGAGATATCGAATTACAAGGATTTGACCTATTGACCTCTGGTGACCACAAATGACCTCTGGCCTCCACCAGAACCATATCCGACCGTTACCAAAAACTTTCAATGTTGCCGGTTTGAAGGGTTTCATGCAACTACTCCGCGCATTTCAATGGCCGGGTCTTCGCACCTGGAGACAGCCACTTATAACTGCAACAGTCAACAATAAGCTGTTGCTCAGTTGTGGGAATTTAGTGCCGAAAGTGGTTGCACGAAACCATTAAGATTTGAAGATTTTGGCATGAACTTTTCTTAAACTGAAGAAGATCCAGTGATGCTTTTCTCACATTGAAAGAAATGTTACCCAAAGGGCAGTGAGAGGTTAAGATGGGACCATAGCTCAGGGTTCCGCACGAAACCAGTAAGATTTAAAGATTTTGGCATGAATTTTTCTTAAACTGAAGAAGATCCAGTGATGCTTTTCTCACATTGAAAGAAATGTTACCCAAAGGGCAGTGAGAGGCTAAGATGGGACCATAGCTCAGGGTTCCGCACGAAACCATTAAGATTTGAAGATTTTGGCATGAACTTTTCTTAAACTGAAGATCCAGTGATACTTTTCTCACATAGAAAGAAATGTTACCCAAAGGGCAGTGAGAGGTTAAGATGGGACCATAGCTCAGGGATCCGCACTAGTGGGACCTCGCGCCCTAAAAGGTATAAAATTAACATTATATTATCCAAGACTCTCCTCAGTACGATCATTGACAACTCAAGTTGTCAACTACATTGATAATCTGAAAAGACGCCATGTTCCACGTGCGGACAGTGTTATAGTTACATGTATTTCGATTAGTAACAACGAAATGAAACTCATAACCGGAGACGAGTTCAGCTGACCAGCAGTACAAATTATGCAGGACCCTACCTTTTCTTTTCTTCCGGCCTAAGAAATACCCTAAATCCGCCCTTCCAAAAGGTTATGGGTCGTTAAAGGAATCCGTGCTTGACATTGGCGTACGAGACTACCGTCAATTTGGTGGTGAAGGGGGTGGGGTATAGGTGCTTTTGCCAATTCAGCACAATGCCACACATTACCTCGAAAAACTACAGGTGACAAATATTCTACCCTAATCAAGTCTGCATCCCCAGTCCCCAACTTCGTATACCAATGCCAGAAAGTCCCGTGCTTCGTTCAAAAACCTTAACTGGGGAAACGATAGACACTTTGTGATTCTAGTCAGGGTAACCCTGCCTCGAGGTAACGTGTTTACATTTTGTCTTTTCACTTCTACATCGACGTCAGGGAGCATTTCGTACTCATTTCCACTTCCAGTGAAGGTGGACCTTAAAACTGACATCGTACAAGGTTGAGTAGTAGTGCAGAGTGACGTCGTTTCACCGTAAACTAATCCGGCAAAAAATTTCAATGTCCATCCACAATAATGTAAGCATGAGGCTCTCAGGAAGGTATGGAGCAAATGCTATCTTTTTTTTATGTGTTTGAATTCTCGGTAAGAATTAAATTCAACGAAAAAGATACGTTGTTGAGGTACAAGAGAAGCTTATTTTCCATCCATGTTTTCCATTGGATTCAAATTCGCCACGGTATGGATATTCATATGAGATGAGTGTTATAATCCCTGTAAAGCCCTTTACGCTTTTTTGGGGGGGGGGGGAAGGGGAAGGGGGTTGGGGTTGGGAAGTGACTGTAATCACGTTTTGCTCGCTGAAGTCGAGGTAGGCTATAAGTGGAAAGACCAAATGCAAACACCTTACCTCGCGGCACGGTTACCCTGACTAATGTGGTTCATGCCATGTGGAGATCTCTTTTTACAAAGGAAAAAAAGCAAGGAAATATAATGTCGACACTCTAAGGATAAACTTTTTAAATTTTGAGGGACGTGGGCTCAGGTCTTTGGCGCTAGCGCTACTGTACGCGGCCCGAGGTTACTAAAGACTATCGTAAAACTTCGAAGGTGCAGAATTAGCCTGAAAGCTGGCCGTAACGTTTCTGCGTGGAATATAGGATAGGGTGGAAATTTTTAGTTAAAATATGCATTCCATTTGAACTTTAGAAATACAAACTATTATCGACATTTGCTATTCCAATGAAAGCAGTGGTACTTTTGTAATTTTATTCCTCTTGAAAAAGATTTATAATAAACAGTAAAACAGCACACCTTGCTTTTAGTATTAAATAACCATCCCCAGAAATGACGACTGTAGATAGATGAAAACGGTGTCTGTGGCCTACAGCACATTACTGTAAATGTATCAATGTTATACGTTGGAATGTTCGAGACGAGAAACCTTCATAGTTGCTTGTATTTCGATGTACGTGGTAGTCATGAACGACTCAGAGACTGGTACCAGAAATGCCTTTGCCGTAGTGTACCACATTTGTTAGTGCTGGTTTTGGCTAGTGTAAGACTGTACGCAATAATGATTGCTGACTTGTCTCCGAGAGACAGTCTTTGGCGACTTCACAATCGGCGGTCCTCTCATGTTTGCACCCGATCAGCATGATGAATTGTTCCCGCTAAAAATGACCAGCTCTTCCTCTTCTCATCTCCATTACAAAAACATGCCTGAAGCTGGTAAGCTGTTTAGAGACAACTGATTTGAAGCACACTACTGGAAGCAAAAAGGCATTTAGCTCTCGGTATCTGGTGACATCACATGCAAAGAGGGACAGGAAGCTTCTCTTGTAAACTGCATTTACATGCAACCATTAACACGGATGAAACTAACAAGTATGCCTGTAAGATCAGGCACTGTTGTGTGAATGTTTTGCCACCTATGAAGGAAAGAATCACCGTGTGGCTAACAAGGGACCCCAAAGATCGATCAGGACGTAATGTTTGAAAAATGCATGCTTAGCGGAGTCAATAGAGTATGAGCAAGAGTGACGCAGTAGCTTTTCCTTTAGGGAAACCTCACTAGGAAGAGAGGTAGCCAACAACGGTTACTATGGCTTGAGCAGAATGTACCAAGCAGATTCTAGAGACTGTAATAGGTTACTACAGCAGCGGTGTCAGCAATAGCAGGGCATCCCCGAGTCTTGGCCTTTGCCCCACCCTCCATTTTGCCCCTAGTGCATTCCTGTGCAGAGGTATACAGCTTACACTCTTAAAAGATGGGTGAAAGTTTCACCCACTCTGGGCACATATGTGAAAATACTAAAGTTGGCTTAAGTTTGCCCAAATATTGTTGATTATTGGGTTTACCCAGACGCTGAGTACCCAATTTAAAGTTAATCAGATTCTCGTTAAATCCATAGATCACCAATTATAATAAAGTAATTGAGCAATACTTTTTCACTTTCAGTATTTTCACATACGTGCCCGGCGTTGGTGTCAGTTTTACCTATTTTTAGAGTTCACAGGAACAATATGCACTTACAGCATTTTAAAGTTTTGCCTGCCCACTTCTCCCCACCCCGCCACTTTTGAAATTCTAGTGCCGCCACTGTTAATTGCTAGACCAGTTTGACTGCAGGTGAAGATTTTCGTATATGAGATTCAAAATTAATATTATTTAAAATTTAAATTAACATCATTTAAAATCTACCTTATTTAAAATGTAATATCATTTAAAATTGGAGTTCGGTGATGCATTGGAGGATCCTGCAAAAAGATAAAAACGGTAAAAAGGAACTTTCAGCCGCTCTGGTTCAATAATGATATTCAGAAAGTGTCAGGAACTTATGAAACTGAGAGATAAAACAAAGGAAATGAACAAGTTAACATGTTTATCGGCTTTGGAGGAAAAAGGTCATCTCACTTATTAGGAAAGCAAAACAACAGTATTTCTAGGAAGAAATGAATTCAAACAAAGGAAACCCAAAGGCATTCTGGAAATTTCTTACGAATGTGTGGTCAAATAACTCTGAATGAAGGATCAAAAAAACTCCTAATATGATAAGTATGAATGAGAAAGAACTTATGAATTCCTAAACACTTTTAATGAGTTTTTTACCTTATTTACCTCCCAATATGTTCATGCAAGTGAAACCAACATATTCTTTGTATTTAGAAAGAGATAAACTCGTCTCTTCTATATTACTGGGGTAATGTTTGACATACCACTTGCATCCAGTGATTTTGTCCTGAAGTCATTGAGATGTCTTAATTGTCGTAAAACTACTGGTCTTTTTGGTATGATCGCACAGAAGATCCGCAGAAGAGCTTGCTTGTTTGGAGCTTAACTCAAATCCTGAACAGAAGGATTAAAAGTAACACATTTTCTACAAAATCGAAGAAAGCAAAAGTTATATTAAGTCCATAAAAACGACTGTAAGTTTGATGTTTCAAATTATCGACCAATATCTGCCTCCTTTGGACATCACTTAATGTCGGGCACTTATAACTGCCATATGGCTCTGGTTTTTTTTTAACTTATACCAATTGGCTTAATGGGGGTTCTAGGCATTACACAATCCACCAGCAAGATGTTCTCTTATGTTTTGCAGTCTGAATTTATACTATCAAACTTGCTTAAGCTCCCATAGCTTAACCGGACCAGTATTGTGCGTCTAAGTATATACCTGATGTGATATACTAGCAAATTGTTGACGGAAAATAAGGCCAAAATTCCAAGGTCAATTTTTAGTTATCCGTACTGAACACTACAAATGCTGCTTCCTCCTAATTTTTTGTACCAACATTAATTGGCACGGTGTCAACATGCTGACAAGTATCAAAGTTTATGAGCATTCATGGCTGAGTCAGGGTGTTGAAGTAAATTCACCATTTCGGACGTAACATTTTCCGTCAACATTTGTAGCTACAGATCTAAAGTTTGCACAGCTTACACAAAACAAAGTATTGGAAGTCATTGACTATAGTAGAACAGTAGTGACTGTCAGTATGTATAATAAGTGCATTTGAATGATTTAAATCCAGTACTTACAAAATTATGAAAAATTGAAAAAAAAATCTAAATTTTCCGTCAACACTTTTGTTGCGTCCGAAACATTCTTATGTGGTTGATATGAATAATGCAACAAAATAAATTTGATGTTTGTTAACATTTTTAAAATTGACATAACTACAAACCTTATTTTCATAGTAAGTCAGCTTACTCAAATTGTTTCCCCATTTCACAGTTAACAAAAGAAGAATTCCGTCAACACATGTTACGTCCGAAACCACCGTTACGTCCGAAACAAATATTTGAATGAATGTTCCCAGAATTTTTGGTAAAGATACTCTAGTAGGGTAAAAGAGTTCTTATCCATTTCTATCTTTGGGATGTCATGCTCTACAGCTAATCTTTCACTCCATTTTGTGATCTTTTGCACAATATGGGTGGAAACTTGTTTCGGACGTAACAGCTCCGGGTGTTGACGGAATTTCCAACATTTTATGTTTGCTGTTTCATATTATTAAAAGGAATTGGTCATTGCTTTGTTATCTGATAATATTAGTAGGTATATTATGTGAATACATTCAAACCACCCTGGTAGGAAATGGTTTCCAAACATGAGGTTCACATGTCTGGTCAAAAATGGGAATGATTGCTGTAATTCCGATGATTTGGTGTAAACTTTTAAAAAATAGGACAAGTGTCTTTTGAGACCTTAGCAAAGTCACTTTTTGTTTTTTCCACAAACTTGAATCAGATCCTTTGCAGTTGTTAAACTCTACATGTCTTACATGTACCAAAAACTTAGTATCATATCGTGTGGCCTCCTTTGTTTGTTTCGGACGTAATACAAAATGTTGACAATTGTCACTGCATGCTAGAATCTAAGTGAACGTTATTGAATATAGGAATAATTTGGGCTTGAAATGAGAACTGTGGACTTGGTGACAATTTGTAAGGGTGATAGTCCACAAGATGTGAATAAAATGGATGATGATGGTTCTATTAGAAAAGAGATCATGAACTGTGAAACAATAAGGTTTATCATGACCAGTGAAGTTGGCGATGACCATGATGAAATACTCATGTCTATGAATGTCGATCCTTCGTGAAAATGTGACCCTTCCATGATTTTGATGCCTAGACATTAAAACAGTAGAATATAAGTGTATATTTGTGTGTTGGGAGGGGGGAGGGTGAATAATGAAATACATGATCATAGGCAATTTATGAGTTCAAAATCAAGTAAAGTCAGTTTACTGTACCAAAGTACTTCATGTGCATGTGGGTGAGGTGGAAGAGGATTTCATAGGGGAAGGATCCATCACCATTATACATGCCACCTCACCCATTACCTCTGCAATGAAGTTGGTAATGAGTTCCTGTAATGCTGCAATTGTGTAATTCTTGGTTCAGAATTGATTCTCTTTATGCCAGTTTTTCATTCAGTAATGAGATGATATTGCTCACAATGAGTAGTGGGCTGTGGTACTCTACATACGTATGTTGGCTATGTTACTTTATACCAGAACAAATTGTCACATGAATGCCACACAATCTGGTGAAGATTTTCCTTCATACAGGTACAACAGTGCACTATGCACATGATAAAACCAGATAGCCAACAACTGAATTGTCACATGAACCCTATTCACCTGAACCTGAAAGAGCAAACCCTTCAAAAAGTTACTGTTCAGTAGATGATTGGTTGTTGGTTGAAAAGGTCTACTAAATAGAACTAAGGATATTATTTTGCCATGTACAGGACATGCATGGAACATCTGCAGTCTAAGAGGATTGCCCATGAAGTAGAAGAAAATTGGGGGATGGATAGTATGATGATGGATAGGGTCCAGTCTGTTACAGTTATTGAAATTTTGACAGGAATTCCTACTGTAGCCTACACCTTCATATATTGAATAGAGGTTTATATTGACATCTTTTCCCAGACTACTGTTAGGAAACCACATTACAGACAGCTGAAATGGATGGGATTGGTCTACCCTAGTTTCATGGGCATAACTTGCTCACTGCCATTTCATCACATCGCAGATTAGCAGACACGAGCAGTTACTGTAAATTTTACTACTAAGATTTCTTTATATGGTAAATATACTAAACTCTACAAGAAAAAATTGAATTTTTAATGAATGGAGACCATGCAGGCCAGTTAATAGGCAGCCACAAGGCCAACTTGTGACCTTTGCCTTAAATGATACAGTACATATTTTGCTCCTTATTGTGACTGTACAGTACCCTTATACTCTTCGGCCTGTACTTAAGCTGAAGCCTTTGGGACCATCTTTAAAATATTTCTCGAGATTCATTTTAATGTACTATTTTTTTCTAAGAATGATTTTCACTCTGCACAAGTTGCTACAGCAAGTACCACATGCTGCATGCTTAGAAGTTAAGTGGAGTTGCAATGAAAATTGAAACAGCAGGTTTAAAGCAGAACCTTTGATAAAGTAAGACCACTTAATGAAATTGGTTCTTGAATTATACTCAAAACAAATAACAAAGAAAACAACCTACAAAATAAAAATATAAAAGAATGCAAGATTAATATTATTAGCTAGTGTACATGAACTTCTCTGGAATATTACATGAA
Organism: Holothuria leucospilota; assembly: GCA_029531755.1. Taxonomy (NCBI): domain Eukaryota; kingdom Metazoa; phylum Echinodermata; class Holothuroidea; order Aspidochirotida; family Holothuriidae; genus Holothuria; species Holothuria leucospilota. Next base: position 15,019,908 of record CM055979.1, read on the forward strand.
CTCAAGTTGGAAATCTTACATTCACCAAACTACGTTGAGTTGATATATAACTTCAAAAATACTGAACTTTATGGCACTCTGGAACATGTGTCAACTAGTTTTATGATGTTCAACAATTACTTTGTGCACAAAACAGTTGTCAGAGAGGATTTGTAGTTAGTGATCAAATATGTACCATTTTGCTACACTGTATGATTCCATGGGAGCTGGTCTAATTAAAACATGTACCTGTAGGCTTAGTCGCTTTACACAACACTGAAAAGTCAGGCTCTGGTCTACTGCATTGCAAAACATATTTTATAATTGGGCATGATCCTCACGTATGCTCTCTGCCCCTAGAGTACTTTACAACTATGGCCCTACTTCAATACAGTAAGTGCAAAAAGGCATTTTGAGTGGTGGTAAAGTTTATGTCTTGACAGATTCATATAATTTTTATAACCAGTACAAGATTGCTATTCAAAATGAAAAGGCTACAGGGATTTTTTAGAGGGGAGGGGGCAGCTAATTGAGCATAAAGAATTAGAATAAAGAATTAAGTTTTGACAGTCTTTACCTGGACCTTGTACCACATTGACTCCGGAATAATCTGTACAAGTTTGCAAATCCAGGTGGACTTTCTTAAGGATATTATTTTGCTCTAATGCCAATTAAGGCATTTTAAAAAAGAAATTGTTGACAAAGTGTTACGTCCGAAACAAGTATGATCATACACCATAATGTTGGCTCATTCAGCTGTTAAAACTGAAGCAACAAGCTATAGTATATTCAGGATTTTAGAAGAACTGGGAAATATTTTTCCCAATAAAATCTTTTGATAAAGACACAGTTTGCTCAATATAAACTGATGTGTGTAAGCCTTCGGGAATTACAACTAGTGTTACAGCAATGTGGAACATTCTTAATATTACGTTAATTTGAAATTTTGTAACTTTGTGCTTAATTTCTTAGTATAACTGTAAAATTGTGTTGACTTTCTTTCAACAGGAATGTTATCTCACCTTATAGACATTAAATATTGCAGAACTTTTGAACTAAGTCAAATTGTTGACATCTTGTTACGTCCGAAACAAAATTAGTGCTAGGTGAAAAATTCTGGACTCTAACAGCTGTTCCAACTTTTTGTGTTCTATTATATGGAGGACCCCTACATAATTACACAGTGAGAAAATAATCAACATAAACTGATTCCTGTGGTTTTAATGAAAACTTCTTGATGCAGAATTTCTAAAATCAAGACAGTTTAAACTTATTTTTGCTGTAAAATGTTTCTTGTCGCTACTATCAGTGAAAAAGATCACTTGCATTATTTGCCAACCTGTTAACCATTACATCAATGAATTAAAAGATGTTTCTGATAAGCTTTTACTAAAGCAGGCAAGCCTTACTTAATACAGGTTTTTGCATTACTGAGGAATGAGTATTTAGTAGCAAACCAGTATTTATGACAGAAAAATAGAAATGATTTCAGCTATGAACTTCTGGGTTTCTTAAAATATAGTGTTTCTACTTTCCAAAAACAAAACTTTTGAGATGACAGTTGGATTTTTAAATTTTAACCCAAATCAGGAAGAATTGGTATAAGTTAAAAAACCAGTGCCATATATAACACTCAACAAGCTTCCCTTCTTGAGATATTATGTTTACAAAGTTTTCACACTGTGATACTCGATGACCCCAGATGACCTTTGAAATCCACCAAAAGAATTGGGACCATATACTAAATAAGGACCATCAACATCTGAACTATAAGATCCCTTCTTATGATATCATGTTTACAAGGTTGCACTCTTTTGACCACTCATGACCCCGAATGACCTTTGACCTCTACTATAAGCAATAGGGAACATCTATTTCATACTGAACGCCCACATGTCAAGTACGTGTATGAAATCCTAATGCTTACCTACCTTGAGATATCATGTTTACGGTCATTCTTCAAGATTTTTACTTTTTGACCTCTGTTAATGCCAATGACCTTTGACCTCCACCAAGAATGAAAGGGATCATCTACTGAATATGGGCCATCCACAAGCTACATATGCTATCCCTCAGTTCATGGGCGTCAATCCTGGGGGGGGGGACAGGGGGACACGTCCCCCCCCCCCACATTTTGGAAAAACGCCCATTGACTTAAGATTTTTACACAGTAAATTTTTGACAGAAGTGGCCATGTCCCCCCCCCCCACATTCGAGTAAAGATTGACGCCCATGCCTCAGTTACGTACCCTTTTGAGATATCTTGTTGCAAACGTTTGACCATTTGACCTCTTGTGACCCTACGTGACCTTTGACCTCCGCAAAAGTACTAGGGATCATCTAATCAGTATAGGCCATCCACATGCCACGTATGGGATCCCTTACTTTTACCATTCAAGAGATATCGTGTTTACAACGTTTTGGCTTCTCATGACCCTAAATGACCTCAAACAAAAGACAATAGGAATAATAATCTACTGAAAATAAGCCATCCCCATGCCAAGCATTTATGAACTGTTGAGATACGTTTAGTCTAAAATCATGGTTCCCACTCGTTTCTGGTCATAAAATTTCAGGCTTTTTCAAGACTTTTTCTAGGTGTTTTACTATTTTTTCAGGTCTCAACATGTTCATATCTGTCACTTAAACACAAAATTTCACAGCATTATTGTACCTGGCGGGTATATTTTTGGCCGGGGGGGGACTCCACAAAGGGGCTAGTACAAAACGTGTATGTCATTGGAGGCTTGTGCATATGTCCTTCGGGCAGGTTGAGAGTGTTTGTCAAATTCCCCATTGGATAGCAGTAAAGCTTCAGAAATTTTGAGCCCTGGAGGGGGGATGCATGCCCAACCAACGTACACACAAGAAAAAATTTTACCTCCAACACAATTTGAGAAAAAAATTACTATCGCCTTAAATACATCAATACATATGTTGCCCTTCTGAAATATTCCTCCCTGGAAGCTACCCCTCCCCCTTTCCCTTCAGTACCCTTTCCGGCTACAGGGCTAGTCGCTAGTCGGGTATGCTTACGAGTTTTTCACTTTAACCAAACTGCTGTTTGCATTTTAGCCTTTTCCTCTTCAATTCGCCAATACAATAATAAAAAGGCTTAGGCTCACTCAGCCCGGGTAGCAAACCTACATATGGGCATTATATGGGTGAACCCATATGGGACCCATTAAATTTTGCACCCAAGATTCATAAGGGGCCATATGGGCCGGCCCATATAACCCATATGCGATAGTTCTGGGGCCCATGCATGTGGGGCAGTTGCTCACATTGGCCCCAGAACTATCCCATTTGGGTCATATGGGCTGGCCCATATGAATCTTGGGTGAAAACTCATATAGGCCCCATATGTTGCCCCTAATGAGCCCATATGGGAATGTTACCTGGGTGAAGGCTTGGGCTAGCCAAAGTTAAGACAGGCAATACATGAAAATTCTCTCCAAAAAATAAAACTCTTCCACACGTTTTCTAGCATAAAAGTACGATGTTTAACACTTGTAGGGCCCATTTATTTATCCAAGAAGGATCAGTAGTACGATACTGCTTGTGTTCATCCAGTGGCGTAGCTAGGAATTCGGTGACGGGGGGGCCATGGAGCACGATTTACTATCTAAGCGGAGCGCCACCACAGGTTGGCGCGGAGCGTACAAGAAAATTTTTGGCTCCCCAAGGCTCTCAGATGGCTGGAGATTGCATCTCCGGGCCGTTTGACCTGCGCTGAAAATATCTCTAAATTGGCATTTCGTGTACTGACATTTTGTATAATGACACATATTTAACAAAAAAAAAAAAAAGAAAGAAAGAAAGAAAAAAATCACATAACTCCCCGGTAGATATGGATGTTCTTTATGACCACCATGGGCGGCGATCCGTCTTTGAAAGTGGGATATATAGTCAGCGGCAATATCTAAGCGGAGCGCCACCATCAGTTGGCGCGGAGCGTAGAAAATTTTGGCAAAAAATACCCCCAGATCACTGGAAATTGCCCTTCCCAGGCTTTTCAACGTGATACTAAGACAACTGTCTGATGTCTTTCCTAAAAAATAGGCCTATTGGAAAAAGTCTAGAAATAGGCCTAAGTAAAGTGTTCTGACTTCCGGATATATAGTCAGCGGTAATATCTGAGCGGAGCGCCACCAAAGGTTGGCGCGTAGCGTACCAAGAAAATTTGAGCTTTGAATACATCCCAGATCGTCGGAAATGGCACTTGTCAGGCTTGATAGCAGCCATCAAGATGCGCAATTGTTGCGAAAAATTTTTAAAGGTTGATTTGAATTTGTTCTAAAACACATTAAGTTTGTCACAATTTATCCGACTTTATTCAAAATTATCCAGAGTGGAGTTATCCCTATGGATTTCAGTGAATTGATTGGAACGGAGATTTTCCACAGCCAGAGTCTATTATTATTATTGAGTACAGGTAACGCCAAGATTTGCCCGACGGGAGGCCTGCGACCCGAGGCCCCTAGAGCCCCAGTGCTGTTGGGTATAGGTGAGGTGGGATTTGAAAAAAAAACACCCTGTGTACTAGACCATTTCATTCGGGCCACATATTGCATAAAATTTGTATATGCTAGAGAAGCATAATTAGGCGTTGATTAAATGTTTTTCCCGGAATCTAAAATGTAAACTTGCAAAGCGCGCGAAGCGCGCAAAAATTTTTTGGTAGGTTTCACAAAAAAGCAACACATGTAATCATGGAGAACAAAAAGAAGGAAAATCTTTAGGGGTTTTAGACCGTATAAGAGATAAAATATGCATTGTATCGAAACTACCTTGACCATCCGATCAAATAGCCAAGCATTGCTCCGTGAGTCCTTCACCAACTGACCGTGCCGCATGACACACACAAAAGAGCAGTTACTAGCCTTTGCGATGGGAGGAAATTTCCGACCTCTACATAAACTGTGTACTTTTCCTACATGTTACTTTTGTGAGGTGGGAAGGACTTGCGCTATCTAGCAATGTAGAGTGGAACCATAGAAGAAACTGGATTAGCTCTTCTGCGCGCGTAGCGCGCCGAAAATTTTGTGTTTTTAGAAGAGAAATTGTCCTCTTGAGAGCAAAAATGGGTAAAACGACACTGTAAATGTTGGATGTTGGGGGGCCAAAATGAGACTGCCCAAGAACTATAAAATATTTATATTTTTTTTTATTTTTTTTGGCATCGGTGAGGGGGGGGGGGGATGGCCCAATGCCCCCCCCCCTAAATACGCCAGTGTGTTCATCCATTGCAGGTCCACTCTTCTATCAGTACTGCTAATTATTATACAGCCTACACAGTACAAAAATACAGTTCTGTACATGCATGCCTAGATTTTTGAACTGTTACTGGTTCAGCTTAACATACACACGTACATATACCCAGCATTAGGCTATGCTGCTTACAAGAAAACTGTGGCCAGCTTTGAATGATACATCTTTTAGTACTTTTCATCATTAGACAGCCAAAATAAGACCGTGGCAAAGAAACTTGGAGAGGAATTTGATCCTGTGATCAAAAAAAGTCTTACAGATGTGTTGGTCAACTACTCATCCATGCAACTTGCATACTCTTACATGGAATGTAGTAAGAGTATGTTTGTGTGTACGTCCGTACATGCAGTGTTAGTGTGTGCACTTACCTACATACACATGCACGGAGCACTTTCAGTTTTTGTAACGTGAGAACAGCGTGCACTTTAAGCATTAGGGACCAATGTTGTAAATAACACCCAGTGCTAAAACTGTTCTAAGAACAGATGACTCCGATGGTTATTGCAGTTAATAGTCTCTGACCCAATGTATAATTGTTACGTGTAGCCTACATACGGTACATGTGTTAGGCTGTCACGTTGCCTCATTTCAGTCATGACGGCCCCCAAAAGCTTCAAAATATGCATGGCGTTGTCCCAGTGTAATTAACCCGGTATGCGAGTATCTAGCATCTACAGTGCTATCTGTATTACAGAACCATGTGTGTATTGTTGGTAACTCAGAAATTGCATTCCTTAAAGTACGTTTGTCTGCATTTTTACACTTTTTCCATTCCAAATAAAGGTTTTCCCAGCCAAACGTAAAATTTCCGGTTTTCCCGGCCGGGAATTTCTTTTACTGAATTCCCGACTTTTTCCCGCTTTCCCAGTAGCGTGCGTGGGAACCTTGTAAATTGGGACATTTCTGCATTTATCATGTGTCGTTCCACTCCCTTCCTCTGAGCATTTCTCTGCCTAAAGGGAAGGGGTTAAGCAAAATATAGTTTCTGATATGTGAATGTAGTTTATTTCAATTTTTGCGTGTAATTATTCTCTTGATATAGGCCTAGCAGATAAAGTTGCTACATTTGCAACCTACATGAAGCGTGAATGTCAAGGAAGCAGGGGTGACGTCATTTCTGTACATTGCTGAGCAAATACTTTGTTTTTGATTCTATGGTTTTGATCTTGAAATAGACAGGGATATGAGTTTCCCATGCAGGATGTCAACTCCCACGCAGACTGCGTGGGAGTCACACAATCTTACGCTCTCACGATGAAGCATCAGTTTCTCAACAATTTCCCAATATGGTAAAAAAAAATTCCACTCATAACGCAAACCATGTATCGGGTGTCGGTAAAACGCCAGGTATCACGCTTCCCGCATTCCTTCTCCAACTGATCATAGTCAGTCTTCAGTAAGCTGACAGTAGTGCAAAATACAGTATAATTTGTCCTGCCACCATCGAGCTTGCTCCTTTCAACTCAAAAGTAAACAATTATGTCTGAGTCCACCGGATATATTTACATTCGATTTTAGGCTGTCAGCATTACATACCGGTAGGTCTCAGAATTTCCAATTTTTCGCAGGCCTATTTATAATGTAAACAAAATGTTTCCTTAAAAAATTCCAGGAACATGACACATCTGAAAACAGGCAATTCTTGGCATGCAGTAGGCCCTAATGAGGCACGGGAAGTGCCCATTCCTGCAATCTAGGGGAAGTTTTAGTAAAAAGTCCCCCTGGCGGGACGCTTCGCACGAACCGACGGTCGCGCTCCGCGTCAGTAGTCTCCCAGAGAATCTCACTCTCACCCAGTCACTAAAAGTTGACAGCCCTGCCCATGGATAATATATTTGCGAAATCTCCATGCCCCTCATGCACTCATATTACGAAAACATGAAGGAGTAAATTGGTTCTAAACATCAAACAAAAACCGACAGTACAGATTAATGTGAGGAATATGCTAGCTTCCAGTTCACTGTGACCTCATGTTGAAAATGTGATAACTTCACCAGCTCATATCAAAGTATCGCCAGAATGCCGACATTGTCTACCTCCTCACAAATGAAAATACAATTTAAGCCCAAATCCTTCTTTAATTGAATGTCAACTTGTATCTCGTTTAAGTTCATGGGAAAGGGTATGGAAGACAAAGGAGGCTCAGGACAAAGGATCGAATCATAAGGCGCGTGCACTAACTGGAGCACCAACGCCGGTGGAGTAGCTCATAACTCAATGTGTGGGTCAGGAGTTAAGCTTTAACAGATCCATAAATATATAGTCTAAGGAAAAGATGCAGGGATTCTGCCCCGATGCCTATCTTGTAAGTTGATGGAAACGTTTGCCAAATTTATACAGAGAGCCGTGTCACTCTTTTGCCCACTTTGTTAAGAAGTGACTGAAGGTGATGTGGGGGTCAGACAAAAAGCTATCTCTTACCATACCATTGCTACTATCCTCCTTAATTTCACCCCCCCCCCCAATTGTTTTAAAATAGAATTCTCTATTCTGCAATAAACTAGAACGAAACCTGCAAAAAAATATGAGTTGAACTGTGACTTTCTATGTGTGTAACCTTAAGATCACCTAGCTTTTCTTCCAATAAATGCTGAACAAGGATGACCCCTCCTCCAAAGAAGCATGTGGCATATCTGCAAACAATGGCTCCAAATGGCCCCTAAATGACCTTTAAAAGCATATTTCTTGATAACCTTTTATAGCCCACAACCCTTGGATCATGGTTCAAAATTTCGTCAACATCCAATGAACGATGTGCCAGAATTAGCATTCTTTGCACAAATGTTAAAAGACCGACAGAAAATAACCATGCCTCTTGATCGCAATAGCTCCAACCTCCCTACGCAGTGGCGGATTTAGACGGGGCGCACCCGGCGCGCGCCCCCCCCCCCCAAATTTTCCAAGGTTTGTTTTTTTACCTTCGTAGAACGGATCATTTCGCCTACTTGATTCTTCATCATGTTGTATTGTCTTATAATTGCTACAAAATAATAGCAGTTTAAAAGTATACAGTTTCAAGTTTTCCGATGGAATGGCAACAGGGTGACATCGAATTAAGATCTCGACCGTATCTCGCAACTTATAGGGCATGGGAAGGGCCATTTCCTGCAATCTGGGAGGCTTATTTTGCAAAATTTCACTCTTACGCTACGCGCGAACCAAAGATCGCTTACGGCTTACAGATACTGGGAAAGTCGAACTCCAAACTGGTCATTTGTCAAATAGGCGTACAAGGCAGGGGCAAAGGGCAGACTGTCCCCAAATTTCCACAAGATCTTAATTTCTGGCATGGGTTTGCACAGCCATTTGAGTCATAAAAAATGTCGCAGGTTTTAATTCCACTCAAAATTCCTCTCGTTCCCGAATTCTTCCAAAGATTTGCCAGAAAAATTAAAAAGCGTCAAAAAAACTTTTATTCCTCAGCCTCTTTTTATAGTCTTGCGCAACACTTTGCCCGGAAAGTCCGAATCTCCCAATTCTTTGAAACATTTGCTCGAAACATAAAAAAAGCATCATAGTCAAAGTAAAAATTTCATGACGAAACGAAAAGAACGCAAAAATTCGCGACACATCCGGTTCGCTTATGGAAACATAATTTTCCTCAGTCTCACTTCATAGTCCCGTGCAAACTAAACTTTGCCCCAAATGGTAGAATATTCCCGCGAAAGTTGTAAAAGTTCTGGGATGTTTTCAATTGCTAGATTACACTGACAGACGGGAGGGAGTATAGGTGTATACAAAGCCCAAAATTTTGCCCAAAGAAATTAATCAAAAACCATTTTTGACGTGTCATATTTCTTTATGACAATACTACCAGTGGTCATCATAAGGCGAAGATTCGGTTTAGTCGGGACGTATTCGGGCAGCTATGTGTGGTCATGATTTTGCATTTTTCAATGTGAGCCACCGTCAATTGTGCAAAACTTGCTACTTATAGGCTGCAGTGCTTAAATCGGGCAACGGTAAAAGTATCTTTTTCTTCAATTGCACATATGAATTTAGTGTGAGAAAATCTTCCCATAAGTCCGCCTAAAAATTCTTCAAAGCCATGAACGTGACATACCGGTTTTTCTCAGAAGGTGTTAGTAGTAAACTCAGTAGCGTGCGCATGGGGGGGGGGGGGGACGGGTGGGCCATGGGCCCCACCTCTATAAGTTGTCGGAAGAAAATCAACTGGTCGGGGGAAATCGGGAGCAGTCTGACCTACTCTGGAGGAGCAACAGGCGCGCTCTCCCATGTGTATTTTAATATGCTTCAAAATGTTTCAGATAGCACCATTTTGCATCTCAGCTCTCTTTTTTAGGCAAAAGTTTCTAGACCCCTCCCCAGGACAGCAAAGAATCAAACCTTGCGCACTTCTGTTAAAACTTGTTTTACCTTCCAAAGGTTTACCACTAAATAAACAGCAGTTCTGAAAAAAAACGGTAAATCATCTATTAATCTATAATTTGACGAGTATGATTTTTTTAATTAATCATCTATTATAAGCCAAGGAGGAGGGGCGAAGGGGACAGCCCCACCTTATTTCTAGTATTCTATGTTTATTTTTTACAATATTGCTAGTGTTTCCCCAAATTTATATGCGGTAAATAGGCTTGGGAAGCGCCATTTCCAGCTTTCTGGGAGGCATTTTGAGCCAAAATTTCCTTGCGCTCCGCGCCAAACGAAGGTGGCGCGGAGCGCTGAGTCTTTCTATGGGCTACGTCTCCCCCTCTCCTCAAATTCCTGCGCACGCCACTGAGTAAACTCATCTATAGTCGGGAGTTCGGGCAGCAATATAGACAGTGGCATAAATTCAGTGGACCTTCAGTTCGGACAAGTGTCGTAAAAGATACGCAGTCATAAGCATGTTTTCAATTCCGTTGTATGGTTTTTTGGAAAGGTACAAGACCATTTCATCCAATGGTAGTGGCACATGTTTTCACTGACCTAGCCAGCAGGGGGCAGAATGCCCGCACAGAAATTTTAGGGACGCGGTCGACAATGTTGAAAAAATGAAGGGGATCAAAAATAAAACGGCGAGAGGAGGGACGGATGGGATGTTGTTCGGGTGGAAGGGTGAGGGTTAGAGGCCTAGAGATAGAGGGAGGGTAATTGGGAAATATTTCCTTCACAACTGTGATCTTTTTATGATATTGAAAACTATGACGAAACAGATTAACAGAACAATGTAGGCGTCCACATCGTATTTCGTAAAAATTATGAATAATATTATTCATTGATAGAATGAAAATCAAGACATTTTCAGCACATGGATCTAGTGTGAAAAGAAGCAAAATATAGCACGATTTTTTAAGCCCTTCGGGACAGCAAAAAAAATTTCAAAAGGAAAGGGGACACTCCATGACGGCGGTCAAGAACGGGAACTATGAAAAGACTTTGCCTCTGCATTTTATTTGGTAATTTTCTAATCATTTTGCAATTTTCTCATTTTTAATTGAAGGGAAAATTTTTTGGCAAACGGAAGCTCAAAATATCGACTGCTTAGACTCTACTTACAAGCCTGGGAAATGCCATTTCCGGCTATCTGAGGGGTCGCGATTTTTCAAAATTTTCTGTACGCACCGCGCCAACCGATGGTGGCGCTCAGCTTAGATAGTCGTTCGGGCGGATGTTTGGCCGTCAGCGCGCCCCCCTAACGAAAAATCCTAGATCCGCCCCTGCTACGGCTAGGTATGAACCATTTCAGATAATTGATTCTTATTCTGAATTGTGCGGGTATTCCAATTTGTGTACATGCTTGCAGAAGAGAGTTCACTTACTGCCATATTTTTTTCTATAACAGATACACAGACACAGGTTTTTACAGCTGTGTTCAAAAACTAATCAACTAAATTATGCAGGTTAAACTCTAGGTTTAACTGTCATATGTAAGATTTCTGTTCTTAATCATTTTGCGAGAGATTTCAATGTGAGGGAAATAAAAGATTTCATGATAGCTGGTGCAACTGATGTATTAAAGTATGGTTGAAGCGACTGCTTGGGCCTGGTGATAGCTGTGTATGATAAGGGACATATACTATGATTCCTTAAGTGGTCTATCAGGCTCCTTCTTGTGAGAACCTAGAGGCTCCTGATAAGGGAAGTGAGACTCTAAACAGAGATACTCCTTATGGGAGTGAGATTCCTGATATTAGGAGTGAGACTCCTGACAATGGAAGAAGTGACCCCTGATAATGGGAGGAAGGCTCCTGATAATGGGAGGGAAAGTGTCTCCTAATAGTGGGAGAGAGACTCCTGATAATGGGTAGGAAAAGTGACTCCTGTTAGTGGGAGGAAAGTCCTGAATGTGGAAAGGAGACTGAAAGTGGGAGGACGACTCCTCATAATGGAAAAGTGACTCCTGACAATTGGAGGTAAAGTCACACCTGCCAACTCTCACGGTTTTACCGTGAGTCTAAAAGTTTCTTAGGTCATCTCACGGTCAAATCTCCAAAACTCACGGTGAAAAACTAAGATAGAGTCGTTAAAAAAATTTTGCGTAATTGCAAATATTAGGCTATAATTCAGGGATGTAAGTTTTCCTTATTTTTAAAAAGAATTGGCTTAATCCTCAGTCTTTCTCTTGTATTTCTGTCTTAATTTTTCCAGACCGGAAGTACGAAAAATAATCCGGAAACAGTGGATGGAAGTTTGTTGAAGTGCAAACAGAGAAACATGAAAAAAAAAAAAAAAAAAAAAAAACACTGCACCCTGAACAGTGTATCTAAATTGTAGCATCGTGTGAATTGACTACCTGTGCCGTTCATATTAATCTGCGACACAAGTGAAGGCTTGACCTTAAGATGGTATCATGAATTATCTTAATTTCTTGTACTATTTTAAAGGTTTAGGATATGTTGACCATATGTGACACTGTAATGAGAAAGTACTCAAAAAAAACCTTGGTTTCTACAGATGTAGTAACAGTTTGGGGTGTTCATTGTTGTTATATAAGTTTGGTAATAACCCGATAAAGGATGCTCAAGAAGTTTATATGTAGTGGTCATTTAGTAGTCATGCAGCGGTCCTTTCATGGGAAAACAAAAAATGCATTGCCTTTTACTAACGTAGGGAAGATTTTGGGTGTTATAACTTTATTGGAAGTTCTACTTGAAAGGTGTTCAAAAGTTTTTCACATCTTGCAGTGATATTTTTGTTCTCATAAAAACAGCTGGGACTTGAGATTTACAGTGCACCATTTTGCACCCCATCTCCCTCCTGAAAGCAAAAATTTTCCAAAATTGGATGGGGAACAGTGCCGGATTAACCCTATGGCAGAACCGGCATATGCCGGGGGCCCCATGCCTTTTGGGCCCCCAAAGTGTGCGTGCACTTTTGCCATGCCTTAACACTATCTGGCATATAATGTATAATAACTGTCACGTATCACTTTATAATGTGTAAAAGCAACTATTAGTTATTGGCGGTTAAAAGCTAAAATTTAATCTGTTGAGTGTTATTAAGTTTGTGTAAGCGGGTGGGTGAGGGGGAAGGAGGTTAAACTTGTAAAAGGGGCCTCGCTATAGAAAGTGCCGGGAGCCCCACACAACGCTAATCCGGCCCTGATGGGGAATCCCCTCTCCGTTTACCCACCCCGGACCACATTCACTTCATAAAACCTATAATTTTCTGTATTTTTTTTCTTTTTTACCCTGCACTCACTTTACATCCCTGCTATACACACACACCATGACTGCAAACCAATGCATAGTTAAAACCAGAAACGGAACAGGAACTTCGCCAGTGGTTTCAAAACATCACACCATTTTCAGCCGCAGATTCCTGGGAACAATCTGTCCTTATATTGATAAATTCATTTTTTTTTGGTAGAAAGTTAAACCCACCAAGCTTGATTATACTTACATGCAGAGTGAATGATTTTATTTTATGAAAGATGTTGAAAGGTTGAAGATTTATGGCTGTCAAGTTTTTCAAAGTCATAAAACAAAATATGGTTAGTGTACCATTAACAAGTCTATTGAAAACCCCTATTTTGTTTGATTTTTTAGTATAAGATATATGTTTAGAGGTACTACTACAGAAAAATTGTAAATGTCCAGGTTTGAGGTGCCATTTTCCAGGGTTTTGTGTGAAAATCTCCAGGTTTACAAATTTAGAGGTTGGCAGGTCTGGGTAAAGTGACTCCTGATAAAAGGGGGGGGGGCAAAGTGACTCCTTAAAGTAGGAGAGAAAAAGACTCCTGATAGAGGGAGCCTTTCGATAATAGGAGGGAAAGTGACTCTTGAAAGTGGGAGGGGAACCCTCTCAGTGGGAGGGAGACTCCTGATAGTTGGAGGGAGGCTCGGGATAGTGGGATGGAAACTCCTTACAGTGGAAGGGAAATGTGTATGGTCAGATTAGGACAGATTTCCATGACCATCATATTTCAAAACACAACACTTGCCGAGATTGGTAGCTCTTATGTGTTGCATTGTCAATTGTACATGTACAGCGTCAATGATCTGAGGATTAATCGACTTGAAAAATGAAGCCTACATGTCTTTACTAATCATTTGCAATCAACATGTTAACTTGTTACTTACATTCTCAACTATGCTTTGATATCTTTCTTGACACTTATCCAAAGTAAGCTAGTGTTGCTGTTCATTTCAAATACTTACAAGTATACCCTAAAACAGAAATATATATGGTAAAAAAAACTATTACACAGATTTGCTCAAGTTGGTAACACAAGGCTAAACAATTTTTATCTACTAGTAAAGATTTCTGCATTAAAAAGTGTTTTTATTTGAATATTTAATGGAAACTAACAATTTCTCTTGACATACTAATGATAACAAACCAAATATACTCATTTTGCAAGACCAATGTTTAAAAAGAAAATTTACCACTTAATGTCATTCCATGATTTACCTTACCATACAATACATAACAATAAGTGATTATTTAACAATGGATGCAGAAAATTTTAGTCAGTGATATAAGTGTAAAGAGAGTTGCATGCATAAGGACCAAAGTTGTAAGGTGTTACCCCACTTGAGTTTATTTAAGTCATTCAAACCTAACATGCAACTTATGCATTGTTCATATGAGAAACACTTTAAGCTGTGACAGGAAGTGGATGTCATGACTTCTTACCATCAATCTTGTGAAAGACTACTATATTTATAACAAGGAAAGAAACAAGTACTAAGATGCAAATATGAAGCTAAAAGAAATACACGTTAATAATGTGAACAGACATTAGGAAAGGTTCATGAATGGGCAATTCAATAAACGGCTGGTAAAGCTAGTGATGAGCAACTCAGCAAACGTCTTTTGATCCACAGATTCTGAAAAGAAAGCACAAATTTTAACTACTGATATAGAAGTACAAAACTACTGAAGGAAACTGAAAATGTTGAAAGATGTTGAAAGAAATAATTTCCCAAAATTTACAGGGATTGCTGATTGAACACCTGGAAACCCACCTGTCCAAAACGTGATTCACATTTAATTTACCTTTAAAATGTAAGACACAATGACACTCAGATACACTGATATTGAGCCACATATTTAAAAGAAAGTTATTCACATACATGCGTGAAAACCTGTGTTTTCCCTTGACATTGACACGAGTTGACCAGTTGCCACACTCTGCCACAGGTTTGACACATGTTTGCCACAGGCTTTACATGCAAAATATTTGGCAAATAAAATCTATGTTAACAAAGAATTTTGAGACAAAACCTGTGGCTTGAAATTGGAAGAAGGGAAAGGTGTTTCAACCTGTGTCCAGAGGGTTCAAAATATACAGGTTTGTCACCCAAGAACATGCATGATTTCTTCTGTTTGTCAGGTGTGATCACGCATGGTTAAAGACACAGGTTGATGCACCTTATCTTGTAAGGGTTAATACTGATCAAAGAAGGACTTTCCTGAAAAAGGGCCCAAGGCCACACTTTGCTGATCTTTGCCTCAGACCTGAATAGTCATTTGAAAGCTATGCTTTAAAATTTATAGGGCAAAAGTACTCTGTATAAACTAATATCAAAAAGGAACATGGTGACTCCAGTAAACACTATCTTTGAGTATTTAGTACAGTATCTATGCTCTCACCAATTTCTACTTTTTGCCATTCTCAAACATAGCTAGTCGATTCTTCACACTTCCAGTTTTAATCACCTCCTTGGAATCCTGTTTAGGCTTGGCAGATGACTCCTGTTTAAAGATAAACAAATACATGTCACTCTAGCACAAAACCTACAGTGGTAACACAATGCATGATAGTGATACTAATGACTTATTCATCTAATTGATGATATATCAATCAGCCATGTAAATATGATTGATTTGATTGATTTTGTTTTATTGAATCTTTGTATAACCACACAAATCATACATTTAAAATGTTCATATCCACACAATATCAACTTTACATATCAATATCCATTTCGCAAAATCTTCCTTTGCCAAAACTTGTCAAGAGTTGTTATCAATACCAATTAGGTGCTCATTCAAGCATTTGTCAATAGCCCTAAAGGTTGACATTTGATGGCAGTTTATCTCTTATTAAAGTGAAAGGTGATCTAATTCTTCAATGACCATGAGTAATTTGATCTCTTTTTGCCAGTACTAATTACAGGGCAGGATTTGTTGTTTGTTGTAATGTAAACCCCACAGTGCTGGGCTACTGTTGTGCCAGAATAGTCATCAAAGCTTTTAACAAAGCTGCTGCTCAACGGAGCAGCTAATTGAAGTAATGAACCAGTGGTCAGGTACTTTAATTGGGAACCGCAGTTTTCCCCTACAAACTGAGGTAGCTATGCCTGATTCCAGCAAAGGCAAATTTTGCCAAATGTGTAACCATATCAAATTACAATATTTGCATATACCTTTGTCCAGCAATATTAATGTAAACATATATGCTTCGAAATACAATAACAAGCATACCTGGTGCTGATGTTCCAACGGCAATGTATGTTCAAGCCATTTGGTGGACATATTACAACATTTGCAAATTTACTCTCTACTTAGTGTAATGGAAACAGTACAAGCAAAACTTGACTAGTAACTGACTTTATTTGAGGGTCATACTTCGGGGTTTAAGTTAGCACAATATGCTGGGCTGCTAGACAATCAATACCCAGTGTTTAGAATGTACATGTATTTGTTTCTAGGAAGGACCATATAGGACCAGTACTGGAGAATGCCCATTCTCCACAACATTCCTACATCAGGCTGGCATGTGTCATGCAAGTACATAATGTCCACTTGAAATCAAAGTTCTCTAGAGTTGTCTTTAACAAACATATATAGCAGCCAAATCTGTACTACCTCAACTATGAGATCATCAATCTTTTGAGCAAGAATACTAAACATATGTTACAGGGGGTCAAAGACCCATGTTCACTTTGCAAAACATAGCCAAGTGACAGTTTTTGATCAGTAAATCATTTTTCACATTTTTTCAAAGTAATCTCTGAGAGGGGGAGCTGGAGTTCCACAGAAAGTATAATTTGTATGCTGTTCAAAAAAATGGACAAAAACCTCATCAGATCTGTTGCTTGGCAGATGTTGTCGTGATATTTATCTATTAAAAGCCTATGGGGGTAAAAAAAGGAAAGGTATCCAACTTCCAGATGATAGGTAATGTATCTCTCCTGCATGATGACCTCACGTTTTCCACCATGAGTTTAAGAATAATTGCCTGAAGCTTTAATAGCCAAAAGGGTGGATAACATTTCTCCTCTTCTGAAGCGGTCTTGTCCCCCTCTCCCTCAAATAAAATGACTTATTTTAGTAAACCAATTTTAAGTTATCATCATTCTGATCCCCACAAAATGTAGCCTCGCCCCACTCCCCCACCCTCACCCCACTCCCCCACCCTCACCCCACCCCCACCCCACCACCCTCACCCCACCCCCATATTCCAGTGCCTCACTATACTACTGTTGCTGTTTTGATGATATCACACACGGAAACACAATCATGAAATTATAGATTTCAATTGAGTGCAAAGATTACATTGACACCTTCGACACTTGATAACTGAAATATGATGATTGACATACCTGAAATTTGGATTTTTGCCAAGCTTCTTCCTTGCGCTGCTTCACCCTGCAAAGAATAACTTACAAATTAGAACTTGAAGGTTTGTGGCATACCACACAACAGTCACATACAGTACAATATAATAGCTATTAAAATGGCAGTAAAAAAGAAAGTGACCTTCAAATTCCTGAAAGAGACTTCTCTGACATACTATTTCTGGCATATTCGTGTGGGGTGCCAAACCCAGGAATTGGGTACAGAGGGGGCCATGTCCTACCCATCACTTTTGAAAAAGGACAGGGCGACTGGACCTCTCCCACTTTTTCCCAAGGACCCTAATGAAATATACAGTAAGGCAAATGTTTTCAATGTTTGATTACAATCAGCTTGAAATTGAAAGTAGCTGATTCAATGGAATCAAATTCAGCAGAAAGTGGACGGAGACAGCACTGGCTTTAAAAATCGAGACAAAGTGCCCCTCCAGATTTCAAACACACCGAGATCATTTTAAACCATCACACATTTGTGTCCAAGGTTCGGTTAAGTGAGCCCCACATCCCCTGCATCATGAGTTTTGAAAATTCACACTTGAAGTGGTTCTGGTCAAGGTTATGTCCCCCACTTTTCACTTGCTGTTGATGCTCTTGAGAATATTTTAAAAGAACTGTCGATGGATCTGAAAACTGTGATCACCTAGTTTCTAACCTCACTCTTCAGGCCTATAGATTGTTGTTTATTCTGGTAACTACTGGGCACTTTTTCCATAATGAAAAGTGCACAGTTGAAGGTTAGTCTCACAAGATATTTAATGACTGCCAAGAGTGCATGTAGTAACTTAGCTTCATACTTATTCCACTTAATTCTTACAAACTGTGTAATTTTAACACTTACTTTCCTTCCACTGGAACGAAAACAGCGCTGGAGAGGGGAACAGATACAAGAAACATAACTATTAACCAGCTGGGTCCCAACAACAATTTGCAACATAGGTAAAACAAAATTCAATATGTACATCATTCACACTAATGAATATGGAATCATACCTAATGCTGATAAACTAACAGTGAGGAAAGGAAAAATATTTTTGTGCATGTTTTAAGATCACAAGTTCAAAGAATGAAGATTTCGAGGACAAATATGGTTACTCAAAAAAGTTACACCCTCATCTTCAAAAAATTCTAAATTTGCTGTAACAGCAGTTTTCAAGATAATGCAGTGCCTACTAAACAAATGGGCATTTACCAATACAATCTTTAACTTGAGTATCCCCAAGAATTTATACACTTACAACTGATTTCAATAGTATGGCACACTTCCATCTGATATTGTGTAATACACATGGAGAACAAGTTAAGTGACATTTTGAACTGGTATTTAAATATAATGCAATCAGATTTGGCTTTCCTGGGAACACTTCCATGCAAGCACTAAATCAGGTAATAAATCTAAATTCTGCACCTTTTCCAACTACTTAACTCCTCCTTGTATGATTTAAATATTTTTTTTATAACTTGAGCACATTTTCCTCTTATTGCCCTAAAGAGTGTAAATGAAGGGTTTCAAAGGAATGCTCACACATTTTTGGCTTTCTCTTGCACCTCTCTTTCCAAATCTTGAAACTGTTAAAGGCAACAATAAAGTGAAATAAATATGTTATTTTTTTAAGTTTAAAATTACTACTTACACTTTATATTCTCACAGAAAAATTTTATCTGACATTCACAGTCAATCACAACAAACTCTGACAACATGGTTCCTTCACACTATAACTCCAAAGCAGCACTGCTGTTTCAGTTAATACCAGGGTATACGTTGATACAACGTTGCAACAACTATGCACTTACGTGTTGGACTGGTTCAGGGTATTTTTCGCAATTAAGTTCACAGGTTCAAGAAAACACTTTTACATTCTAACCAAACATGCAGTTTACTCTAGATGCTGAATTCAATGAATACTTGTCCCTGATTTACCATAACTACTGATACTGGTATCTTAAACTGCAGAATACTAACATACCTCTAGCTACTACCACAACCAACACAACTAGCACAGCCGCCAACATATATATACATGTAGAACAGCCAATGGCAAAGTTCAATAAGGTTCAAACTCTCACCTCCTTATCGAGATGATTTTTCACCATCTTGAGATCAAAGATGTCGCCATACACCTCTTTCAGAAGTTGAGTCAATTCAGATGCAACTTCTCGCAGCTCCTCTTCTGAGGTGCTGGAGAGAATCTCCAGAGGTGGCACACGATTTTTAATCTCTTCCTCTCTCTGACTCAGCCCCCCTTTACCTCCATGTTTCTGTGTATGCAAATATGCAGGGAAAATATGTCATTTGAAAACACAAAGAAAGGAAAGAAAATGTGAAAAGTGACAGTAAAAGGAGTGATCAACATACCTTACATAATAAACTAAGTCAAGTCCCAGTACAGGAATAGTTAAGTTACACATTTGCATTTCATTTCCTACAAAAAAGTTGGTGAAATTACTAAGCAGATTTATGCAAAAAAAAAGGCAAATTTTTCCATGAGTAATCCTTGAATATGCAAAAAAATGGTATTAACAGACCCTAGAAGAAATTCACACAATATTTTAAAGGGCAGTTTTTCATCTAGCATTAACTGCTTCTAAGGTAATGTCAACTTATTTCTTTTTTTTCACTACTTACCACAATTAAGTTGTAGACAGTGGTCCTATCAGAAAGACCAAATATCACAAGGTCCTACCACTAACTGCTATATATACCAAAAGTACCAGTTTACAGAATATTGCTATCAGTGAAGAGTCTTCCTCTTTCAGCAACTTTTGGGGATATCAATGATTTTGTGAGCTTTTCACTTCTTATACTATAAATTAATAATTATTTACTCTAGCCATAAACTGAATGAAATAATGTCTTATATTCTAATACAGGGGTCGCAACCATTTTGAGGGTCGCGAAAATATTTCGGAGGGTCACGAAAAGGATTCGAGAGCAAAAAATAATTGCCACATTTCTCATTAAAAATAAGCAATGGGAGTGATTCTAATCTAAGAACCAATGATCTGCTTTATTAACACTGCATAACCAAGTAAAATCAAACTCCTCTCACCGACCCGTCAATTTGAGGGCCACCAAGACTCCGGAGTAGAAAATATGGACCACCGGTACCTAGCAACAATGTTTGGAGACCCTGTTCTAATAGATCCAGCACAAAGCCCACAATCACACTTTCTATAAATGCAAACACCTAACAAATTTACCCCTTGTCCATTAACCATAATAGTGTTGTTATTCTTTTCCATCTCTCTCTTCCTTGCTTCCTCCTCTGCCCTCTCCTCTGCCTCCTTTCTTTTCTGGTATTCCTCTTTCAGCCGATTCAGCTCAGCCACTTCCTGTTCATGTTTCTTTCGACGTGCTTCCTGCCAAAATGATTAAAAACACCCAGACTAGTTCTTTAGGGAATACAGTAACTGAAAATTCATCCAGCCTCAAGTAACAATTTTTGTCCCCCCCACCCCCCCCCCCCCCCACCCCCCCCCCCCCCCACCCCCCCCCCCCCCCACCCCCCCCCCCCCCCACCCCCCCCCCCCCCCACCCCCCCCCCCCCCCACCCCCCCCCCCCCCCACCCCCCCCCCCCCCCACCCCCCCCCCCCCCCACCCCCCCCCCCCCCCACCCCCCCCCCCCCCCACCCCCCCCCCCCCCCACCCCCCCCCCCCCCCACCCCCCCCCCCCTCCCACCCCTCCCCAGCCCCCCCCCCCCCCGCCCCCCCCCCCCCCCCCCCCCACCCCCCCCCCCCCCCCCCCACCCCCCCCCCTCGCCCCCCGCCCCCCCCACCCCCCCCCCCCCCCCCCCCCCCCCCCCCCCCCCCCACCCCCCCGCCCCCCACCCCCCTCCCCCCCCACCTCCCCCCCCCCCACCCCCCCACCCCCCCACCCAACCCACCCCTCCACCCCCCCCCCCCGCCCCCCCCCCCCGCCCGCCACCGCCCGCCCGGCCCCACCCCCCCCCCCACTAGTAAAAACGCCTTACAAGACACTCACACATGGGCAATGAACATTTGTAGTAAATCACCCTGGGTCAAGGTTCACACTCATGTATGCAACTGAATCTATCTTAGTATAGCTGCTTAACTTTTGACTAGCAAACACACTGGCAGTAATACATAGAGGCAACAGATGATTTAGTAAATAGTCCCAGAGGGTAATTGTGGAGAGCAAAAATATGTGAAACGTGCATATTGCGTAAATTCCGTACATTCTCCTAAATAACTGTCACAATAC
This sequence comes from Holothuria leucospilota, assembly GCA_029531755.1. Lineage (NCBI taxonomy): Eukaryota > Metazoa > Echinodermata > Holothuroidea > Aspidochirotida > Holothuriidae > Holothuria > Holothuria leucospilota. Next base: position 15,041,408 of record CM055979.1, read on the forward strand.
ACCGCTGTATTTTGACTAGGGGGGCGCGTTCCTTTTCCCCCTTCAAAATTTGCAACAGCCCCACCACTGCTGAAAATTCAAATGTGTATCAACAGTTTGACTGAAAAAGCACATAACAGCAGCCTAAGATACAAGTGAAAATCATTCTTCTTCTAAAGGTTTAAGAGAAACTAAAAAAGAGCGAAATGCTATTTAAATTTCCATGACAAATAAGGGTATCAAGAATTGCTTCTTTATCTTTTCCACTGATTTTTATATCATCAGTCTATTTACAAGAATATCGGCTGGCCTGAATACCACAATTACATGGTGTCTTATGTGCAATACCATTAAAAACACCTCCTTTTCCATTCCATGGGTCCCTTAACTTGTTTCATCAAACACAGACCCATGTTAATCTCTTTACACGTCACCCAACAGCTTTTTTATGGCCCAAAGGTACTGTATGCATCAGACACTTACATGGAAAGACTGATATCTCTCATGTGTAAGTCTTTTTTATTGAAGTAATATTCATAATTTTGTCAGAAGTAAGCTGCATGAAATTAGCTTTGGCTTAGATCTTGGGTTTCTGCTGATCCTTGATCGGGTTCTTTGCAGCGTAACTTCAACACAGTGTCCCCATACTTGGCCTAAGTTAACAGACAAAAACCTCCTTCAAATATTAAGCAAAACCCTTTTGAGAAGAAAGCTGCTGATAATTCTACAACTAAACGGTAGTCTGTAAGTGCAAACTCTTTCATGAGTAAAGCAAAAGGTGAATAATACAAAGACAGGTAAATACAAGCAGGGAGTTGTTATCTGAGTGCAAATGCCACTGAAGTTGAAGGTTTGCTAATATTAAAGACCTACTAAATGAGAAACATTACCGAACTTTAGCTTGGATTAAGGCTTACCTGACTTAGGTCTTTTTATTGGATGCTTTCAACTTTGACTTTCATCTCCTAGCAATGTGTCATCTAGTTTCTGTGAAACTTTAACAAGGTTCTTTAGTACAATAAAATGATTTGATATTCGGTTGGAGCATGGACACTATAATGACACAGTTTTTCAAATTCACATGAAGAAACCATATGAAAATGAGCAAATGACTTGGGTTCTACGCTTTCTTCAATCTATCTTCCATGTACGCGTGATCTTTCAATAAGCATTCATAACTTTTCTATGCCCTTACCAGAATAGCAAATGACTTTTAACCAGCACCAGCATTCAGCTAAAATTCAGTCAGTCAAATAAAAATACATTTCAAAAGTTTTGATATAACAACTAATCCATAACTTTTAAGGCAAGGCTTTTCCATGACTTTCAAGTCAGAAGAAGGAAAAGACCATGTAAAATTCCATGACTTTCATGTTCTCCTGACCTGTGGGAATGCAGTAATGAGCAAAATGTGTAATTCTTTGACAGCTTCGAAAAGTTTCCTCAAGTTTGGGACATAAATATATGTTCACACCTTTCATAGTGAGTCAAGCTGATGTGCTTCTCATACTGACCATCCAGATGAAACCAGAGGGAAAGCTACTTATATTTTGGGTGCCTGGCAATGTCATGGCAATGGATAAACTTTCCCCAGTTTCTCAAACTTGTGGTAGATAACAATCCCTTGGTTAACTCTCTAAGCCATCATATTTCTCAAAGAAATTTAACAAATAAGACAGTGAAATATTTTACTACCTTTCTTGATGAACACCCTCAATTCAAGAGGAGTTCTAGCAGGTACCCCCACAGAAACTACTAGTTTAAGAGCACTGTTTATCAGATACCTTGCTGCTTACTGTCAGTGGGTTGGAAAAATACGATTCCGAGTGTGCTTTTGTTAAAATTTACACCTGGAAACTTGCTCTTGAAAAAAGGTCAGATTTTGTAGTAATACTGTATGTGTAAAGCTGTTCACGCTGTGCAGGAGGGAGGGCCGACATGTAACAGTGACTTCGGGAACACAGAAACAAACACACTTTGGCCATTCAGTTGCTGCTTTCAGGAAAAACTTTGTTTAGGTAAAAATTTTGTCTGCTTGATGTGTTCACTTTTAAACTGACTTGATTTTTACCAACACCAAACAAGAAACGAAATCAGGCATTTTTGTTTTCATTAATGAGGGATGATGAGGATGATACTTGTTTTTTTAGTGGCTTAACTCTATAACTTTTACAGTTTTGCAATCGGATACCGACATTTAAAGTCACACTTACATTTTCCTCTCAGTTCACAAAGTGTCTCCTGTCTTTGAATACTTTCAGCAAATGTTTTTGTGCCACTTTTTTAAGATTCTCTAATGTCTCCTTTCCTATCAAAAAAAAAAAATAAATAAATAATAAATTGGAAGAGATGATCAAAGGTATAGCATTAATGTCAGGTCTCATGCAGAAATCTGAAGATCAAAATTTAAGGATCTCTGCCACGACAACATTCTTGAGTGTTTTTCCATATAACGATTTTTTCACATGTTTTACCTTCGTTCACAAGTCCTACATGCTATTCACCATCACAAACTGACCCACAGTCAATGCACCTCTTAAAAGTATGTTAATACAGAAATTCTTCTGATATCTGTTTTTGTAGCAGATTGGACACACCGTAAAGGTCAGACTGACAAGACGTCTTCAATAAGCTTAGCCTGATCACAAGGCTGTTCCAGTTTTATCTGTGAAATAAACTACGGACCACTCGTTTTAACCAGTTATTTACCACTGTTAAAATCTGGTTGTCTGGCGCGACGCGTTGCAAACTGTAATCACAAAACAAAAGGTTTGTAATATGATTTCCGATCAAGAGATTATGTGGAAACAGCAAAGTATTTTAATTCACAAGTTTAATGAACCCTACTAGGTCCATCAAGGGAAAAGCTGGTCAGATGGAGGGGTCACAGGGGGGGGGTCCCTAATAAGCAACTGTGAAATATAACACTGGATCCATTGGTTGTCTTCTAAGTTGTTTATTTTTGAATAGGTATGTGTAATAGTCAATACTTGCATTTTTATTTATTGCCGCTATCTAGGGAATTCTTATCAAAGGCACAGCACAATATTACCCCTGCTTAACAATAAAGTCCATCCCAGAGACAATCCCTCCAGTGCAGCAGCAGTTCTAATAGTAACCCTTAACAATTTACCTCACAGGTACCCATTTTAACTCCTGGTGGAGAGACGCAATTGATATACTGTAAAGCATCTTGCCCAAGAACACAATGTAATGACCCAGGCAGGAGTGTGAACCGGTAATCCTTAGATTTCAAGTCCAACACCTTAACCATAGAACCACCACACTCTCAAATAATTACTTTGTAATGATTTTTAGTTAGTCCTCAGACCACCTAAAGGAGGACAAATCAATGTCCCAGCTGAAGATAACCCAAGACTTAGGGAAGAGTGCACAAAAGCCAATTGTTAGAACAGTTCAAAGCCACATATCTAGACCATCTAGTTGAACCACTTACAATTGTTTCATACAATTTCCCAAAATGCAATCTAAAATACTTCAAACAGTTACTACGTAGTCTGCAAGGATGGTTTTACAGTACCAGCTCTCCCTGAAATTCTCGAGATCCACTGTGAAGTAGGGGAGGTGTGACACATTACACCAGGCCTGGTTCTACACAGTACTGTATGTGCAGTAGATACTGTAGCAGTTCTTTGTCTAGTTTGTTATAAATATATACACTTATAGTCTTCTATGGTTGCTGTCCTGCATTAAATGCTACTTTTGTACCAAATGGAAGTCTGAACATGTGGCCTGTCTGTGGGTATACGTTAATGAACCTGTACTAAGATTATCCTGAAAGGCTATTGAACTGAGCAGAGCTGCCAACAAAACATCACAGCACAATCCTATCAACACAGAGATGCAAACTTGTTTACATCAAAGTGACCCATAGAGGTTCAGAAGGTATCGCCATCTTCATGTTTCTCCATAGTAAGGTTCTGCAGGGGACCCACAATTAACCCAGTATTGCACTGAACTACAAGTCTCAGTTATGTAAAAATAATACTTTTCTTTTGTACTGAAAATTAAAACATGACAAATAAGAATCAGGAAAGGCAAATTTTAAACTGAAAACCAGAAATGCCCCACTTAAATCAGAACACAGTTGGTATTCTTTCCACCATTTTGCAAGGTACTGTAACTTGCAAGTAGTTCCATATGCATTACTCATTATGAAGACCAAAAGAAAATGGTAGAGGATAATAAGCAATCAGAACCTAATACAAAACCTTGACGTTTGGGGTCGATGTATTTCTGAAAAATTAAGCTTTGTTCCTTTTCATAAATTGGAGGGCCAGGGGCTCCCAACCACTCTGTTTAGCTCTTTCAGCAAGAGTCTTCTCTTACTGGCTGGTTTGAAAGGTCAAACTTGTAGAAGAGCTAAAAGGTGACGACAATATGGAAAAATGTTGATTACAGTATATAGTATGTATGTGAATAACTTAATTTACAGGCACATCCTTGGTTTAAATGAATTCTGTACCACATTCAAGTATTACCACTTTTAGCCTAGCTCTTTTCTCGTCTCTTCTGCTTCCCTACTGATGGTTTCCACTGAACTTCATTTTTGGCTAAGTCCTGTATTTGGAATGTACATTTACAATAAAACTTGCAAACAGAGGCTGTGGAGGGGGCTTTGTTAGTTTGTTACCAACAAATAAAATCAGCCAGCCTTGTGTAAAGTACAATGGGTAGCAGCATTTTGTCTTGTTGAAATAGTCCTCAGTTCATTAAACCTATACATCAATGGCACAGTGTATCATGTTTACTGCATGCAATATTTGTCAACTTGTGGTCCTGCTTTATACATATGTCTCCATCTTCTGTAAGGGCAGACCTTTTTTCTTGCTTCACTTTTCCCATGCTCCACAAATTTGCAGAAGTACTGTACCGCAAGCACTTTTTATTTTTTTTAAAAACAACTGTATGAAAACATGTAGGACACTTCCCTGTGTACAGCATATATTACACACTTACATTACTGCCTATAATAAAACCCAATAAATCCAGGCTGTGCTATAAATATGTGTAGCCTACCTATTCATTTGCCTTTGTTTTCAGCCAAAGTATTCATCTTTCAAACTCATCTCATCTGTAAAACTTTGTGTTGCAAGGAACAGAATGCATGCATATATTTGTGACAGAAACAGTTTGGCATATTCACCAATTGATAAAAACAGGGTTAGAAAAAGGGGAGAGGGTTGGAAGGACTACATATTTGGACGCTAAGAGGCTGATAGGGGGCAGGTCTTGATTTTTTCATGACTATCTTTTGCCATCAGCAGTACAACTTGTTAAACACACCTAGACCTGAAGATATCCTCGTTGTTGACATGGTGTGCATACTGCAAAGTGCATGTTTACAGTTCTTACCACTTGTTCAATCTCACAAACTGTAGTGGCTCTCTGTAAATCTCTAAGCAGATTTGGTGTCAGTTTTCCTTTTGCATGAACCTGTTTAGCCACATACTCTGCTTTCTGGATAACGATCCTGTTGATTAAAAGGCACATATACTGCACAGTAAGATGAACAGTAGCAACCACAAGTCAATCCTGTTGCTGCACTTTAAGTTACCTGGGATTTAATTAGGTACTGTACATTACAGTAGTTTGGCCAGACAGATAGGTCACTCATGATGAACTTCTAGTATCAATAAAAGAGCTCCCTGAAGCTTTCTTTTGTCACCCAATCACAGCTGCATGACTTCAATGTTCATTTCAAACCCTGATGGGGCCTCGGATCTTCTTTGCCAGCTTTGGGCCCTACTTTGGGACTGCTTCCCTCTTCAGGATTTACCAAAGCCTCTACATAAACAATTCTTAATTGCTGTCAGTGCCAACCATCCTGTGATGCTCTTGTGTACAGATGAGCAGTTTTCCGCTAAGCTGCTATGACGCGAGTTGACCCAATGATTTGTCAATTTGACGCACTGATATTCGTGGGGAAAAATGAAAAAAGAGGGGTTCAGATGCAGAGTAAAAACACTGCACCACCCCAAGTAATGCTCAGTTCCACTGACTAAATTGACATTTGTAGTGAGCCCAATTTTCTTATATTGAGTATATTGACCCATTGGGGATCATGATTTCTTGGAGAAAACACTGCAAGCTGAGTCACCCCCTTTTCCCACATCCTGAATCTTCCCTTGGTGGCTACTACAGCTTTTAAAAAGTTTAAACTCAAGCACAAGTGGCACTTTACCTTTAAATACTTGGGGACCCCTGATTTAGACTGTTGACAAAAAAAGTTGTACACACATCTGTATGCATGTTACAAGGAAACTTTATGGACCTTATAAAATAGCACTTACCTTAGTAGTATGTACAGTGCCATGTATGATACTTTACTCTGACCTTTCGACTGATATTGTTTTCCCAAATGAGCCATGATTGCTGAAGTACATACAGAATTTTACAGCCGAACTGTACTGTATGTTTTATGTTAGAGATCTATTGTATTGTTTGTTTGCAACTTATAATTTCATAACTTCTACTGTACATATAAAGTTGGGCTTCAGATGACCATTTCAAATAACTTAAAGGGATTTCAAGTTCAATTAATGAAACATTGCCTTGGTGTGCAGACTTATTTTACAGCAGATTCATCTTCAAAATACACACAAAAGACTGTTTTGCCAGCAGCCATTTTGTTCAAACTGTGCCAGAACTATTGTTTTACATGTGACCCTCTATCAGGGATGTAGCTAGCCAAGTTTGAGTGCCGGGTAATTGTCTGATCTGGGGAAAGCACCTCAACCAACCCCATGGCATCTACCAAATTTTTCAGCCATTTATTTTTTTATTTTTCCCTCATTTTACTTTAGGGAGTAAATTTAGAGCCAGTTTTAGGTCTCGGTAGGCAGATTTGTGGTGGGCGGGGAGACGTGTGTTTGCCTGGAGTGCCGGGCGGGAATATCAAGTGCTGGGTGTCACCGCCCAGTGCCGCCCACCGTAGCTACATCCCTTCCCTCTATCAGTCTACTTTTTGTGTCTGTGAAGTGTGAACCTAGTTTCATCTATGTGTACCTCACAAGCCTTCACATTCTGAGAAATCAGCTTTGTATCGTACAAGTAGTACAGTACAAAGCTGAGTTTACAGTAAAGTCAGGATGGTTCTGAAGTTTTGGAAACAATGGGCAATTCCTGGAAGGAGAAACCATTTAGACTGAAACAATCAACAACTTCAGCAAGAACCTTCCCTCAATGACTCGATACCCAAACCCTCCTTGAGTACTGTATATAACCATTATGATGTGTATGGCAGTGTTGGCACTAGGTCTCAGAACTTGGGGGAGAAATGTTCCTCTCTAAAATATTTTGGGTGGGTTTTTAGTCCAAAGGTGGCATCTCGATAGTTTGCAACACATAGAGTCAACTTTAAGGATTTTTCGACTAGGAGTGGATACTCCCACAGGTGATTTTTAAAAACTTACAGGTCTTCTGACAAAAGTGGTGGGAATCATGCAATCTGGCTGAAGGTGAGGGTATGCATAACAACTTATTATAGCCCACTCTATTCCATATTCAAATAATGTTTTCTCATTCATTCTAGAGATAGAATTTCAAAGCAAACATCAATGAAATCAATATTCTTCATCACTTTTAATATGAGCTTTCAACTGTTACGTACAGTAGTATATCCTACAGTATGATCCCTAATGGTTAACACACTGCCGACTTTTCCATGTACTGTAAGAGTTATGGAACCCAACGTTTAATTTTGAGATGAACTTTGTGAGAAAAGTCTGAGAAATAATGACCTGGCTAGAAACTTGATTACTCCATTCTTACTTTAATTCTTCGAGAAGGCGAAAACTTCTCTAAGCTGAGCGACCTCCATGTTAGCTGTCTTTTCCTTTCTGTATCTGCTATGAAAGGAATTGTTTGTTCGGCTTCTAACATGTCAACAGTGTTCCTCACTGCATCACTTGATAGGTTGAGCTCTTCTGAAATTATGATACAATATCCCATTCTGGTCGGAACTGGAAATTTTCCATTTTTCACCTTTCAATCAAAAGATACCTGTTGGAAGAATATATTAACACTGAAGCTTTGAAGATTTACATATAAGTGAGAAATTAATAATTATACTGTACTGCAGCATATCATGAATGGAATTTGCATAAAGTACAGTAGACCTTCAGATACTGTATGAAAATTACATACTATAGGCCTGAACCAACTACTCTTGCTTCGTACAGTATTAGACAGCAATTTGTCCATGACTCGGTGCCATGTTGTAGCATGTGATGCGACAAATGCTGCTGTGCACAGTAATTGTTACCAGACTGGATGCCTATCTTAGTGAACATATTTGAGCAGAGTACTGTACAGTATCATGTGTGGATCAGTCAGGCTTCGACAAATCCCCCGCCCGACCTACTAAACTAAGGGCCTAATCAATACAGTGGGTGACTGCCTATAGTGAAAATGGGTGTCAAACTGTCTATAGTTTTTCTGGTTTTAGGCCTGGGTGTCATGTAATACTGGCTTCATTTGTTTATTGAGAGGATTATTCAGCTGGATTCTGTAGTGTTATGTGTGGATGGCTTTATTTTTAGAGTGTTTTTTAGAGGATGTGTTTTTGACACATGTGGCAGGTAATGTAAGAGTAGGCAGGTGTGTATATACCAGTTATGCTATGATGCACATGTGCATGGATACGGCCCAGGTGGCCTAGCTTATGTCTGTAGCCTAGTCAATGTTATTGATAAAGAGAGATTACTATGGTATTGGTAATGACATTGCAAGCTTGAAGGTACAGAAATTAGTTCCTTTTTTTGGTGTCGATTTGGTTATATGTCTGTCAGGTATAGCCTAGGCCTAGGCTAAGTGTGTTATACATTAGTGTTTTGGGTCTTGGTTCTTGTTTTGTTTCAACTTACACTGAGGAATTATTATTGGCATCTGAGATAAGGTAGACCTAGCAAGGAGCAATGTCAACCCCAAAATTATCTACTTCAGAGTCAGGTCTATGCTAGGCCATGAGAGCTCAGGTGCAAGGAAATATGGTTATGTAAACTTTGCGACAAGGAATTTTCAGGGGGAAGTGCGAGCTTCTGGAATGTGAGTATTGTGAAAAGCATTTTTGCAGAAAATGTTAAGCTTATCTGCAGCTGAGTACAAGCTCTTTTGCAAAAAGAATCTGATCTTCACTGGGTACTGTCCACCATGTGAAGAAAAGGCTGTTTAAAGTATCAGGATAGAAAAGGAAATTGAGGAGAGATGTAAAGATTATTTTAGTAAGTTTTGAGAAAAGATTAAATGATTTGGAAGAAAAGATATCTCAAAAAACAAGTGTTGAAGATGTACAGAATTTGATAAAGGAAAGTGAAAAGGGTGGCGCTCGCCTGGAAATGTTCAAACAGCTGTAAATGAGCAATAATTGAATTCCGTGAAAGTGAACAAAGGAAGTTGAATGTTATCATTTTCAATGCAAAGAGTTGGACAAAGAGATGGGGAGGCTCGCAAAGAAGAGGATTTCAAATTATTGGATAAGCTACGTATGCAAAGTTATGAAGTCTGATATTGAAGCAATTAAAAATGTAACAAGATTAGGAAAGAGGGTAGTAAAGGAAGGGGCGGTGTGGAAAAGAGACCCATGAGAGTCATATTTGAAGATACAAAATCAAAAAGCAAGTTTTTGTCAAACTTGGGTAATTTGGCTTCAGCCTCTGAGGATCTAAGGTTCTTAAGTGTGGCCCAGGATATGACTCCAAAGGAAAGGGAAATTAATAAAAAGAATTTGCTGAAGCAAAACAAAAAATGAGGAGCTGGGATCTGGGATTTCAAGTTTGTTGTGAGAGGGCCTCCTTGGGAAAGAAAGGTGACGAAAGTAAAAGTAAAGTTATAGTGAAGTCCACAAGGAGTAGTGTTGTAGATAATGTAAATAGTGTTACTAGTTTAAATCGAGAAATGATGACTCAGCATGATATGTTGAATTATTTTTATACAAATGCTAAACAGCCTATCTAACAAACTTGGTGAACTAAAATCAGGCTTCGACAATCCCCCGCCCGACAGTCCGGGACAAGTAAAAATTTACTCGTGCAAGTGCATTGTTCAGTCTCATAGCCCGCCGGGCAAGTACTTACGAAGTCTCCTCCACAAAGGAGTTGAAACGCATATTAAAAGTGGGCAAGTAGATATTCATGCGGACAAGTAGACTAAGAGAACAGCTGCCCGATGGACAAGTAGTGAAAAAAGAATTTGTCAAAGCCTGCTAAAATGGAGGGTTAAAAGTAGCAAAGTGGATGTTATTGGTATCACTGAAGTCTATCCTAAAAATTACAGATTTCTTCCTGGTAAGGCAGAGCTTCATATTGAAGGTTTCAACATATTTTTTTCAAATGGAACAGGCAATTTGTCGAGAGGAGTGGCTCTGTATATAAGAGATGGGGTGTTGGCTGATGAGTGTCAAGTACATTCAAACTTTAAAGAAGTGTCTGGGTTAACATAAAATTACAGGGTAATGATAAGTTATTGATTGGTTGTATTTACAAGAGTCCAAATTGTGATGTGAAACAATTTAAATGAGTTAAATTCCCTCATTCGAAGGTTACCAAAATTGGTTACTCTCATATCTTAATCATGGGGATTTTAATTTTCCCAATTCAATTGCAGTTCTCTAAGCTGTAATGGTGATGAAGCAAGTTCAAATTTTTTAGAATGTGTCAGAGATAATTTTCTCTACCACATGTTAGGGAGTTTTACCAGAACAAGAGTTAACAGTGAACCTAGTATGCTGGATTTGATTTTCACTTACGAGGAGGACATCGTCCAAGATGTACAATACTCGAGTCCTTTAGGACACAGTGACCACTGTGTAATTCAGTTTACTTTTAGATGTTATTTTGACCCATGTACAAATGTTATAAGAAAGTACAACTTTTTTTAAAGGTAATTACGTGGGAATGAGCCAGAGGTTTGATTGCAATTGGGAAAGCTTTTGCAAGGTGATGATGTTAATAAGCTAACAGATAAATTTATGCTATTATTTAATCAAGCTGTGAATGAGTTTGTACCAAGTACAAATCCTCAAAAAATCACTAAAGCAAAAAAGCATGATTATCTTCCACTTGATGATAAGATTGTCTCTATGATAAAGAGGAAACATCGTTATTGGCAGAGGTATATGGGAAACACGAGACAAAAAAGAAGTATCACGACTACACTAGACTCAGAAACCAAGTGAAAAATTTTAGTAAGAAAGCAAGGTAATCATGGAAAAGGATATTGCCAAAAATATCAAGAGTCACCCTAAAAAATTTTGGCAGTATGCAAACTCGAAGCGTAAATTAAAACAGGAATACCCAATTTAAAGACAAATCAAGCTGGTGGTGAGATTAAAATGACTATAAGGAGAATGAAAAGGCTGAGGTCCTAGCTAAATTTTTTAGCAGTGTCTTTACTGCTGAACCTGCGGGTCTAGTTCCTTTTGTGGAACCGGTTCAGGTTGTTAGCCCTTGTGTGGATAAGATGGTGAAGGAATGCGATGTTTTGAATTTACTTCAAGATTTGGATGTCAACAAATCACCTGGTCCTGATGGACTTCATCCAAAGGCATTCAAAGAATTAGCCCAGACTATCACAAAGCCGTTGACTAAAATATTTACAGTAATTTATCTCTTTCCACTGGTAAAAGTTCCAGATGTTTGGAAGTTTGGCAATATTACTGCATTATTTAAGAAGGTGACAAGGCTCTTCCAGGAAATTATAGGCCAGTCAGTTTTAACAAGTGTAGCGTGCAAATACTTGAGAAATAATTCGATCTTTATGGTGGACCATATGAAGATGAATAATTTGTTTAGTGACTGGCAGTTTTGGCTTTATTTCTGGGAGATCGACTACACTGCCGTTGTTGAAGGTTATGGATGTGTGGACGAAAATGATAGACAATGGTGGTTGTGTTGATACTGTAGTATAAGTCTTCTGTGTGGCACTTTGTCAAAGGCCTTCATAAAGTCCATATATACAGTATCAACACAACCACCATTGTCTATCACTTTCGTCCACACATCCATAACCTTCAACAACTGCAGTGTAGTCGATCTCCCAGAAATAAAGCCAAACTGCCAGTCACTAAACAAATTATTCATCTTCATATGGTCCACCATTAAAGATCGAATTATTTTCTCAAGTATTTTGCACGCTACACTTGTTAAACTGACTGGCCTATAATTTCCTGGAAGAGCCTTGTCACCTTTCTTAAATAATGCAGTAATATTGCCAACTTTCCAAACATCTGGAACTTTACCAGTGGAAAGAGATAAATTACTGTAAATATTTTAGTCAACGGCTTTGTGATAGTCTGGGCTAATTCTTTGAATGCCTTTGGATGAAGTCCATCAGGACCAGGTGATTTGTTGACATCCAAATCTTGAAGTAAATTCAAAACATCGCATTCCTTCACCATCTTATCCACACAAGGGCTAACAACCTGAACCGGTTCCACAAAAGGAACTAGACCCGCAGGTTCAGCAGTAAAGACACTGCTAAAAAATTTAGCTAGGACCTCAGCCTTTTCATTATCATCTTATAGTCATTTTAATCTCACCACCAGCTTGATTTGTCTTTAAATTGGGTATTCCTGTTTTAATTTTACGCTTCGAGTTTGCATACTGCCAAAATTTTTTAGGGTGACTCTTGATATTTTTGGCAATATCCTTTTCCATGATTACCTTTGCCTTTCTTACTAAATTTTTCACTTGGTTTCTGAGTCTAGTGTAGTCGTGATACTTCTTTTTGTCTCGTGTTTCCATATACCTCTGCCAATAACGATGTTTCCTCTTTATCATAGAGACAATCTTATCATCAAGTGGAAGATAATCATGCTTTTTTGCTTTAGTGATTTTTTGAGGATTTGTACTTGGTACAAACTCATTCACAGCTTGATTAAATAATAGCATAAATTTATCTGTTAGCTTATTAACATCATCACCTTGCAAAAGCTTTTCCCAATTGCAATCAAACCTCTGGCTCATTCCCACGTAATTACCTTTAAAAAAGTTGTACTTTCTTATAACATTTGTACATGGGTCAAAATAACATCTAAAAGTAAACTGAATTACACAGTGGTCACTGTGTCCTAAAGGACTCGAGTATTGTACATCTTGGACGATGTCCTCCTCGTAAGTGAAAATCAAATCCAGCATACTAGGTTCACTGTTAACTCTTGTTCTGGTAAACTCCCTAACATGTTGGTAGAGAAAATTATCTCTGACACATTCTAAAAAATTTGAACTTGCTTCATCACCATTACAGCTTAGAGAACTGCAATTGAATTTGGGAAAATTAAAATCCCCCATGATTAAGATATGAGAGTAACCAATTTTGGTAACCTTCGAAATGAGGGAATTTAACTCATTTAAATTGTTCACATCACAATTTGGACTCTTGTAAATACAACCAATCAATAACTTATCATTACCCTGTAATTTTATGTTAACCCAGACACTTTCTTTAAAGTTTGAATGTACTTGACACTCATCAGCCAACACCCCATCTCTTATATACAGAGCCACTCCTCTCGACAAATTGCCTGTTCCATTTGAAAAAAATATGTTGAAACCTTCAATATGAAGCTCTGCCTTACCAGGAAGAAATCTGTAATTTTTAGGATAGATTTCAGTGATACCAATAACATCCACTTTGCTACTTTTAACCCTCCATTTTAGCAGGCTTTGACAAATTCTTTTTTCACTACTTGTCCATCGGGCAAGCTGTTCTCTTAGTCTACTTGTCCGCATGAATATCTACTTGCCCACTTTTAATATGCGTTTCAACTCCTTTGTGGAGGAGACTTCGTAAGTACTTGCCCGGCGGGCTATGAGACTGAACAATGCACTTGCACGAGTAAATTTTTACTTGTCCCGGACTGTCGGGCGGGGGATTTGTCGAAGCCTGATTTTAGTTCATCAAGTTTGTTAGATAGGCTGTCAGCATTTGTATAAAAACAATTCAATATATCATGCTGAGTCATCATTTCTCGATTTAAACTAACACTATTTACATTATTTACAACACTACTCCTTGTAGACTTCACTATAACTTTACTTTTACTTTCATCACCTTTCTTTCCCAAGGAGGCCCTCTCACAACAAACTTGAAATCCCCCGATCCCAGCTCCTCGTTTTTTGTTTTGCTTCAGCAAATTCTTTTTATTAATTTCCCTTTCCTTTGGAGTCATATCCTGGGCCACACTTAAGAACCTTAGATCCTCAGAGGCTGAAGCCAAATTACCCAAGTTTGACAAAAACTTGCTTTTTGATTTTGTATCTTCAAATATGACTCTCATGGGTCTCTTTTCCACACCGCCCCTTCCTTTACTACCCTCTTTCCTAATCTTGTTACATTTTTAATTGCTTCAATATCAGACTTCATAACTTTGCATACGTAGCTTATCCAATAATTTGAAATCCTCTTCTTTGCGAGCCTCCCCATCTCTTTTGTCCAACTCTTTTGCATTGAAAATGATAACATTCAACTTCCTTTGTTCACTTTCACGGAATTCAATTAATTGCTCATTTACAGCTGTTTGAACATTTTCCAGGCGAGCGCCACCCTTTTCACTTTCCTTTATCAAATTCTGTACATCTTCAACACTTGTTTTTTGAGATATCTTTTCTTCCAAATCATTTAATCTTTTCTCAAACTTACTAAAATAATCTTTACATCTCTCCTCAATTTCCTTTTCTATCCTGATACTTTTAACAGCCTTTTCTTCACATGGTGGACAGTACCAGTGAAGATCAGATCTTTTTGCAAAGAGCTTGTACTCAGCTGCAGATAAGCTTAACATTTTCTGCAAAAATGCTTTTCACAATACTCACATTCCAGAAGCTCGCACTTCCCCCCTGAAAATTCCTTGTCGCAAAGTTTACATAACCATATTTCCTCTGCACCTGAGCTCTCATGGCCTAGCAATAGACCTGACTCTGAAGTAGATAATTTTGGGGTTGACATTGCTCCTTGCTAGGTCTACCTTATCTCAGATGCCAATAATAATTCCTCAGTGTAAGTTGAAACAAACAAGAACCAAGACCCAAAACACTAATGTATAACACACTTAGCCTAGGCCTAGGCTATACCTGACAGACATATAACCAAATCGACACCAAAAAAAGGAACTAAATTCTGTACCTTCAAGCTTGCAATGTCATTACCAATACCATAGTAATCTCTCTTTATCAATAACATTGACTAGGCTACAGACATAAGCTAGGCCACCTGGGCCTATCCATGCACATGTGCATCATAGCATAACTGGTATATACACAACTGCCTACTCTTACATTACCTGCCACATGTGTCAAAAACACATCCTCTAAAAACACTCTAAAAATAAAGCCATCCACACATAACACTACAGAATCCAGCTGAATAATCCTCTCAATAAACAAATGAAGCCAGTATTACATGACACCCAGGCCTAAAACCAGAAAAACTATAGACAGTTTGACACCCATTTTCACTATAGGCAGTCACCCACTGTATTGATTAGGCCTTAGTTTAGTAGGTCGGGCGGGGGATTTGTCGAAGCCTGACTGATCCACACATGATACTGTACAGTACTCTGCTCAAATATGTTCACTAAGATAGGCATCCAGTCTGGTAACAATTACTGTGCACAGCAGCATTTGTCGCATCACATGCTACAACATGGCACCGAGTCATGGACAAATTGCTGTCTAATACTGTACGAAGCAAGAGTAGTTGGTTCAGGCCTATAGTATGTAATTTTCATACAGTATCTGAAGGTCTACTGTACTTTATGCAAATTCCATTCATGATATGCTGCAGTACAGTATAATTATTAATTTCTCACTTATATGTAATCTTTCAAAGCTTCAGTGTTAATATATTCTTCCAACAGGTATCTTTTGATTGAAAGGTGAAAAATGGAAAATTTCCAGTTCCGACCAGAATGGGATATTGTATCCATAATTTCAGAAGAGCTCAACCTATCAAGTGATGCAGTGAGGAACACTGTTGACATGTTAGAAGCCGAACAAACAATTCCTTTCATAGCCAGATACAGAAAGGAAAAGACAGCTAACATGGAGGTCGCTCAGCTTAGAGAAGTTTTCCGCCTTCTCGAAGAATTAAAGTAAGAATGGAGTAATCAAGTTTCTAGCCAGGTCATTATTTCTCAGACTTTTCTCACAAAGTTCATCTCAAAATTAAACTGTTGGGTTCCATAACTCTTACAGTACATGGAAAAGTCGGCAGTGTTGTTAACCATTAGGGATCATACTGTAGGATATACTACTGTACGTAACAGTTGAAAGCTCATATTAAAAGTGATGAAGAATATTGATTTCATTGATGTTTGCTTTGAAATTCTATCTCTAGAATGAATGAGAAAACATTATTTGAATATGGAATAGAGTGGCTATAATAAGTTGTTATGCATACCCTCCACCTTCAGCCAGATTGCATGATTCCCACACTTTTGTCAGAAGACCTGTAAGTTTTTAAATCACCTGTGGGAGTATCCCACTCCTAGTCGAAAAATCCTTAAAGTTGACTCTATGTGTTGCAACTTATCGAGATGCCACCTTTGGACTAAAAACCCACCCAAAATATTTTAGAGAGGAAATTTCTCCCCCAAGTTCTGAGACCTAGTGCCAACACTGCCATACACATCATAATGGTTATATACAGTACTCAAGAGGGTTTGGGTATCGAGTCATTGAGGGAAGGTTCTTGCTGAAGTTGTTGATTGTTCTCAGTCTAAATGGTTTCTCCTTCAGGAATTGCCCATTGTTTCCAAAACTTCAGAACCATCCTGACTTTACTGTAAACTCAGCTTTGTACTGTACTACTTGTACGATACAAAGCTGATTTCTCAGAATGTGAAGGCTTGTGAGGTACACATAGATGAACTAGGTTCACACTTCACAGACACAAAAGTAGACTGATAGAGGGAAGGGATGTAGCTACGGTGGGCGGCACTGGGCGGTGACACCCAGTACTTGATATTCCCGCCTGGCACTCCAGGCAAACACACGTCTCCCCGCCCACCCCAAATCTGCCTACCAAGACCTAAAACTAGCCCTAAATGTACTCCCTAAAGTAAAATGAGGGAAAAATGAAAAATTAATTGCTGAAAAATGGGGTAGATGCCATGGGGTGGGTTGAGGTGCTTTCCCCAGATCAGACAATTACCCGGCACTCATATTTGGCTAGCTACATCCCTGATAGAGGGTCACATGTAAAACAATAGTTCTGGCACAGTTTGAACAAAATGGCCTGCTGGCAAAAGTCTTTTGTGTGTATTTTGAAGATGAATCTGCTGTAAAATAAGTCTGCACACCAAGGGCAATGTTTCATTTAATGGAACTTGAAATCCCTTTAAGTTATTTGAAATGGTCATCTGAAGCCCAACTTATATTGTACAGTAGAAGTTATGAAATTATAAGTTGCAAACAAACAATACAATAGATCTCTAACATAACAATACAGTACAGTCGGCTGTAAAATACTGTATGTACTTCAGCAATCATGGCTCATTTGGGAAAACAATATCAGTCGAAAGGTCAGAGTAAAGTATCATACATGGCACTGTACATACTACTAAGGTAAGTGCTATTTATAAGGTCCATAAAGTTTCCTTGTAACATGCATACAGATGTGTGTACAACTTTTTTTGTCAACAGTCTAAATCAGGGGTCCCCAAGTATTTAAGGTAAAGTGCCACTTGTGCTTGAGTTTAAACTTTTTAAAAGCTGTAGTAGCCACCAAGGGAAGATTCAGGATGTGGAAAAGGGGTGACTCAGCTGCAGTGTTTTCTCCAAGAAATCATGATCCAATGGGTCAATATACTCAATATAAGAAAATTGGGCTCACTACAAATGTCAATTTAGTCAGTGGAACTGAGCATACTTGGGGTGTGCAGTGTTTTTTACTCTGCATCTGAACCCCTCTTTTTTCATTTTCCCCACGAATATCAGTGCGTCAAATTGACAAATCATTGGGTCAAACTCGCGTCATAGCAGCTTAGCGGAAACTCTGCTCATCTGTACACAAGAGCATCACAGGATGGTTGGCACTGACAGCAATTAAGAATTGTTTATGTAGAGGCTTTGGTAAATCCTGAAGAGGGAAGCAGTCCCAAAGTAGGGCCAAAGCTGGCAAAGAAGATCCGAGGCCCCATCAGGGTTTGAAATGAACATTGAAGTCATGCAGCTGTGATTGGGTGACAAAAGAAAGCTTTCAGGGAGCTCTTTTTATTGATACTAGAAGTTCATCATGAGTGACCTATCTGTCTGGCCAACCTACTGTAATGTACAGTACCTAATTAAATCCCAGGTAAATAAAGTGCAGCAACAGGATTGACTTGTGGTTGCTACTGTTCATCTTACTGTGCAGTATATGTGCCTTTTAATCAACAGGATCGTTATCCAGAAAGCAGAGTATGTGGCTAAACAGGTTCATGCAAAAGGAAAACTGACACCAAATCTGCTTAGAGATTTACAGAGAGCCACTACAGTTTGTGAGATTGAACAAGTGGTAAGAACTGTAAACATGCACTTTGCAGTATGCACACATGTCAACAAGAGGATATCTTCAGGTCTAGGTGTGTTTAACAAGTTGTACTGCTGATGGCAAAAGATAGTCATGAAAAATCAAGACCTGCCCCCTATCAGCCTCTTAGCGTCCAAATATGTAGTCCTTCCAACCCTCTCCCCTTTTTCTAACCCTGTTTTTATCAATTGGTGAATATGCCAACTGTTTCTGTCACAAATATATGCATGCATTCTGTTCCTTGCAACACAAAGTTTACAGATGAGATGAGTTTGAAAGATGAATACTTTGGCTGAAAACAAAGGCAAATGAATAGGTAGGCTACACATATTTATAGCACAGCCTGGATTTATTGGGTTTTATTATAGGCAGTAATGTAAGTGTGTAATATGCTGTACACAGGAAGTGTCCTACATGTTTTCATACAGTTGTTTTAAAAAAATAAAAAGTGCTTGCGGTACAGTACTTCTGCAAATTTTGGAGCATGGGAAAAGTGAAGCAAGGAAAAAGGTCTGCCCTTACAGAAGATGGAGACATATGTATAAAGCAGGACCACAAGTTGACAAATATTGCATGCAGTAAACATGATACACTGTGCCATTGATGTATAGGTTTAATGAACTGAGGACTATTTCAACAAGACAAATGCTGCTACCCATTGTACTTTACACAAGGCTGGCTGATTTTATTTGTTGGTAACAACTAACAAAGCCCCCTCCACAGCCTCTGTTTGCAAGTTTTATTGTAAATGTACATTCCAAATACAGGACTTAGCCAAAAATGAAGTTCAGTGGAAACCATCAGTAGGGAAGCAGAAGAGACGAGAAAAGAGCTAGGCTAAAAGTGGTAATACTTGAATGTGGTACAGAATTCATTTAAACCAAGGATGTGCCTGTAAATTAAGTTATTCACATACATACTATATACTGTAATCAACATTTTTCCATATTGTCGTCACCTTTTTATCTCTTCTACAAGTTTGCACCTTTCAAACCAGCCAGTAAGAAGACTCTTGCTGAAAGAGCTAAACAGAGTGGTTTGGAGCCCCTGGCCCTCCAATTTATGAAAGGAACAAAGCTTAATTTTCAGAAATACATCGACCCAAACGTTCAAGGTTTGTATTAGGTTCTGATTGCTTATTATCCTCTACCATTTTCTTTTGGTCTTTCATAATGAGTAATGCATATGGAACTACTTGCAAGTTACAGTACCCTTGCAAAATGGTGGAAAGAATACCAACTGTGTTCTGATTTAAGTGGGGCATTTCTGGTTTTTCAGTTAAAATTTGCCTTTCCTGATTCTTATTTGTCATGTTTTAATTTTCAGTACAAAAGAAAAGTATTATTTTTACATAACTGAGACTTGTAGTTCAGTGCAATACTGGGTTAATTTGTGGGTCCCCTGCAGAACCTTACTATGGAGAAACATGAAGATGGCGATACCTTCTGAACCTCTATGGGTCACTTTGATGTAAACAAGTTTGCATCTCTGTGTTGATAGGATTGTGCTGTGATGTTTTGTTGGCAGCTCTGCTCAGTTCAATAGCCTTTCAGGATAATCTTAGTACAGGTTCATTAACGTATACCCACAGACAGGCCACATGTTCAGACTTCCATTTGGTACAAAAGTAGCATTTAATGCAGGACAGCAACCATAGAAGACTATAAGTGTATATATTTATAACAAACTAGACAAAGAACTGCTACAGTATCTACTGCACATACAGTACTGTGTAGAACCAGGCCTGGTGTAATGTTGTCACACCTCCCCTACTTCACAGTGGATCTCGAGAATTTCAGGGAGAGCTGGTACTGTAAAACCATCCTTGCAGACTACGTAGTAACTGTTTGAAGTATTTTAGATTGCATTTTGGGAAATTGTATGAAACAATTGTAAGTGGTTCAACTAGATGGTCTAGATATGTGGCTTTGAACTGTTCTAACAATTGGCTTTTGTGCACTCTTCCCTAAGTCTTGGGTTATCTTCAGCTGGACATTGATTTGTCCTCCTTTAGGTGGTCTGAGGACTAACTAAAAATCATTACAAAGTAATTATTTTGAGAGTGTGGTGGTCTATTGGTTAAGGTGTTGGACTTGAAATCTAAGGATTACCGGTTCAACTCCTGCCTGGGTCATTACATTGTGTTCTTGGGCAAGATGCTTTACAGTATATCAATTGCGTCTCTCCACCCAGGAGTTAAATGGGTACCTGTGAGGTAAATTGTTAAGGGTTACTATTAGAACTGCTGCTGCACTGGAGGGATTGTCTCTGGGATGACTTTATTGTTAAGCAGGGGTAATATTGTGCTGTGCCTTTGATAAGAATTCCCTAGATAGCGGCATATAAAAAATGCAAATATTGCTATTACTATTACCTATTAAAAAAATAAAAACTTAGAAGAACAATGGAAAGTGTTATATTTCACAGTTGGCTTATTGACTGTTTCCCCTCCATCTGACCAGCTTTTCCCTTGATGACCTAGTAGGGTTCATTAAATTGTGAAGTAAAATACTTTGCTGTTTCCAAACTCTTGAGGAAATCATATTACAAACCTTTTGTTTTGTGATTAGTTAAGGTCGTGCCAGAAACCAGGTTAACAGGAAATACTGGTTAAAACTGGTTCCTATTTTTCAGAAAACTGAACAGCCTTGTGATCAGTAAGCTTTTTGAAACCTTGTCAGTCTGACTTTAGTTGTGTCAATTGCTACAAAAACAGATATCAAAGAATTTCTGTATTAACATTACTTTAAGGGTGATGACTGGTCAGTTTGATGTGAATAGATGTAGGCTTGTGAAGTAAAAAATGTGAAAAAATGAGTTATATGGAAAACACTCAAGAATGTTGTCATGGCAAAGTCCTTAAATTTTATCTTCAGATTTCTGCATGAGCCCTGACATTAATGCTATACCTTTTGATCATCTCTTCCAATTTTATTTATTTATTTATTTTTTTTTTTTGATAGGAAAGGAGACATTAGAGAATCTTAAAAGTGGCATCAAACACATTGTTGCTGAAAGTATTTCCAAAGACCAGGAGACACTTTGTGAACTGAGGAAAATGTAAGTGTGACTTTAAAATGTACGGTATCCGATTGCAAACTGTAAAAGTATAGAGTTAAGCCACATAAAAAACAAGTATCATCCCTCATCATCCCTCATTAATGAAACAAAATGCCCTGATTTCGTTCTTGTTTTGGTGTTGGTAAAAATCAAGTTCAGTTTAAAAGTGAAACACATCAAGCAGACAAAACTTTTTACCTAAACAAAGTTTTTCCTGAAAGCAGCAACTGAATGGCCAAAGTGTGTTTGTTTTCTGTGTTCCGAAGTCACTGTTACATTGTCTGCCTCCCTCCTGCACAGCGTGTACAGCTGTACACATACAGTATACTACTAAAATCTGACCTTTTTTCAAGAGCAAAGTTTCCAGTGTAATTTTAACAAAAGCACACTCGATCGTATTTTTCCAACCACTGACAGTAAGCAGCAAGGTTATTCTGATAACAGTGCTCTTAACTAGTAGTTTCTGTGGGGGTTACCTTGCTAGAACTTCCTTTGAATTGAGGGTTGTTTCATCAAGAACAGGTAGTAAATATTTCCACTGTCTTATTTGTTAAATTTCTTTGAGAACTAAGATGGCTTAGAGAGTTAACTCAAGGTGATTGTTATCTACCACAGTTTGAGTAAAACTGGGGAAAGTTTATCCATTGCCATGACATTGCCAGTCACCCAAAATATAAGTATCTTTCCCTCTGGTTTCATCTGATGTCATGTATGAGAGCACATCAGCTTGACTCACTATGAAATGGTGAACATATATTTATGTCCCATAACTTGAGGAAACTTTTCAGAATGCTGTCAAAGAATTACACATTTTGCTCATTACTGCATTCCCACAGGTCATGGAGAACATGAAAAGTCATGGAATTTTACATGTGTATTTTCCTGACCTTGAAAGTCATGGAAAAGCCTTGCCTTAAAAGTTATGGATAGTTGTGTAATATCAAAACTTTTGAAATGTATTTTTATTTGACTGACTGAATTTTAGCTGTAATGCTGTCTGTAAAAGTCATTGCTATTCTGGTAAGGTCATAGAAAAGTTATGAAATGCTTATTGTAAAGATCACGGAAGTACATGGAATTATAGATTGAAGAAAGCGTAAGAACCCAATCATTTGCTCATTTTCATATGGTTTCTTCATTTGAATTTGAAAAACTGTGTCATTATAGTGTCCATTGCTCCAACCTAAATATCAAATCATTTTATTGTACTAAAGAACCTTGTTAAAGTTTCACTAGAACTAGATGACAAATGCTAGGAGATGAAAGTCAAATTGAAAGCATCCAATAAAAGACCTAAGTCCAGGTAAGCCTTATCCCAGCTAAAGTTCGGTAATGTTTTCTCACTTTAGTAGGTCTTTAATTATTAGCAAACCTTCAACTTCCAGTGGCATTTGCACTCAGATAACAACTCCCTGCTTGTATTTACCTTGTCTTTGTCTTATTCCACCTTTGCTTTACCTCATGAAAGAGTTTTGCACTTACAGACTACCGTAGTTTAGAAATTATCAGCCAGCTTTCTTCTCAAAAGTGGTTTGCTTAAATATTTTGAAGGAGGTTTTTGTCTTGTTAACTTTTAGGCCAATTATGGGAGACACTGTGTTTGAAGTTACGCCTGCAAAGAACCCGATCAAAGGATCAGCAGACACCCCAAGATCTAAAGCCAAAGCTATATCTCATGAAGCTACTTCTGAAAATTATGAATCATACTTCAATAAAAAGACTTACCACATGAGAGATATCCAGTCTTTCCATGTAAGTAGTCTGATCATACAGTACCTTTGGTCCATACAAAGCTGTGGTGTGAAGTGTAAAGAAGAGATTAACATGGGTCTGTGTTTGATGAACAAGTTTAAGGGACACATGACTGGAAAAGGAGGTGTTTTTAATGGTATTGCACATAAGACACCATTAATTGTGGTATTCAGGCCAGTCAGTATTCTGTAAATAGACTGATGAATATAAAAATCAGTGAAAGAAGCAATTCTTGATAACC
This sequence comes from Holothuria leucospilota, assembly GCA_029531755.1. NCBI lineage: Eukaryota > Metazoa > Echinodermata > Holothuroidea > Aspidochirotida > Holothuriidae > Holothuria > Holothuria leucospilota. Next base: position 15,064,971 of record CM055979.1, read on the forward strand.
TTAATTTTGTCATGGAAATTAAATAGCATTTCGCTTTAGATTTCTCTTAAACCTTGAGAAGAAGAATGATTTTCCACTTGTATCTTAGGCTGCTGTTATGTGCTTTTTCAGTCAAACTGTTGATACACATTTGAATTTTTCAGCAGTGGTGGGGCTGTTTGCAATTTTGAAGGGAAAGAACTGCCCCCTAGTCAAAAATACAGCGGCTGTATTGTTGACAGTTATTTAGGAGAATGTACGGCAATTTTAGCAATATTGCACGTTTCACATATTTTTGCTCTCCACAATTACCCTCTTGGACTATTTCTAAATCATCTGTTGCCTCTATGTATTACTGCACAGTGTGTTTGCTAGTCAAAAGTTAAGCAGCCTATACTTAATGATACTGATTCAGTTGCATACATTGAGGTGAACATTTGACCAGTGTGATTTACTACAAAATGTTCATTGCCCATGTGTGGACGTGTCTTGTAAGGTACAGTATTGTACTAGGTACCACAGCTGGTTTGGGTTCTGGTAATACCAAGGGTTGTTAGGTGCTTTTTAGTGTCATATAGATTATATTTGTCACCCTATGAGGCAAACCTACGGTATGTTTAATATATTTTTTGTCTTCCACTTTGCATCAGTTAACGGAACTTTTCTTTTGTATTCTTCATGTGAGCATTGGTGCATAAAGTCAGCAAGTCATTGCATGAAACTGGGTCATGCTGTAGTTGCACAGAAGAAATGCTCATCATCATGTACAGAGGTGCTGCTGAATGAAGCAGCAATTGATACGTCACGTCTTTGCAATGTCTAGTTATCTTGCATTCCCATTGTGATGTAACATACACCTGACTTAAGACATGCTTCCCTGACAACGGATGGTTTGGTTGTAAGTTTTAACAATAGGCCTCTCTGTCCCTATAAATATTCAGCACAAGCAAGCAAGGAAATTGTGTCTTGATTTCTTCAAAGTTTGAATTTAGTGGATTTAAAAAAATTATTTTTGCACCATTCATCATGTTAGTCTACTGTAGAATTCTCATAAAATGCAGTCTTTGATGGAACAGTTGTCACAAGCATAATTTAAACTGTTCACGTTCTTTTAATTCTACTTAATGTGATGTATTCCAGACATTAAGGGTGGCCAATTAATGTGGTACAGTTCTTGTTAGTGGACAACTCTACTTCCATTGGAAAATGTTTGGCAGTCTTATATGGTAGCATATGTTAGGCAAGACTCTCCTTTGCAACTGTATTCATTTGGGTATTAAAGGGTTATCCTTACTTCATAGCTGGAGAATTAGTGCATACTTACAGTAATTCAGTAGAGAAACTCCTTTCCTGTAATAAAGATGTGCCAGATATATTTTCCTCAAAACCAAGTTTGACCTAGGCCAGGAAATGTGTACAGGAAATAAAATGTGATATTCTGGTGGAAAGGTGCTAACAGCAGCTTTTACTACTGCCTGGATATCATGGAGAGGTGCACCTTTAGGGTTATGACAGCTTTTTGCTAGTACTGTCAGTGAAGTCAAGCCTTGGGGTAATTCTGTTGAATGGAGTATTAATGTAATAATGTACAGTACAAATAATGAATGTTTATGAGTGCGATAGTGTGAATTATTTCATGAGTTGAAAGACTGAACGTCCTATTCAACGAGGCGAAGCCGAGTTGAATAGAACGTTAAATCTTTCAACCAATGAAATTATACTATTGCACGAATGAAAAACATTCATTATTTGTTTTATATAACACTTTATAACTTTGATCGAGTTATTGGTTCAGTAAATTTGTGTTTTGGTGGTCACTGTTGTTCGTGTATGTCCGTGTGGTACGTAGCTCCATGTTTTGTCGTTTGCTAGTTACCCGTTTATATGTACTATGTATCTATTACTTAGATACGATATGCAAGGTGTGATCCCAAAAGCTGCATTGATTTATTGAGTTGCGGCATAGTTTGTACGTACCGCAGTAATAGCTGAAGTCACCACCGTGTGTTATACTAGACTATTGCACAATGGATAACACACGACTGTGAGGACAGTGCCGAATTACCTATGGCATGTGGCCACCAATCCTCCAATCAAATGTAGAGAAATTAATAAGGTGTTATATAAAAAAAAAATTAATATTAACTTCGTTGATTTTGCAACAGGTACTTGCCATCAATAGAGCAGAAACACAGAAGGTCATGAATGTAAAGGTGATCTTTCCTGAATGGGTTGTCAGGAACTTCATGAAATATCTTCACCGCAGGTGGATACCCCCTGCAGTTTCCTCAGAGGACTACAAGTTTTGGGAAATGATTCTTCAAGATTGTTACACCCGTTTTCTGGCTCCGCGACTCATTCGTGAAATTAGGTACAAAGAAGGTCATTCTTTCTAATTGATTTATCCAGGCTTTTAGGGCACATATTGCACGACACTATTATGATCTTAAAGTGGACCCTTTTAAGTCTAGAATTGCACACATACATATTTTAGAGGTTGGAAAATGAATTTCATTGACCCAACTCCCATTTTCATAGCTTAGTCCATTGCTGAGATATAAAATGTTGAAATTTAATAATTTATTTTCAAATAGTCGATTGCACAATGATTTGTGATGTCTTTCTTGTACAACTCACTTTTACCTGCTTTTGTTTCCTTTGAATATAAATGTTTATATGGCCCTCAAACATTTGTTTTTGTCTTGCATACTGTAGCATGTTGTACAGAGAGGGTTTATATAGCCAAGTCACCCTATATAAACATTAACACAGTGCATGATCACATTTTGGCACCAGGTGCAGAGGCATTAAAAAAAAAGAAACAAAGAAAATCAAAGATGGTAATTTGAGTAGTACAAGAATGACTTCACAAATTATTGAGCAATCTATCATTTTAAATTGATTGAATAAACTTAAATATTTTACATCTCAACTCAGAAATGTACTGTGAAGGATGTCAAATAGAATGTAAATTTGTGGAAAGGGAGGAGAAGAAGCACCAGTAGCCCTAAATCACATGAGTGTGTGAGTCAGAATATATTTGTATATTGCCTTTGGCAAGTCATGGAATAATACCTTTAGTGTAAAAAGTACAGAAGCTCTGGTGTCATGTAAATTGTACTATTATTCTCTTTTTACTTCCTGTAGATCTGATTTAACCAAGAAGGCAGAAAAGGCTTCTCTTGATGTATTTGGAGAGAATCTTAAACATTTACTGATGACCCCACCTGTGTTAGGTTGTACTATCATGGGAATTGATCCTGGTTTCAGCCATGGCTGTAAAATTGCCATTATTTCAGAAACAAGTATGTTTATCAGAATAACTTCAGGAACGTGACACAACTTAGTGTGATGTCATAGCTTAACACACTGGTGATCATTGGTGATGTTTTGCTTTTAACTTTCTGTCTCTTTTTTGAAACTTGAATTGGATGGGTTGCCAGGTTAATTAGAAGTTAGGTGTGACATTTACAAACTTTCAGTGCATGATGAAATCATAGTATAAATGCATTAGATGTTATAGCAGAGAATTGAAAGAAATTCCGTGGACAAACAGACCATAGGTCATCAATGTGAAGCCATGTACATCACACCTGTTTGCTTAAGTTCACCTTCGGTAGAAACTGTGATAACATCAGATGCTAATACTTGGAGACCTACACACAGGAGTTGAATAAAATTTTACCACCATGTTGATAACAGTTTCTTTACATAATAGTGAATTTCACTTTGGACATTATTCCTTAAATTTTGGAGGAACTTCCTAACTTTACTCTTTATTTGGAAGTACATTCTATGTGAACATACACATTAGTTTTTGAAAATGTTGATTTAAAGACATTTTGGTTTCTCACTAAAGACGCATTGTGCACATTATTGTAGTTACACATTGAAGCATGAAAGTGGAAACTTATTTGATTTAAATTTTGACTCTTCTTCAGGTGAGATACTTCAGACAGGGATAGTATACCTTAATCTCAGGAAGGTGTGTGAAAACAAACTTATTGGGTATTTGAAGACACACAGGTAAGTCAAGACAGTCGTCCATGTTAACATGGCAATTTGGAAATAAAAAATTATCAGATACAAAACACTTTCTGTATGCTTTTTAATTTTTCATCTTCATTGCCTGTATTGCATTTCCTCATTATCCTCCTCGAAAAAAAGTAGCTTTGCTCAGGTGTCATGTGGCCAGATTGAGTTGTCATTACAGAGGTGTAATATAAAGCAGAATTCGCCTACCATTATGCTTCATTTACAATGCAGTACTTTCTGTTAAGGGAGCATAGTCAAACCTTGCCTCTAGCAGCTAGCAGCCATTGTGCTCCTACTTTGTATTCTTTATAGCCTTGTGATCATAAGCAGTTCATTTGCAAAAACAGTGGGACAGCCACAGGTAGAGGCATATAATAACTTAAGGAACAATGAGCTTTCCCATGGACAAGAAAGAATTTGAATTTAAGTAAAAAATTTGCAATTTTTTGGTTCTATTTTTGTATTGCTTTAATGCAAAGTATCTTAAACATTTGTGACACCCTTGTATTGAAAATTTGGGTATGCAAACTCTGCATGTACGTGTAAATGGAACATTCTCAGAATTATATGGGCCTAGCTTTTGTCTTTTAATCTTACCCTGTTTCCAGAAAAAAAAAACCAATTTTCCCTGTATGGGAATATGATAAAACCATAAGTTATACAAATCATTTTGATACCTACAGTAAGTTAATAGTCCATAGCTGCAAAGGCTGGTGCCCACTACAACAATCTGACTGCAATCCAGTGGAACCCACTGCAACCCACCAAGACTTCTTGCTGATGATTAGTTGGAAACAATTATGGCATATGTAGTCATGAAGTAGACGAGTAATGGTCAGTTTGTAGGTTTGGCATATGCTGCATACATCCCTCTACTACCAGCCACACATTTGTTGGTGTTGTTCATACGGAGGCAATCGTTTTGACATCCTACAACCATCACCTTATTTCGCAAGGCATTTTCATTGGTTATGCAAAGCGTCATGTCACAAATAAGCCAGTGACAGCTACGTGCTGCCTCTGCGTGACTCACCTGTGAGGCTGTGATGCAACTTCCCTCAACTCCAGGATGAGTGTGGAATATTTTTTCATGCATGTGCTTAATTTGATGGCAACATGATCAGAACATCAGGAACAAAATTTGGAACATAATGCTGCCCAACTGTATTTTAGTTGGGTCAGGGCATACATTGTGCACCAGCCTAAAGTCATCCTTTAGTGTGTTTTAAAAATTTTTTTGAGGTGGAACAAGTGTCGGGAATCATTAAGTATTCAAATTTTGGATCCAGCATTTATGAGGATTGTTCCTTTCCTTGTAAAATTAATTAAAATGTTGTAGGGTAATACACTCAGAAAGCTGATCAGATGGTTGTTCTTGTGTATTGATTTGACCAACCTGTTGGATCAAAATTTGATGTTATGCAGTTTTCCATAAAATAAACACTGAATTGTACTTTACCTTACAGATGCAGTACAATTGCGATAGGCAATGGAACCGCTTGTAGAGAAACAGAGGTGTTTGTTTCTGACATTGTAAAAAAGCCAGAGATAGCCCATCTGAATTGCCGGTATTGGTAAGACAAGCAGACATGCAGTTCTTTGCTTCATTCTCTCATTTAAGGTGGAGTCTCAGGTGGCATTGGAAATACAGAAAAAATCTTAAAAAATGTTTAGAGTTGTGCCTTTTGGTCTTCAAAGCCCCAAAAAGTCGGCGACTGTTGGCTGTGAATGTCATTTGAGGGGTCATTTGTGGTCAAATTTGCAAAGACTGTTGGATATACCCAAAACTTAGTAGATGGGGTAGTCAGCATTAGGCACTAAAACTTTTAGAAGAACTGGTGTTCATTAATGGTTCTTCAAAGTTCAATTCCAAAGATTCATAGATGTACTTCATATAACGTTAGGTGCCAGCAAGTTGGATGATAATTACAGTTCAAAGTTTCAGAGGTCAGTCCGGTTCATTCAGCAATAAAAACCAGTGTTCATGATTAATGGTCATAATGGATAGCGCGAACGCAGTCCTCCGCTACCATACATTTTACGCCCGAGTTCTCCACGTTTGGGAGAATCGCAGGGGTCAACCCATCCCACAGTGCAATGGACAGGCCTCACCCTGGGAGCTCCGCCGTTGCTTTTTAAGTGCATCGAAACGGCACATACAAACAAAAAACAAAAACTCAAACCGGATCGGATCGGATCGGACAGGACCATAAAGGCAAAACTAAACACACACCACCAAATCAAACAGAAAATTATGTTCATTACAACAATAGAACCACACACACACTGACAACCCAATACCCCACAAACCAACCTCCCCCGGCCACCCTAAACCAATATTACTACATACCGCCAACGAAAGACAACACCAGACCAAACCACCACCACCCAACAACAACCAAAAAAACCAAAACACCAGACCAAACAATCATCACAAACTGCCCCAAGGGGCCACGAGGGGTCCGGGGCGGGGTCCACCTGCCACGAGGGGTCCGGGTGGAGTCAACTTGCTATATTTACAGTATGTACAGTATGTACACTATATACACTTTTTACACAAAAACAAAAAACTGAACAAAACTGGGCCAAAAATACAGGCGCACCTTGCCCAAGGGTGTCCCGGAGGCAGTTGTGGTAAAGGGTAACCTCATTATCCCCACGCTTTAACAAGCTCCTTTTTTCCAAAAGTCCCCTGACTCTCTGGCGAAGAGCCAGGGGCGAAAACCAAACAATACTCCCGAAGGAGTTCTGCTCCCCGAAGGAGTAACAACGTCCCCAAGGGACAAACAGTGACTTAACTGACACCACCTGACAGTGGTCCCGTTCTAGACTGGCTGAATAGAATAGGTCCCACCTGGGAGCTCCGCCGTCGTGATCACGGACACTCCTGCGCCAGGTAAGTACCACAACCGGATGCAGTTTAACGTCCTGCGCCAGGTAAGTATGTTATCATTAGGTAGTCCAAAGAGACCCAACCTCAGCGATACAAAATTTTTACCGCGGTGAACAATACTCTGCTCATTTGGGATTTTCTTCCACATCACTGATTGGTTGTAAAAATATTACGTCACTGAAACTTTATTTTCTGTTTTTCGATACAAAAAACACGTCACATGTACGAAGAAGGAATTCAGATTCGATTCGTTATTTCTTTTATCACTGTCTTTGCTAATTCGTTTAATTCAATCGCCTCTTTCATTTTTGTTTGAGGTTTTTTTCTTCGTTTTCATTTAATCTCAACGTCGAGCCCAGTCAGTACTTGGATGGGTGACCGCCTGGGAATACTGGGTGCTGTAGACTTTTTCTTTTCTTTCAATACCATTATTGACATCATCTGGGCTTCGAAAGCCCCTTTGCTTTGACAAGAAGACAAGATGGCGTCTCTTCAGAGAGAAGCATTAGTACAACTTCAGTTTGAAGTTGGGCAAAGTACCGAGAAAGTTTTTGATTTTTTGACAAGAAAAGGTATTAATCCTGGAGATCATCTCTTGGCAGTGCAAGGATTACCAGGTCACTTGTGGGACATTACTTTTAAATCAGTCGAATTGCGAAGAAAGTTTTGGCCTGTTATCTCTGACGGAGAAGGTTGCTCAGCTAGTGTATATACTGAATCCACGACTCTTGTAACGGTACTTCACGTACCCCATGAACTGGACGATAATGTGGTGAGATACGTTTTGGGGCGTTATGGAAGGGTTATAAGTGGCAGATTCTTGATGTTTAAAGACTACCCAACTGTATTTAATGGAATTCGGCAGTACAAAATGAAGCTAAATAGTGATATTCCCTCTAGTGTCAGTTTTGGAGGGAGAAGCTGCTGGGTAAGGTACCGTGGTCAGCCGAGAACTTGCTTGAAATGTGGAGAAGCTGGCCATGAGGCCAGAGAGTGTGGGGTAATTAGATGCTTTAATTGTCAGAGTCTTGGACATGCATCGAAGGAATGTGAGGTGCCCACTACGTGTACCATTTGTGGAAAGTCAGGCCACCATTATCGTGACTGTCCAGTGTCTTTTGCTAATAAAATTAAGCCAAACTCATCGTGGATAATTGGAAGCCATGCGAAAACGTCTGAGGGAGGGGAAAAGGAAGCCGAGGCGACTTTAGGCGATGAGGCGGTTGAGGTGAGTTCGGATGATGCTATGCACTTGGCTGTTGCGGCTAACCCCGGACCTTCGTTCATAGCGGACAATCAGCCTCCAAATGAAGTGGTGCCTGACAATCAGACTAACGATAGCCAGATACTCCTCTTCGAGGACTCTGAGCCTGAAGTTATACCGGATACTCAAACCTCTAGTGATGTGCTGACTGAGAAAAATCCTCCTGAGAGTACTATGGATACTTCCGATGAAGTTATACCGGACACTCAAGCCTCTAGTGATGTGCTCACTGACAAAAAGTCTCCTGAGAGTAATATGGATACTTCCGATAGTGGACCGGAAATTAAAACGCTGGAGAATTGTACTCCCCAGCCCCAGCTTCAGGACAATGAAAAATGTTCCAACGAGATCCAGTCACAACCAGCTATTTCTGTGGATAACGACCCAATTTTTGTGAAACCCCGGAGAAAAACTTCCTCCCAACAAACTACCGGGAGAAGACCTGAGAGATCAAGGTCAGGGATTCGCTTTCCTATAGAGAATCCTATGGACGTGATTAAAATGACTCAAATATTCTTGGAGGACGAACCATGGCACTCATGTTATGTAAAGACATGCTGTGAGACCTTTTCTAAATTTAAAGACCTAAAAGCGCACGTAGGAGAACATCACTCAAAGTTGAAGCCACAGGAGTATTCAAGTGCACGCAGAAGCTGTCATTTGACCTTTTCTACCCCATGGGAGTGGATCCAGCATCTCGCCCGTAAACACGCAGAATTTGTGAGCGGAAAAGAGATTGAGTTCTTTGACAAGTACTTTTTAAGACAATAATCTTTCCCATGGTCAATCTGTCAATTGCTACTGTAAATGTGAATGGTCTACGTAATCACTCAAAACGATCACGTGTTATTCAATGGTTGAAAATCTTCGCCTTTGATATCATTCTACTGCAAGAACTTTATTTATCTTCGGAAATGGATTTTTCGTGCTTTAAGCGGGAGTGGGACGGACCAGTTTACTTCTCTTCTAGCCTGTCATCCTACTCAGGGGGCGTGGGTATTGCCCTAAATAGCAAGCACCGATGGAACGTATCCCAAATACGTCGTGACATTAAAGGTCGCTGTATTTCTCTTTTATGTTCTTTAAACGAGACCACCTTCCGTGTGTGCAATGTACACTGTCCAAATCCTCCTGGAGACAGAAAGGAATTTTTAAGCAATCTTGATTTTTACTTGCGTGGTCCCAACCCTTTGATCCTTGGTGGCGACTTTAATTGTGTAATGGAAAGTATAGATCGTGAAAATCTTTCACTTAACGCATATTGCACAGCCGGACAGAATGAAATTACCGACCTCGTCTCCGCATATAACCTTGTTGATTGTTATAGAGTGTTGCACCCGCTACTCCCCGGCTATACATGGTCACGGACGGGCAATTACCTAAAATCAAGACTGGATAGAATCTGCTTATCCAAAGACTTTGCTCTCAATTCTGCTCGCATTGTTTTGTGCCCTTACTCAGACCACGACTCTGTTAACGTGGACTTCAAGCTGTCAGACTCTGCCAAGAAAGGCAAGGGATATTGGAAGTACAATACTTCTCTTAATAAAGACAGTGCATTCTGCGAAGATTTTCGCTCTTACTACAAATTGTGGTCCACTCTCAAGCCTGGTTTTCAATCTACTTCCGACTGGTGGGAAAGCATTGTAGCGACCGAGTGGGGTCGCTGTTCTGTTTTAGCTTCGTGGCCATTACTTTTTACGAGCGAATGCGAAGTATAGCAGTCGCTTTATGGACTTGTCACGGTGTTTTCATTCTGTGTCTTGTTGGTTTTGTTAATCTATAAGTGTTTGTAGATTAATAGATGTTTGTAATAAATAGAGTAAATTTATTTAGGGTGTCTCTAGCTTTACTACACTTTGAGGCATTTTCCGTGACAGATATTTTAATTGTACGGTTCCTGGAACGACTGTATCACGTTCTTAAATGGCCTTTTCTATGGTTTTTGTCAACAGCTGTTATTTTAGAATGGACGCACACCCTTATCTGCTCATATTTTGAAACGTTTGAGCGATCTGTTGAAGTAAAAGTTTATGTGTTATTGTGGGCAACAAATTGTACGAGTGAACTCTCCTTACAATAGATCAAACATACTTGGAAAAAGAACGACAAACTACAGAGTTACGTTTTATTTTCTTTGGAATTGAAGACTTCCAGTAGGTTATGACACAGTGAACGGATAAGATAACGAAGTGTCCCGGATGAAAAAATTGCGCAATACTAACTGCGTAGTTATCTTCTGGCACAGGAGTTTCTTCTGAAACTTGAATTTCCCTTGCAAATAGGTGCTTGCTTTGCCGGTACCCACGTGACCCGACATTTGATACAGTTGTGGACTTGGAGTAATGATAGTCTATTACTGCGAGCGAATAGCGAAGTATATCTGTCGTGTTTTGGACTTGCAACAGTCGTTAGGTCCAATATGGTGACATTTCTCTTGTCTTGTTATGCCCTGCACTTCTTGTACAATATTGTCATTTTTATAAACTTCAATTTATCCACAGTACTTAGGCCTTCTGTGTCGTTCATCGCCAGCAAAGGGTGATTGCTGAACTGTCGAACGATCCCCAGTTAAACATACTACCTTCGAGTGAGCACTTCCCATCATTAAAGACAATAACATAAAAGACAACCCTCCACTAGATGCATAACTCCATCACATTTGTTAGCATTTATTCACGCAAGGTGCTCTAAAGAGTTTATATATTATTCAAATATCCTTATTTCAATTGGTCCTGTTGGCGCATTGGACAGGGCATAAGACTCAAACGCTGGCGGTACGCGGTTCGCTCCCCATTGCTGCGTGAATCGTCGAATTCTTTTTTCCCTTCAGTTTTACATTCGCGAGTGTGAATGCCTGGCATTCTGGCTCATCCTACGAGCCAGCCACGGAGTTTTATTGTTAAGGTGACGTGGCTTTGTGTGTCTTACTTACCTTGTGTGTATACTTACCTCTATTATTCTGGTTTTCTTCTCCGCAGGCCGGGACGTTGGCGCGACGCCAGAACAGCTGCATGCCAGTCAACATAATTTCTCTTGTTTTGTTAATAAGGTCTAGCGGGAGCGGGCGTTGGCTCTCGAGAAATAATCACTCGCTCCTTGGTCGTGTTTGTGTTAAGAACGTGAGTGTCTTGTTGTAAGTCCGTGTGGGGGGACCTCCGGAGGCCGACGGCGTGACTCGAGTACTTTGTAAGTTATTTTTAAGCTTAATTCTGTGTACAGTTTGGAGCGGGTCCAGGGCTTTGGGCTCTGGCTCGGGACGCTGGGATTCCCCCCCCCCCCCTTTTCCCTGCGATATTAGGAAGTGAGGGTGATTTTCTAGTCATTTTGTAATGGGTTATTTTTTAAGGTGTGTCCCCAAAAGGGAGGGTGGGCCCCTGTTTTCTTAAGAAGTAGTCTAGGGGCCAGTGTGTTAGAGCGTCTCGTGTCTGTGCCCGGCCCCGTATGGTGCGAGTCACGTCGGCGGTTCCCCCACGGCAGGTTAGTTAATTGGATATTACTACTCAGTTATAGAAATTATCATTTACGTATCGCAATGTTATGTTTCAGTTTACGAGATGGTTATTTATCTAGTAGATAATTATTTGCTCTGAGAGAGCTTTAAGCCTTTTATTTACAAGAGAATCATTTAGTTTTGCTCTAAGAGAGCTGGATTGGTTTAATTAGATGGCTTATTTGCAACTTGAAAGAAATGTTTAATTGCCTTTATTTGCCGTCAATTCATTGATTGTAGCAGTCCCCTCCCCCACTTAGTATTCCTGACTCGGGTGACCTCCAGTTGCCCGAGTACCCCCGCCACCGCTCGGCCCGGGACCCTACCTCTTATTGGGGCGCTACAGATTTTTTTGGTGTCAGGAGTGGGATGATTTTTAGGTATTTTCCACCATTTTTTTATAGGTCAGAAAAGAACGGCACTGGGTTGTGAGACACTTTTAAAGTGTGTATGGGTCAGTTTTGCAAATTTCGTGACTTTGTATCTTTTCTTAAGTATCTCTTTTTAGTACACTATATCTGGGTTAGTTTTCTTTGGACTGGCATGGCGGCTCGTCGTGACAGCGTCTTTGGCTTTGCAGAGAGGGTGCTTGCTGCTGATATTGAAGCTTTGGAGAGGCAGGCAGAGGTAAGCCAAGCAAATTTACATAGACTTACAAATCAATATTTTCGTACTCCTTCTGAGCATGGTCGTAGACTAGTCAAAATTCCCGTAAAAGAACAGGCACTGGACTGAGTACTGACGAATTTAAATGTAAGAAGCCAGTTATTATGCCAGATATTTACACAGGAGAGACTAAATGGGATAATTATATCACTCATTTTGTAGCATGTGCTGACTTAAATGCTTGGTCTGATTCAGAAAAGTTAAGGTTTCTTGAGGCACGGTTACGTGGATATGCTCAGGATGTGTACATGGGTATATCTGCTGAAGAGAAGTCAAGCTTTTTGTCTGTTGTGAGTGCATTATCAGAAATTTTTGACCCTGAAGCCCTGGTAACTAGTAAGAAGGCAAAACTGCGGTCTCGAGTACGTTCTGAAGGGGAGTCTTTGGCCTCCATGTGTTCCTCGATACGTAAGGAAGTGTTAGAGATTTACCCAGGGTTTAGTACAGAGGCCCAGGACGAGTTAGCATTAGATTGTTTTGTTGGGGCCTTACGAGACAGGGATATAAGGATAGCAGTTAGGAGGGGAAGGCCAAAAACATTAAGTGAGGCATTAAACCTGGCAATAGAATTTGAGGCTATAGATCAGTCGGAGGGTGTTCTAAGAGCTAGAAGGTACGCCCACGTTGTGTCTCCCCAGGTAGACTCACAGAATAATTCCTCTCAACGCATTGATAGACTGGAAGCCCAGGTGAACAAATTGTTGGAGGAGAATGCTAGGTTGTCTGAAATGTTGAACCAAGCTGGTGGAACCCACAGGTCACCACCCTCTGGGGGGTATAGGCCATAGGCCCATACAGTGTTGGAATTGTGGTCAGTGGGGTCACATTAGGCGTTTCTGCCCCTTTCAGGCTGTTCCGGAGCAGGGAAACTAAGGTCCGTTGGGACAAAAGGGCGCCTCTCGACCGGGTGTAGTGAAGCCCTGCAGAGTGATGGAACACGACCTGAATGTAAAAGTGGTGCTATGTATGTTGATATTGTTGTATCTAATGCTAGTATTCCTTTTCTGATAGATACCGGCTCTAGTGTGACAATGATAAGTGTTCAGACCTGGAAGCAACTAGGTCTTGACTTGGTACCCTTGGCGGAAGTGGGTTCAAATTATGCCGGGGTAGATGGTAGACCACTTCATATTAAAGGTAAATGTACTCTCTTTTTTAAGTTCCAAGCCTTTGAAGCTCCAGTGATAGTGGTAGTTGCCAGTATTTCTCTTCCTGGTATACTTGGCTTTGACTTTTTAAGTGAGTATAATTGTTCGTTACAGATGGGTGAAAATGCCATGCTGTATGTTGGAAGAATGCGTCAGGCGGTACCGCTTAGGGGGGATTTATCTGACTGCTCTTTTAAGGTGGCTTTGGTTGAGACAATAGTGATTCCAGCAGGAAGGGAAGTTGTCGTAATGGGGGGTATAGAGTTAGGTTACGGAGAAACTATTGTTTCGCTTGAGAAGTTGGGCCTACTAGAAAGCGATCCGAGTATAGCGGAAGGTCGCCAAATACTAGTTGCCAGAGCTCTTGTTGACCCTTCTGAGGGGAAGGTACCAGTCCGATTGTTTAATACTTCTTCTCTTCCTACAACTCTGTATAAGGGGAGCCATGTGGGAGTCATCTCCTCAGTTAATAATGTTATAGAGACTGGGCTTTCTACAGTCGAGGATGTAAGTGAGCCCCTTCCCCCAGATCTAGAACAGTTGTATGAACGGGGTAGCCAGGATTTATGTTCCACAGAGCAGGAGACTTTACGGGAGTTCCTCAAAAGCAATAGAGATGTTTTTTCTTGTAAAGACGAAGCCCTAGGGCGTACAGGACTGGTCAAGCACAAAATTGACACGGGCAATGCAACCCCTATTAGACAATATCCAAGGAGGTTGCCTTTTCACAAGAGGGTGGAGGCCCAGTCGGAGGTAAATGAAATGTTAGAACATGGGGTCATCTCTCCCTCCATTAGTGCTTAGGCCTCCCCCGTAGTACTAGTGAGGAAGAAAGATGGATCAATACGTTTTTGTGTTGATTATCGTAAATTAAATGATGTGACAAAGAAAGATGCGTTTCCGTTGCCCAGGATAGATGATACGCTGGACGCTTTATCGGGAGCTAAGTGGTTTTCGACCTTAGACCTAAAAAGTGGGTACTGGCAGGTTGAGATGGATCCCGCGGATAAAGATAAGACAGCTTTTTCTATGGGCAGTGGGTTATACGAATTTAATGTTATGCCTTTCGGTTTGTGTAACGCCCCAGGGACCTTTCAAAGGCTTATGGAGCATGTTCTTCGGGGCCTACATTGGCAGACATTCCTTATATATATTGACGACATTATAATTTATGGTAAAACATTTGACGAACACATCACACGATTAGAGGAGGTGTTTACTCGATTAAGAGAAGCAGGTCTGAAGCTTAAACCGTCGAAATGTGAGTTATGTAAGAAAGAGGTTAAGTACTTAGGTCACATAGTGTCAGACAGGGGCGTTAGTACTGACCCCGACAAAGTAAGAGATGTCAGTAATTGGCCCACGCCTTGTAATCTAAAGCAGTTACGTCGTTTCTTGGGACTATGTTCATACTACCGTAAATTCGTCCCCAAGTTTGCTGAAATTGCTAGTCCCCTGCATGCCCTTACGAGGAAGGGACATAAATTTGTTTGGACGAAAGACTGTGAGGAATGCTTCCAGCTTCTTAAGTCTAAATTGACTACTGCCCCGGTTTTGGCTTATCCAAATTTTGATGACGTGTTTATTCTGGACACGGACGCTAGCGATAAGGCAATAGGAGCAGTGTTGTCTCAGAATATTAATGATGGGGAGCACCCAATTGCCTATGCTAGTCGTACATTAAGTAATAGTGAGAGAAGGTACTCAGTTACTCGAAAGGAACTACTGGCAGTTGTTACATTTATTAAACACTTTCGTCCCTACCTATATGGTCGAAAGTTTATTTTGCGAACCGACCACGGCTCCCTGCGGTGGTTGTATAATTTTCGGTCTCCTGAGGGACAGGTAGCTAGATGGTTAGAAGTGCTGAGTGCATATGAGTTTGAATTACAGACTAGGCCGGGGAGAGTGCATGCTAATGCGGACGCCCTGTCCAGGCTTGACAACCCTACCACAGGTACTCCGTTGCCAAGTCAGCCTGGTAGAGAAGAGGAATTACAGTTTTGCAATGTAGTCACAGAGAGTAACTGGGTGGAGGGTTGTAGCAAGGAACAACTAAGGACATACCAATTAGAGGATAGTAATATTGCTTTTTTCCTAGAAAGAAAGGAAAAAGGACATCCCCGCCCCCGGCGAGAGGAAGTCAGTGGGTTGGACAGGGCCGCAAAAGCTTACTGGTCACAATGGGACTTGCTATTTGTAAGAGACGGTATTTTGTACAGGCGCTGGGTGTCTGACACCGGTACTCAGGACAGAGATTTAATCGTAGTCCCAGAAGTTCTAAGAAAAGACGTATTGTACGAGTTGCATAATTCAGCTACTGCTGGGCATTTGGGTCAGAAGAAAACCCTGGCTAAAGTACTGGCTCGGTATTATTGGTTCGGCATGAAAAGGAATGTCGAAAATTGGTGTCGTAGGTGTGAATTATGTGCACGAAGAAAGCCGCCCAATCCTCAGGCTAGGGCACAGATGAAAGTTGTAAAAGTCAGTGAACCCCTGCAACGGGTCGCAATTGATATTTTGGGTCCTTTGCCACAGACGTATAGTGGTAATAAGTTCATTGTCGTGATTGCTGACTATTTTACTCGTTGGACTGAGGCTTATCCTATACCTAATCAGGAAGCTGCCACTGTAACCTCTGTTTTAGTGGAGCAATTTATAGTCAAATTTGGTACTCCACGTGTTATTCATACCGACCAAGGTGCAAATTTTGAGTCCAACCTTTTTAAGGAGTTATGCAAATTGTTAGGTATCGAAAAGACCCGTACGACTGCTTATAGGCCGCAGTCCGACGGCTTGGTAGAGAGATTTAATCGTACCCTTGTGCAAATGCTCTCAGTCTATGTACATGAAAACCAAAAAGATTGGGACGAACACATTCCTTTTGTTCTAATGGCGTATCGTTCTAGTCCCCAGGAAACAACAGGATACTCACCAAATCTGCTGATGCTGGGGCGAGAGGTTGCACTTCCCGTGGAACTGATGTTGGGTCCTCCGGTTACTGCGGTTGAAGAATCAGTAACATCCTCGGAGTACGTCGCCCAATTTGCAGAACGGTGCGAGAAGGCCTTTCGAATTGCCCGAGAAGACACGAGCCTGGCCCAGCAACGGCAGAAAAGAAATTACGATGCAAGGATTTTCAAAAAGGCAAACCCATTCTCGGTAAACGATAAGGTATGGTTAGCTGTTCACGCAAAAGTAAAAGGCAGGTCCCCAAAACTTCAATTGAAATGGACTGGTCCTTTCCTCATAACGCACAAATTGTCAGACTGCCTATACCGTGTTAAAAATTTGGACTCTGGAAAGTTGAAAGTTGTGCACATTGATCATTTGAAACTATACCTAGCCCCTGACGAGTTAGTAGAAAGGCCGGAGGTGCGACAAACTCCTAATGCAGAACCTATTCAAGACAATGTGCCTTATGACCGGTACGAAACGGAGGAGTTTGAAATTAGGCAGGAAAGTAATATAGACAATGAGTTGACAGAAACCGATAGTACCAGGGAGGCAGTCACTACAAGAACTTATCGGAGACGGCGGCCCCCTCTGTGGATGAAGGATTATGTACAATACTAGCTTGGCCGGCCACCTAGCTTTTATTGCTTTCAGGCTGTGGAACGCAGAGGTGAAACGTAGTAAAAGGAAAGAACTCTCATTAGAGCTGACAGCGGAAACTGTATTTAATAAAGGATGACCGTGTTTTGGGAAACTTTGAAAGTGGATTGATTTGAACTCATGAGCAAGAAGTGACAACCTGTGATCGCCGCGGAGATCCTGGTTTGCTCACCTGATGGTTGCAGATCGTTGTGAACTTTTTGGACAATGTAATGTGATGTAAGGTGTTTTTTATGGGTTATTTTGGACGTCGAGGGCGCGTCCTATCATTGGGAAGGGGGTGGTGTAGCGACCGAGTGGGGTCGCTGTTCTGTTTTAGCTTCGTGGCCATTACTTTTTCATCCTACGAGCCAGCCACGGAGTTTTATTGTTAAGGTGACGTGGCTTTGTGTGTCTTACTTACCTTGTGTGTATACTTACCTCTATTATTCTGGTTTTCTTCTCCGCAGGCCGGGACGTTGGCGCGACGCCAGAACAGCTGCATGCCAGTCAACATAATTTCTCTTGTTTTGTTAATAAGGTCTAGCGGGAGCGGGCGTTGGCTCTCGAGAAATAATCACTCGCTCCTTGGTCGTGTTTGTGTTAAGAACGTGAGTGTCTTGTTGTAAGTCCGTGTGGGGGGACCTCCGGAGGCCGACGGCGTGACTCGAGTACTTTGTAAGTTATTTTTAAGCTTAATTCTGTGTACAGTTTGGAGCGGGTCCGGGGCTTTGGGCTCTGGCTCGGGACGCTGGGATTCCCCCCCCCTTTTTCCCTGCGATATTAGGAAGTGAGGGTGATTTTCTAGTCATTTTGTAATGGGTTATTTTTTAAGGTGTGTCCCCAAAAGGGAGGGTGGGCCCCTGTTTTCTTAAGAAGTAGTCTAGGGGCCAGTGTGTTAGAGCGTCTCGTGTCTGTGCCCGGCCCCGTATGGTGCGAGTCACGTCGGCGGTTCCCCCACGGCAGGTTAGTTAATTGGATATTACTACTCAGTTATAGAAATTATCATTTACGTATCGCAATGTTATGTTTCAGTTTACGAGATGGTTATTTATCTAGTAGATAATTATTTGCTCTGAGAGAGCTTTAAGCCTTTTATTTACAAGAGAATCATTTAGTTTTGCTCTAAGAGAGCTGGATTGGTTTAATTAGATGGCTTATTTGCAACTTGAAAGAAATGTTTAATTGCCTTTATTTGCCGTCAATTCATTGATTGTAGCAGTCCCCTCCCCCACTTAGTATTCCTGACTCGGGTGACCTCCAGTTGCCCGAGTACCCCCGCCACCGCTCGGCCCGGGACCCTACCTTCTATTGGGGTGCTACAGCATCAAGGGCAGGATTAAACAGCTTGCTATTGAGCATAGTGTGCGTATAGCTCGCGTAAAGAGGGATCGTATGTTATCGTTACAAACAATATGTAGCAATTTAAATAAAGATGAGGTTGATGTAATTTTAGAAAGCGAACTTAAAGGGGCTTGTATCCGTTCACGAGTTCAGTTACTTGATGAACACGAAAAGCCCTCGGTGTTCTTTTGTAGAGAAGAGAAACGCTGAGCCCAGCAGAAGGTCATTAATAATATTCAAAATAAGCATGGCAAAA
Source organism: Holothuria leucospilota (assembly GCA_029531755.1). NCBI lineage: Eukaryota > Metazoa > Echinodermata > Holothuroidea > Aspidochirotida > Holothuriidae > Holothuria > Holothuria leucospilota. Next base: position 15,083,643 of record CM055979.1, read on the forward strand.
TTGTATCCAGACAAAATGAAATCATGGATGTTTTCCACAATTTTTATACAGGTCTATTTGCTGAAGATTGTACTGTAGATGCAAACATGCAGGATGTTTTTATTGATTGTTTAGATTCCCAAGTAAGTGATGATGATAGTGCTAGAATGGAGAGAGCCATCAATCTAAGTGAAGTTAGGAATGCTCTCTCAACTTCTGCTAAGAATAAATCTCCCGGCAATGATGGCCTGCCTTATGAATTTTACTCCCACTTTTTCGATTTGTTAGGAAATGACCTGGTCGATGTGTTCAATGACATTTTCAATAACGGCACTCTGACCGAAAGTCAACGTACTGGTCTTGTTACTCTGATCCCTAAAAAGGGCGATACCACTAACCCGTCTTGCTGGCGGCCTATTAGTCTACTTAACTGTGACTATAAGATACTTGCAAAAGTGTTGCAAACTAGGCTGAAAATAGTCATCCCAAATATTGCCAAAGAGTTTCAAACTTGCTCCATTCCAGGGAGATCCATCCACGACAATTTGCTTCTTGTAAGAGATATTAGTGATTTTTGTGTCTTGGGGAACCACCCGTGTGCCCTCATATCTATCGACCAACAAAAAGCCTTTGATATGGTGAACTGGTCCTTTTTAATGAAAATACTACGAAAGCTTAACTTTGGCAAAAACTTTCAGAAATGGATTTCAATTTTGTATAGGAATATTTGTAGTCGTTTAATGATTAATGGATATCTTTCCGACAGAGTACACATATCAAGAGGAGTCAGGCAAGGATGTCCCCTATCGCCACTGTTGTACGTTTTATTTATCGAACCTTTGGCAAGATTCATTAACTATTGTGATAATATTAATGGTTTTGTAATACCAGGAAGTACCAAACGGGTCAAATTCCTTCAATATGCTGACGATGCCACATGTATTGCGACACGTGTTTCGGACATCTTACTGTATTTTGAAATTTTAAATAAGTTTGAAAGGGCCACTGGCGCTCGTATCAATTTGACGAAAACGCATGGGTTGAAATTGGGAAGTTTTTCCTCACAACACCTTCCGGGCAATATACAATGGAGTACTTCTGATATTAAAATAACAGGGGTAGTTTTTGGTAGTGATGATTCTGTTTTCAGTAATTGGGCCAAAAAGATCACAGCTACGCAGTTTCGTGTTAACACTTGATCAAAAAGACACCTGACCCTCATAGGGAAAACACAGGTCGTTAACACGGTGATATATCCTATGTTTTAATTTTTGGGGCCAGTTTTTTTCGATTCCTGAGCAGGCGGTCAAGGAGATACACAAAGCTGTGTTCGCCTTTATATGGGGGATTAACAAGCCTGATCTTGTCTCCCGTGACGTCATTACTTTGCCAAAGATTTGTGGGGGATTAGGTGTCGACAATTTGAGACTTAAAATGAATGCCTTGCTGGTTAAACCGTTATTCCCACTATTTCGTGGAAGCGACCTACCACCTCATCTATTGACAGCCCGATATTTCATTGCAAAGCAGCTGCGTAGTGTTTATCCCTCCATCTGGTCCAACTCTAGACCCAATAGTAATACTTGTTCCCCTTCCTTATTTCATTCGTGTTCCATTTTGAAACAATTGTTTAGAGTGGACATTAGCTTTGCCAGTTCATGTAGGAATACTAAGGACATTGTGAAAAGGTTACGACCGGATGATGTTACTATCTCTATCGTTAAGAAGTATCCCAGCTACCCTTGGAACAAAATATGGAATTTATCTTCCAGCTTGTTTCTAGATAATAAGTTAAAGGACTTCCAGTGGAGACTGGCCCACCAGGTTCTTTACACAGGGAAAAGAATTAAGGACTGGGGTATGGGTGATGGTGTCTGTCCCTTCGACGGATGTACTGATGTTGAAACTTTAGACCACATATTTTGGAACTGCCCGAAGGTCCAACCTATTTTGGCGTGGGTCAAGAATACCCTTAAAGATCTAGTGGGTGGGAATGTTGACTTTGACCCTCACTTATTTATGTTCGGCTTTCCTGATATTAACTGCAGGAAGCAGGTTTTTAACAGAATTTGGTTTATCTTCTGCGTGACAAAATTTATTGTCTGGAAATCAAGATGTTTGCATGTTTTCGAGTTGAAAGTGCAAAACTACCGAGAAATTCTGTCAATAATCATTAAAACTATTAAAGACAGGATTGACGCTGATCACAGAAGATTTTCTAAGGAAAAATTTTTCAAAATGTGGATTAAGGATAAGTCATTTGTTACCCTTAGGAATGATCAGCTTATCTATAATTTGAAATTTCAGTAGACTTGCTTGGTGGCATTGTTGAAACTTAATCTAGTTTGTATATAGACGTCGTTCACCAAATTGTACAATAGTGTATATTAATGTTTGTATAATAATGTATATTAATTTATTCTAGGATCCCTTTTCTGTTGAAAGTAAAATTTGTGGAAAATTTTGTACATAAAACTGTACATACACTGTACATAAAACTGTACATAAAATTGTATTATAATGTACATACTTTCTAAGATATAATAAAGTTTTTCCTTCAAAAACCCGAAAGCCCCTTTGCTTTCCATGAATGTTTCCAAATTTCCATTATCACTTTCTTTTTTTCAACTTAGTGTAAATAGTTTATATGTGATTCTGAACGGGAATAAAGTTTTTCCTTCAAAAGAAAGCCCTGTGGGTGAAAACAGAATATTGGCTAATTTTTTTTTTCAACATTTTTTTTAAGTTTATTTCCAATCTATTTAAAAAGCAAAAGTAACTTGATTTTTAAGGAGACTTTAATTCCTTGAAAAGAATATCGACTTATTTTTAAGATCACTTCAATATTCCAGTGCCGTGACCGTGGGAATTTTCTTTCGAAGTCAGTCTCCTTGTCCCACAAAGTTTTGACTTCTAAACATGAAAAGTCTAAATTTTACAACGTCCCTTCCTTTCCGCAAGCATTGAGTTAATTGAGGAGGATAGCGCGAACGCAGTCCTCCGCTATCATAAATTTTACTGAGGGTATTTTACTTTTATTTTACTTTTTTTGAGGGTAATTTTACTTTTTCGCTGAGGGTGGGTCTATTTGAACCGCTTAATGATAACATACCTACCCGGCGCAGGAGTATCCCTGATCACGACGGCGTTGCTCACTGGGTAGGACTTTTGGAAAAAAAGGCGTTGCTCACTGGGTAGGACTTTAAACTGCCTGGCACAGGAGTAAACCAGATCACGACGGCGGAGCTCCCAGGTGGGACCTGTTCTATTCAGCCAGTCTAGAAAGGGACCACTGTCAGGTGGTGTCAGTTAAGTCAAAGTTTGTCCCTTGCGGACGTTGTTACTCCTTCGGGGAGCAGATCTCTTTCGGGAGTATTGTTTGGTTTTCGCCCCTGGCTCTTCGCCAGAGAGTCAGGGGACTTTTGGAAAAAAACTTTAAACTGCATCCGGTTGTGGAGCTTGTTTAAGTGTGGGGATAATGAGGTTACCCTTTGCCACACCTCCCTCCGGGGCACCCTTGGGCAAGGTGCACCTGTATTTGCCCAGTTCAATTTCTGTTCCCGAAGAGAGTGAACGTTCCCGATCCCCCGCCGGGCTCGTTCGATCTCTTCCCGAGTTTTTGCTTTTGTTACATGTAAATAGTTGTATATACTGTAAATAAACTGGAAATAGTGATTGAGTGTGGCAGGTGGACCCCCCGTGTCCCTCTGCACTGTGGTTGCCTTCGGGCGTGTTGTTGCTTTTGGGCGTGGGTTGTTTTGGCCTTCTGATCTTTGATGGTTTGTTGGCCGAAACAAAGACTCTTTCGTTTCCTTTGCTGGGTGTCGATGGTGAGAGATTGTTGGCGATTCTGTGGGTGGTTGTCGGTTGCGTTTTGCTTCGGTCCGGTTTGGGTTCTCTTGTTTCTCAGTGCCTGTTTCTATGTACTTAAAAAGCTCAATGGCGGAGGTCGTTCTATTCAACCAGTCTAGAACGAGACTTCGCACGTCAGGTTGTTCCGTAGTTGAGTTGTCCTTTGGGGACGTTCAGCTTGGTCATCATGTATTCAACCAATATTGAGACAGCTATGTTTAGCCAACTGTCTGGCATTATAAAATGAACCAACGCTGAGCCAGTTCTAAGTGACCAATTGTTTGGCGTCATTGGGCAACATTGGACAAGCACTTTGAACTAAATTTCTATATTAGGCTGTCAAACAGTAATATCATGAATGAACCTGTATAATAGACTTGATGTCAAAACAGTTAATCGAGGTTGAAACTGAAGTGGAAATTATTAATGATATTAAAGTATTAAATATAAAACAACAACAGCGTAGTTTAAAATTGTTCATGGTTACATTTGTTGAAATTTGGGACGTCTCTGATAAAAAGTTTAGTTTCTGAATAAAATTACTGGTTCTGATACATTTAATAAGGAGAAACAAACTATTTCGCAAAATATAACGGCCTTTGGCTACTTGCAGATATGGCAAATTATTTCCATATTCGTTGTTCGCTTCTCGGCATTTTGGCTAAGATCATGCGTAGTATCTCTTCTTTTCACCCAGTCTAGAACGGGACCTCGCATGACAGACCCATGATGTAGAGGTCTGAAGGTTTTGATGTTAGTCAGTTAAGAATGTTGTCCATCGGGAACCTAGTTTCTTTGGGGAGCAGAACACCTTCGGGAGTAACGTTTAGTTTCGCCCCATAGCTTTTCGCCAGAGAGTAGTGGGACCTTTGGGATGAGTACTGTATTACTAGTAACTTTGAAATTTGTAGAAGTTAATCTTTTCTGATTCATACCATCGCTGATTCCCGTAACGAACAGTTAAATAGCAGAAGTTTTTGAAAGCAAGAAGAATCTTAGTTGGTGAAAGATTTTGCCAATCTCTCAGTATTACCATTTAAGTTGACAGCGCCTATTAACAAACGTTGACCTAAAGTTTATACTAACCGTTGGCGCAACCTATTTGCCAACGCTGGTCCAAAGACATAACATTTGGTAGGAAAAATGGTGGCCCTTTATAAAAGTGTTTGTTGGCCTAAACTTTTCCCAACCAGCACCCATCCTTCAGATAATATGAGCCGGACCGTTTAGGTAATAATCATTTTACCAATATTGGCACAACATTATTGTTCTATCGGGGCATCAGGCATCGCTATCATCTGTATTCCCGCTCGCAACGATACCATGGGTTACGTCGGTTTCCTAATATGGACAGGAGTGGCATTTATCGTTCAGCAAAGAGAACACAATTATATTTGATATATATTGTCTACTGTGCAATTCTGGTAAAAGCTTAAAGAAATTATATTTAGCTTAATTTAAAAAAGTAAGAAGAACAGTAGGTTTAAGTTTAAGAAAAGTGTGTAGAAGAAGCATTCCTTTTATGTTGCGTCCTGCCCTCCCACCAGTGTGATAGCTTCTTAAAGGTTGAGCAGCAGTAATGACATGTGAGTATATCATCCGTATAAGTCATTTGGAAAACTTCATGCTTTGATTGTCAACATCATTATGTTACTCTGCATTATTTTGTTATCTCACTACCGACTTTAAATATCTTGGGAGACAAGATATTATACTCCAAAGAAATGTGATGTGTACCATTGCGTGAATGCGGGATATGTGTGTATGAGTATGAATAAATATAAAACTCCCTACCGTTAGCCCTACCAAATAAAAACCTCATGGATAGATATCTGGCCAATAAAGCGTATTCATACGTCGAACAACCTTTTCATGTCGAAGGCTTATTAAACGTATACAATATTCGTAAGTACCAATGACATCCATTAAATATTGACCATTTTACTAGATAATTACTGTTTTTGCACTAAATCCTCAAGTTTTGTTTTGTAAGGCATCGCATTCTTGTTTCGAGACATGTGTATTATGCCTGATATCATGTCTCAAGGTTAGAAACACTAGAAAAGTTTAGGGTGAGAAGTTTCAAGACTAATGCATGATTTCATGTTAAGGATTGGGTGGTTTTTGCTCTTACAATGTGAATAAACAAGAGCAACATATGCAAATTGTAGAGAGATGAATTTACGAGATATGCGTTGCGTTATCCTTCGTTTGTTAAACCTTCACTCCAATGTTGGCATGACCTGAGGGGTTTATTTTGGAAATAGTTATCCAACACTTTGAACAAGTCCACATTACACACTACAGTAAGTAAATAACCAATAATTTGTAAAGGACTAACAAAAGAAATAAGGAACACCGCGCTACACTTCACAACACAAGTTTTGCGTAGCTGATGAGAAATGTTAGAAATGGTGAAACTTTAAGAGATATATCTTGAGGACGGCTAAAGATACCAAGTGCTTCTAACAGGCTTTTCACCAGGAAATCTCAGTCCATAATTCTTGAGGGAAACAAATGTTTTGGCAACATACCCATATACCTTTAAAGATGCTGCACTCTGTGGGCAGAGGTGGAAGGTGATAAAACTTTGTGGCTGCCTTAGAAAACAGCCGAAATGTTGGAAAAGTGACCACATAGGTTTTACTGTAAATGTTTACTTATGTGACTTACTGGGACATAGCTTAAAGATCAGTTCAGGTTACCTTTTTGTGTAAAAAGAAAAACAAAACACAATTTTAAAAGAAGACAGTAAAATTAAACTGAATGCCATAGTTTGTGGGTGCCTTTGCATCCATTTCTCACATCATATTACTCTTTATACTAAACTTTAAAGCATTTGTCTTTTCCTAGTTTGCCGTGATTGTGACCCGATTTCCAGGTCTCTTCAGATTGCACAAGAAATGTATGGTTAGCAGTAAAATTCTTTAGGAGAAGATATGAACGTTAGTGCCAACACCTGCTATGATCACCCTTGTATAGAACACTTTCCACTTGCAGATGTAAAATTTGTATCTGATTGATGTTGCACATGTTAATTATTAGACTCCAAAATGAGTTAATGATTGCACTAATTTTGTTAAGTTGTAAAACTTTGGTTCAGTGTGCACAATCTTTGAATAAATAAACTGAGTGCTAATATGTATTTTCCACAACAGCTCATTTCCTCGTTGCGCTCTTACTTTTATTTAACTAAGTAGTCAATTACACTCACCTTTTGGGACCCATTTGAATTAGTGGTCGAATATCAGCATGCTGGCATCCAAGCTCATAGTACATATATTTTATTTTCGATCGATTTTCAAAATGGTGGGGTACAGTTGTCTGCACTGTGGGGGCATATACACTGTAAACACAAGTTAGTCAAAACAGTGTCTGAATCGACTAACCACGTTAGTCACGATATTTAACTAGTTTCTGATGATATCTGACTAATTTCACGATAATGGACTAACAATTATTAATCAAAAATTAGTCAAAAATTAGTCAGCAAGGCTTCAAATTGGTCCGAAACTAAGTCAATTGGTCAAAAATTAGTCAAATGTTATTGACTAATGTGATTAGTCGACTCAGACACCGTTTTGACTAATTTGTGTTAACAGTGTACCACTTGCCCTTGCCTGTGTGTACTATTGGTGTAGCCAATTAAACAGTGTGAAAGAATACTGAACTGAACATGATGAATCAAGTAAAAGCAAAAATGTTTGATGCAGAAATCACTGAAGTCACATTGTTGTATTTGGAAGGGAGCTGCTGGGCCATCTTTCCCTTTTCAGATGGTGGTCCACGACATACATAAACATGACACTATTGCCTATCTTTTACTTTACTCAGTATTAATTCCAACGAAAGGTACTAAACATATCTGAGCTTCTATTATTTCTTCGTTTAATTTCGTTGTCATTTCGAGGCTTCTGCAATTGGAAAACTGTGGAGGTGAAGGTATTTTAGCCCTGATAGATGATACAAAGATTTCGGGGTGTCAGCAACGTCACTAACTTAGAAAGCGTACTAAAATACCTTTTACTTATATTAACATTAACTACTTTTCATGTGTTGTAACCTGCATAATAAGTTTTTTCCCTTCTTCATGTGTTGAATTTTAGTTTACTTCTGCAGGACATAAGGAATTACATTGTACTGAAAATATCATCAAGCAACACTGATGAGTTGTCTACTCAGGAAACTCATCATTTAGGCGCGGATCCAGGATTTTGAGAAAGGGGGGCGCACACACCGTCGGCCGAAGGTGGACGAGGGAGCGCCGAAGGCGCGAAGCCACGGAGGGGCCCCCAAGAAAATTTGAATTCTAGATGCGCTTAGATGCGATTTCCCAGCTCTGAGAAGCTTATTTTCCATATCTATTTGCTCATTTTTTCGGAGTAAAAAAATCGTTGGTCATCGAAAAATGGGGGAGCGTGCGTAGGGTGCGCCCCCACCTGGATCCGTGCCTGTCATTTAAGTTCACGCATGCCTACAAAAGAACCAGCTTTATGACATAAAGTTGATCATAGTCCAATACTAAATTATTGTTTACTTTAGATTACAGAGGGAACTGAGCTATGAGATCTAATGCGTGCATTGTAAGAAGACCATTATTGGATTGTGCGAATGTGTTAATTGTAGAGGCGACTGTTCATACTTGGTCGAGTTAATCCACTGGAAAAAGAAAGGTAAAAGATCAACTTGTTGAAATTTAACTTTCTTGCTGAAAACTACACATCGGTCGTAGGTGTTAGTGCCATTACATGTAACTTTAGTAAAGGTTATAAGCATACTTCGGAGGCAAAGGATATGAAATAATATCGCACAGTTTGAGATATGTTTGTACGCTAGGTGGTAAAATGGCACAGGCTGGGCTGTGTGGAGTGATTTGATTGTAATTAACATCTCATGAAATACGAGAAAAATGGTCACCAGTTAGCAGTCACTTTCTAATTCATATTGAAAGAAACTCGTTTCTCTAACAGGTCGTGAGAATTGATGTCTTGAAGTAGTTGCCTTATAGCTAAATATCCGAGTCACAAACCAAAAGGGTAGGTAGTCTAATTTCGGCCTTTAAGCTAATGAACTGTCTATTTGTATGAAACATCATTTGTAGCAACTCTACAAAAATGACAGGAACTACCTTTTGAAAAATCTTGTGAATATTCCAGTTACGCATTCGATCATGTAAATTGCATCAAGGCTCGCAGAATTCATTTATCTTACTTCGTTAAAAAGCGACCAAAGGTAAAATTAACAACATGATTGAAACTATTTGTCAACCATATTCAAGATGATGGATAAAATACGTATCATGTTGCTTTATGTTTCAATAGCTGTTTATAATAATGTGAGAATTTTCATGCAATAAGAGCTAATACAATTATCAAAATAAATACAAAATAATTACGAATTCCCTCTAAATGGAACCGAAATTCTAGTGTAACATACTACCACAATGTATGAAATGATCATTGTATAAATTAGTTGAAACTGAAAGAATAAAATGACTAATAGGCAAGGCAAACTTAAACAGTGATGAATTTAACACGTCTCTATTTAATCTATTGCGCATAAAGTTTGCTGACCCATAATTAAAACCATAGGAAAAGCAATAACACAAAACAACTCTTATATGCAGAACCATGACCAGTCAGAGATCGGAATTGCTTAATGATCGTTGCTTGATAAACACCGAATGATAATTTGAAAAGAAAATTGCTGTTAGTTTATAGACTTATGTAGAGCGGAGAACAGTGCCTGTTTAAATCATAGCTGTTACAAGGTTTATACCTCTCGATAGCAACGATCTAAACATACCAGAATCGTAGTACTCACAAAGTTAGCCCTTTGCAAAAAGTATCTGTTTGCATGGTTTAAAGTCGAATACAATGTTACTAATTAACCAGATAATCAACTCGAACCGAGTTTCGTTATTATCTAAGGCTTGGCTTTAGACCTTTGAAACAGGGACGTTTTACTTCCTCGTTATAATCACTAAGAGCAAATATTGTAGAAGGATAATTAACTGGGAAACTGTCACGGCAAATTTGTTTACTCTAAAAAAGTCATTTGTAAACCGTCAATATAGCTGCTTGTTAAAGTTGAAGTTAATTGGTGTTATTTTTAATAATGTATTAAGATTCTTTCTATGTCTTATTACAAAACGTGGCATGAGAAGTTGATCCCACAGAAGACACAGTCGTACAAACCAATAAAATACCCGTCAGCCTAAAATGTAACTAGTCACAAAGCAGAGCTCATAAACGAGGTGTTCTCTAGCTGCACCTACTCCCTCACTTGAGTTTTATTGACCTAGCAGATCGTTTTTCAATATTCCATATTATTTACCAACTTGTTCCCATCCACAGAATTCTCTGCTGCCAACTCTCTTGACGGAAGAGAGTATGTTAAATAGCTGTCGAACAGGTGCTAAGTTATTGTGATTTATTGCTTACTTATTTCTTCTATCAATTATGATGTTCTGGGGGCTTTAACTTGACAAAATTTAGATTGAGAAAGGTATAAATTTTCCACAGAATCTGATTTTTTCAATAATATTATTGACAAAGGTGTTCTTTTGAAGAAAATCCCGTGTCATACTATACCCAGTACTAGTCAACCTTGAGAAGTCTATAAAATAAAACTGGCAGTGAAGGACATATCTCCCAATTCGTTGCCAGACTTTCCCAATTCATTGCCAACTCTTACGACCGTCAGTTCTGTGGGATCATCTTGGCATGGGTAATTTGGGAGAGATATTCGTAGCTAATGCTAAGACTTTTGCAAGAAAAATGTCCATGACGTGACTAGCTATTATTTGCAAGCCCCACTGTAGTGTTGTGTTTCACAACAGTCAAACTAAGTTTACGTACATCTAGCGAAAGCGCCCTCGCTCTCGAGTTGACTATATACTTTGTTTTGGGAAATAGGTGTCCAGAAGGTCAGCCTGCTTAATTTCCATTTTTGCAAGCTTTGATGCACGGGGTTAATTATTTTTGCGGATACTATCAGTGTCCTCTTTTGTTGATTCTTGGAGTCGACCAAACAAGCAGTAAATTATACGATTGTCCCCTAAATGCTCGTTTATCACCACTGTCAAAGATTGTCAATGTATTCCTTTATAATTTGAGAGAGCTACTGGTATACGATTACGAATTTTTTACCACTGTTGAAAATTGGTAATGTATTTCTTTGCTGTCTCTGCTATTTTTCAGTGACCGTCAAATAGTGTCTATGCTTTCTTTATCTGTGAAACAATGAGTTATCACTTCCAGTTGCCTATCAAGTTTTGTTTAACTTTTATATTGCCATGAGCTCAAAGAGTGGTTCCTCTTACTTTTGCTTAAATTACCATGCCTTAAATCAGGACTGTCAAAGAACGACCAAGTAATTCCTTTGTCTGCTAAAGCCCGGAAAGGCTGACAATTTTGACCCCTGGAATTGTTGTAACTTTTGTTAAATTTTTTTATATGCTTTAAAGCATTGGTTTTGTTAATTATGTTATTATTTTGTGTGACGATGGTTAGGATTTCGAAGTCCTAAAAGGCGGAGAGGTTTCTCCATCTAGGCAGAGAGGTTGAGAGTTGAGGAGAGCTAGAAAGAGCTTGAAATGTAGAAACCCAGGAAAACCCCTGGCTCTCTCAGATCTTGTACTAGTTGTAAATAGATTTGTAGTAACCGCACATTTTCAGGTTTTGTATTCTTTTTAATCGCCTTCTATTGAGAACGCTACAATAGTGCTAAAGGTATGGGTCCAACAGCATCAAAACATAGATATCCCTCAGCAGTTGCATTTAATTTGGATACAGGAAAAGGTTAAATACATGACATAAGTTCCATTAACGCTTACTACACAGTGTGTATATCGTCTCATTCCGCGTACAGCGTACGGTAGTCCCAGTTTATACATACTGATGGTAAATGGGGTCACTTCTTATTTAAAATGTTATGATTGATTAAACACCGATATCACAAATTAGCTGACCGGTTGTACTTATTACCCTTCTCCTAGCAATACTCATGGATACCTCTGCATCCTTGTACATAGTCTTTGCTTTCTTCTTACCTTATATTCTATGTAAATTAACCTTTGTGGTCATCCATTGCTCATTAAGCTACCTTTATAGAATTCTGTTGAAGTGTTTGTTGGTTTTCGTCATTGCGAGGAGGTGATGCTGGCCTGGGAAAGGCATGGCGATATGGTCGCACATATACCTCCAGATTAGTAGTGTAAAAATGTACGGACTTTTAACATGGTACGTGTAAAATTTACGAGTGGCCTACATTTCCTTCCAATATATACCGAGCCTTGAAATAAGTAAATGTCTTTACAAAAATGCGTTAAGTAGCAACTGACATGGATTCTTTACAGGAATGATCAAGGCTATACGAAAACTTTAAATTGGAAAACTTAAAAATGTTTATAATAATGCAATATTGTATCCTTCCCCAAACAGATGAGACCTACCACTGCGCAACCTGAAGTGTGGGGAAACAACTGTAACCCGTGTGCAGCTCCAGGGGTTTTTCAAAACTCTACTCCCGCTGGTGGAAAATTATGGGGATCAAGCGTTCGACTTTTAATGGGTATTGCCCAGATCATATGTGGAGTGATTGAACTTGCATTAGGCACTGCTGTAATCTGTGTTCCGACCCGTTATTACGATGATATGGACAACGTCGGATGGGGTATATGGACTGGAGTGGTAAGTTTGTTATTATGAAAACATGCAAAAATATGTTAAAATATTGCATAGTATGCAATTACGCCCGAGTAAAAGCCAAATAAATTCTATTTGCCTGGGCAAACGTTAGAAAACCGCAGCAATTTTCAAGTATACGAAGAATGTGTAATGCAAGCATTCCTTTCTTCATGTATCAGAGATTCCCGGGAAAATAAGAGTTCCTCAAAAGTCCTGCACCCTTAGTTCTAGAGGGATTTTATGTGACGTCACACGATTTGAATTGCCCTGGTCTATAGGACAAACACGCACCCAGTAAGCTTATTTATAGAACACGCCCGCGTCATCGCCGCAGAAAGGACTGTGACACAATAGACGCTTTCCACATCAAAATTCAAGGAGACGCGCGATCACGTGATGGGTGAAATAACTCTATATAAGGAAGAACAGTCAATAACTTCAGCGGCCATTTGAAACCTTGAACTTGCATGTTTTGAATGTAAACGTCATTTTCTTCTTTTGTGTCATTTTCTTATCTTACTTACATTTAATATCTTGGGAAACAAGATATTGTACTCCAACAATGTAAATGTGATAATGTGTGATAAAATGTTAGAATATGTGGTATATGAGTGTATGCACCCTTGATTGGACAGCGTTTAAATTTGGAAAATCATAAACAAAGAATAAATTTGCACCTTATTAATTAATGAATTTTTAAACATTTCTCTTTACCCAGTTTGCCATCGTGACAGGATTTTTAGGTGTTTTCAGTTTGCGCATGCAATGTATGGTGAGTAAGAAAAAATTTGTTAAAAATGTTAACATTAATGTCACCACATGTCATGTCCTCCATTTTTCAATCGGTTTCTATCTGCAGTGGCGAAATATATATTTACTTTGGAGTGCAATGAAAGCAAAACTACTTTTCTTACTGACACGTCCGCCTTGATAGAAGTAATAATGCTTTGGAGAAATATTGGGAAAAAAGCTTAACAATCTGACTCCTTAGCTCACTGCTCAGGCCATATGCATTAGAAGACAAAATATCGTGACATCGGACCTGGTAAAGTCAATTTACTTTTCAGTTGAACTCGAATATTCTGGCCATACCAAAATTATGTAATCAACACATCATGAATATACACTAATCTATCTATCCGCCGTTGGTGGGTCGGTCGATTGGTCGTTACATCGGTTCTTACGTCCGTCCATCTACTTGCTCACCAACCTACCTCCTCACCTACCCACCTATCCATAGCACCCAGAGTTGGCTTACGTTGGGCCATTGTTGGCAACAGTCGGTATTATGATGTGTAGTCAACTAAAGTCAGGGCCAACTTTTCACCAACTTCATACGGCCAACATTTCACTTACATTACACAGCCAACAACTGGACATTGCATGTATTTCTAACAAATGACCAACGCTTATAGGCTAATGGAAAGGCATCTTACATTTAATCACCAGTGAACCAACTTCAAGATGTTTACATTTAACATGCACCGAACCACTCTCATGAAACCAACTATTAATCATTAAGTATTCAACCAATATAGAGCCAACAAAGTAAATTAGACCAACATTGGGTATCATACATTGGACGAAAATTGGTGCACTACTTGAACTAAATCAATATTGGCTTTAAAGCACAGTACTACCATAATAAACAGTATCATAGACTTTATACTAGTGCTTCGTAACCTTTTTCTTCCCATTCCCCTTTTTCCAATCAGCCACCTGGTCTCATTCCCCCTTTGTAATCAAACACCTTATGTGTGCTTCCTCCTAACACATATCAAAGGTGGTTTTCTCCATAGTTCACATTCACAGCAAAGAAAATGCCTGTGGACAATGACAATGACCTTTAGGACCGCTGTATGGTCATAACCTGGTAATAGCTTGGCGACACTGAAAGAACATGCCCAATATCTCTGGAAATAAAACCCTAACCTGTTTTTCTAAAGTACCCTAACTTTAATTTGGAGACAATGTTCCAATGAATAACCATTTACTTTTCCATAAAGCGGTCATAAGAACCCAGTCATCTCCCTAATATGTGAGTAGGCCTACCCTAAAATGGGTCTGGTACCGTTATCGTACTACTGTTCAGGAGTTCCATTCACCACAGTGTCAGATCTTCAGATTCGAGAGTAATCTTAGAGAACTGAAATAATTTAAAAAAGATACTGAATAGGATCGGCGATCAATAATTACCCACCTGAGATACCAACATTACCCCACGGGTAAATACCCACCGGTTAAGAACCGCTGCTCTTTACAGACCTGTATTAACAGTAAATTGAGGTTCAAATTCATCAACTATCACTTGTCTATGATATTAGTGTGTTAAATATGAAACAACAACAGCGTATGTAGAAAGGAAATGGTTGAATAATTATCCCTCAAAGCTTGTGCTGTATCTGAATGGCACTTAAAGGTCTGCCTTCAACCTATGGTTGGCCCAACATTGGATTCCGGTTTGTAGGTTTCCAAACGATGACATAGTTCGGAGTTGGCGTATGGAAAGCGGTCTAACGTTGGGTCCAACAATAGACCAACAAAAAATACTACGCTAGTTTATATTGGTATCAAGCCAACGCCAGAAGTCTTTTGATTACACCTGCATAACACTCTAAAATGTTCTGGTCAAATTTGAGGACCACCGAACAGGAGTCTGATCAAGTATTAGAAATGACCAGAATTGGTTTATTTTTACTTTTGACGAGATCCCTGTCGGGTGCCCTCTGATCAGACCATTTTTAGAGTGTAAAGTTTTCATTCACAGTGAATGTTTTGGAAAAACTTCACTCACACTGTGGAAAGTTTTGCAAACACAATTAGTGAAAAAAAGTGAAAAATGAATTAAAATTGTATTACAACACCAAGTGTTTAAAGGAAAACCTTTTATTTGAATATATTATCTCCCAATATTTTAAAATGAGAGTTGTGTTTTTTACTGTCTAATTGACAGAAATAAATTGTGGCAAGCAATTGTCATTTCTCATAGGGAGTTAAGTTTCTCAGTTGTACAAAACGCCTTGAAAAAGAAGAAACTGAAATTTTAATAAATAAATTTGTATAACTAATCGTTCACAATTACAAATGAGCCTCACGGGATATATTATAGTCGTGCCAACATACAAAATTAATAATGTGAACTTCCATGTTCTACTAAATGCCTCAGGTTGGTCAGTTAAGTTTGTTGACAGCCAGGCAAAGATCGTTTGTAGGATCGCTTCTCGGCCTTTTGGCTAAGATCATGTGTCGTATCTGTTCGTTTCTTCCAGTCAAGAACGGGTCCACACATGAGACACTCTTGATGTATAGGTCTGAGGGTCGGAGGGTTGGTCAGTTAAGATCGTTGTCCTTTCTGGGACGTAGCTCCTTTGGGGAGCACACTCCTTTTGGAGTAATGTTTGGTTTCGCCCCTTGGTTCTTCGCCGGAGAGTCTAGGGGACTTTGGACAAAGTAGTTAAGTTTGTTGTCCTCTCCTAGACTTAGATCCTTAAGGGAGCAGAAATATTTTGGGAGTAACGTTTCGGGAGTAAGTTTGGTGAGAATTCATGTTATTTGAGAGCGTGACAGGTCTTCGGACATTATGGCCGGGAGATACGAAAAGTTTGTACACTCTGCCCAAGGGCTGTGTTGGAGAAGTGCAACGGGACGGAAACACGTAGTACTGTTCAAGGGATAGCCCAGGCTAGTCCTACTTGTTCGGAATTTAAAGATCAGGGTCTACTACCTCACAGGTATATACAGTAGCCTACGCTGTACACTAGGCTATAACGTGGTGCTTCACCGCTGATCTAGGCCTTACGGTTACTCATTGCAAGGAAAGCTAAAGATCAAAGTTTTTGAAACCAATACCCAGTAGAAAATTCCAGTCAAGAACAGGCACTTGCTGTCGGGTTTTAACAGGTAGCTGACAAAACCAGTTAAATCCAGTCAGTCTAACAAATAAACTCATCAATAGCTTGATACACAATATACACAACACACAATATTTGCGTTGAGCTATATTGCATGATCTCTGGTTTTGTGTTGGGGGGGGGGTACGGAATCTTTTTCATCTCACTCAATTTTTCATCAACGACAGTATTGTCTAGCTCTGATGACCATGAAAGACCAATTTTTAGCGAGCTTTGGACACATTCTTTGCCACATACATCCCTGTTAATAACGGCGAATCTATGGCACAGGCAAATATTCAACTGCATGTTCAGGTGCCTTCAAATTAAAACACTTAATTGGGATATCCCTATACAACCCTGAGAGTTGCCCCAGCGTTTTAAAAATAAACTAATTCATACACCCTAAAAAGATAGGTAACATTTTACCTAACTGGGCAATTTTTTACCCAACTGATGGGCTCATATGCCACCTCCCACTTTGTTAAAAGCATAACCAACCCAGTTGGGTACACGCTCTGCCCATAAAATGGGTAGTAACCATTGCCCAACAATTTTACCCAACTGTTATTTTTACCCAATAGAGGGTTAAAAACTTTTCATTTTACCCAATAGATGGCTATAAAAATTTCCCATTTTACCCCCAAAATGAGTACATTCTAATGAAAGGGTCCCCACCAAATCCTCAGTGCTGTGGAGTATTTTACTTACTAGTTGCTTAATCTGAAATATAAGAACAAATCTGTTGTTCCTCACACTGCTGTTATAAGCAATATTTAAAGGATATTCCACAAGGAGTTTCTATTATCTGGTTCAAAATGACCAAACCTTCCCTCTGTTCGATATATTTACCTGTCAAAGAGTGAAAGAGACCCTAAAAGACAAAAACAATTTTAATTGAACGTTTCTTTGCATGTGTTCATAAAAGATTTATTTCTACATAGATACAGTATGATGTTTGCCCTGCATTTTATATGAACTTGACGTTCTCTTCAAAAATTCACTTTACACATCACACATCACACATACATATCCTATCTTAACCCTTACTAGGATCTTCACATTTGCATACAGTTCATTATATAAAGGGTCTTCCTATTTGCCTCTTGCTATTCTATTCTCATCCCATAGCTGTTTCATATCAGCTAAGTAAGGAAAATCAGCCTTGACATAAAAAGAAGAACATGGAACTGGTTGGAACAAGTATTGAGGAAAGATAAGGGACACTACTCTATGACTGCATTGACATGGCAACCAGAAGGTAGACGAAGAGTTGGAAGTCCAAAAATAACATGGCGAATAACTGTAGAAAAAAAGAAAGGAGTTTGGGTGGAGACTTGGGATGAAGCTAGGTTACAAGCAAGAGATCGAGTGATCTGGAAATAGAGCGTGGGGGCCTTATGTGCCAGCCGACACGAATATGGATGGATGGATGGATGGATGGATGGATGGATGGATGGATGGATGGATGGATGGATGGATGGATGGATGGATGGATAGGGAAGCAGGCAGGTAGTCAGGCAGGCAGGCTGGTGGGAGGCAGGTAGTCAGGCAGGCAGGCTGGTGGGTAGACAAATAGAAAGTTTATTTTCTCCCCTTGGCTCTTCTCCAAATAGTCGACGGGACTTTGCGAAAAGTTTGGAAAAGGCTAGCATATGCATTGCTGGTAACTTTCTAAACTGTGGAACTAAATCTTCTCTGAGTGACATCATTATGGGTTCCAATAATGAGCACTTAATTAGCAGTAGCTTGGAAAGCGAAAAGCGAAGAAACTTTAGTTAGTGCAACATTGTATTTACCATTCTTGTATTACTGTACTGCCTGCCATGATCGTTGGGCCACTTTTGGATATAACAGTTGGTTAAAAGTTGGCAAAATGCTATAAGCCCACTGTTTAAAACTTAAGAACAAACAGTTGATACCACTTACTAAACAACGTTGACCAAACGTTGGAACTAACAGCTGGCGCAACCTTTGGGCCAACGTTGGCTTAATGGCATAACCTTTGGGAGGCAAAATGTGGATCCATTGTATAAGTGTATGTTGGCTCATCCTTCGTTCAAAGAGCACCCACCCATTCAGACAACAATAGCCCAAACGTCTGGCCAACCACTTTTTCTTAATTCAGGCCCAATATTATTGTGCTATCTGGGTACCCACCTACCCACTTAACCACGTACCCACCTACCCACCTAACAATCTGACCACTTAACCAACTCACCACCTAAACACGTAACCTGCTATCCACCTAACCTGCGAAAAACACTTACCCACCAACCCGCCCACCGACCACCGACCTACCCACCTAACTTCCTTGGTATATTGATTCATATATTCCCAATAGAGAATGATATGATTTCAACTAAAATTTTTAAACAACGTAGAAGTTAAAATCGTAATAACTTCACAAACTTCTATTTTTTGGTTTAGGTCATTGCCTATATGGTTTGCTCTATTATTGCTGCAGTAATGGGTGCAGGTTCCTGTATCTATGCCGGAATTGGAGCTGGGGAAATCTCAGTGAGTAGTTTAACTGACACCTCATTCTTTAGTAGGGGAGTTAAGATTGTCTTAACTTTTTTTCCGATAAAGCGTCTTGTTACTGATATCTTTATTCAGCTTAGCCAAACAAAATGCGGAAGATTTGACTCCAGTCGAGATTCAAATTTTGACGTCGTTTTGAGTTGGTAAGGGTAGTTCGTGTATTTTGTTTTCGATTAAGTCTAAATTGTATCTTCTTGTGGGTTAGGAAGCACACTTGGATCATTGTTAAATATTGAGGTTTTATCTTGACTTAACTTCTTACTTGGACTCGTTGTGGTTTCATTCAAACTTTGAGACTTTATGTTTGAGTGTTTAAATATCTGTGAGTAGCTTATCAGATAACTTACCAATAATCAAATCGTTTGTTAAACAATATGACGTGTTTTCTAAATAATCACTGTTACGGAAAACCGAATGGTAAAGTTAATAACCTGACTTAAACTTTTGAGCCTTGAAGTCTCCTCTGTATGCTGCCATATCTTGATAACACGGTATTTAAGATGATATGATACCTAATGCGTATCTACATGCACAAAATGACATCAATGGTCGCCAAATTAACAGTATACAATGAATGTTTATGAGTGCGATAGTATGAATTATTTCGTGAGTTGAAAGATTGAACGTTCTATTCAACGAGGCGAAGCCGAGTTGAATAGAACGTTAAATCTTTCAACGAATGAAATTATTCATACTATCGCACGAATGAAAAACATTCATTATTTGTTTTATATAACACCTTTTAACTATGTAACGTTACCTTCATCTAGTCGCTGGTTAAAAGTTGTGTTCTGGCGTTTGTCCGTGCGGTAGCTCCATGGTTTGCCGTTTGCTAGCTATGCGCGTCTATTACGTACGCTATGCAATGTGCCATCCCCAAAGCTGCGTTGATTTATTCAGTTGCGGCATAGTTTGTACGTACGCGCAGTGATTGTGACGTCACAGCCGTGTGTTATACTAGACTATTGCACGACCGTGTGTTATACTAGACTATTGCACGATGGATAACACACGACCGTGATGATAGTGTCGAATCACCCATGGCATGTGACCACCAATCTTCCAATCAGATGTAGAGAAATTAATAAGGTGTTATATAATACAAAATAATGCATCCACTTTGTGAGGACTAAGACATCAAACGCTGTTAACATTAATTTGTTTTATTATGCCATAAATGTAAATTTATCGTACCATATTTTATGAGCAAATGCTCACAAAGAATGTATCTTATGTCAGTAACTATTCAAGCAAACGCCTCATTCCCCAAATTTAAATCAAGTAGTTCTATAGGGTCCCGTTTTGCAGTGAATTGTTTTATCTCAGAATCAGGTAACTATCCATTAAATTATCTGTTTAATCAGACCTATTTCTCTTATGTCATGTTTCAGTATGAAGTTCATTATCATTATGATTACTCCTACCCAAGAGCCAATATGCCACTATACATCGTGATGTGCATTACATTCTTCGTACAAATGGTGACCTCAATTATTGGTGCAAGTTTTACCTGTGGTGCTCTTTCTTGTAGGAGGAATCAAACTGAGCGAATCGTAAGTACAGGAGAAAATAGTATTCATTTAATTTGCTTGAAACAATCAGCATTTTTGTGAAGTGTAACACGATGTGAAGGCTTCTTTTTGTTACTGTAGAACTATAACGAAAATAAGTGATAAGAAATAATTAAATGAAAAATTACAAATACGCAAATATGTTTTCTGTTTATTCGTTCATATCAAAGATGTTTGCTCAAGATAATTATACATCAAAAATCTCTGTATTAAATTTTACATCAGCTATACGGTTGGTCTATTTCGTAAAAAAGTACAATACAAACTAAAAAATGTACTTAAAAATTTCGTCAAATGACCAATGCGATTTGAAGAGTAGCTTCATCAAACAGACCTACATGGTAACAGTCATCATCAGCAAAGTGTTTACTGTCATAAACATTAAAAGTTTGCACTGCAAACATCATGTCAAGCAGCTTTTTCCACACCATCCCCCCCCCCCCAATTTTGTTCATACGTTTATGTTGTAAAAATGAAGAGCAGAGCAATTTGTTAAGATACTGAATGTTAGGGGATTTTACGTTTATTGAAAATAAATAAACATTTCATCAGGACAATAAAATGAATAAGGATAAAGGTGTTACATATTTGAACTCCAAAGTTACCCATCTAATCGACTCTTAACTTTTCATAGTCTTATGTTTGTAGACTTTTTCCCTAATATATGTTTGAACAGCCAAAGTATTTTCAATGTTAAAAGTTGAGACTCACAACCTATTTCTCACCCATTACTTTGCAGGTTTACTACACTCTTCAACCAATGCCTCTGCAGCATATTCCAGCTCCGCCGTACACAGTAAATGCACTCCCAAACTGTCCCGCATTCGAGACCACTGCACAGAGCCCGACATAAGAACTTGAACTTAGGAACCGTTAAACAGAGAATTATGATTTTTACTTTGCGAGAACAAACAAAAGGATAAGTCCCTGGGGGCTTAAGGGTATTTACAAGATTGTAACAAATGACAATGGATGCTCACAAAGCAAATTTTTTGTTAGCCTTATTTCAAACTAATGATTTCATAATTCAGGAAGGTAGGACTTCTGAGTGGGGACGGCCGATACGTTAAGCTTTGCACCGAGCTGCTTAACAACGATGCATTTCTCCATGCTGCACCATAGGAATTAATCTGGAAGAATGTAGAATTGGGGAGCCCTCATATTATTGCACATAAAGAAGTCTATGTCGATCTTGGGGAAAAATTTGGAATAAAAGACCCTTGTATGTAATTCATTTGGTTTAGGGTGCCAAAAAAATGTCAGTTATAATAAATATATGTTCTGCAACTGTCGTTAGCTATAAATGAGAAGAGGGTGATTAGTGCCAGTCGAGGCTAATCCTGACGCCCGCGTAAATCGTGGTTACTTGTTCTTGTATTGAGTATTAATAACAAGTTGATGCAAGAGCTGATATTCCTTATGGATCGGAGTAACCATTCTCTCATTACTAGTGTAGTGCTAGGCTCCGTCTCGGTCTGGATTCAGGAACCGGTTCTTGGAAAAAGGGGACATTAGCGTATAAGACTGAAGTGTCACAAAAATGGATGAGAGCTAAGAGCACTAAAAATTAAAGGTTTCGGGATCATGTCTTTCAATTTAGCTGCACGATTCACTGATAAATTGAGAGTTTGGGTCCTTGCATCGATCGATGTAAAAGCGATGTGTTCGTGCACACTTTTTTAATACTCAAACTCTCATTTTGGGGGCACACGGGGGCACAGACAACGTTTGGGGTCCCCTTGTTCGCCCCCTGGCAACGCCACTGGTTCTTCACAACAATTGATCTAGGTACTTAAAATATACGTAAGGGTATGGCACATAATAAGGTAATTGTTATTAACTTACAATGTGTGACACCTAACTGCACAGTTTGAAAGAGAGATTCATCAGACCATTGACCGATTAGATGACATCTCGCTACTCACGAAGTGTAAATCGAGTAAAGTAGGGATATCGTATATAGTACAGGATATCTATCACGAGATTGTTAAAAATTTACAGCTACAATGGTAATGAACTCGTCCAGTTTCCTACCCATACAAGAGCTATAGATCATATGAAAAAGAAACTAGGAGCTTTTCTTTAATGAGTATATTCTTTGCAAAATGAAGAGAGATTCTAATTTGTATTTTGCACGTCTTATTACCATTGCTTTTTGGTTTTTGTGTGTAACTTAGAAGTGACAAAAACTGGAATGTACGCAAAGTATGGTTTCTGTTCATTGTGCGGATTCTTTGCGCTGGATGAATGAAAATACCAGTCTGTATTTTCTAGAAAAATTCAAATTCATTGCTGTCTTTTAACCTTTGTTGAATTACTTAGCAGTATTATAAAAACTGAACAGAGTGTCAAAAGAGCATGAGTCCAGATGAAGATGCACTCAGTGGCGTACGCAGGGGGAGGGGCCATTGGGCCATGGTCCCCCTCTTTTAGTTCCTAAAACTACGTAAATTTTTAACACAAATTTTACTTCAAAAGGTAGCATATGTGGCTTCAGATTGCATGTAAGGACACCTAATTTTTCAAACAATTTCAAAGGGGAGGGGGATTTTCCTTAGACCCCTTCCCCAGGCCGGAGATTCTTTTTTTCCTTAAAACACGTAAATATTTTAATACAAATTATACTTCAAAAAGGTACCATATGTAGCACCAGCTGCATGTGAGGACAATCAATTTTTCAAAAATTGTCAAAGGGTAGCACGGGGACACCCCTCCCCTTAGACCACTACCCCATGCCAGCGATTCTTTTTTAATTCCTAAAACTACGTATTTTAACACAAATTTTACTTCTAAAGATAGCAGATATGGCACCAGATTGCATGTAAAGACACCCGATTTTTCAAAAATTTCCAAAGGGTAGGAGAGGACATCCCTCTCGTTAGTCCCCCCCCCCAGCCCAGATATTTTTTTCTTAGTTGCTAAAAATAGTTAAGAATTTTAGCATAAATTTTACTTCGAAAGGTAGCATATGTAGCACCAGATTGCATATAAGGAGACCTATTGTTTCAAAAATTTCCAAAGGGGACGGGGTCTAGACCCTTCCTCCAGACTTGCGATCGTACAACATACTACGTGACTCCCCTTTAAGAGAAATTCTGGGAACGCCACTAGATGCACTGCATGGAAATCACCAGAGTCAGCTCCATAACGTTATAACGGTCTGTGTGACATGCACCCAAACAAGTTGTATTACCCAGCAATGTCAAATTTAGATCCTCCGATGAAAAATTGTTTGGTATTGTATAAAAATCGTTTTACCGTTTTCAAGATATACCTCTTCAAAGTTTGACCATTTCCAAGATTGCTCATAAGCTATGCAAAATTTATGATGGGGAAAGTTGCACAGTGTCTGTATTTTTTGGGTCAATCCTTCATTCATACTAAAAATAAAAATCCTCACCTCCTATTGGTCCATTACGGTCAGGTGACCTTGCATTATCCGAGGATTAACGTTAAATTAATAGTAAAGTCAGTAAAGTAAAGCGGACGAATAAAATAATACCGTACTAAGATCGCCTTCAGAATTGCTTCGCACACAGAATCAGGATATAAGGCTTGTAAACCCTGGTCTGTAGTTTGGCACTACTCACGTCTAGGCCTGCCAAGATGCTTCGATATCTCACAAACGAATTTAATCCCAAATCTAACATGAAAATCGTCACAGGCAAAGGATCCATACTGAGTTATAATTCAAAGTCAAATGAACTAGACGTAAGCCCCCGTAACTTTACATGAAAACTGCTCTTCGACCACTGAATTCTAGAGGAAAGTCGATGTTGCTGCTACTCTAAGAGCTGCAACCTCTAATATGTCCAAACTTTTCTCCAAATGTGCGTTCCAAAAATGCTGTAACTGTTTATTTCTAAAATCAGTAATTAATTCTACATCAAGATCCAACATTTGAAGAATACTTGAACAGGTCCGTTGGGGTCTGAACAAATGAAGAACAATTTTAAACAGACCGCCCTGCTTACGTAAAGACAAGGTGGACATGTCCTTATACGTGCATGTATATCGCCACAGCATCCGCACACGCAATGTACACAACTTACAATTCTTTATAGGTCCAGGCAAGGCTTAGTGAACAGATGAACGTTGCATGCAAGACTTAAGTGCAGTGAAAATGTACCAGATACGTATGCGAGATTGCTTTGCCAATTAGGGGTTGCCATGGATCATTTGCCTGTAGTTACGTTACCAGCGGTTAACTTTTGTCCTGTTATACTCTGTTGAACTGTTTAAAGAATAACAATTTTTCCAAATTTAATTCTATCGTTGTTGTATTTCATGATTCATGAATATTGTTACTGAATTCATATGTTTAATGGTACTCTGTAATAGCGCACGAACATTGTTTCGATAGTTTTTAATCCTGTCACATGTTTGTTTAGGGTTTCACTTTCATTAAAAACGTGGTTACCTACAAACAAAAAGTTTTCTTTCTTTTGTGTATTTTGCATCGAAATATTTTTGTGTATAAATGAACAGGGTTAATCCTTTACTGCTTACCAGGCAGTTTCAAGATACTTATTAACTGTCAACATTTTCGAGGTAAGTAATGGTTACTTCCAAAATAAGCCCTCGGTGCTTGCCAGCATAACAACTGTTCTTGGAATGGAGGCTTAACAAGCAAAGGATAACAAAAAACCTATCCTATGGGTCCCTCTTTCAACGTTACACATTTGCATTGGAGGAATATGCTTATTCATGATGTAAGTGCAAAAAAAGTAATTGTCTTGTAAAATGGTCAATATCTGATAGTATTTGATGGGAATGCAGCTATTGTTAACATTTTTAATGGTATCTAAGTCAAAAGATGGAGAGTGATTGTTGTCTGCATCATTCCATGTATATACTCTCTATTAAGACACAAAGGGCTGCACCTTCATCAAAACGAGCCAAAGGCTCCTTCTGTCGAACTTATTTCTGCTTTTCATATGGCGTGGGTTGAATGTAACCCATCCAGGCCTAATACCAGCAAAAGTCGGAAAGCGTTTTGTAGCAGAGTTATTTGAAGACACCTCAATTCAAGGAAAAAAGTAGTGTCTCCACATATCAGATCACTGTCGCTTCGTAAAGCTACTCAAACTAATTGTTCTATGTGTTATTTTTTAAACGAAAGCTCACTTTTCAAAAGAAAAAGATTTTTTTTCTAACTTATGAATGAACAAGTTTGCTTTGAATTTTATTGGTTTCTGGCAATACCAGAAGTTAGTGAGCGTAATGGTGACAGCTTCAAATGCACTATATACTCATATGCCTCATTGTGTGAAGTCAACTTTAAAAATAGTTTTTCACTGTTATTTTTCTCTTGATTATATTTAGGTTTTCTTTTAAAATAATCTGTAGTTATGTGGTAAATGAATAGAAGTGAAGCAGTTACACCATCCTGCTACATTCACCGTCATTAGCTATTCGATCATTAACATCTACCACCATTCTTCCAAGTCCTACTCTCATCCTAGCGTTTCTGCAGAACATTTATACAAGGTCATTTCAAACATACAAACAACAAAGCTCGTGCTTTGGGTGCACTATTGCCTGAATGTTTGATGGCGACTAGAGCGTTTTGCCTCTAGGACAGAAGAGTACTCATATTTAAGTTCTCCCAAATTACTGGTATCGGATGGAGGACAACTTAACCCTAAATTAAGCCGTCAATAAGCCATGAGCTACACTAAAAAAAGGAATGTAAAGATAGGTGGTGCCACCATTTGAAGTCACGTGAAAGCTCTTAGAGGTTTTATGAATTTCCCGGGGTTTGCAAGGCAAATTAGTTCCGCTGTAGCTCTTTAGAACTGTTGGAGTTTCATACGCTTTATTTTCCCTTGTAGGGGAAGCGGAATTAAGACAATTAGTTTGATTATTATGATCACAATAATTGCCTGTTATTATTGCCATTATTTTAAAGATAGTACAGTGCATGACTGACTGCCTAAAATGAGGTCTGAAGAGCTTTAAAAGCTATAATGAGACATCACTAAAATACAAAATAACCACCATAAAAAATAATATCCTGAGCGGACCATTCCTGTTGCAAGGAGGGGGTCGTCCACACCTCCCTGAGTACGGACCTGATTCCCCCAAACAAAATTTCTTAGAGTTGCCCATACCTCTTCCAATATGCTATACAAAATACAATATTAAGGTATATAAGCTCTAGTTTCTTTGTTTGATTCAATCACCAGGGGCTTCGATATGAATTTTCTTGTAACTACAGATCTGTCCAGTTATTTTAACATCTTATGTGCATCTTGATGGATGTCTGAGAAAAGGATGTTCGAATGAGAATATACGCAAAACATTTGATTGAGAATACCTTTGAACAGGCTTACCATTGAGGTATTGGAAAAATTGTGTGTAGCTTACTAAGCTAACTTACCAATAAACAAATCGTTCGTTAAACAATATGACGCCTTGAAGTCTTCTCTGTATGCTGTCATACCTTGATAGCATTGTATATGAAGAAATACGATAACTAATGAAAATGTACACGCATCAAATAATACGAACAGTGGAAAAATGAACAGAATAAAAAAACGATGGATTCCCTTTTTAAGGACTATGACATCCAACCAAGTCAGATTTTGTTAACATAACTCGTTTTAATTATGTATTACGCTTGTTGTTCCATATATTGTAAGCGAATGCACACAAAGAATGCACTCTCAGTCTGTACGTTATATAGCAACCTTAAACTGCAACCGAGAGCATAACTCTTTTTAGACCGTCATCTGTCATGCTCTTTCGTGTTACTTCGTGACGTACCTCGGAAGGACTGATTGAAAAAATACAGATTCATTTACAAATATAAAGTAATTACCCATGCAACTACCACAAGCGATCCATTTGGCCTATGGAGCTAAAAAAAAAAAATAAAAATAATCCTTAAAATCCGAAATTTGGCGAAATTGAGATAGACCCAACACTTCCATTTTTAAGGCACTTTTTTCTCACGTAAAAACATACTCCGGCAAACAGCACTTTTTTATAATTAAGTGTTTATATACAATTATGGAAATATGGAAAAATCGAAATATTTATAATAGAAGTAAAAAGAACATTTATGAAAATGTGGTGAAATGTTTTTGGTGCGTGAGATTAAATTTATGGAAACTAAATGTGGAAGTACTAAGTACAGGTGACGCGAACGAGGAACTGTATATATCCCTGCTACATCGGTTGTGTGTTACGTAAACAACGAGTAGTACGAAGACCAGCTGAAAGTGATTCCGCCTTAAATTGTAAATCTGCATCTCCGACTTCTGAAAAAAGAATAATACCCTCCAATCTCAACTTGTGGGAGCGATTCTTGTTGTGAGTGGAAAAATTGCGGTTCCTGCGAGATGAACTGCACGATTTAGCATGCGAGCTAGGTCCTTCCAAAGCACGAACTTAGGTTTGTGTGCACAGCCCAGCTCTGACCCCCCCCCCCCCCCGCCCACACACACACACACACACACACACACACACACACATTTACCAGTTCGAGAAGTTTCAAGGAACATCAGATATCACTCATTTTGCTATGGAAGGTTCACTGATAGGCAAAGAGTCGAGAGGTTTGAAAGTAAGTCGATGGAACGACTAAATGCTAGCATTATTTAGTACCAAGCCCTGTTTCGTACAATAGGTACTATTGGCACTGTTGATTCCCAACAAGTTGTAGGCCTATTAGTTTGGGCCTAGCAATACTTGACATGTACAGCGTATTAGTTACTAAGGGGTCAACTTCTAAGTACTGACCTAAACATAATTTTTGCCATTCCATATTTGCAAATAAATGTGTTCCTGGCTTTTGTATGGGAAGGAGACTTTCAAAACGAAAAGGAAGTGAATTATACAGTGCTGCAGTGGGGTAAATTTAAAACTATGTGATTTTCCGGCATCAATTAGCTCTGAATAATCTTCAGAACTGTCCTGATGATGCGGAACTTGCGATTTCTGCTTGATGGTTCAATTCCATCAACATAACTACATTCAGGTTCTGTTTGGAAATCATATGGCGTAACCTTATTCTGTGCAGGAAAACGCCAGAAATATTTACTCGAAAAGTAGCTAGCTACTTAATAGTAGCCTCTGAAGGCCTATGAGTGAGATGGCACACTTTCAGCACATTGACTCGATACAAAGCAGAAAATTCAATAGTGTGACCTTTCCTGATAGCCTTGTATTTAGAACAGTCAGGCGCGAATCCAAGGGGGACTTTCCCGACCCCAGCCCCCCTCCCCGTTTTCGCAACATCAACTATAAAAAACACCCGAAGATTGGCATAATGTTAATCTAGGAGAATATTCAAGGGGGCTTTCAGCCCCCCTTTTCGAAATGTCTGGATCCGCGCCTAACATTGGTTCTCAAAGTGGTCCCTACCTCCCCGGGGGCTTTGGGAAGTCTCAGGTGGGCACCACAGAAAACACGGGGGATAAGGGCGTTGGCACTATTCTGATTTAGGGGTCCCTGGCAATTATGACAGATAACTGCTGCGAGGCACAATGAGGCATCCAGGATCGGTCTGTTCCCCTCCGCTAGTTCTTCCCCTCGGCTTCTGTCTCCCTAAAACCCCACCTCTCCCTCTTAGTCTCGGTCCCCCAAATAAACTTTTGTCCCAAAATTATCCAAAAATGGCATTAGAAATTTTACAACTCTACCACCTAGGTACATTAACTTCTTCCGTGTTTGGATAATATTGTAGGGCGGGGACATTGAGACAGTCCAAATTGGTGGAAGAGGGAGGTAGTCTAAAAAAGTTCGAGAATCACTGATTTAAAAGACAACACACCTCACTTTTATCAACTAAATGGTTTTATAGTATAGGCCAAACATACCGGTACCAGTTGGATATGATCACTTTTGAGATAAGGTTAATTTATAGGCATATATAGATTTCAGAATGCTAAATGACACACAATTTCAGAGATGGGCGCAAGTCCAGGGTTCGACAAATCTCCGTCAGTCTGGAACAAGGAGAGGACGTGGATATAAATCCTCATGAGAAGATCTCTGGGTCCAACAGGGTTCGGGTCGAAAGGTTCGTGATAAATCGAGACAGGTATAAAGGTTATTTTGTAATAGGGTCTGATTACAATGGTGGAACGTGTATACCGTGTTTTATTCTTGAAATGGGACAGGATGTTTGTGTCGAGTAGTAACAGTGGTGGGTCTGGTTAAACGTCGTGTAGCCATCATACTAAGATAATGAGTAAACGTGACAAGAGACAAGGCAGCAATTAGCAGAGAAGTGGAGAAACTCTGATCTAATGGGTGATGAGATAGTAGCTAGGACTTGTGGGGGGTGGGGGTAGAAGGCCTACGTCCGAATCTTTTGTACTGGATGTCCACTAATTTCGGGAACAGGGTCGCCACTTAACTTTTCTGCTTAAGTTTTCCTTGCTGACAGTGATGGTTGCTATGAATATGAAGGTTGCTGGCCGTTCTTTGGTAATATCTGTCTTCAAGAAAACTGCATTGGTTTGGAGCTCAGCTACCGTACGGTAAGCCTAGAGAGTTTCCTTGAAGCTTTGGATAGGATTTACGCCAACCTCTGAAGAACCAGTTTAAAGGGCTTATGATAAGTTATCTTCGTTGTTCAAATTGTCATAAAAGTTTTTAACTGGTTTAGATGTACCAATTTTGCATTCGAATTACACTGACTGCTGTACTGTGGCACTGTACGTATTAGTCTACACACAGTCTGTAGTGTTAGAAGATTCGTGGAACTAGTACGTGCAATTAATTGTGACCACAATAAAGCTAACAATTTACTCTCAAATTTCTCATCGTAGGCCAGCTCTGTCGCTTGTGGTAGATCGGTGTTATGTTCACAAGGTTAAAATTAACCTTTCTGGGCAATTTTCATTTAGTCCCTCAGATGTGCGTCATAAAATTTGAAAACGAAAGCACATATTTGGGTACGGCGCGCTGTCTATTTAGGGTTTCGTATAGTAGTGAGCTGTTTTGTCTCAGAATTAGATATCATAAGCTGTTTAATCAGAATAGTTTCTTTTATTTCATGTTTCAGAATGATTTATATTACTATTTTTTACCATGATTATGACAACCAAGAAGCCGATATGCCAATATACCTCGTGATGTGCATTACATTCTTCGCTCAAATGGTGATCTCAATTATTGGTGCAAGTTTCAACTGCGGTGCTCTTTCTTCAAGTATGAATCAGCCTGAGCAAACCGTAAGTACAGGATCAAATATTATTCATTTCATTTATTTGAAACAATAGGCACTTTCGTGAAGAGTTACACGATGTGAAGGCTATCTTTTTGAACTGGAGAACTATAACGAAAATAAGTCATAAGAAATAATTCAATGAAAAATATCAAATATACAAATCCGTTTTCTCTTTATCCATTCACATCAAAGATTTTTCCTCAAGAAGACTTAACATGAAACATCTCTGTTTGAATAGGTTTCACACCAGATATACGATTGGTCTACTTCATGAAAAACAAAGAAATGTGATTTAATATTTTGTAGATTTTTTTGACCAATAAAATTTAGAGAACAGATTCATTTAATAGACCTGCACAAACATAGTTACAGTCATCTTACGAAAAGTGTTTACTGCCATGTACCATTGAAAGGTTGCAGCTCCAAACATCACGTCTAGCAGAATTTTTCCTCACTAATTTTCCCCCAGATTTGTTTATACACTGTTAAAAATGTTGGGCAAATATTAACCAACTTTTTAACCTTTGTTGGTCCAAATATCAACATCCCAACAAATTGGGTAAAAATTTAACCAGTTTAGTTGGTTTAAGTTATTATCTAGTAGTTGGGTAGTACTTTAACCAACTATTGAAAGAAATTGTGTACCCAATAAATGGGAATCCTATACTACCCACACAGTTGGTTAAAGCCAAATGCGCTTATACCTCTTGTTGGACAAAGCGTATTAACCAATACTTGGTAAATATGGAGGGTTGTAGTCTCTCCAGGTATAGCATACTGGGAATTTCTTTCCCAGGGGCTTATTTTTTGATATATATTATGCACTGTATATTGGCTAATGATATCTATCCCTTTCAAGCTTTCTTTCATAGTTTTAATGAATCACTGGTAACTGAGGTCATATTTAATGAGTAAAATACGTTAATTACTATAATATATTTTGCATGAAATGTCTTTAATGCACAACAGTCGTTGAAAAAAAAGACGTTAGAAAATGCATCTACACATTGATAGGTACATTGTTGGTTAATGGCAACCCACCGGCCCCAGTTAAAAATCTTTGGCTTAATAATCTGTTTCGTTTGTCACCGAGCTCCGTATATAAATTAGTCCAAAACTATCATTTTCCTAAGGCACTGTAAAATGATGTTATGAAGTCTTGTAGTTCCATCAATAAGAAACACAAGTCATCCTGAGAACTAGCTGTTCCGCAGCATTCAAAGACAGTTTACTCTTTATGCCGAAATGTTTCAAATTACAATATATAAACTCTTATTCGGACGTGAAAGAGAATATACAAAATTCTGAACTTTCATTGGATAGCCGTTTTGCGCTAAATACGAATCGTCGAATCTCATACAAATGTGTGCTAGTTCGTACTACTATTTTAACAATTTTATAGAAATAGCGGTCGCTTTTATGGTCTAAAATAATGTACGAGTTTTCCTCTTTGGCCAATATAAAAGATGTCAAAGGGAATTATTCAGATTTTGGAACCAATTGCTGATTATGCAAAGAATTGTGAAACAAATCGAGTCAAGTGTACTGTTGTTTGGCGCAAACACTGCAGCCAACAATTTACCCAACTAATTAGCAAAAATCACCCAACAAGTGGGTAAAGTGAGAATATGCCCAACTGTTGAATGGAAGGTTGTCGTCAGTTTAACCAGTAAGTTGGGTATTACAATACACGTGCATGGAAGGGAAATTTTAACCATTTTGTGAGCAAACATTGACCAACATTTAAGCAATAGCTTTTGCCCAACAAAAACTTTGCCCAGCGTTTTAACAGTGTACGATCATGCTTTATACATGATGAACTTGAAAACAGAAACTAGTTAGAACACTGAACGTTTCATGTATTGAAAATAAATCAACAGCACATAAACACAATGCTCGGACAGAAAAGTGTTTGAAGGTCTGATTGGGGACGGCCGTTATGTGGAATAAATTTGAGTCTGTGATAGTCGCACATTTTGGATCTTAAAGTTACCCACCCGATCAACCCTTAAAGTCCCATTGTCTTATGTCTGTGTTGTCGTATTTTTCCTAGCATTTAACTAAAGAGCCGAAGTATCTAGAAGGTTAATATTTGAGACTTTCGACCTTTTTCTATTCTATTATTTTGCAGGTTTACTCCAATCCTCACCCAATATCTCAGCAACATGTGTCACTTACCCCACACACCGTAAATGCACCCCGAAATGGCCCGGCATTCGAAACGACTGTGCAGGGCCCAACTGGAGCTGACATGGTAGCAAAGAATATCTGAGCTTCGAAAAAAAAAAGGAATTTATTAAGCTTACTTTGCGGAAAGGTAGTACTGGAAATGATAATATACAATGATATACAGCAGAAGTATGTCTGAGTTGGTCCAGGGAATGGTCCCGTATTTACACATGTAAGTTGGTTATTAGAAACTAATCTAAAGAGGTCCTGGTATGGCCTGCCAATGGGGCCAGTCTCTCCGAGAATGATTTGTACGTTGAGGACTGAAACGGACTGAAATTGTTCAAAATCCTTCAGGAGTTTATCCTCTGCCATTTTTCATCAACTCCACACAGACGACCCTAAAGACTCTATCTCTTGAGGTTGTCTCATTTCATCTAATTTTTTTTCAATCTTTGCTGGGTGGGACTATTACGTGTCTCTATATAAGAGGAGCGCCACCACTATGGGCGTGTAGCCTACAGAGAAATTTTTGACAAAAGTCTCGATGCCGGCAGTTTGCCTGAAATTCCACTTCCAGGCCTTAAATTTGCATAAGACTTTTCTGCCTATCATGATTAAGTCACAAGTAGAATATTGTTCAGTGGATATATAGAATTTGACATGCAACCTCTCCTGTATTCAGTTTTGTTATGTGTTAAACAGGAAATCGAAGGTAATATAAGCATATGTCATCGGTACAATAATTTATGACAAGTGGTTTTGGATAGTACCAATTCGTGTCAATTGTACAACGGGGGTGGGGGCATATCTATAGGTAGTGCAATAATCATTACATCAATAAGAAACAAAAGAGCGCTTGTTCATTCTAATAGTATCTGTCTGCAGCATTGGATGTGTACATGCTCAAGAACATCGATAACGAGAATTTTACCTTTCGGTACATCTAGTCATGATAACACCATGCATTTAACAAGGGCAACAATGTTGCCGAAGCTCAGCTTTTCCTGTTGACCTAAAAGTCTGCAGTCAATATTTTGGTTGGGTCTGTAACTCATGTTGTTCATGCGTACGTTAGAAAACAAAGAGATAAATATAAATGCAATGAAATATGTATTGAACTCCTGAAGACTCTGAAAGACTAAATCTGGTACAAAATTAACTTTATATACTGCACAGATGTTAGTATACAAATAATGAATGTTTATGAGTGTGCTGCTGTGTAGACCTCATTTGTTTTTCATAGTCAGACCCAGATAGTAACTTCCGATAAAGAAATTTTACAAATGGTTAAAGGTCTTAAAACTTAAAGCGATATTTTGCCCCAAAGATATTCCTTGAACTTTTCCAGGGACAAAAGTTCAAATGCGGGTTGCCACTATGGTTTGGAAAAACCAAAACTGCTCAATTGCTCATCATTATCGAGGGATAATTTCTTAATTAAATTCTTTACGCGCCTAATTCTGAGTACTCTTTAGTCCCGTTTTCCCCTACAAAATTATTTTACTGCATAATATTTTTATGATTGGGATTTACCAGGTATAAATCGTCGATCGCTTTTAGGACCGGTGAATGTGTCGCAACAGGCCAGAGGGTAACTATAGTTCGTAGAGAGCGTTGGGAAAATATGCACACGTATACTAAGTCTAAGGCTATTGAAATATCATCCCCCATGGCTTCCCCTTACCAACTTGGTGGGGCTTTCGGCAACGGAGAACAAGACTGAGGCGGTTCCTGCAGTGTCAACGCCCATGTGACTGCACCAGGCTCGTAGCCTGACACGGTACTGAATGGGGGCGAAATGGCTTCCAGGGGCTAACAAACTTTTAAGGGGGCCAAATGTGTACAAATGCCATTAAGCCAATGGCAACTTCAGTTGAAAACTTGCTAGGGGGCGAACAAATTTCAAAAAGGGATTCGCCCCCTTGGCTAGAAGCCTGAGCTGCACAATTCCTGCCTCCGAGACTGACATATGGCACACGCTTCAAAGAGCACGTTTTCCTTTTCAAACCGAAAATTTTTTTTTGGAATGTTAGCACAACCGTCAAGCTTAAACCATATGAAACATTCTTTTATTTTCAATCAACGTGCTATGTTCTTTGTTTAAAAGAAAGGGGTGGGTTCCTCTTTCCCTTACGACATTTCCTAGACAACATTTACCTTAACTTGAAGTAGTGTACCCCGCGCCGGCATCCCAACTCACGAGTAGCTTCTTTCCACCATGTGACAATATAAACTTATTTGCTATTAAGGAAGGATAAGTCATTTGTTTACCTTCCATACTAAATATTTTTGTCCAGAAATGTTTGTAAAGGAGATACAAGAAGATTTGAAAGATTAAGGTAATGTTTACAAATAACTTAAAACTTGAGGTGACTGCATATATTCTCTTTAAAATTTAAGTCAAACTCCTAAAACCATTCAGACATCAGGCTAAGTTGAATACTTGTTTCTGCCTCAACACAAAAATGTGTAGGCCTAACTTATACCACTGTTTCACACCAGGCTACTTATTTGCAAGAACTTGCACAACGTTCAAACGTCCGGTATTTCTTTTCGAGTAGGCCTAACCATCCAACCAATTTAGCTAGTCTATTATTAAAACGCCTGAATGAGATCAGCGCCACACGTTCACGTAACGCCTCCATAGTAGGCTGTACGGTATATTCCTTGTTCATGTCATATCCCTGGTTTGGAAAGCGAACAGCTGAGCAAACATAGTCTGACCAGGGATCTGTGACACTCCCCGGTCTAACATAATGGTAGCCCACGTACGGTATTCAAAAATCGATACACTGCACTTTGCGTAAACACTTCCACACGATTAAGCACGAGACGTCCTGTACATTTATATATGTTCAGTATACTTTCGTACCTCGTTTCGTTGTACACAGTCTCTCAAATGGTAACAACTGGGATTCTCGATGCTCTGTGCATTGAAACATGTACGGACTTCGCCAGAATTTGTTTCAAAAAGTGTTGTTTTCATACCTTAAATGATTGCAGAAACGCAAAAAAATTTAACTTTTGTTCAGAACAAATTGAACTATCTATATGAAACATAATATCAAGATTGGTGCAAAACTGAAAGACAAGTAGGGAATTTTACGTTTTCAAACAAAGCCCCCTCCCGAGGTCAAATATCGGTCAAATTAATCGAAAATGGTCGCAGCATACAGATATCACTTTCGCTAACACCTCTACTAAATTTCAGCCAAATCTCATGAAAAACAGCAAAATGTCAGGCACTTAAACGCAAATGTTATGGTGACAGACGTTTGCCGTGCACGACAGCAATAGCTCAGCTGAAAGCTTTCAGCTGGGCTAAAAATGAATTGTGTAACTATATTACACAAAAAACGTAATGTATTCATTATTTAGTCGCAGACATAGTGGGTTTGGTCAGAGGGTGCAAAACTTGTATTAGGTGGAACTTTTTAGCAAGTAGATACGTAATGCATGGACGGCACTACATTAGACTGCTTCCCAACCTTTTCTTTTTAAATTCTTAAGTGGCTGAAATCTTTTCCCCATTCTGTCCCCAAATATATTTTAAAAAAAACTTAACATATCGTTTTCTAAATCGTATTCTTTCCTATTCTAGAATAAACAAAAGACTGTTGCAATGGGATCAATGGCTCACCTTGCGAGAGGTTAACATTAAAGGCAAGAAGTCTCCGAAAGAGGGCTGCGGGTCTTCCCAGAAAAATGTTGAAATGAAACAGTTTGACGCGAATGTGGCCTCTCTCCTTATGACTAACAGACGGCCTTGACTGATGATGCAAAGGGTTTGAGAAAGGGGCATGGTTGAATTAATTTGAGGTTTGTGGGGCTCAATCCTTTAGAAAATAACAACGGGAAGAGTAGTACGCAGAAAA
Source organism: Holothuria leucospilota (assembly GCA_029531755.1). Lineage (NCBI taxonomy): Eukaryota > Metazoa > Echinodermata > Holothuroidea > Aspidochirotida > Holothuriidae > Holothuria > Holothuria leucospilota. The sequence continues at coordinate 15,120,399 of CM055979.1, forward strand.
GGGGGAGGGAAAAATAAAATAGCCCCAGAAATGGAACCCTTTCCTTGTCTTACAAACTACATTAAAACTACATTATATTTACACAGATCGACGTGATAAAAATTTTCTTTGAACAGTGGGGGTGGGGACTCTGACCCTGCCACCCATGAGCCATGAGTGTAACTATGGTTCACAGCTTTTCAATATGGCACAGACGGAAAGTGTGGGTTCTTCCCCAAGGATATTTTGAAATAAATGACTGTCAGATGTGAAGTTTTCGAATATGGAAATTAAGGTACTCAAAATGCATTTCATCTGTTCATGGCACTGGTAGTTACAATGTTTAGTGACGAGCAATTGACCCAGAGATCTGCGCAATAGATCAGGAAATCAAAACTAGCGCTACAGATTTTATACTTTGATATGAAGAAAGATAAGGATGCCTGTTTTAACTCAGAAGCAGATGTACAGGGTAAGATAAGAAGGTAACTCATTGATGGAAAGTTTCGGGAGCTCCCTAAAAGTTTTAATATCGGGGGCCCGTAGCCTACGAGTTGCCTCGACTATTGGTTAAATTCCGCCATGATTGAATCTTGTACCATGTGATGTTTTACCTCCAGTTTTATTGAAAGCGCGCCTTTTCGTAAAACATGAAACTTACATTTTACTTGCGTGAAGTTTCAATTTCATTTTAATATTTTCCCCTCGGTAAAATAACTAACAAAAAAAAAATCGACTTTTATAAAATGTCCCCTTTGAACTTTGAACCCCTTTGAACTCGTTTTGACTTTTACTTCCAGTGGGCCTGCTAGACATAATTTCCTTCCCAGTGGTACCTCTCCAACAACTTTGAAGAAAATCAGTACAGCCGTCTACTAGGAGTTTGTGACACACTGGCAAATTATGAGGTTACCTTGCCCAATTCATTCAGCAACCACTGACGTATGATGAAATACAAAATTCTAATTTCTTTTGGCTATATTAACTCTGTTTTGAAAAGTGGAAATGTTAAAGATATATGAGTGTTTCGCACAAATCGTAATAAAAACTTTCATATTGAAAGTTATATTACTGTCTTTATGTGAGATAACATTTTTCATTTGTTGCGTCCATAGTTGTAAAAAGGAAAGCAAAGCATAATTAGCATATAAAGCTTTACCCTTTAAAGCCGTTGTGCTAGACTACAACTACAGCTACTAATAGCACTTGACGTCCGTGATCTCTACAACAATATTTTAGATATGCTTACTGCAGAATATTATCCATTGTTACTGTCATTCATTAATGGCAATTTTTAATTATTAATTAATTATTAAACTTGATTAGGAGATTCTCTTCTTGCGAAGTTTCGTAGACAATCAAGGAGACTACTCATAAGTACTTATCATATTTTTTCGTTGAGAAAAGATAGGCGTGATCAAAGTTGTGTTTAACTCTTCTAAAATTCCGTTATGGAAATGAACAAAGAAAAGTAGCCGATGACTGACGAGTAAGTGAAAGGGGTACAGAAGCAGATAAAGGTGGTAAATGCCTGGGATTATATAAACAATTAAATGAGCTACCAAGTTGAATGTGTTGGTAGTACAGATGAGAGAGTCTGGCACTTTCTAGTTACGCATAAAATCAGGGAACTGTAGGACGAGTAACTCAAACCAAACATTACCTCAATAAAGTGACGTAAATTTTACTTTAGATGTATTTACTTCTTTTTTTAACATACTTACGTAATAATATTGTAGCAATACAGCAGCATTAGTTTTTATGATTCAATAATAACACAAATCAAAATTCAGCTAAAAGAAATTGTTTCCCCTTTTAGCACCAACGACATTCCCTCATTAATTTTGAAAATGCCAACTTTTCCTGTATCTAAATTGTGTTCTTGGTTAATGTGGTACATTTTACATCATAATTCAACCTAAGCATCTCAAGGGTATTCATTTTCTAGAATTTAAGCTACAGGTTGTCAATCAGCGTTAGAACGGTGTAGTCAATTTCTAATAACAAAAGTACCTCGTTTGATGTTATGTTATCTTAGAAGAATGTTCTCTCAACTAAACAAGAACATGATCGTATCCTTTGTAAGCTAATTTTTGCTGTCCCATAGTATCGTGATAAAACCCACAATATTATTCAACATCCATATCTTCAAAATTTTGGAAAGATCGATCAAGATATATTTACTTATGCAAAAATCTATAATAATGACGACAGTAGACACAAGTTAGATCCGTGCTACTTCTGAACGACTTTCTTGTTACATGAATTCCTGTATTCACTTTAGACCTTTTCTTCGTTATTCGATACTTTCTGGGGTTTCAAGTGTTATTTATTGTAATTTATGCATTCAATTGTTCATACTCTTTTCTTTTGCCATAATTAAAAACGTGTCAATCATTGTAGGAACTACATGGTTAGTTTGCATCTGCAGTACAGTACAGAGAAATATAAAACTTGCACCACTTTCATTTTGATACAATGACTTTCATTTTCTCTCTGTATTCAGTTTTAATGAGTAAATATAATTGTAACAATATGAAAAGAACAATTCTGACAGATTTCACTGTTCACTAAGTGCTCTCTACTCAGAATGATAGTTGTGCCAATGTTCTATTGAAAATATAACCTCTACCGTGAGCTCCTATTAAAAAAAACTAACTCTTGGTCTTCAGAAGTTCAAATTGCTAGCTGCATTCCATATTTCGTACTACATTTTCGCTTAAAAGGCGTTCCAGGACAGCAGGTCAGCTCGCATTAAAATCTACTGAGAAGCAGTTCCGAGAAGTAAGCTAAAGAATCAAACGTCGATAAGTTCGTATTATAATATTTAAATGCTACTTTTTTCGCAGCCAATATTGCATGGGAAAAGAAATGCTCAGTAACTTTCTTAATTACCACCACTTGGTAATGTTTGTTTGATTGTGTATCTTTCTTCGGCTTTTTCGTTTAACGACATTTTTATAGTAGTTTTCCCTACCATCTGTGTTTCAACTTTCTTTTTGCAGTGACTAAAGAAGATAAAATCGTCCAACCTTGAGTAGACTTCTATTTTCTCAATACTTTCGTATAAGTCTTGTAACCTGAAACTCATTTAGCCTCTGGAAATGTATTGCCTTAAATAATATGAAACATATTGTATTGCTAGCGGCTGTAGGTATTAGTGCAATTATTCGTTCTAATAGGGAAACTGGCCGGAAAGGAGCGAAGTAAATTAATTAGCGGTGTACTAATAGTCTCTACACTTTTCAGGTAGATTAAAGTAATATTCTGCGCATCTAACATAAGTCATCTTAAAATGTTGTTTTTCTTTACCAGTCAATGTAGCAGTAATGAGTTAGTTGATCCAAATATCGTCTAATGAACGAAAACGGCACTAACAGCTTTAAATATAGGGTTAACGTCGATAAAATGTTAAATCGATCTTAGTAAAAGTTTTAGGACTTCTAATGTAAAACATTGTCATTAAGTTAAAACAAAGTAATGGTACATTATTCTCTTAATGTGAGCTTGAAGAACCAGTTTATCAATACCTTTTTCAATGAAGGATATAATGAAACCATTATCCAGGGTGCTAACTTGGTCATAATGTTGTTTTGCATTTAGAGAGGTGGTATCAACTATGCTTACAACTTCGCTCTAAAACGTTCGGCCCAAATTTTACCAAAACAGATCAGATATTTCACTAGTTTTGGTTCAAATTAACCATTTTTGTTCAAAGTGAGCCAAGTCTAGTCAAATAATTGACCAGATTTCGGTCCAGTGCTCATTTGAACGGATTTATTTCAAATCTGAACCTGGCGTTTCAGAGTGCTATGTGAGTGTAGCAGGCGTAATAATCAGAATATGATACACACAGCTATATGTGTAGTGCTGCCCTGTCCTAAAATATATCTGAGATAGGCTGTTTTTAGTTGAAAAGAGGTTTGTACTCATGGGAAGGGGGCAAGTGCCTCTTGCCCTGGAAAATCAAAACCTTGAAGAAAAAGTAACATCAACATTTTTTATGATATCGCTAGAAAATTTCCAGAGCATGAGCTTTCAAAATAGAAAATGATTAGATGCAACTCAGAAGGCCTGGGAAGTGCCATTTTCAGCAATCTTGGAGGCATTTCGGCCAAAATTTTCTTGGCGCTTCGGCCAAACTTTGGCGGCGCTACTCTTAGATAGTTTGCCTAGGGGTTTTACCCCCTGGCAAATTCCTGGCTACACCCCTGTAAAAGTCGCCAACATTTTAAGCCTTTTCTGGGAGTAAAAATTTTTTTTTTTAATTTGATCAATTTAAAGTTTGCCCCACCCAAAATTTTTCTGTGGACACCTATGGTTGTACGACTGCAGATTAGCTGCATCTCAGCATCAAAATTCTCTTACGTTTTAGAAATTATATTACTACATTAGATAACTTTAATTGGTAGGATCCTCTCCTCCTAATTTCAGTATTAACCTAAATTGCTCGAATTGACCATTTTTACGATATGCTAATTTTTGGAAATACAGTTCGATAATGTTCTTGGGGAAGGGCACACAAGCTTAAGATACCGATAATGCTTCTTTGCTCTTGTTACCCAGGCACTGCAAACAAATCGGATGAGTGCTTGAGCTTGAGTCTATAGAAATGTGTTCAAAATCTCAGTTCAAGAGATCTAGAATTAGCGGCCTGAGGGAAGGGCCAATGGGGGTGAAAATCTAACAAGTGGGGTTTGTCTTTGATGAAGTGGTGTGAATATTCGAACATGAAATAAATTACTTTCAGAGAACATACTCCCTTTTTGGTATGTAGGCACAAAACCATTCCACTTTAAAAGTCACAACATATTTTTTTCACCTTTCCTGATTCCGGTTAGCTCATTACCAATTTTTGGAAACTGCCACTTACTGGAACCTTTTTGGTTATTTTGAAACCATACAAACGGCCTATTTCAACAGTTAAGTGTGGCACAGATGCCAGGTTGAACATACAGGTTGAAATCAAATTCTTCCTGTACAATCAGTCAAAATAAAAATTCAGTTTACTATGGACAGTGCCATCATACTTCACGAAAAAACATCTTAACAACAAAAATGCAACTAATTAGTTTTTCATGATTTCTTCTGTTTTTGTCTCCAAGACAATATTGATAAATGTAGCTTAACTTGTGTTTCGTTTAGACTGGCTCTGTTTCCTTAAGCTTAGCATATAGGCCTGTAGTAAAAAGGAAACTTTTAACCCATCTAAACACATTTTTCCAAATGATATGGGATAGGTTAATGACGGAAGGGAATATATGTGTATGCCTAGACAACCTAAGGCCTGCGGTGAAGCACTTTGAACAGATGTAAAAATATAATTTTTGGTATGGTTCTCAGTGATATTACTTTCTCTTGTATTTTTTATGGCATTCTTGTTTTTTGGTGTTAGAAGTAAGTTGCTTGTTGAGTTGGTTAAGTCAGAAAGTATTTTTTTTATTTAACTGACTTTAGTATTCTAACACAGACTTAATAGGCAACTTTTAGCTTTCATCTTGTATCGAAGTTTTTGAACCGATTCGCGAAACGTTCTAAGGTGATTCTCCCATTGCGATCTAATATATTTTTATATTTCATAGATGTCTATTGTCAGAGTGTGTGAGTGTGTGTGAGTTTGTATGTGCAGGAGCAAAAAAACGCGTCACGCAAACTACTCCTAAACGATAAGTATGGTGAAGTTTACTTCAGACTGATCATAAACGGGGTGGTACGTACAGAGTGATGCGAGATATTTTTAACAGTGTATTCTAGTTGTTTAAGTTCGAGGCCATAGTTTAAATGAAAAGTGGTACTTTTATTATTTTTTGCAATTATTTCCTCCTTTGCCATTGGAATTTAGATCACATTGGAAGGTCCCTTGTTTGAAACATAATGAATGCATTACGGAACTACTTCCTCAAAAGTATTTAAATTAAAAAGGTAGCGTGGATAATGCGTTTACCAGGGTCAGTTTCCCTGCTTACTTCAAGACAGCGTTCAATTGCCTCAAGTTTTAAAAGTTCAGATGGTGGTGGTATTAAAGGGCGAATTCCCAAATGTTAATACATCGTACTAGTAGCTGTAGGTCATAACATCAGATATAACCAAAATGTTTGTTTTAATTGAATTACATTCCATATCAGCTACACTCTAAAAAACGTATTTAGGAATTAAACACAATTTTTGCCCCCACTTTGGAAACATGTTTAATTCCTAAACACACATGTTTAATTCCTAAACATTATGTGTTTAATTCCTAAACGTTATGTATTTAATTCCTAAACGTGTTTAGAGTGTAAACGTGTTTCCAGAGTGGGGGCAAAAAGTGTTTAGAAAAGTGTTTAATTCCTAAACACTGTTTTTACAGTGTATGCTTTACATAGACTAGCAAGTTTATCAGACTGCCTCTATTCACATGAAGTGTTCGTGTAATATAGGCAGCTTTTAACATTTCTATCCTTTTCATTCACAACTTTAGGACCTGAGCAAGCCGATGCAAAGTATTTAACAGCATTCCTACGCAAGTGTCTTGGAACGTTCCTAGGCAACATGATATCAGTTCTCTGCCGTACTCTGATACAAATCTTATTTTTTATCACCGCAGTGTCATCCTCTGAGAGTAAATATCTTTTAATGCAATTATTGTTGTCTATTTGTATTAAAAGTCATCATTAGGCTACAATGTTCCAAAATCTGCAGTGTAAGACCGTAAACTTAAGGAAAAGTTAAAATCAAAAAAATTACAGTGTTTTCGAATAACATTTTATCGACACAGGTGCCTGAAAGACTTTTTGAGACTAATTGAATGTGTGCTGAAGATAGATATTGTAAGAAACACATGCATTAAGCATTCTGTTTATCAACTGTGCAAAGTATTTTTTTCTGGCGTATCTTTCAGGTTACTATGAGTTCTTCAATGTAAGCGGTAGCGTTGTTACATCCCCAAACTTTCCACTGGAATACAACAACAACACAACGTACAAATACTTGGTTCAAGCTCCTCCTTGCTGTGTGATAAAGCTCACGTTTACCCATTTTGATGTTGAAAATAAGAAAGACATCCCTTACTTATGCGAAGACACCCTTAAGGTAAGGTATATGCAACATTTTTTAATACCAACCAAATTCATTAGCCTCGTGTTTTGTCTTGTATTTCATTATGTCCTTTAATTCGCCATATTCAATTCAAACATCATTAAGTAGTCATACCATTACAAAACACAAAACCTAGCATTTACATCAACTAATTGCATTTTAAGTTCACTGTTATTGCATTTAGGTGTAGATCAACATTTTGTGCCAATTGTACAATACCTTGCTCAAAGGCCGTAAAGTTGTGATCTGGAAGAGAATATTCTGGAGTCAATTACTTATTACGTCGCAAATATCATTCACTGAACCTGTTTGTGAAAATTTAAGAAGTCCCTTTCCTCTTGATAATGATTTAACAAACTTTGAAGCGTTACTTGAAATTCTGATAAAATTTCAATAAAATAGATGATTTCCTTCTAAAAATGTTAGGATAAATTTGAAATTTGTACAACGTCCTATTCAAAGGTTACTACTAACCTTACATACTATAAGATTTTTAAGTACATTTTCTCCCCAACCCTTTATTGTTGGAATCAAAGTTTTAAAAGCCATTTGTTTTTAAAAAAAAATCAACTAAAAGCGTCAATCTCGTGTGCGATATTTATGGAAGTAGCGACTTTAATCTTTAGTTTTATTTCACTGGTGATCCATTTCGTCTCTCCCTTTCAGGTATTATTTAATAAAACCAGTAAAATATGTATGTAGGTAGAGAAAGCATATTAAATGTTAGATCTACTAATATTAAGGGATCTAGTAGCAAGTATGATTTCGAAATTTGGATCCCGCAAGCTAGTACCTAAATCCTATAGCATCTTTCCAAGTTATCTATAGTAAACAAGGTTTATAATATCGTTTCACATTAGTGAAGATAAATTGATTTTGTCTTCTTTTCAATTGATGATTTTGACCTTTAGTCAATAGAATATTATCTTATTTAAATGCAGGGTATACGCATATTTTTCACCATTGCTTGCTGCATTCAGATTTAGATAGGGCTTTAACGACACATCAACACGAATGTGTTGTAAAATGTGAGCTAGATTAAACAGTGTAATTGTGGGGCAAAAATCTATTAAAAAAAGGTGTGATAAAAGTCTTCATAAAAGGACTAAACAAAAACAGATGCAAGGGGAAATGTCAGAATTGCTTGCAAAGGTTACTCTCCTTGAGCCAAGGAGGAGAGAAGGACTTGTACGCTCTAATAGCGTCTTTAGGTTCGGCACATTGCTGTATTTCTGACGAATAGGGAAGTATTCATAACAATCGATGGGAATATGACTGATGGTGACAGCACGGTCACAGAGAACACAATAGGCTATGGCCATATTTCGGATTGACATTTGCAGTAACACATTCCTGCAAAGGCTGTCTTCTTCATACTTTTTCATAACTGGCTTTCGTTCAATTATATTCAAAGTTACCTTTCTAAGAAAATGTAATGTACAGAAAATGATTTTTTATGATATGCAATTATTAATTCAAATACGATTTGACAATATGATTAGACAATGTAAGCTGGTGCGCAAATGTTTGTAATTAACGGTGAAAGGTATTTCCTTTTTGAACAAGATCTACGACAATGTCTCTGCAAATAATAGTGTTTTGCTTCGGAATCTTTGTGGTCCCTACTTACCTTCACCTGTCTTCAGCTCCAGTAATGTAATCTACATGATATTTGAAACTGACACGACCGTAAAAAGAAGTGGCTTCAGGGCTTATATAACTTTTCTTAAGACGAAACATCCAGAAGGTAAGCCGATATGATTTGCATATCTATGGTTTGCATTGGAAATAATTTTGAGATTACTGCTTCGTATATTTTTTATTCAAAATTTTTCAAACTTCACTTAGTGTCGTCTGTTGTTTGAATGGTAAAGCGTAGTCGCCAAAGACCACAAGAACTTTGCATATCGGAAATGCTGGAAGAACTATTTTAATTTTTCAGTCGATAATTTTTAGCAATATAGCCATTTCTGAAGGATTAAAAGTAACTTCAGCTAATTACTTAATCTGCCTTTAATAATTCTTTATTTTATGTTGTAAACTCGAAAAAAGCATCGCTTTTACGTGTACTAAAATTCAGTTGTATCGCAGGTGTTAGGCAGTGAAAAAGATTTCATAAATGATGATGCAAAGTTAAAACATGGCTGAACAAATGCCTTTTACAGTCCGACCTAAAATCCACGTCAATCAGGATATTAAGTATGCCGGTTATTTGTGTGCTCGATATTAAAGGAAAGTAGTATGTATTCAGAAAGAGATCGTTGTAAATTTTGCAGGAGTTACACTGTGATAACTTTCAAAATAATTATAATTACTGTCGAAGGATTATTTTGGTTAAACATGACAATCACATGGCTCGTATTTAGTAAAATATTTAATTGTCATGGTTGTAAGTCTAGATTCATTCACGAAGAGGAGATGCGTGTATGAAAATATGTTTTGAAGAATGAAGTCTATTTAGAGCTCTTGAACATTTAGTTGCCATTTAGATTACACATAACGTGATAGAGGTAGAAACTAGTTTAAAGGCATCATTGGTCCAATATCGAAAACTCTAAAACACTATTTGTCGCCAACTTCAAAAGAAGCTCTTTTACTGATCTTACACTAGCATGTAGCAGGTTCTTATTTTGCAGAAGACTCCTTAAAGTTTAGTTGAGGATGACTGTCTACCCGATTTCAATTCTCGCTTTTACCCACTTAAAACTGTCCGTGGGCTAAACGTTGATACAAGTTAAGAAAATACTAACATTTTCATGCAAAGTAACGTTTTTGAATACACTAATACAACCTGAAGTGGTCATTGACGTATTGAATAGTTCTTTTGTATTGGCAGTAGAAGTTGCATTATAATGTTAAAGATAAAACTTTTGAAGAACTGAACTTCATTTGCATAATATGTGAGATATGTACATTGTAACTTTTGGTTTCAAAGTATGATGCTGTTATAATGTAGGCAGGTTTTTTTACAGGCCTTTTTCAAAACAATCTGAGCTTTTCAAAAAACAAGAAAAGAATAAAAAACAAAGAACAAAATGATAAAGCAAGCGGAGGAGTGTGGGAAGTTTGTTTGTCGAGTGTTCGAAAGCATGGGTGACCTATATGTGAATAGCCTTAATTTGCATGACATTTGCAGTAACGGAGCATGTTTGCCATTTGAAGTGTTAGATCAGGAAGCTGTTTGGAAGGAGAAGCAACAACCAAATCTGTCATATAATAGGTTCTTGAAAATGATTAGATGATCCCATTCAGATATCAAACTTTGACTGACAGGTCTCTTTGTTCCTATTGTTTAGTCCTGTTGACTTCCCCTTTCCTAATGAAGATCTACTCCGTTCACACCCAAGTAATCCTAAAGTAATTACCTCTGTTAAAACATGCTTTGATCTGGGGTGCGTTACCGACAGGGGTCAAGCTTCAATCAAGATTTTTCGCTTAACGTCGGTCAATTGAAGTTTAAGAAAAACACTTTTTGTGACCCTACGAATTTGATGTGTCGTATGCTTCAAGCATTGTTAAACCCCAAAATCATGTTTCCTAATTTCGGCAAATTTCCTCATTACTTAGAAACATACCTGATATGTAAGTTATGTGGAAAGTTTTCAATGAAGTGAACAGAAATGACATTTATTACGACCAATAACGTCAAGTGTAAAATTACATATGTTTGCGTTACGATCGACTCGCAACGACAAGTTAACTGTTCATTGTGAGGAGTAAAATTATTTATCGTTATTTTAACAACTGGCCTCTAAATCCTAGTAGATCCTGGTAATTGTGATATACATTTTGAGGAGAAAAGCAAGACTATCATCGAAAACAAACATTACTTTAAAGCGTCTGTAGAAGGTAGAGTAGAGTAGAGTAGAGTAGAGTAAACTTTATTGAATCCAAATAAGGAAATTACATGTCTGCGATAAAAAGAGTAAGAAGTAAAAAGAATGTACAAGAGCAATGTAGGCAAAAACATGAAACAGCAAATAGGAACAAAAACGTGAAACATGAAGTTGTAAAGAAACAATAAGAAATAAAAGGCGAAGATGACCTAAAACATAAATAATAGTTGTAGACATAAAAGACATCAAACGGATAAACGGATAAAAGAATAAAAAAACACATCCAGTACCAACTATAAAAACTATCTAGTAAAATTCTTGTTATGGATAGCAATGGCTGTACCTATGAATGATGATTGATAACGATTTGTATGCGATACTAACGACCTCAGCCTACCACTGCGCTTGATTATACGGCTGCTTAGTTGGTCATACAGAGGATGGGAAGAATCATTTCATATCGATTGCAATTTTACACCTGCATGCTTTAGGTAAACCGTATAGACAGACGGAAGATTTTCCCCTAGTATTCTACCCACCCGCTTGATAATGTCATCTAGGACTTTTATATGGCTTTTGTCAGTGTTACCTGCCCAACATATGAGACAGTAAGTCCATACACTACTAAGAATTGAACTGTAAAATGTGGCAAGAATATCTTGGCTAACACTAAAAGAATTAAGCTTTCGTAAGCAATACAATCTAGGTTTTAAACGTTTCTCTACATAAGCAACATGTTCATGCCATTTTAAATCATTGTCAATAACGACTCCTAAATACTTATACTCGGTAACCCTTTCTACGATACAATCATTAATTAACACAGGCTCTGGTATGACCTTGTGTTTGGTTCTAAAATCAATCATCCAGAATTTTCAATTAGGTTGGATCCCCTTCCTAACAGCTCCCTGTTTATTTCAACTACAAACTTTACAAGTGGGTTGGTTGGAAATCAGAGTGCTTTTAAGAGTGCTTAGAGCGCTTTAAAGAGTGTTAGGTTTTAAACAGTAGAAAGGAAGCACCCTACATTTTAGATTTGTTGTCTATTTTGTTATTCTGTGCAATAAATCTGCAACGAATCCGTACAGAGTTGCTTGAAGGGAAAATTTCGTAATGCCAGACAGTTCAAATTCTCCCACCTAACTACTTAAAAGCCTCCTCAATACTGTCCTAAGGTCAGACACAGTCTTAGTGAACTGCTCAAGAGCATTTGTTTGTGAGAATGCAAAGCCTTTATGTGTAATCAGAATACTTTCTTTGCATGCTGTAAAATATGAGATACTCTGCATCTTTTAACTTTTCTGACTGTCAATCGCAAAAAGTATGTGATCAATTAAAAATTCTGGATACCCCACATCAAAACTGTACTCGCGGTTGTCTTTGTCTATCTGCAAACTATTTTGCAAGTATTTTAAACAGCTTTTGTGCTAGGTTTTAAGTTATCTTCTCTACGTGGCTACCATACATACGGCTGTAGGCCCGGCTAAATAACAACGTTATACCCATGTGTTGGACACTACTATTCTAAGCATTGCAACCAAATTATTTTACACAATAAAGCAGGTAAGTCTCACGAGAAATCACTATACCATTCCCGCTTTCAATCTTTTAAATGAGTCCCTCTGCTTTTATTTTGAAGTTGTTTAAAATGCATATCGATTAATTTTCTATTTCACCAAATTTCCTCCCGTATATGACTGACTACAATACCTCGCTAATTAAAGTGATATTAACTGTTTAAAGAAAAGGGAAATATATAAGATGTAATGTTTTACTTTATTTGTCAATACACTTACCATGCTAATCATCGATAAAGTTGTTTATGTAGTGACTGAAAATGGCAGTGTGAATGGTTGAATATAAGGAAACTGTGAAAAAAAACAGTCAAAAGGTGCAGACTATTTAAAAAACGTTTTTATTACAACTAGTTTAAAACAAGCCTATCTGGACACTATAGAACATTCAATGGGCGACGCAGCTGCATGTACAAAAATAATGTACATTTCGTATGCATATATTGCCACGGCTATTCATGCATTACCTGGGAATAGCCTGATTTTGAAGGTTGTATACTGCAAAGCTCACTTGAGTTTTTGAAGCAAAAGTTATTTACATCATAATACCCGTGTTAGCAGATTTAACCTCCTAACAATATTCAAGAAGACACTCTCATACTGACGTTAGTAACGGTGATAAGTTACTACTGCAGCTATGGATGATATATATCTTTTAATTGTGTTAACGTTTGGAATATCCACCTTACTCAAAACCCAACGAAGTAAAAAGCAAAAGACATAAAGAAGTTAATTCTGGTTTCAAAATCTTGCCTTTGCCTTACGTGTAAACATATAAGTGTTGCTCCAATGTATATTACTGTATGTTTCACCTCCCGCCACATGATCCATGATTTGTAATGCAGACCTATTGTCATGCTCTAATGTAATGCTTGTAAACCTCAAATTTTCTCTTGATAGAGTATAAAATTGACGCAGTACGCCTGATCGGAGGACAAAGTAGTGGTCGTGTCGAATTCTTAGTTAAAGACCAATGGGGTCCTGTTTGTGGAAAAAACTGGAGCATCAAGACAGGAAACCTTGTTTGCCTTGACATAGGGTACGACTTTGCAGTGCAGGCAGCAAGTCGAAAATTTTGGGTAAAACCCCACAATCTGGCACCGATCTTTAACCTCCAGTGTATTGAAAATGCAGAAAAGCTTTCTTCATGTGTGGTTGACGGAGACTTTGCAGGTGGTGCCTGCTCAGGCTGGAATTTAGCTGAAATAGTCTGTGGCTCGAATGTTGGTGAGTTGTGCCATTTTTGGTACTTTTGCCATATTACAAAGGTGTAAATGATCTTTGATCTGGTTTTCTTTAGATTACTCTCTATTTTGCTGTTCTTTAAAACTTACCTTGTCTTTAAAGCATAGCCATGGCTTTTCATTGCTAAATCAATGTGTGAAGTTCAAGCTCGGGTATTCAGTGATTGGCTTTCACTACACCCATGCAATTATTTTGCATTAAGGGCTCATGTACCGTAGAAAACCAGTTTACATGTAGTGGTCATTGAACCGAGGATTAAACCAAATACTGGCTGCCTTGAGATTTAGACACTGTGAATGGAAGTGACATAGTTAGTCCAACAATCCAAGTCGCTTTATCTTTTAAAATAACACAAGTAAAACCTCTTACATTTTTTTTTTATAAATCAAGGATGATAATATCATTATGCTATCAAAAGATATTTAATAGTGATTGTACTGTCTCGTGATGTGTTGGGAAGACGCTACATGAACTAATGCAAATTTGATGTTTCTATTCACAGTAACAACAACCTACTCACCGACCGAAAGACCAAAACGCGTCATCAGTATTCCATCCAGTGAACTTGTTGTAATGAGCAGTGTTTTTGTGTTGTTGGTTATATTACTTTGTTTGGTAGCTATTAAATGGAGAATGTGGTGCAAACGACGTCGAAGATCGGAGGAACTGGAACTTTTTCACCAAAGGCCTCAACGAAATCCTGCAACGATGGCTCAGATGTTGGAATTCTTTATAATGAACGAACAAATGCGTCGTGTAAATGGTCCTGCCCTTCCAGCCAGGAGACCCCATGCACAAATGCAACAAATTCGGGCAACTGTTGAAACACCATCAACTTCTGATGTGTTTGAAAGTAATCAGCATCTAAATGCTGGATGTTCTGACACACTCACTAGCCTGAGGTCAGATGACGTTTTTAGTAGGATAAGTGATGATACCATCTCAAGGCGTACAGCGCATTGCAGGGGCAGTTGTGGCGGGACATCAAACTTTGAACCAGGCCCACTAAAGACCCGTTTAGAATATCTGAGTATAGCTGATGATAGTGATGATGCTGATGTTTGCGGTAGGACTGATAATGGTAGCTCCACTTTAACTAAGTCCATTAAAAGACGCAGTAGTGTAGATAGTGTTTACGAAAAAATCTGTTAATAGGAAGAAAAGAACACTAAAATTAGCTTCCGATTATAGACATCTTGTAGAGTATTTTTTTCGGGCAAAACCAAATTGCTGTACAGTTGTGCACTTTTTCTAGTAATCAAGAAATATAATTACCGTAACCTTCATAAATGACTAGTAACAATAGTTTCGTTAATTTTCTGCTTTAGAAGACAATGGAGTTTTCAACCGCAAATGTGTAAAACTAATAGATATAGTAAGCTTACCATGTCATCATTAAAGTAGCTGTGACATTTCAGATGGGGTGGTTTCCAGTCTTTCTGGAGGCATTATTTGCTAAGATCGCCTGATTGAAGGCCTGCAACTGACTACTAAGTCATAGCCCTTGGCAAAAAGAGTATTTGTAACAATCTCATTTATCTGTAATGTCTTTAAGAAAATGGGTGATTGGGATGTGGAGAGTCACTCGCTATATGGATTCATAATCAGGAAGTTTAGATCTGTAGCAACATGCTAATGAGCAGCTTACAAACTACGATCACTCTAGCTAGCTAACTCTGATTCTGCTTCTCAGAGCGTAGTCAAATACGTATCTGCCAACATGGATGAGACACTGCTCATGCGTCTTTGTTTGTCACACACGAATCTAACATCCTGGGCTGAAACGCTTAAACGTTATTCTTATAACCTAGTGCAGTGGCCAAGTGGTTAGAGCATCCGACTTGCAGCCGGAAAGTCTAGGGTTCAAATCCTGGCCGGGTCATACCAAAGACATTAAAAATGGAACCGACTGCCTCTGTGCTTGGTGCTCAGCATAAGCAATGGAGTAGGGCAAACAAGCCAGTGAGCCACAACTGGAAAAAAGCCGTGGTCGTCTCGACTTGAACCAATTGGTTGGAAACTGGGACGTCAAACCTCATCTAACTAACTAACTTGAACGTTATTCTTAAGCTGATGATAGTGAGGATCTTCACACCAAAGTTGTTTGATCTTCCCACCAAGTTTGTATTATGAGCCAACGTGTTATTGTTGTTTGAAAGTGAAAGACGCATGGAAGAATGCTGCACCTTCGTTATTTCATACAAAAGTTGAAGGGATTTCTTCCATTGCAGTATTGATTTGATGTAAAAAGATGTTGATAAACACACACTAGCAGTCGACTAACCTCATGTAAAAACAAGATATATCAATAAATTACATGAATGAACGATTATTTTATGTTCAAAGGGACGTACTTATCTTGTAGAATCAAATCCAAAGTAACCAATATCGGAGAGGAACGAATATTTCCAATGTTAGTATGACCAACCTTAATGCTTTCTATTAGTTTTGTTTGACAAATGTGCAGGGTTGGGAAATAACGAGTTACAAGTAACGTCGTTACTGTAACGAGTAACATTTGGTGTAATGGACTCGTGTAACGAGTGACATTTGCATTGCAGTAACGGACTAACTAGTAAGAATTCTACGTAATAGTAACTGGTCCCGTTTCTTTTCCCTTACAAATAGTCAAAATGACCACAATTACATTTTCCTTGAAAAAGTAGTATAAAGTTGTACTACTTGATGGCACATTGGTAGTAATATTTACTTTCAAAATATTTATCACTCATCTCTGTTATTGTCGTCGTCCTCACCAGCATCAAATTTTACTCACGATTAGAATCAAGAGTTGATATTAGATGTACCTGCTCCAGGTTTGCAGGAAAAATTGATGGTCGATTGGTGAGGTATTCGACAGGTGTGATCGTTCATCCTCCTTAGTCAGTCTGATGAGTAAGTTTAAAATCATGTATTGAACAGATCATTGCTCCTTTTCCATGAGATGAGTCTTTGTGAAATTCGTTGCAAAATACTGAAAGGTGCTTCTGCAAACCTTCCCCTGACCTGCCTGAGTAAGCGAGTAAGCTAGCTCAATGAACAAAGGCTAAATTTATTTAGTATAGCTTGTCCTTAAGAGGACGTAGTGGCAATAGTGCGTTTGGCCTACACGCAGTCAAACACTAGGCTACTTTGCACATTTGAATCATTTCTTTTGAGACTTTATGGCAGAACCCGAGTCCACTCTGGCCAAGTCAAAACCAACTCCGATTAAAGATTCCCGACGTTTGGCCAATTTCCAGTCTGGTAGATAACCCTTAAGATCCAACGAGTTCTAACCCTGTTGGACAGATTCCAAAACCAATCTATTTGCCAATATACATCAAATCATACATACTGATGTTTTAAATCGATTGCAGATATTCAATTAATATTGTCATCATTTGTAGTCACTTCCACTGTCTGGCCTCCTCAGAAATTTAGTTGATTGTGTGTGTCAGTACTTTACACCTGTACATTGTCCACAAATAATAGAACTTTAACACTTTTAATGTAACTTTTGTATTTACGTACTCGGCTGGAATTTTAGTTTTAGTTAAATTCCGTTTGCACCACATTCCGAACTTCGATTCCCCGGAACCTTCTGCTCAGGACTCAATGCCGGTCTCGAATGCGTCCAGGAAAACGCTCTCAATACTGGCGATGAGTCTGCGGAATCCGGACGCATGCTTTTTAGCCAAGTTTATCAAGGTTTGTCAAGCGGCAGTGTACAAACGTGTCATAAGCGTAGAAAATGTTTCTGACTGGGAGCTGAATGCTGATTTAAACCGCCGTCCTGTGGAAGGAGCTAAGGGGAGGGGTGAATATTTGAGGGCCCTTAGATGTAATTTGGTGCAACATATTAGGCAAAGTTTAAGGAAAATTACTTGTGCAAAGTTTAGACATTTCGCGACATACTTCCGCCACACCACATTTTTGCCGGGGGGAGGGGGTTAACCCACCCCTTCCCCCAGTTCCCCGCTTCATACGTAAATGTATCGAATTCAACATGTATTATATCCTTACTTGATGATTGAAATGTATGAATTTAGGCTTTATCATGTTCTTTGCATTGTCGATAACTCCTTACACAAGAATAATGGTAAGTTTAGTCAAAAGAAAAAGCAGGATATTGAAATGGCTAAATGACATTAAAGTATCCTCACAAAGGTAATTGAAAGAATAGAGAAGGGCCTGACTTAAAGTTTCAACTGCTGCAAAGGGAAAGTGAATATTATAAGAGTATGTTCTGTATGTGAAAACTACATAGTCTCAACGTTTTTATGCATTGTTTTTACATCGACGCAAAGCGAAACTTGAAATTGTAGCTTTTGGAATTATCACTTAGCCCTACTTTACACCGCTAGGTTTCAAAATTTATCGTAAATATATATATATATATATATATATATAAAGATATAGATATAGATATATAACATCGTATTTCTACATGCCCACGAGGAGTGAAGGCCTAAATCACTGCTAAAACGCCGCTCTTACCATTTAATAAACGCTAACCTCTTGAAATTAGCCTATCATTTTATATTATAAAGATTTTTGATCCCCTAAAAGTACTGTCGCAACTGAAGAACTCTTGGATGTAACCAAAATTCGTCTAACAAATAGTTTGCGTAAGCTCCGACAAGGTTTCTGATTCTCTGCCGCATAATGAGCGCTAAGAGCGTGTGCTTGGATGCCCAGTGAAGATCAGCTGGGATCATTGCTTTTCTTTGGGGTAACACCTCACACTTACCTGCACAATTGAGGTGTCGGTCCTCTTATGTTTCACCTTCTTTCTATTTGATTATGTCTCCTACCCCTCCCCCACTTCGAACGAGATACCGTATATTCACGTAGAAGTAACTAAGTTACTAGTTACCTTTGAAATGAAGCTACTAACTTTTGAGCCAGATGTACTATAACTAATTACTTTTCGTTTTGTAACTGTAATTGTAACTAGTTACAACTTACTTTAAAAGTGTAAAGGGAATAACCCAGCAAATATAATTATTTTTTAAAAGATTGCATGTTGTATATTGTACACTCTTACCCATGGGCGGTGATCACGGGGGAACAGGGGGACATGTCCCCCCAATATTTGAGAAATCGTCCATTGACTTTGATCTTTCACACGGTAAATTATTGGAAAATCTGTTCATGCATCCCCCCCCCCCCGAATATTGAGAACAAATCGCCGCTCTTGCTCTTACCAACTAGAGTATATTGATTAAGGCAAAGATCTTAACACAGTATATCTAGATTATCAATTTCCTCTTATCTTTTCTCTTTTATCAATATTAAAACGAATTACTCTCTTCCTCAAAGAAATGACGTCTCTTTGTTATGTTTCCTACTGGCACAAAGCTGATGAACCATTACAAAGCTAAGAAATGTACCAACAATATACTAAATAATAGTTAAAAGATTGTTTAAAGCTTGTTTCATACTGTTATTACTTTTATGTGCGCATCATAATATAAAAAAAAAACAACGCCATTTAGTTGATCTTTCTGTTAAATTGTGGTTACATTGTCGCTTTTTGTACATCGGCTACATGTGTGCTGGCAAGCTAAGAAATTGCTGTTTAAATAAGCTGTTAGTTTTTTAGCCTTAATTTTGAACATTTAAAGTTTGAAGTCGTCATTTTTTGTTATATGAGAAGTAATCAATAAAGTGAAATTCATAACGTTGAAACGAAATCCATTAATTAAAAATTAATGACTGCAAATCATCATCTTTCTTCCTTTCCAATATTAAAGAATAAATTAATTGTATTGCTTCGAACTTTTCCCGCGGAAAACTCACAAAGAAGAGACATAGATGTCATTCTGTTCTGAAGCTGAAGAGGAGTTTCAAAAACTGATAAAAACGTATGAGATTATGTTATATATTAACACTGAAAGCATCACACCAGATAACAAGAGTGAGAAAACCATAAAAGATCCAATGAAACATAATCAAGATATAAAGTTTATTAGCTTTCAAGCTCTTCGAGCTCTTCATCAGATCACAAAAACACAAGTGTAAATGAACAACCACTACAGACTAGCCAAAACGAAAAAGAGGCAATCAAGCAGAACAACAGAGCAATAGTATACCGAAAATGAACTCAGGACCAACCAAAACAGATCAAAACGATCACGAAAGAGAGTAAAAGGGAACAATAGACAAAAGAAAGCGAAAGCAGCAAAGGAAACAAATTTGTTTTCCACACAGAAAATGGTTACACGTTTCTTGTACCGCGGTTCTTAGTCTGAGAGTTAAAACCGTCATTAATTGAGACCCTTTGGAACCAGAGTATCAAGCTTTCAGATCCAACTCCTGCTCCAAAAGTTTGGTAGCATTCTCCCTTGACAAGGAGTTTCGGTATTTAACTTATTAAGAATATGGACAAATAAGTCAACAGGGGAGTGGCTGGAGAGATGTTTATAGAAATCAGTGCAATGGCTGCTCAAAGCTTTACCTTCCCTAAACTTTTTAAGCTTGGATTTATGTCCATTAATTCTTAGTCTAAGGTCAATAGTCTGACCTACATATTGTTTGAAGCAAACCGGACAGGAAATAAGGTGTATTACCCATTTAGAGCAGCACGTGTTACTTTCGTTAAAACAATGGAAATTGCGACGATTAGCAGTGTTCGTAACAATGTCATTAGCCACAAACTTTGGACAAAGCTGACATGGCTTGGTTTTCCCTCTGAAACAAGGTCTACTGGATTCACCCTTCTGAGGGGGATTTTTTTACTTTGGCCCTCACCAAAATGTTTCAAAGATTAGAGGGTTGACGAAAACTCACAAATGGGGGTTCCGAAACAGCCTCTCGCATTCTTCTCGAAAGATGAAGGAGAGGAAAGTATTTCTTAAGAGTACCGTTAATATCAGGTAAACCAGGATGGCACTGAACCGTGAAATAAATACGCTTAGTTTTCTCTCCTTCGATACTGGGGAGAATAGTAGACTTACTAAAAATGACTTTAAAGCCCTATCAATCTGAAAAGAAACCTTCTTAGGATTATATCCCCTACGGACCAAAAAGACACACAATTCGTTGTAACGAAGACAAGCAGTGGAAGGATCAGAACAGATACTGAGAATTCTTAGACTCTACTGGGTTAGGTTAGGTTAGATGAGGTTTAACGTCCCAGTTTCCAACCAATTGGTTCAAGTCGAGACGACCAAGGCCTTTTTTCCAGTTGTGGCTCACTGGCTTGTTTTTTCTACTCCATTGTTTATGCTGAACACCAAGCACAAAGGCAGTAGGTTCCATTTTTTAAAGTCTTTGGTATGACCCGGCCAGGATTTGAAACCTAGACCTTCCGGCTGCAAGTCAGATGCTCTAACCACTTGACCACTGCAGTAGACTCTACTGGGAAACAATACTTCGTTCAATATGGTTAGGGTAACAACTCAATGAGGATAAGTACTGATGGGTATCAGTGAGCTTGGAATTTAAATCAGTCGAAATTAAGCCCATGGAATCACGAGAAACCTTTTCATCCATTAAGTTAACCCTCTCCAAAGAGTAATCAAAGGTAAATTTTATTGTGGGATGTCTCGAATTAAGAAAGTACATGAATTCTTCAAATTGCTTAAGCCCTGCAGTCCATACAACAAAAATATCGTCAATAAATCTGAGGCAAACATCAGGTTTTGTATGAAAATCAGCCTAGTGATCCTGTTCTAAAGCACCAATAAAGATGTTCGCATAGGACGGAGCCATCTTGCATGGTACCAATTTCGGTGCCAGAGATCTGAAGGTAAAAGTCAGTATTAAATTCAAAAACGTTACGAGTGAGAACAAATTCAGCCAGCCTGCAAATTCCATTTACCAAATTAGAAGGAAAATGTTTCTTAGTAAGAAATGACCTTAAAGGAGACAAACTCCCACTGTGGGGAATGCTGGGGTAAAAAGCGACAACACCAGTGGTGGCAAAAATGGCGTTAGTGCGGAGAGGTCCTAACTGGCGCAGCTTACCAAGAAAATCTGGAGTATCACGAACATATGAAGGTATCAAAGGAACTAGGGGCTTGATAAAATAGTCAACTAGCTCAGAAATACCCTCTGTGGGGAACCACAACAGGAAATAACAGGACGACCGGGCGTACCAGTTTTATGTACTTTGGTAAGGAGGTAAAAGCGTGAAGCATTGTTGTTGCAGGGGGTGGCAAAGGACGCCATATCTACAGTAATAAGACTCTGAACTAAAAGTTCCCGAAGTAAAGTAGTAGCCTCCCTTTCACTATCGGAAATACAAGCGGTATTAGTTTTACGATACACGGCATTTTCATTAGGTTGCCTATAGCCCCCTTATCCATGATAACCACAGCTGAACCCTTATCGGCTTCACGTATGACAATATCTGCGTCAGACTTAAGTTCTCTTATCTCCTCACGCTCAGAAAAAGGTAAGTTTTGCAAAAATTTCTGATCTGGGGATCCCATAATTTCTTTTTAACCAGATCAATCAATGCACCTTAATATTTGTCTTCATTTGGAGGAGGAGTCCAACTGGATTACTTTCGGAATTTGAATTCGTTAACGATAGCATCAGACTGCTGATCCCAAAAATGTTCAGCAAGCCGGAGCAAACGTGCAAATTCCTGGATACTCTACCTGAGCAAGAGACGATCCACCGAAGGTGGAACTGGGGTAAAATATAGGCCCTTACAGAGTAAACTTAACTGGTCAATGGAAAGTTCTTTTTCAGAAAGATTAATAACAGAAAAATATTCATCATCTCTAAGAGTAATAGGAGCAGCACAAGTCTTGCTGAGGAAACATGCTTCCAAACCGGAGTCCTTGTAAGAGTATCTAAGCAATGAGTGGTAGATACAGAAACTGCACCAGAACTCGAGGAAGTACCAACAAGAGTTTCAATCACTTCGACTACTGTGGAAGAATCAGGTACCGAGCTGGCACGTGGTCCCAGAGAAACAACCATAGGGTTGTCAGACTCATTCCTCTGAAATAAAGGGTCTACATGATGTAGACTGGTAATACGGGAGACAATCAATGGTGTAGATACAACAGGGTCCATCTTACTGTGATTAGCGACAATGAGTTTTCTTGTGATACGACGTGTCTGTAACAGGTCAGAGTCCGGTGCGACAGAGGAAGCTAAGTCCGTTTGGACAGGTGAAACAACATCGCCTAGTGAACTTGTATCACAACTCGAGCTTGCAACAGAACTGGACAAAATCCAAGGGTCGGATCTACATGTCTGGGAAATTCTACCGAAATGGACGCATCCAGAATAAATGAGGGTTTGCTGCTTCCACCAACAATTTTATTTTGAGGCACTCTACTTTTATTAGACCTCTGATGAGGATCTTCTCGCTCTGATCGAGGTTTGTAGTTCCATCAATCCACCTTAGTAGGTTGACGACGTTCGAACCTAGGAAGCCAAGGCTTCCTCTTAAATATCATAAATTTCTGATTGTGCTTAGTACGTAAACCAACAGTAAAACGAATCAAAGCACTCTGTACTTTACGGCTAATGTTGAAGTATTCCTCAATACCACCACTGTCAATAATCTCAACCGTAGGGCTTTCAACTTCACCTTAACAAACTTTGAATTGTAATGCCCCAGCCGATATTACCAGATACAATAGTTCAAAAGAGCTATGGCGGAGAGGACAAGTCCAAGCATCTCTAAGATCCAGTGGGACATCACCAATCTCCGATGTAGAAGAAAGTTGAAGGCCATATGGTATTACGTGGTTTTCCTTGCACCTCATAAACTCCAAGTGACACTTGGCATTCGAACGTCTCTTCTCCGCATCAAGCAGTCTACAGAAGATGTTAACCATCACTCGTCGATGCACTTTACATATATTAACACTGAAAGCATCAAACCAGATAGCAAAAATGAGAAAATTATAAAAGATGCAGTGAAACACAATCTAGATATAAGGTTTATTACTCATTAGCTTTCAAGCTCCCCGAGCTCTTCATCATATGACGAAAACACAAGACTAGTGTGAATGAACAACAACTATAGACTAGCCAAAACAAAAAAGAGGCAATATATATATATATATATATATATATATAACGCTAATTCCCACCTTAAGGGGAAATTCTTATATCTGCTTGTACATAGGGCGAAAAAAAGATAATAAAATACATAAGAAATAAATTCGCCTTAACGTCTAAAAATATAATTAACGTTATTTCAATGGGCAGCCATCCGTTCGTGTTTACAGCTAGGTGTCCGTAAATTTGACAACTTTGAAGTAATGGCATCTAGTTTGTAAATCTAAGAGGGCGCCCTTGTAAGTTTACGTATTCCTATAGAAAAAGTGTGTGGAAACGTTAAGGCGAAACTTATATTTCACCCGAAATTTTTTTTCCCCTTAAGGTCGACTTTTCAACAACAACTTTCCCCCTAAGTGCCGAATTAGAGAAATATATATATATATATATATATATATATATATATATATATATATATATATATATATATATATATATATATATAACCCTAAATGGTCACTTTGGGCGACACGGTAAAAAATGGTCACTTTGGGCGACAACCAGTTAATTAGATATATTTGCATATTCATGCAGGTAAAAATTAAACCAAAAATACCTTAATGATCTTCAGGAACGCCCTCAAATTAAATATATGTCCAATTACCTGTGTGACGTTCGCACAACATTTTATTAAATAAAACAGAAATAAATTGGTATTGCGCAATAAGTGTGTGTACACCTAACGTACCAATTTATTACAGGCATGATATACACCCCCAAATTTCAATAGCAAATTAATACACAATGGGATTCTAGTGCAACTTACATATAGTAACCCCAAACAGAGGGCGCTAGGATACTTTTATATATTTCAAAACTTTTGAAATAACATGCAGGGAATGGTTGTTATAACGTTGTAAACATTTAGGCGACACGTATATGTACACCTAATGTCAATGTCGCCTAAAAGTACCATTTTTTCACCCGAAATGTCGCCTAAAGTGACCATTTAGGGATATATAAGTCACAATATTCGCTTCAAAATATCTCCATGGTGACTAAAAATTTCGGATCAAGTTTTGGCATAATGAAAGGGAATAGATGGTAACTAATAAATTTAAGACAAATGTTTACCACAATTACCCGTAGATTTCATGTAACGTGTACACAAACTAATGTTTACCTTTGAAAGGTTAACTTTTGGCAAGGGTTAACGTGTTGCTGAAAAATATCTACGCCAGGTTAACGGATGGACCGATCTGAAGATATATATATATATATATATATATGTATTTATATATAAGAAAAACAAGTTACGTGTAGTACTGGCTCTTCATTTCGGCATCAAGCTGCCTTCGTCAGGAACGTACTTATTGAATAATAAGATAGACACAAGAGCACAGACTCAATACACGAGGAAGGAATGTACAAGGCAAGAATATAAAGATAAAACAAGTGGGTAAAAAGCTAGACACTGAATAGAAAGGAATGTAAACCGTTCAAGGCAAAAAGGAGACAAAGAGGCAACCTAGGTCTAGCACAGGCAGAAAAATAAACAAGAACCACAAGCAAACAACCACAAGCAAAATAAACCACAACCGCAAACAACCACAAGCAAAATAAAAGGTGTAGGATGTTGTGACTTTTTTTTTTTTTTTTTTGCTTGATGGGTTAGGTTTTCAGGTTGGTTTACTTGTGGTTCTTGTTTATTTTTCTGCCTATATAGAAATAAAAAAAATTGAAATGACTTCACAGAATTCCGCCAAAATGGTATCATAAATGTATTAAATCCTAAGCGCTTTCATCCGTTCATGCGGGACACCTTCAGAGGTAAATGTCACGAGTATGTATGAAATTAATTGATACAAAGAAATTGGAAAGATTGTAATAGAAAAGGCCAATTAGACTTGGGGGACGTTTTTATACACACTTAAGTAAAAAAATCGTTAAAAATTATAAGCCTCTCTGCTCTCTCCATCAAAGAGGCTATTTACCGGATTAAAGCACAACAAGAAATCTATTTAAAATGTGATGCCGCACAGCAGCGAGAACTCCAAGAAGACAAATACAATGGTTAGCTATGCACAGTGAACAGACTTATCTATTACCGTAAGTGACGGTTTGCATTTATAGATAAAATAATTTTCTTTAATAAGTAGGTGGTTCTCATTGGAGCATTGATAGAAGGGTGAAATTCTAAAATTATTTTTACCACATGTCAAGTGGTTAGGGCATCCGACTTGCAGCCGGAAGGTCTGGGGTTAGACTCCTGGCCGGGTCATACCAAAGACTTTAAAAATAGAACCTACTGCCATTGTGCTTGGTGCTCAGCAAAAGCAATGGAGTGGGAAAACAAGCCAGTAAACCACAACTAGAAAAATGACCGTGGCCGGCCCAACTTAAAGCAATTGGTTAGACACTAGGCCGTAAAACCTCATCTAACTCTAACTACATGTATAAATATGTTTACTAACTTCCAGAATCCTGTGAATTGCATGTTGTGTAAATGGTGAGATACCCTAGTACGTAGATTCCAATGGCGGCCATTTTAAATTCAAAATGGCGGCCGGTCACATGACGGTAGCGATGGGTACCAAGCATAAAATGAATCAGTGTACTTGAAAGTACCTATGAGGAAATTTTCATGCTTTTGTCAAAAAGTGCACAATTTTTTTCTTAGCCGTTGTACTAATCTTTGTAGGGCTAACAAAAACATCAGATTTACGCAAATTTATTTTTACTAACGTCATCAAAGTTGTGTGTTTTGTATAGTTTAGAAAAAGGTAGTATGTACCTTAAAGGGCACTATATCTATTTGCTAAAGTGTAACATTACATCTCAACAATTTGTAGCCAATATAATGTTTTCTTTATAATTTTATGAGAGAATTTCCCACTTTGGAAATATCGTACATCATTAAAACACCATTTCGAGATATCGGCCATTTTTCACTCCAGATTGTCTTTATTTTCCCTGTTTTTTGTGATGTGTCTTTGTTAATATTGGCCAACAATAAGTTGAAATCAATGAAGATTTATATTTCTCTGATAGTAAAGTTTTTAAAAATATGAAATAAGCAAAAATCATAAAAATCACACAGTTTTGCCCCAAAATGGCCAAAAATGACCCCAAAAATGATTTTCACGTGTCAGCCCTCTTACCTTTATTCGTTACTATATGTAGATTGGATACAGCATGGCTGACTGCTTGTACTTCAAAAATGCCCACATAACCTTTTTAAGGCTTTCTTAGGGCAATGGCTGGCCGTCTGTATGTAAAGTAACACGGATCCCATTTTTTTTTTGAGTCACCTATATATTGTTCATTGCAATTAGTGCAATTAAGAATATATACAATATTTTGGACTCACAGATAAAGTTGTTTTGAACAAAGAAGTCTTCGTTTGTGTCAGAAAAATGAACTTTCTCACTCTGCATTATTGTAGGGCATATTTTACAACGAGGGTGATTGCATTTGCTGATTTGCAAAGTTGATTCGCTGTCGTCAAAATTTGCTTAGGTTAACATTTATTTTTCAAATTCCGTGGTTGTCGTTTGCTTTTGATAAGTTTTAAGTCTTTCATGACAGTATTTATTTTGAGGCTGCAGTTCAAAATAGGCATGTTATGGCAAATAAAATTGAAAATTTCCTGATATCTACAATGAATGGTGGACACACAAGCGAGTGTGTCTGTCGTATCCCTTTGTTTTTCACAACTACGTAAACTGTGGATAGAGATACTCGGCTTTTCTGATCCCATGTTCAATTAACTTATGCGGATACTCCCGTGTGGTAAGACAAGCTGATAATTCATGAAGTCTTTTTGTAAGTAAGTCTTGTGTTTTAACAATAGTGTAAACACGTCTGGGAAGGTTGAAAGGGATGTTTATCTTGCAAGTTTTAGGATGTTTTTGAACTACTGTTAAAATGTAAACATAACCCTGGATGGTCACTTTGAGCGACAACCAATTATTTAAATATATTTGCATATTCATGCAGGTAAAAATCTGACAAAAATACCTGAATTACCTTCATCATCGCCCTCAACATGCATATATGTTTATTTACCTGTGTGATGTAAACACAATGTTTTATTAAATAAAATAGAAATAAGTATTACGCAATAAAGGTGTGTGCCCTAATCTTACTAATTTTTCACAATTTTTCCAATTCATGATATACACCCCCAAAATGAAAGCTTATAAGTAAAGCCCGGGATGTCATAACGAGTACTTTGATTTGGCCGTACCTTTCCCTTTTTTGAAAGGATTACCAATTACTAGATCTTTTATCTTATGTAAAGATGCTCCCACAGAATAAAAGGTCTTTCCAGTTGGAAATAAGTGGGGAGATATGACCGTCACTGCTGTTTGAACGGAACTGACTGTACTCTCTTGGAAATTCCAGATTCGTCAAGAGTTTTATTTAGAAAATCAGATTCTATGGATAATTACACAGACTTGTAGTGAGTACGTACGTACTCATGGGTTTGAACATTTGTCTGCACTCATACTCATGAGCGTTTATTTGTACTCGACTCACAAATTTTGAAAGCTCTTTAAAGTGGCTAATGCAAAATTTTGTACTCATACTAATAAAAAAGAATATGTACTCGTACTCACAACACAGACAATGTCCTTGTATTCGTACCCATGAAATTGTACTAGCACTATAGGTCTGCAATTATACCTTGCGCTAAGTTAATGTCGTTAGAAAGTAAGCCCCTAAAAGGTTGTTTATAAAACAGAAACTTTAAGAAGATAATCACAAAACTAACATAACAAAACATAACAGGTTAAAGGGCAAAGGAGGGCTATGGCCCCATAAGATGCCCTGAAGTCCATACAACCTTAACTGAAAACAAACAACCAACCAACTCAAACGAGTCCAGCACAATTAGATTCTACCACAGTTATGGAAGAACATGTCAATGTTAACCTTAAAGCAGTGCATAGATGATGTAGAGTTAACTACCCACTCAGGCAGACTATTCCACTCGTTAACAACTCTATGAGAGAAGCTGAACTTCCTAATGTCGAGCCTTGCAAAACACTTAACTAGCTTCTTACAATGGCCTCGAACCCGAGAATTACTTTGAACCTTTGAACCTTTAAATAATTGCAAGATGACAAAGGATTCTTTTCAGAGAGAAATTTTTACACCTGAAGCATGTCTCCCCTAATCCTTCTCAACTCCAGGGTGGTAAGCCCAAGATGCTTAAGTCTAACACGATAGGGTAGGTGTCTCACCTCGGGTATAAGGCGAGTGGCTCTCCTCTGAACCTGCTCTAACAATTAACTAAGATTCCAGAATTGTATTCATTCCCTGTCATCAACAACGATTGCAAATTGCTTGTGTAATTGTTCATGTCCATGACCACAACGGTATTTGAAAACTGAAATTATCAAGATATTAGTACGCTCACATAAAAAAATCTGCTTTTAACGAAGAAAACACTGTATTAAATACGCCAAGTCCTTAAAAAAGTAAATGATTGTTACACAGTCGTCTTAAGAAAAAACTCTGTTGAGGCATCGAATACAGAGCGGCAGTTCTGATTTCTAATTAGATAGATTCTACACTGAAGGGTTTCGTTTTAATTTAAGCTAACATTACCACGTACGTAATCAAATCGATTTTGTTACTCAAGCTTTTGAATCAAATCTAAAATCCACTAGTTTTTCCATTCAAGAATTTTCAAGTTTAACTTAGATCATATTCACAGTTAAAACATCTTTTATTTTTTATGCTTGTATTTTAAACTTAACATTACTTAAGTGTACTATTTTATTAAGTATGAGACATCAAAATCGCGTGTTCTTTCCCTTCCAGCAATTACTTATGTGTTTGGAGGCGGCATCCAGCTAGGCAAGAGTTTCATCAAAGCTGGAACTTCATGCACGAAAGGTGGTGTCATCGAGAAATATCAGTACAACAGTAGAATTAATAGAAATCGACGTCTTTAATATACATAAGAAATTTAACCAACTGAGAATACAACAGTGGTTTTCACCACATGATTTTTTACCTTGGATTTAATTACGTTACACTTAGGCTAGATGCACACAATTTTGAATGTTTGTTTAATAATATAGAAACAACCTGTTGACTGAGAGAGAAAACTTGCTCATTCAAATATTTTGTAACACAATTTGCATTTTTAGATCGAGAAAATTGATCATACCAGGCTATCGTTATCTATTCAAACATCCATATTAATTTATTTTTGTTATGCACTTGTTTACAATAAAACTACATTGTGCGGCCTTATAGTATGTTCATGTCTCTAAGTAAGGTGGTGTAAGCATGTTTCTGAAGTTAAATAAAATTAAAACTAAATAAACTTGTATTTTGTTTAGGTAAACAAGAGAGAAACATTTGAACATTGTAGTAGGCTTAGAAAACGGATGACAGAATAGACTTAATTTGAAGCCCTTGACAAGAGTGCATGATGACCTTATTGTATATGCGGAATTTATTCTTACATCATTATTGTATAATTAAAATTTATTAATGGATATGTTAATTTGAAAAAGCTGCTCATGACACTTCAGCTTCTCATGCATACTGAAAAACTCAGATACAGGGTATGCTAGTAAAGCAGGCTAGGAATCAAGCGTGAATTGCATACTGTCCTAAGTACTGAAAAGGATTTTCTGAATGGTTTCTCCCTTTTGCAGAACCATTTACATTAACTAACCGTATGATGTGAAAGTGGGTTCTCTGCTAATATCATGTCTTACATAACAGCTTAAAGTTCACTTATATTTTGAAGTAAGGAGCTCTTTCACTTTATGAAGTTTATATTGTTCGTCGTCTACATGCAATTGGTAGGGTATCAATAAATCGCTGTTTATCACTTCCAGTTTCAATATTTTTAAAGCCCTCTGCAAATTAGTTACATCATACATATTAATAATAGCCCGTTGTGTTATCAATTTCAATAGCTTTATCCCAGGCGTCTCCTGAAGGGATATCCTCCGTAGAGAGTCGCTTATTGATTCTGGTAGGTTAAATAGCGTAGCTATTTTCAAGGCATCATCCAAGCAAAGATGGTCTGCAATTTCCACAATGAGCCTTCCAAATTCAGCTGGAAGAAAAATGCAGTACTATCAATATTGGTTAAAGACAGACAGTCATCACCCCAAAGTATATTTTTAGTGTATGTATATCAAAATTCTCAGTTGGTGACTGCTCTTTGATTGACATCAAAGTTTGAAAATTTAAAAGATGCAGAGTAGCTCACATTCCACACAAGGCAGAGAGAGTACTTTTATTACATTATATAGCCTTGTATGCTCACCAGGACATGGCCTTAAGCAATAAAACTGGTTTATTCTTGCACAAGGAAGAGCCTCATACAGTTGTGGTAGGAGCTAGAAGATGCATAGTTGGGAGAATTGGAACTGTCTGGGATCATGAAAATTCCCCTTTAAAGTAAAGATCATATTAGTTTCAAGTTTGCAGTAATTATCCAACTGATATAGTCAAATCTGTTCTTCGACTTATTGAAATAATGTTACGACTTCATGAATCCAACCTATCCCATTACTAAAATTTGTTAGAAATTTTAGAATTTTAAAGTTCAAAGTTTTGTTTATATATATATATATATATATACAAAAGTCAAAAGAAGACAAAAAATGGATACATTTTATTTCCAACTGTAAATATAATACAAATCAGTGAAATACAAAATAATTCGGGCTGTCTCAGCCCTTCCTCAGTTGTGTACAGGAACTAGTGCAAATGCCAGGTTTGTAAACACAAATGAAAACTAGCCTCACAGATATATATATATATATATATATATATAATATACATATATGGGAATTATTTTGATTTTGACATGGCAGTCTTGCGTAAATTGTTTTGGATCGCGTCATGACAACTTTTAGTTATTTCACGCAGTTGCGCAGTGTTCTGTATTTCATGCAGTTGCACAGTTTTGCTGTATTAAGCGCAGCTGCGTTTCCTTAGTGTTTACACATACACTCTGCGACCTGTAACAACGTACGCGTGTCGGTAAAGCTGTGTAGGCACGCGTTCTTGATTTTGATTTTGTTTGTGTTTTTGGCTTTTTTTCTCTCTCTTTTCTTCGTTTGAATCGCGTTTTTCTTATCAGTTGATATTTTGCCGCCTGAGGAAGGATATTAACCCAAAACGATGAGGAGTTTTCTTAAAAAATTTAAGCACTCTTCATTACTGTTATTGACCGATACATTTCAAGAGTGCTACGCAGTAATCGACCTATATATATATATATATATATATAGTACAAAATAGTATATTTATAGTACAAAATAGTATATTTATAGTACAAAGAAAGAAAATTCTTCAATCTTGGACACTTCAATCTTGAACATAGCTACAAAAACGCACAAGCACTAAACACAATAAAGAGGTTTAAACCCTTTTAAAAGGTGATTCATTACAAATGGGGCAATGTCTCTAGATACACACATCTTTGTTTAGGTTTCGGATACGTGCTGATAGTTTCATTAACGTCCTACAAATTTTCATTGACAACAGAGTAATTTAAACCAAGCAGCATGCTTTATTTTTAAATACCGAAAATTTCTTCCTTAGTTCTCTTGTGGTAATTGAACAGTACTGCTAAAATTCGATGTCTGTCTTACCAACAGGTTTGCCTTTGTCCTACAAGATAAAATTAAAGAACAGAACGAAACATGCTAAACAGATGTAAAGATTCCCTTCATGCATTGCATTTTGGATTGAAAGTAGTTTTCACACCTTTACCTTCTAGCTCTGATGTAGTGTTCTTGGCAGTGAGTGATTGTGTTGCGTTTTCTACAAGATTATTATGCTCAGCTTGTTTTAGCATCATCTGTGAAAAGTTTGACCCTTCACCTAGCTGGTTGGCTTGCTCAAATTGAAGTATTTTCAATGTTTCTTCATTTTCCTGTCAAAACAAACCGAGAGGTTTTGCAAAGAGTTGAAATAGCGTGTGAGTCGGACAAGAAAAAACTCATCTGAAGTAAGGTTAAGTGAATGAACACTTTAATGACGAGTATGAATAAAACGTATAATCTTTAAATGGAATACGTAAGTTACCAAATGGTTTTCATGTACTGTACATTTTATTTCTACAACTTAAAGGAAGGCTTTAAGCAAAAATTAATTTTAATAAAAAGATTAACTAAATCTACGTAATTCGGTGAAACGTGCATTGAAATTGACATGTAATACCCAAGATATCAGCAATTGAAGTTACTGCATTTGTGACCCAAAGTGAGCTTGAGGTAAGTAGGGATTATATCACTTCCTCACATTGATGAGAAATGCTTTGTTTTCTTTGTTTTGTTTCAGTCTGTTGTGTTGACGTTGACGTCGATAGAGATAGGACCTTCTCATAATGTCATGCCGAAAATGCAATCAAATTTCGATAACGTGGGATTGTGAAGGAGAAAATTGGTGGTAAAGTCTAAAGAAAAACAAAAGACGGCTCACCAAGTGAGGCTTTGACATCATATGGGCTTGCTTCAAGTTCACTTTGTGTCGAAAATGTGACCACTGTAAATGCTAATATCATTAGAACCACACATCGGATTTCAATATCACCAGAATGCTTAGCATAAGTACGCCTTTAACATATTAAAACTTGAATTGCGCTTTGACCCTTTTTTAGTTCCTTTAAACCAGTATGATAAGCACTAAACCATGCTTGCCAGAGACAACACATGAGAAGCTCGAGACCTTGATTTCCTTTTTTCGTAAACCATCTGCCCTCAAATAGGTTCTCACAAACTCCGCGGGCTACAGCCGTCTTTTGATTAGCAGGTATGTGCAAAAGATTTTCACCTGATCATACCAAACATATCCTTTATGAAAAATTTTTTTCTCGTACTGAGGTTTGTCTGAACTTAGCTTGAGTCAATGAAAAAATGCTTTGATATAACTTTGCGATCTTGTGAAGCACAGCGAAATATCCCCTGTGTCTTCCGTCGTTTATATCTAAACAAGTAAGCCATAGTTTTGTTAATGTTTAATCGAGCAATACAACATGCAAACCTCTTATCAAGATATGACCGCTTTGATCCCAGACAAAACACTGCAACCGAACAACTCTTCACATTCACTGTAATGTTGATTTCTATTCCTTTTCTGGATAAATTCAAAATCATTATAACAAATGCAAAGCAATCGCGCTGGCTAGCAAAATTACAATTACTCTTTTTATTACATTCATTTCCACTTCATGGTGTACCTACCCTTTTTAATGTATTTATTTTATCGTTAAGTTGCTGTTTCTCAATTTCCCATGCCTTTTCTTTTGTCTTCATCTCTGCTTCTAGATTCTCTATGGTTGTCACATGACATTCTAAAGGAGGTAAATAATAGGAACAAAATTGTCCATAAGATACAGTGTAGATGATTTCAATATTAATTTACAGCAAATTAGTTCATACCTCTTTAAAAACATCACAAATTAAACCCACATGTACAGTATTCTCCTGAACACATACATTTTACTTTAAGTGGCCATTTTCCTAAGTTAAGAGAGACCACATTGAGAAAGTGTGTTTTAAGTACTTCAGAAAATAATATTCTGTTATCATGTGAATAAAATAATTCTGGAAAAGACAGAATAGGCAAATATCACAGACCTATAGACGAGTCAGGCTCTAGACGTTAGGGCTTCCAAATCGACCATCGTGATTTTTAAATAAATTCCTTTAAAGACAAACACTAATTACCCCAAATTATATTTTTTGTGTCGGGGTATCAAAATTCTCAGCTGGTGACTGCTCTTTCATTGGCATCAATATTTGAAAATTCAAAAGATGCAAGTAACTCACATCTCACACAATGCAGAGAGAGCGTTATATGATGGCCTTGTATTGCTCCCAGGAAATGGCCTTGAGAAATAACTTAGTTTGTGTCTGCACAAAGAGGGGCTATACACGGCTACAGGAGGAACTACAAGTTGCATAGTTGGGAGAATTGAAACTGTCTAGGATAACGAGAATTGCCCTTTAAGTAGTAAGACCATCATTCAAACTTTTGTGCATTCTTAATAGCGGAAAGGAAGCAAAAGAGACTTCATGTCTTTCTGTGGTCACACCGTTTGATTTACCATTACGTTAGCACGAATTTTATATCATAATCGTTATTCCCAATAAGAAGAGAACTCATCTGTTTAGTTTAGACTAGAAAATTACAAATAAAGTAGCTGTATAAGCCTTGGTTCAATTGTTTGATTACCTTTCATTGTACGAAAGTTAAAAACGAGTAATATCAAAGACAGTGTATATTCATCTTTTCACCTCTGAAATTACCATTTTACTCCATGCGTCTAGCCTAAAACAGTTTAAAGACGGGGATGTAGCACTTTCTATAAGAAAGGTATAATCAGATTGCCCAAAGGCTTATTAATTCTTTGCCGAAAGGAGATGCCTTGTAGCATTAAAATTTATCCCTGAAATTAACCATCTTGAGATATGTTGTTGTACGAAGTTTTCACGCTTTCACCTTTGGTGACTAAACATGGGTCGTCCACCTGCCCAAGAAATTTAAAATGAAGGCCTTGGTCTAGTTCAGGGGTGCTAATGGATACATTCTTTTTTGTTTATTAGATCTCCACAGTAGCAAACCAGGTTTTTAAAATTTCACTTTCTTTGACCTCAAATTACTACCGTCACCAAAAACAATTGAATTATTGAACGTAATGTGGGCGCACCCACATGCCAACTATGTGATCCGCCAAGATTACCATTTATGATCTATCTTGTTTACTAGTTTCATCATACGACCTCTAGTGACTCCAAATGAACTGTCACCTTTACCAAAAACATAAAGAGTTATTGTAATAAGTATGTGTGACATCCAAGTAAGAGATACCTCAGTTCACAAGATTTTCGTAGTTTCAGGGCTGGTAATCTCAGATGACTTTTGAACTTTATTGAAAACGAGAGGAGAGTATTTCTAAGTGTATGGCATCCACATTTCAAGTATGGCAAACATTTATGATTCCTAATTTGATATACAGTGTTTCAGAGGTTTCAGGTTTTGGCCTCTGCTGATCTCTGGTATCGTCTGGCCTCCACCTAAACAAAAGGGTCCGTTCAATATCAAAAGTACATATCCTAACTAAGACAACTACAAAAGACAAAAAGTTATTGCAATAACTGAACCAAACAGCCAAAAGGCTTAGTGTTTCCTTGCCAAAAGGAAGTAAAAGGTGTCATACTTGGCATCTTGCGCTATTGCATTTACTGGCAATTTCCAAGGTTTCTTCTGTTTCACCCTACACAGACCTCGTGTAACCTTCAACCACTATCAAAAAGAAGGGGGTTCATCTTCTGACGGCAAGGAATCCAAAAGTATATTTAAGTGTAGTCACCCGTCTTTTGAATGAAGGACGCTTAAAAATTAGTTGTTACGGCAATATCTTCTGACCATAACACATCCAAAAGCCAAGTATGAAAATTATGCACGCTTCGAATGTTGGGATATTGTGTTTCAAAAGGATTAGGCGTTTGACCTCTGGTAAACTCACTTGACCTCCAACCCCGACCAAAACTATAGTACTCTTCCTGTTAAAATGATCAATTTATATATCAAGAATAAAAGTACCGACCACTTTTCACTTTAGATATCGTGTTTACAAGGGATTCAATTTTTGTGTTCTGGTAACCCTGCACGACCTTTGACAGCTACAAAATGGAACAGGGGTCATCTTCTGACTATGAAGTATCCACATACCAGGGATGAAGAGTATCCATGCTTCCTTATTTTAGATATCCTTTTTACTGGGTTTTAATTTTTGACCTCTGATGACCTGGCAGGACCTCTGATCTCCATCAAAAACAATAGAGATCTTTTTCTAAATATGTTAAATCCAAGCACCAAGTACGGCAAGTATCCATCATTCTTGAGATATCATGTTTACTAGGAATTCCCACGTTTTTGAAGTTTTACCTTCCCTGACCTCAGACAACCTTTGACCTTTACCAAAACGCCAGTTATGAAGTGTGTTCATGCCCTCTACCTTGATATATCGTGTTTACTATGTTTTTTGGTTTTTAACCTCGGGTGACCTGACATGCCCTTCAACCTCCACGAAAGCCAATAGGGTTCTTTTTCTTATATTTATGTACCAAGTATGAAATTATCCATCGTTTCTATCTTGTTATATCGTGTTTACAAGCAATATGCAACGTTTTAAAGCTTACCTTCCTTGACCTCAGATAACCGTTGACTTATATCAAAAACACCAGGGTTCATTTTCTGACTTTACCGCATGGACATGCCAAGTATGGCAGGTATTCATACTTTCTACCTTGAGGTATCATGTTTGCAAGGATATTGGATTTTGACCTCTGATGATCTGATATAACCATTGAATTCCACGACAACCAATAGGGTTCTTTTATTAATATGGTAACTTCTTATACTAAGTATGAAAAGTATCCATCGTTCCTACCTTGAGATATCGTGTGTACAAGTAATTCCCAGTTTTCGAATTTTTACCGTGACCTCAAATAACCTTTGGCCTCTGCCAAATTCAATGGGTCCATTTCATTTACTTTAACGTATCCATATGCCAAGTATGGAAAGTATCCATGCTTTCTACCTTGATATACCGTGTTTACAAGGTTTCTGGTTTTAGACCTCGGTTGACCTGACATGATCTCTGCCTGCCAACAGAACGATAGGGTTATTTCTCTCAATACGATATATCTATATTCCAAGTATGAAAATATCCATCATTCCTATCTTGAGGTATCGTGTTTACAACCCATTACAAACACATACGCACATATGCGCACATACACACAGTTTTTTTTTCATACACTTACCGTGGACCTTACTGTATTTGCTTCCCTGGCCCTAAATTGAACAATAGACTGTCTATTATTAATGTTACGAGCGCTTGAGAAATCTTTTAAATTCCCTTCAGAGGACCTAGAAATCCATTGTTAAGGTCCTCAGTCTGACAGTTAAAAATACCACACACGTACACACGCACCCATACTCACCCTCGCTTCCTTAGCGGTACGCGGGAAATGTACCGGTAAGGAATTCGCGGGATTTCCCCATTAGCCTGACTGACCTACAACTAACCCAGCAGACGTACGTGTCTGGAGTGCGGGCTGCTTGCAAAGGCAGGCACGTGCAGCCGCGCGAGACTTCTCGTTGCAGCGACGGAATTTTCGGGCAGCTACGCCAGTTTCGAGCTCCGCGTGAGCTAGGAAAGACGTGCGAGAGCGGATCTCTCGCCGGCTGTACCGTGTCCTGTTAAGGAAGTGTTGCAGAGTGCAATCGTGGCTGCGTTGATTCCTCTTGCCTTCGTCAAGGAATCAAACAATAAATGCTTGCACTGGATTCGAACTATGGCCGTAAAAATGGGGAACCGAGCCCCTCCCACTGCACAATCAATGTGCATGTTGAATTGCAAGTTGTTTTTAATTACAATGTCGTCACAGCAGCTTCACACAATTCCAGGTTACTCAGATTCAAACTCCTTATGAATCTACTGAAGTAATGATTTTGAAAAGATGTGGTTCTCTTTGATGTAATTCTTGGAATGACACAAATATTCTTCGGCCACAAAATGACATAATTTGAAGGTATGGCACACTGTCTATAGTTGAGATAATGTGTTTTGGGGCAGATTTCGTAGCCCCACGTCTGGTGATCTGCGATGACCTTGGACCTCTACCATAACCAATAGGGATCTTTTTCTTAACGTGATAAATCTACATACTGAATTTGCAAAGTAGCCATTATTCTTATCCTGAGATATCGCGTTTTCAAGGATATCGTATGATGAACGTTTTTAAGTCGTTGACCTTTGGTAACTTAAAATGACCTTTAACCTTCGCTAAAACAGTATAGTTCTTCCTCTTAATGTGATAAATTTAGAAACAAAGTATGAAAAATGTCAATCATTGCCATCTTGAGATATCGTGTTTACAAGCTTAGTGTCAAAAACATGCACAAACACACACTCAAGCACTCGCCAGCGTGGTTACGTGGATTCCTTTCCTCTTCGGCAAGGAACCAATAACCCTCCACTTACTTCCATGTCGTGCATATCCTTCAATGGGTCCTTTCAGAATGGACACCCTAATTGAATCACCCAGGGTTTCCAGTGCATTCCTCAAGTTAGTGGTATTCCAATGATCAAAGTGTCCTCCTCTTTCAAAAGATGTTAGAATACGTTCTATCCTCTTGAGATTCTCCCTGCTATCAACTTCATTATGCTCTTCCCTGCATCCTTTTTCTTTCATTACTACCTCGTCTTTTGTAACACGGAAGTATCTTCGGAGTCTCTCACATTCTTCAGATGAAATAATGTGGGCCAATGTCCTCTTCATTCCATCAAAACTGAAGAGGTGCTCCTGTTTAGAGATTTTGAAACGGATATATAGTTTCAATTTCAGCACAGCTATGCTTTTACTTCAATCTTAAAATCAGCAAATGTTTAATTACGGCTGACTGTGCTTCTAAATTTTGGTCATGAAATGTCTGACATGGCACCGAAGGTATTTAATATGTTTTCAAGTTATTATGTTGTAATAAAAAAGACAATATTTGCAGGTATACCAAGTTGCACATGCGCATTTATGCAGGCCTAACCAAAGGTATTCAATATGCGACAAGTGGACAAAAAGTACGGTATTTGCAATGGTAAAAGGATTCGTCATAAGCATTACCATACTATAAAACTGAGTCCTTTCGTGACTACACTTTATATCATACCCAACGGAGTAAACTGAGTTTGATCAAGTTTTGAACATTTGGTACACGACGGCCATTGCACCAAATTCTTTCATCGGCACATTGCGCCCAAAGTCCAGTTATTAGCTTTGAAAATTTCTGTCCGTGGCAACGGAAAACCAATATTCTGTTCTTAAACATTCACTCCAAAACTTTTGAAATCAATATCGTAAAAATTAAAGGATGTTAGCAATTTGTTAAAATAACTGACATGATATTCCTTGCATTAACGGATTTCTGTCTCTAACGATCCTCATCTTTCTTTGCTTCATTGAAACAATAGTTGAAAGTTTTAAAAACGCCCATGATTCATTGTGCAATGAATTTTAAATACTTCATCTTGTGTCTCCACAAACTCGTTAGCTTTGGCTTAAATCCTAAATTCATAGGAACTAGACTTTGGGCTCGATGGGTGGAAAAGTATCAGAACAACTAAAAAGTACTTTTGTTTAATATCAATAATTACATTCAAATTCTATATGTATCTCTCAAAAGATGAAGCAAAATAAGTTTAGAATTTGCAGCTAAAAAGTTGGAGTGAAGAATGCGTAGATGACATAGTAGACATCACAATGCTCCGTTATTTAACACCATAATTTTTTAACTTTGCAGCCAAGTTTTAGCTTCATAACCCCATACTGTGACTGAGTTAATAGATGAAAAGTAAGGGGATGTTGCAAAACAATTACTTGAGCCTTTGCCTACGCCGGGTAATTGTTAAGTAATAAATCGATTTCAATTCAAAACAATGCGTAGAAGCACCAAGAAAATATTGCAACTAAATTGTGTGGAGGTGATATTGCTCCTTTTTGCTCTAGTCGACTTTTAGCAAAACATATGGTAAACTTCATCTTCCAAATCGTGAAACCATATAAAGGACTTAAATTGCAATTTCTTTTCTTTTGTTTCTCTTTTACAATGCGTAACCAAAGCTTTGCAGATAACATCCCTTCAAGACTCTTTTCATAGCTGCAAATCCCACATCCTTAAACTTACAACAAATCATTACCATTCATAAATAGAACAAAAAGGTAATCGTTCCAAAAGAAGTTCCCTCTAGTTCGTACAAGTAAGTTAAAGCCCGGATCACGCTGCCACGACAACCCACGACTCTACAACGAACACCCACCACTTCGGCTGTAGTCGTGGCGGTTCCACGACTAAAGTTCCGTCGTGTAGTAAGCCGTCGCCCGATTGAACATGATCAATCGTAGTTGGATGCAGACGGTGCACCAGAATGTCTACGATTTATGCAAATTTTCTACGACGGAGAGTCGCAGTTAGTCGTGGCGGTGTGACCCGGGCTTAAGGCATTGGCGATAGGGTTCAACAACATTGTAGTGAAATTTGAATTTGTCGGTAGACAACACACAACACATTGCGACACATTTTCTTTCTTTAGACGGGGAGGGGCTTGGGGAACAGTTTAGCTGGTAGTATCAGTGGAGACGTAAGACATCTTTCACACAGAGATTTCACACTAGAAGCAATTACAAAAAAAGTATCCCCCGGACGTTATCTTGCCCTCCTCGGGGCCTTTGCAGGCTACAGTAATGATATTAAGATGTATTTCCCTCCAAAGTCTAACAGTTATATAAGTACTTGAATCATTCTCTACTAGTATTAGCAATTACTAAAAAACGGAAAGGGAAATTGTTTCCTAGTTCCTACATATAAAACCATCGGAAGATTTATTTGAAATTTTTCTGGTATCTTAGTTTTACCTACCAAATAATACAGCTGTATTTCACCAGCGATGCTTCCACACACCAAAAAGCCTCTCTCAGATATTCTGATCCTGCGGATATTATGGCTAGGGTAAAAAACTAGCAAGGGCTTGTTTTCCGAGAAAGGGTAGGCAATGATTTGATCTCCGTTCCATAGAACAAAAACAAGCCCTAAATCCACGCTTACTGCTACACTTTGTGCTGACGATATCTTTCTCATAGTATTATAAAATTCAGTCACGATGTTTCCATGTTCCTTTCCATATGATAAAGCTCTGTTTCCGCAGCCTCTTACTCTTGTGATAACAAAGATTCGATCTTTGACTACTGTCATATCCCAAGGATATTCGTTTTCTTCGATTCCCTTCAACTTTATCGATTTTGTTTGATCAAAATTTTGATCGTAAACATACACCATGTTTGAGCCAGACGTGCTTAAAAAGATTTCTCCTTCAATGACAGCTACACTTCGAATTTGTCCATCTACTGTAAAAGATTTCACAATTTTAGTGGTGGGTAGTTTTAATTCGAGTACTTCTAGTTTATCGCTAACACAACAAACTATCACGCTGGAGTAATAATCATGACACGAGACGTTTTGATAGGGTTTATCTGAATATTTTTTACATTCCTTAGAGTAAATTATGGTCGGTTTGTCTCTAGACGTGGAATAAACATCCATATAAGTCTTTCCATTATAGTGAAAGCCAGAAACAATAATTTTCCCATCCGAACTGAGACATAACCCATGGAGCTCCCAGCCACTTCCTTTGACGAACCGTTTATGCCGAGGGTACAACAGTCTGTATAAAAAGCAAAACGAAAAAACTGAAATAGGAATTACAAATAACAATCTCGTTGAAATGGAAATGCTACTAAGAGAAAGTTTTAGACGACAGAAACAGCTACAGGATTTGCCAGAGAATTTGTGCTCCAAATTAATATATTACTTTCAAGTAATGATACGACTGACAGTACCTTACTTCCTACGGCATTTTTTTCAATAGTAACAACTATGGATAGAGTTTCAGGTGGTAAAGAAAATACCTACCCATATTGGTTGAGATGACATTTTTTGTGAACAAAAGTAACAAGAGTTTAAAGTTTCACCGTTTTGTATGTCGCGATATCAACTGACAAAATTGTCGTAGTCAACTGAGATAAATGTCATGTTTATTATTATGGGCAGTCGCCTCTCTTATTTTTTACGTGGAAATAAACTTCGCTACAATCTAATGGTAAAGGAAAGTACCTATAATTGTTTAAGGATGGTACTGAGCATCCTTATTCGTAAAATCTTACTGCTGCTACTGTATTGCTTAAATAAGTATTATACGTAAGGAGTTCCATATAAACCCTATACAAATGGGAAAGAGGTGTAACCTCCTGAAGTGTATTTCAGATGCAGAACAAACTTATCACACTAGTGACTAGCACAGTACTTACATAGCATCGGATGGTGCAGCGGCCATTTTTGCATCTTTCGGAAATTTCAAATTTCTACCAGCGAAGTCAATAGACGCACTAATCCAGCAGTTGCTTGAATACAAAATAAACCATTTCCAGGATGAATTTGCCTATGGCGCTACCCAAAGTAGGAGACCGAATTATCTGTATAGATTCAAAAGAAAAACATACATGTCTATAAAACTGCATGAGAAAGCACACCATTTTAAGCATGCTTTTTAACAATTTCATGGTTTGAATTTTCTTTCCTTAAACAATCATGGACGGATGATGAAAATGCATACGTTTTGAGTAGGGTTGTGCTAGATCTTATCTCAAATTAATTAGAGACATCACGTTACGAATGTAAGCCATGATGTAAGATTACTATATGATCCTCTGTGATAATTAATTTTCAAATACTTTACTATTTAAAGAAACAAAACATAAAACGCAGGCCGGCTTCAGAATGTATATTTGGTATGTTTACTTTATGTCAGGATTCTGGTGAAACTGCCATGGATTCACACACTGGCGGATCCAAGGGGGGCAACGGGGGCATAGCCCCACCCAAAGGTGGGCCCAAAATTGTTTTCGAAAATATCGGTGAATAATTAAGGAATAAAGTAGGGAGACTTTTACCAGGGAATAAATAGTCATGACTCTACATTTACGCCTCGTCCGTTATTTAGCAAAATTTAGAGTTTCAACTTTTTATTGTCTTTAAAAGTCTGGCTCCCTATTGCAGTTTATTCCCATTCTACAATCCCAAAATGACGGAAAATTGAAGCTTTTATTCATAAAATTCCTAAACATTGATGAAAATTGTGACATCTCTAGCATTCTTTATGCCATACACTGCCACAACGGATAACCAATCAAATCTGCATAATTGACCGATAGTTGACATCTGCATATGCATAATTGACAGTGATTTACTACTTGG
The DNA here is from genome assembly GCA_029531755.1 of Holothuria leucospilota. Taxonomy (NCBI): domain Eukaryota; kingdom Metazoa; phylum Echinodermata; class Holothuroidea; order Aspidochirotida; family Holothuriidae; genus Holothuria; species Holothuria leucospilota. The sequence continues at coordinate 15,163,930 of CM055979.1, forward strand.
AAATTTCTAACATGATGTTCTATAATTTGAGAACGTAGTCCTCTAACGTATGGAGACTGGGATTTTAGCACCATTTTGCAGCTAAGGTAAGTTGTAAAGGTAAATGAAATTCCACACCCTATAAGAACTAAAATTTCTCGGACAAAGATCATCCTAACTTTGTGGTAAAAATGCTTGATTTTTATGGGGAGAATTATACCTAGGAAAACTAATGTTTTAGAAGAAAATTTACCTCACAGTTTTACACTTTAGGGAGGGGGAAACTTGTTACACATTTTTATATACATGTATCTTGTTCATTGAAAATTTGTTACGTGTTCAGTTCCTTGAGCAAACTAGCGATTATTCTAATCAATCCGTAGGCAAGTCATTGGGTTAAAAATGAAAAAAATAAAAGAATTAAAGCTATCGCTCCTCGATATTTGATTTGACGGCAGACATCTTGTTACCGCTTTGTGTTTGTGAGTGAAATATTACCACCCTAAAGTCACTGACTGACTGGTAATAATAATGTATCTTTGGTTGACAAGTTTCCGGCTGATTCATACTTCATTCAATTAGATTATGTAATATTTATGGTTTAATCCATTACAGAACAGTTTTAATACGCGTGCTTTGATTTCGCTACATTTAAAACAGGCTGAGGACCAAAGACTAATTGCTATGCCTCTGCAGCAACTTTTCTTACACCGCGCCTGTACATTACCGTATATGTGAATCCAGAGAGTCGTTCGTCCCCTCTAGAATTTCTTTGCAAAAGCGAAATTTGCATGTCAATAGTTGCAGGTCTCTAAGGAGAAGTATCCGGCAGGTTGAAATGCCGAATTGATTCAAAGAAACAGATAATCTTTGAATTGAGTCTTTTAAGACATTCACTTGCACAATGTTGGAGGGGTGCTAAACCTTTTCATCTGGGACCCGAACAATCCTTATAGAAACTCTGCACCTATATTTTAATCCTAGGAAAAATCTGGATAAGACAACGTGGATAACGAAATTAAAACTAGCGTGCATTTTACCTGTTGGTCTCTGAAGCAAGAATAGCGTTTTTGATATTAGGCCTCAATTACCTCAAAACTGGGTACTTTTGCCATAGCAACATATAAAAATTTCCAAAAGGTGGGTATTGGACAACCAGGGTCCTACGAAGACATGATGGGAAAAATTCTTGGGAAGTTCCTCTCGGCTATTATCAACCTGGCAACTAAATATCCTACTTATACAAAATGTGTACTTTCGGCACAACTTTCGATGAAATGCATTTAATTCTGGATTACAAAAATGTTCTGAATCAGAACTTCCCTTCTATCATTTCTTGCCGAAAAAGTAATTCTTGTCAATTTGTTTTATCCTGTATGAGTGGGCGGTGCAGGGCGGTTCCAAGTGGTGCGGGCAGTGCCGGGGGGTTTCGGGCGATGCAGGGTGTTCATTTTTCTTATCCTGAAATATCGTGTTTACACGGTTTTTAATTTCTGACGTCTGGTAAACTCAAAATGACCTCTGATCTCCACCAAGAACAAATATAGTAACTCTCCAATCAATATCACAAATCTATATCCTAAGCACGGTAAGTAAAAGAAGACAATTGAGTACCAAAATCTGAGAAAAAGTCCCGGATACCACATCAACATACATATCGAGTAGAAGGTTTTTTCAATCATTTTATGTAAATAGCATCCACCACACGCTGCTCAAAATTTGGTAATCAAATTAGAAATGCTTATTAATGTACCCAAAGTTTGCCTGTGAAAAGATATAATGTTAAAGCAAATTGAGCACCCCCTTTTCGTTGGTAGCAAAACTACACAATTTGAAGGTACTGCCCGCTGTTTATTCAGTTTACGACATTTTCCTAGTTTCACCTCAGGTGCCCACAGATGATCACTGACCTTCATCAAAACCCATACACTTCTCTTTCTGTTAATGTAACAAATCTACATACCAAGTAAAGGATTCATCATAACTGTTTTAAAATATCGTGTATACAAGATTTTCGTTTTTGACTTCTCGTGACCTCATGTTTAGGCGGGCTCCTATAAGAATCTGAGAAATCGCATATGAGAGTTCTTTTTTCCCTAATTTTCCCTGGGGCGTTCACGAACCCCAGACGTGGACATGTTCTAATGTGGGCTACTCCTCCTGACATAAGAACTTTCCTCCTCCTACATGCCACACAGCATGAATGCACCTGCATAAACGCTGGCTATAGACCATTAGTGTCATTTCTAACACCTTGTCCCAACATGCTGTTATAAAATATGATATGACTAGTATGATTACCTTTGACTATACACTAACCTCAACTAACTTGTAAAGTAACTTTAATTTAATATTAATCAAGAGTACTCTTTCTTCTTGAAATCTAAATTTGTTTCTAAAGCGGGAAATTTAAAAATAGAGATTGTTTACATCCAACTTTCAAAGTCTAAAATGTGTCACCCCCACCCACCCCCCGTATCTGGAAGGCATTTGGACCACACTTTTCTGCCAAGGACTACGCTTCGGCTCCGCGCCGACCTATGCTGGCTCCCATGTGGCTCACTGAATAGAAAGGGAAGCCCGCACAGGGTGCCAGCCTTCTAGCTGTGCAATGTCACAACCGAAAAATTCTCTAAATACGTAGAACTTTAAACATACAATCAGTTCAAAGCCTTGTCTAAAATGTCACCATTTTGGATCTAGGAATTCATTAAACAAAAACAAATAGAACAAAATAAAATGTAGAGGTGTTACCCTTCCCCTAAGGCAACACCCTTTTCAATTACAAGTAAAGACACCTTTATAATATATAATCAGCTTAAAGCTTTGCAAAAGATAGCGCCACTTAACACTTAAGCCAGGATTAACGTGTCACCCCTTCTCTGCAGCACCATCCCCAAGGCACCCATGCACTGGTAAAAAGGAGGGGTCTTCTTCAGTTTCAACTATCTATAGGTATGCTACTTGTGCTCTGTTTAGATTGTGTCAAGAACTTCCCCCTGCGGATTTCGCCCAGGCTCCGGCCCTGATGTGGTTTACAAAGTTACCTTTCCATTGATCTGAGAGATATTGCCATTGAAATATCTCCACCAGCAATATAATTGTTACTACACTGTTTACTGGATGTCTAATCAGGGCGTCCTGGTAGCCATACTTCTTCAGACCCATATAACCTTATCTGACAACAATTAGGGCTTAACTTGTCTTAAGATCCCCAAATCCTTTAGAGAGTGTCTCATACTTTCATCTATAGTTGGATTTTCATTGATCAGTGCTACCGATAAGAGATAACAACGGCAACAAATTATCATTTTGTTATGGAAATGACAAATACCCAGGCCTACTGGAATATTTTACGAAATTTGTACCAAGGATAAATCACAGCATTTTACAATTTAGAAAGTTTGCTTTACAGTACATGTGTTAAAATATACTCGTAGAACATACAGGGCAACTGAAATTCGGTACCACTCAATCAACAATGACTAGTAATGTTTATTTAAATGCCAAGGGTTTTCCAAATTGGTACCTAACGATTGTGACATGCAAGCAGTAATATGTTCCTGTCTGTCCAGTTAATTGCGAGACATTCGCAGTCTCATAAGCTAAGTATGTGCAATTCAGATAGCCTATTCATGTTGGTTTCTTCCATCTTGGGAGTTAGAGTTCACCCTCAAATTCTGATTTTACTCAAGGCCTACGGTATCCGCAAAGCCTCAGCCAAATAATAAACATACGCACCTTTTACAATTTTGTGTATTTCTGTGCATGAGATCCACATTCAAAGAACAAAAAATACATTTATACTGTAGGATAACAATAGTATGTTGAGTAATAATCGGTGAAAGAAGAGCAAAGACGTACTATACACACACATCAATCAGTATATGTGCAAAAACGACTTCAAGCTGGGGAATGCTTCTCTAACTGGCTGTGTATGCTGTGTAAAGGGCATCACGTACTGCTGAATGATTTATTGACCACAAACTCCATTCCAGGGTTTATGCGAAGGTACAAAAGTCACGAACTACGCAAACAATGCCATGGGTAATAAACAAATGAAATACACAATTTGCTGTGTGACCCATTTGACATAATAAATGTGTACAAAGTCTCTAAACCTAAAGCAGACATGCCCTATGAAGGTCGAAAAGCTGGAAAACAAAACCAAAAAGGACCCCCTCTTTGGCAAAAAATTTAGCCAACATAGAATTCTTAATTTTATTTTTATAGTTACATCATGTTCTTAAATTAAAGGACAAATCAATAGCCTCGAACGTAAGTTGTCTGTTTCAAGTAAACGAGGATTATGAGAAACCTTATAAGGTCCTCCGGAGTCATTTAATAACGTAAAATTAGTGTAATGTTGGTTTTGCGAACAATTTTAACCCAGCCTGTACTAGAGTATACCACTCAGCAAAACGATAACGGAAAATATTAATCATTATAACGGTTCTCTTGTACATGCTGTAATGGCTGCGCTGTTCGAACCCTACCACACTAAGTGGGGTATGTAATTTTAGCACCCAACCGCCTATGGCCGTTGCAATTGAAAAGAACTTTGAAATGCATATACGTTGAAGGTGCCTGCTTTAATCCATCCCTTATTTAAGCTTACTGTAGCACCTGAACTGCGGTCACCCAGAAGCAAACTTAGCTGACCATTTTATGTAAGCCATTTGTTATGATACTTTCATTTCAATCTATCACCATTCAATCCCGTTTCCTGTTTTTTTTTTCAACGATTTAGTGTCGTAGCTCTTCTCTGTTCAAAACACGACTCTGTTTCATGCGCTTCCCTTTCCTATACTTTTTTGCATCACACCGTTCTTGTCAGTACTAAACTAATACACATTCACTCTTCTTTCCGTTTGTTAGCTTCCTTATAACGATATGAAGGTCTCTCATCTCCCAGCTTTTGCTGCACGTAAAGCGTTTTCTGCCAAATTATCGGCTTATTTCTTTTGTCTCTCTTTGCTCAATTTGTCAACTTCCTTATCCCTTTCACGGCATTTACTATGGAATCTTTCTTTCACTGCATCAGGTCTCCTACAATCGTTTGGTTGTATATCGTTTCCTCCCCTCCATTGTTCTTTAACAAACCCAGCATTTATTCGACACTTTCCACGTACTACCTTTTTTCTAGCTTTTTGTAATGTTCTTGACCTCCATCTGTTTCTAACACATCGATTCCTGACACACTGCACCTAACCAGAGCTTAACCTGGCTCATTTAGCATAAATCTTAGGTCTCACTTTACGTGATTTTAGAAATCTGCCAAAAACTGTAGTTCTGATCCCATCTAGAAATGGTCATTGTTTAAGTCTGCCCTTCAGCACATTCTGGTATCCAAAATTCAAGACTTTTTGATAGAAATTCGTATAAATGTAAGCACGTTCTTAATAATCTATTTATTAATAATTACTATTCTTTGTACAATGCAACTATCGTAGAGCATGAACAAACTGAAAACACCAGACTTAAATTTATAGGCTTTTGTAACCAAGGTCTCACCATTTAGAGTTGAGTATGTATGGCCATTAAGCTAAAATGTAACATGTGTTCCACTCGGATCATACTTATTATCGGTTTATTTTGTTTTAGGTCCTATGGGTGTAAACTTCACAACACTAAAACTGTATTTCGGGCCTCTCAGCCAATATTTATGACGGTATGCAGACGCTTTGAGCAGTGTTTCTCAGTGATATTCTCTCAGTATGATATAACACAAATAGCTAAAGATATCAAAAAATATGTCGGGAAATTTATCAAGAAGAAAGAAGATATCGATTGAAGAATTAGGCCAACTTAAAAACAGTTATAAACTTTATTGCACCCCTTCCAGAAAAAGCCCGTAACAAGCAGGAAAAGGGACTAAATAGCTTTGCATTGCTGTCGAATGATTCCGACCTGCAGAATGTAGATTTTATGAATTCAGGCCTTCTGGGTAGTTGTTTAACGACACTGAGAGACCACGAATGTATTACAGGAGAAACGTGTGGTTTATGGAATGCAACTTTACGTCGGCTGGGTAACCGATTCGACAATTTAATTTAAGTCAAAGTTGTTCTCTTTTGAAAGGCCATTTCATAAAAAGGAAGACTGTAGATTACTTTTAGATGACAAACCCACCTTACCTTGAAACGGCCTTGGATCGAACAGGAGCCTCGATCCCGGTTACCTGTTTTTATTTATTTATTTTTTGTTGATGTACGTTTATCAAAATAGGAAAAGTATCGTTCCTCTAGTAGGGTTCATTATAAGGACATGCCGGTAACGTACCTTGCCTTTTTCAAAGGAAATCATGTAAAACCAAACTTCTGTATTGTGATCTGTAAGCATTTCGAATCCTTTTCCCGTCGCATTGCTCTTCGGCATTGTAGTACTGTAGCTCTCTAGTAAGACTACGTGTGAATAATGAAGACCCATGGTTTACACACTGATACGTGTGTACCGTATGTCTACAGTACACACACGAAGAGTACACACACACTGAAGGAAATACTTGTTGCTTATTCTAAAGTCACGGTTGGTTAAGTTCTTAGAATGAATGAATGAACTGAAGGAAAACTGTAGGCTACTACACAATAGAAGTTGGTTTACACAATAGAGGAAGGTTGCTTTACAGGATTCTATAAATTTGTCTGGGGTATTTGTTCTACATGATCACATCCCTCCCAAAGAGAATTTAAAGCAGGCACAAATAAGTACATACACAACAGTAAATTGAAATCATTTGACTGCAAACCAACCATTGAAAGTAGATTTAAACGCATCTACTTCCTTTTTTTACTTTTAGCGAAATACGTAGTTAGCCTATCCGAAAATTTAACAAGACCGTTCTAAACTTAGTATTCCAAAAACTATACTTCCTCTTAGCAGATACTACACAATTTTTTTTTAATTGAAATCACTTTATACCAATTAATGCTTAAAATGTACAGAAACAACTATGCCATATATGAAAAAACAGGCAATAAAGTATGACCATATTAAAAGACGGTATATAGGGAGTATACAAAAGAAATACACATTAGAAATGATTGAGGAGTTCCCAAGAAACTTTTAAGAAAAAAAATGTTAGGAAGGAAACGTATAGAGAAAAAACCAAAAATATGATCAAGATGATTGCAAGTACAGGCAAAATTAAGATCAAGCAGAATCTTCAACACCCATAGCACCACAAACACCACACCCGACACCGACCCCTCACTCTCTCTACAGCCACGACGATCTCCTTACTCAACACTCTAAATGCAAAAGAGTGAAATTCACTTGAACAAAGACTGTAGTTTGGGGCCACTCCTTGTAAGAGTGAATTTCACTCAGGGTGGAGTGAAAATTCACTTCAAGCAGAGCGATATTTCATTCCATGCGAGTGAAGTGTCGCTCTATTTGGAGTGAATTTTCACTCTACTCCGGGTGAAATTCACTCTTACTAGGAGTGGTCCTAAACTACAGTCTTTGTTGGAGTGAATTTCACTCTTTTGCATTAAGAGTGAACCTCACAAAGCAAACGAAAACAGGACTACACATTAGTTTGAGTGAACGTAGAAGTCAGGTCTGTTTTAAATTGTCTCTTAATGCCGATATAAACAATAAGTCTTTTAATATTTTATTTAGTGAAATTTGGGGGCTAGAAAAGCAGAAATAGGGTGAAGATGTGAAACGCTTGAATGGTAGATTAAAATTGTTATTTTGTCTGTTGTTATAGGTGTGGTGTTAGGAACTTTGAATTAATTATCAAAACAGTTTAGAAGAAACCGATCGATGGTACTGATATACGAAAAAGAAATTTGGAGATTGTTGCTGTCAGCGTGCTGCAAGGCATTTCGGGGAAGAAAAGATAAGGCTGCATATGACGTTGCTGTTTGCATTTGGGATACACATAATAGCTCTTTGTATAGCATAGTGAGATTTTGTAGTCGTGGTGAATAACACCTTCCCCAGACAATGTTACAATAAGTAAAATGCGGTACGTTAGTAGTAGTGTTGTAAATCGAAAATCGTATAGTCCAGAGAAATAAAGTAAGGGAAAATGCTGACACAGTCTGTCCCTTTTAGCCTTTTTAGTGAGGCTACGAAAAAAGTGAGGGCACACTCCCTGTACAGCAAAACGCTCAATGATTTGTATGTCTCGATATACATTCAACTAATGAAGTTAAAGTACCATTTTTCCATTATTCGAACGATCAGAAATAATTTTGAGAGCAAAGATACCGGTAAGTCTCGGTGCCTTCAGTTTTCATTTAATACTCCTGACTTTGAAAACTTGTAGTTCTTCCGCCAGTAACTAGGAAATAAGGAACGACGTAATGTTTGTGTTACCTGGTTACGGGCCGTTGCTTTCTTTCCCCTCAGACAGCTCATTCAGTGCAGATCGCAACAAATCATTCTTCCTTGCTTTAATTTCTATGGTATATTTTATGTAAGGCCCTTACTTTATTCAAATCCCTTCTCCCACGGTTACCTTAACTTACATCTACCCATGATATTCTTCCTTATTTTATTAAGATAAGCTAGATTTGTAATTACCACTTGTTCTAAAACTAAGTAATAATTTTATTTCCTTTTATGTGCTCTCATATAATCCCTATACGCACCACTTATTGAGGGCTAAACATTAGCCTATCTTATAGGATATTGTATCGGCGACATAGAGTGTGTCTCTTGCTGCTTGAGTTGTAGATAAATTGTTAAATACTAAAACTGTCATGTACTACGGTAACTTACCATTTTTCAAAAATTGAGTATAAACTGCTCAACTTGACAAATTGAAAAACCCAAAATGAATGGCTTAACGTGTGCAAACCTGGAATTTTCTCTAATGGTTAGAAACTGAACCGTAAAACCTCATCTAGTTAAGTAACTCATTAGATCAGTAGAAAGGTTTGGAATCGTGGAATAACAGATGGTCTTTCGAGTAATGATTTTTTATTCAATGAAAGCAAAACAATTTCACTTAAAGGGAAATATCATACAAAACCAATGCAACAGTAGAAGAATTAGTATCCATATTAGTTCAAAATCATCTTTTTGTGTTTTTCTCTTTCTTTATAGTTATCTCTTTCCCAGTAACACTATCCGCTCATCTCTACTTCAGCATTACCGCCTTCTATTCATCTTTGTCAAACTCGTTACACTGGAGTAAGATTCTTGGAAAAAACCTTTGTTACGTAATGCGCAGATTCAGGAATTCATGAAGGGGTACCGAAGCTATATAGCTGTGGCCTGGGGGATGAGTCAAAGGAGAGGGGGTTGTCCTCCTTCCCTTTGAAAAGTTTTAATCTATTTTGGGCGATTAGATACAATCTTGTCCAAAAGTTTTCAGCTAAAATTTTCAAAAATGCCTCAGGGTTGTACAGTTTCAGTGTCTAATTCATCATTTTTGGAATTGTACTATATTTTAACCTAATTCTAATTTGAATAATGAAAACAAAATTAAACAAGCTGGAGGGGTGATTTGTGCCCCCTGTATCCGTTCCTTCTGCGATAAAGATCTGGAAAGTTTACTTTAAATATTCATTTGAAAATAACCACGGAGGATATCATTCGAAGACCTTAAATAATTAACACAAAATTGGTATTACAAAAAGCAAAATGTTCCGCTTATTAAGAACCCGTGCTTAAAGACTTCACCAGGTACGAAACCAGAGTGAGAAATATGAAAACTGCAACTGCTATCCTCTTGTTCTGAAAAACAAATCTGGTAAAATCAAGATGCATTACTTTTTGGCACAATGCGTTATCTTTCTCTTTTTGCTTGATTGATCGTTTAATGGACGTTTGGATAGTATTAGGAGCATATCCAGTAAGCTAGGCGGCAGACCGGTTTTGACAATTTTGTTCCTGCTCACTCCTGATTCCTGTCTATTTACCTTGATGTAAGTGGCTTGAACTAATTCTGCCTTGAAGTACGTTGTATGTAAAGAATGAACTCTTGAGATGATTCCTCCAAACAGATACTCAAATCTGGTAAACGAAACAATTGGATAACGTTGAACGAAGCAATAGTAATGTCAATCTGAGTCATGCTTCCCTTATATGTGTTTAAAAATTTGTCAAAGAAATGGACCAGGATTTCCTTGATGGGCCATAATACCTAATAGTCCAGTTCACATTAATTCCTTCCAAAGCGCTTCAGCAACCTCTAATGAGCTAGTTAGACCATAGATAATATAAATTCATGTTAATCTTGCAGGGGGTACACTGTCGACACATCCATCGGCGTCTTCCCATTGGTGAAAAAACATCCGCCTTTTAAAATTCCTTCCGTTTTTATGTAATCTACTTATCTTTCTCATAGCAAAATCACCTTTGAACATACTACAGCATCACGAATCCAAATAAACATGTGCCGTTCAATTCAGCCATGTTTTAAAGTTCGTTATTCGTTTTAGTTATGTCGTTTGGGAACCTAGGTTTAGAACAACGTGAAAGTCACAGAAACCTATTGTAAATTTAATATGTAATAGTGTACGAAGGATTTAAAATTTTTGATTGGCTTACGCGCACCGTCTACTATAGAACGGGCTTTGGTGAAATGCTAACGTGAGCTTCATAGAATGGGATAAGTAGGAGTTTCAGAACACATCCATCATCATTTCAATAGTCAGTATGGAAAACATACTACTCGCTGACAACTTCATACATTGTATCATATGGGTAATTACACTGGACTAGGATTATCACCCCCCTCCTCCCAATAAAAACTAAATAGACGCACAAAAATTGTACGGGTGCTGATATTGAGTACAAGTCCGTTAGGGAATTGTTACATGCTTTCCCGGGCTTTGGTAAGAAAGCCCGGGTGATTTATCTTGCTTCCTTTCAAGCGTGCTAATTGATTTGCTTGCTCGGCCGGCCACTTGGCTGTTCAAGTTTCTTTGGGTAATGCCATTAATAGCATGAAGTGCCAATTTAAACAATGACTGCAGTCAGATCTGGTGCTAGTGGTTGTCCTTCTCCACTGAAGAAGTCATGCAAATAATCGGCTAATAAGCCATGCCCAGGATTGTTGATTACAAAGATTATGTTCAGTGATTGACATGGAGAGGATGGTCTTCAGACTAACCCAGATGTTCACCTTATGTGTGTCCGCGTGGATAAAGGCGGTGACATTTGAAGCAGTGAAGCTTGGCAAATGGGAGGTTCAGGGAGGGAGGTTCGATCCCCAGCCGGGTCAAAGTAAGGTGAGTTTTTCATTCAAGAGAAATCTACGGTTTCCCATCTGAACTGGTTCCCAAATTCAAAAGAAACCAAACTTGTTTGAAACTGTTGAGTTGGTTAGCCACCTGACGCGAAGTCGTAATCGCGTAGCGTCTTAAAACAACTGCCCTTCAATGAAGGCGTCAAATGTACTACGCACAAAATGTTGTACTGTTATAGTTGCTATATGATTATGAGAATGATAGTCTTAAACTTGTACCGTTGCAGTGCAAAATTTAAGGATTAGACTTCGACCTTTGCTCTTAGAACTTCTCTATATGTACCCTTGCTGACAATAATCATTACTCAAGTCATTACACACTGTATGGCACTGTACTGTTCCAGTTGTAGATTCCCGTAGACGTTGGTATGAATCATTTTTGATTATTGCTGTTAATTTGATTTTAACGATGTGCTTTTTCTAAAAATAGAATAACCATATTGATAATATAGATGCCAGAGAACCTAAACAAGCTCCGCTTTTAATTTCTTTGAGCGACATTTAGTAAGTAACCTTGGCACAGGGACGTGTTACACGAATGGCACCTGTCTCTTGAAAGCATTATTTTAAAGTCTTTGGGAATGAATGTTACTGACCGTGCTTTTTTTTTATTTAATTTCCTATTTTTGCGATGTTTTCTTTAAATGTTGCTTGCATAAAGTTTAAAAGTTTTCAGAAAAGTGTCTTCAAAGGCTTGAAATGAAATCCTTTGGTAAAACTCCTATCTTTCCAGGACATTTTTGTGCTGAGATTTGAAATGCAGAAGTTTCTCCAAAAACATTAAAAAGGGTAGATTGCACAATAAGTTCTCGGATTACAGTCTTTGCTTTCTTTGTTTTCATAAAACTGCTGCTCCCAATTCCGACCTCTAATCATTCTCTTGCCACTTTGGAGTGACTTGGCTGTACAATTCATTTACTTACGTCATTCTATGCACAAACGCAGTAGCTTTTCCAAGGTGATGAAAACATTATCTTTTTTAATGTGAGTTTTATTAAAAGGACATCACAAAATCTTTTTTTTTGTACTATTTAACATCAAGTAAATAAGGTTTAATATTTTGTTTCTCAGCAACGGAATAAACTATGAAGATAAAAGTTAGACAAATGAGATACATCTTCCAACCTCTTAAATGTATTTTCTTGTGATTTCCTACTTTCGTTACACTTTACGGGGAAATTTTGCTTCTGTTTCACGGAAAATTTTGCATTTTTAAAATCGCTATTTATAGATACATAATGACAAATGATTCAAAAAAGGCAGTGTGGTAGCTTTCTTTTCTAGAAATAATGTTCTCATAGGAAGAAAGTTAGTTATTTGTTGCTCGAGAATAATTAGTTGGTCCAAACTTTTGATAATTCAAACAATGCAATTTCCATAACTCTTGCATTGCATAATATTTTGAAGAGATAAAGCCATTGCTAGAGTTTATTGCTGGGCAGCTGAACTGGATGGTTTAATAATGATCAAAGCCATTCCAAACGTAACATTTCCCTTTAAAAACATTTGCTAACTTGGTTTCACACTTAAAAGAGTTTGGCAAGCTGAAGGCTATGTACTGGAGAAGAAATTTAAGTTTGTTACTTGATATTTCACTTCGCTTGTATCGACTTGGTGTGGTCGTCAGACAAGTAACTTTCATTGGTAATGCTTGTACCGGCATGTATATGATTTTGTAGGAAGCTAAACAGAAGTGCTTAATAGCCTCGCCAGACTTGTAGTGCTCAAATGCGTACTCGAGTACATTTTCTGTACTCTTAATCATGACTATGTACTCCTACTCGTACTCAGGTATGTAAAAATCAAGTACTCGTACTCAGGCCTTTGTACTCGTCTCATACTCGTATTCAGGCCCTTGAGCTCGTACTTGTACTCAAGATTTCGTACGTGTACTCGTGCTTTGAGATGTGAACTCATGAGTCTCAGCCATGTAATACTTGTAATCTTTATTGATCCTTTTTTAATTTAAAAAAATTGTAAGAATTTAAAGCTTCATGTTCTGATCAGCACAGACTATCTAAAAACAAAACAAAACAAATGAATTGTGCTGCTAAAGAGCAGCAACAAATGATTAAAAGGAACCTGTCTTTGTGCAAACTGAAGAAATTAACACAGTATCAATCCCTTAGGAGTACTAAATAATCTAAAGACTATCATTTCCTTATTCATATAAGCACGTTGGCCTCCTACTGCAAAAAGAAAACATCTTACCTTAACGTAGTCTAGACCTACAGTGTTTGAAATAAACTTGAATCAGTAACTTAGAGTCTACCTCTAAGAACCTTAAGACTCAGCTGACATTGCTTTTAGCTGTTGGCAATTGTGCACGTCTGATAATAAAGTTTCTGGCTGGCTAGCATGTTTGTGGAGAGTATTCATTAGATCTAAGAAGCTAAAACTTAACTGATCAGTGGTGGTATAGCTTACCTGGATCAATGCTAGAATCTTTAGACAAAGGACATGGAAGAAGCAAGCCGATATTCAGAACAAAAACCTGTATAATCAGTTTTCTCTTCAGCCAAGAATCATTCTTTATTAGTCTCTTTTATTGGTAAATGAAAACTTTTGACCCTCCACAGAATCTGAAACCTGCTTTCAGGCAGACTGCAGTTCTTCAAATATAATTTTTTCCTCAAATTTTCAAAATAAATCTTCTGCAAAATGTGACCTGTGCAGTAGAAAATGGATATCCTTGCAAGTTGGTCTTTAAGTTTCAAACCCAAGTTAATAATATGATATTCATATTTATGATCTTACAAAATGAAAAAGGCAAAGCATTTTTACAGCATTGTAAATATCCATAATTATACCACAGACATTATCTCATTCTCCTCTAAAGTCAGTCACCATCATTTCATCTTTACAAACTGTAATATTGATAGGGTATGCAGAAATCAAATTCATCCAGTCCATTTATTTGTAGTATGTTTTCAAACATACAAACATTTACCTTAAAAACGATTGTATGTTACTGGTGTCATAATAACTAGCCTTAAATTCTATACATGAACTCAGAAATGTACTCAAGCTCGTACTCGAGTACATTTTCTGTACTCTCACTCGTACTCGTACTTATGGCTTTGTACTCGTACTAGTACTCGTGGCTTTTTACTCGTACTCAAGCTCGTATCCGTACTCAGAGAGTTTAAAAATCATGTACAGTATTCGTACTTGTTGTCATGGCTTTGCACTCGTACTCATACTCGTACTTTAGGCCTTGTACTCGTAGCCGTACTCTTACTCGGGAGTTTGTACTCAGATCAGGTCAGGTACCTACTCAACAGCTTTGAAATATATCGGATGTGGCTTAAGGGGAATTGGCGACAGACTTTTTTTTGCAAAAGTTTGGCAAAGTTAATCTTTAACCTACAGGATGACCTTCAGTGACCTCGCATCTCAGCAGACGAAATGCACTCTAGAAAGATTTGTCTCATCGTTCTCAACATTTTATGTGGTTTAATGACTTTTGCTACACACTAATAAGCAAATAATGACAAAACCAAGTTAAACAACTTTGACGTTTGCCCTGTGACCTTCGACTTAAAGAGTTATCAGTAACCAAATTTCATGGTCAGTCTCCTACCCCAAGTTTAATGTAATCGGAATTACTGTTTAAACGAAGTTCGCGACATATTATTTTTGAAACGTTCAGGCAAATTTCACGTTTGACCTATATTTATAAATGTGAATTACCCTTAGCAACAAATCAATGTTAAAGTTCTTAACTTATCGTGTGGCTTAATGACTGTTTGCAACATAGTGACTGTAGAAAATGAATTATATCTTTCTAGCATTTCACCCAGCTTCAGAAAGTAAAGGTGAGAATAGTAACTTCATAAGAAGGGAAATGCATACTGCACTCACAATTCGCTGTGTGCTTACCGTGTCATAATCGTAAGGAAGAACTTCCATACTAGCACTCCATGCACAGTTAGCTAACTAGCTAACTTGCTTTGCAAACGAATCAATACTCCCTGCATATGCATACACAGGTCATACTTTATGAACAGTGCAGAAGAAAGTCAAAGGAAAAATATTATTTCAGGTCTAAACTTCATTTTTCAGCCGTTTGATTTAGGATGCAATTTTCTGTGGACATGCACCATACATCAGTTCCAACCGGATCCTCATGACAGTATTTTTGGAAAACTCTGTACTATACCTACCAAGTTTCCATCATCTGTAAATGCTTTAAGCTGATAAATGCTCTTCTTCGTCTCTACCATACTGATGCAATTTATTACAATATGGCCTTTAAAGTGACAGTTTTTAATTTTGGAAGAAGTAACCAAGGCGTAATACGGCAGACTCGGTGTAATATGATACACTTCATTTTGCAGAACATGGGAGACCAAGTCATGTCAGTTGCTGACTTCTTCACATACAAGGAGGGATATCACATACCAGTTAGAGTTTTGAAGGAGTTCATGGAAGAACTACGGGAGATGGAAGTGCGGCCAGATGACATATTTATAGCGACTTTTCCGAAAAGTGGTATGTACCACCGCCCTCCCTCGTAAGATTCCTCAAGCAATATGGAGAGGGGAATCAATTCTACATGATTGAAATAACAACATGAAAGCTTTTAAAGCATTGTCTCCAGTCCCGCAGCCAGGCAAGGCACAGAAGGGGGAGGAGACGAGAGAGTCTCTAGGGGGAGAAATTTTCATCGGGGGTTGGGCAAAATATGCCAGGATATTAAACTTATTTTTTTATCTTCGAGAGGAGGAATTTTTTTCATGGGGGCTTTGCCCCGCTTGGCAATGAGCTTGAGTGTCTCATTAGCTATATTTATAAAGTGAAAAAATTAACTTCATCAATCAGTGATGGGGCTTATGTAATAAATGACTTGGTCTCTGGGAAAAAATAAACGATAGACTTTTGACATGTTCACCTTCGCTAGAAAACGATTTGTAAGCTTTAATTGTGACATCATTATGAAAATCCTCCCATTTTGCGTGCAACCATTCACTATTGTCTACTCAGCGCACGACTTGCCCCCTTAATGCGCATGAGTGCTCGAAGACTGAGAGCATCCCAGACGAAATTGCTTAGTCTTCACACCAAATTATACACTTATATGCATGACGACGCACCAAGCGTAAATATCTTGCACGAAAGTTACTGTGATTCTCCCAAAATATACTAAATTTTAGGTTCTTATCACTGGCATCAGCTTAAAAAGTCTAGGCGTGTTCAGCAACTCATTTTGTAAAACAAGGCGGCGATTGGCTTTCTCCTGGGACACATTTTAGTAGTCTGTTTTGTAACGTCTCTCTGAGAGTGTGTGTGTGTGTGTGTGTGTGTGGGTGGGTGTGTGTGTGATGGGGGGGAGATGTTACTCCAAAGACTGCCCTAACTGGTGCACATACCTTCCAATCATCGGCTCCTCAGTGGCGTAACTTTGGTTCAGGGTGCTCAGGGGCAAAAATGGGTTGGGTGCCCCCAGACAGCTTGAGGTCTTCACAAGATTTCGATAGTTATGGTCAAAAGTGTAATCCTATGCCAGACTCAGGTGAAGACAGGTTTCCACTTCCAAAAGTCCATTGTAAACAAAGTATCATCGTGGGTGCCAGTCCCGTAGGGTGCCCCCTAACCCTGGTGCCCGTAGGTTCGCCCCTTAGAGCGCATAGGAGTTACGCCACTGTCGGCTCATTACTTTTGAACTAAAATTCAAACGTGGACATTTTCATGTTTTCGTGTTTTAAGGTACTCACTGGATGCAAGAAATCGTTAACTTGATTCTTTTCAATGGTAACTCTGAGAAAATCCCCTCAAATTCTCGACGTATGAATATCGAACTTGCTGATGTGAAAACACATTGTCCTGAAATAATTGCCAAAGCCGGCCCCTATCTACGTAAGCTGAGAAATGCACCCTCTCCAAGAGTTTTGCCAACACATGCATCATATGATTGCTTACCTAAGGATCTAACTAATACAGGATGTAAGGTAAATATTTTGTTTTATTTTAACAATATACCAATCTTATTAAACAAGGTTAGCATCTTAACAAGCCGTCAGCTCTAAAGCTAAGCTTTGAGAGGTTGTAAAGTTTTATAATAAAAAAAGTATTTTTTTTTTATTGGTCATAAGAACCAACATTTCACATTCAAAAAGCCATTATATCTTTCGCATGAAGTCACGCACAATGATTTCGGGCCTTTCCTAAAAAATGCGCAAGGTTTACCGACTATGGTAACGTCAGATGGTGGCACCGCCTACCCTTACTTTATTTATTTTCTCATGATTTCTTAGCTTTAAATAGCTAATACTGTTAATTTAGCTTCAAAATGTGCATGAAAATTAATTGAGTCCATTGATCATGTGTGTAATTACAAGGAGGCCAAGGGGGCATGTACCTCAGTCTACTTTCCAATCTTAAAAGCTAATAAAGCTAATACAGAAATGAAAGAAAGGAAAATAGCTTAACGAAACTGTATGATGATTTTACAAAAACGGCTTACTGTACTGTTAATTTCAATGCTCGGGTGTCAGTTTCTTCGCTCGACGTTTGTGACCCGAAGCTCCGGAACGGGGGTCACCATCAGCACGAGTTGTACGCTGTGATGTGCACCATGATCCCTGACCACCCGATTCTAAATACTCGAATTCGAACAAATATTTTTTAAACATTCTCCATACTTCGCATTTCGCACCAGCTCCGTGTCCAGTAAAAGGCGGATGACTAGGGTGAGGAATAGAGTAGGATTATTAGGAAAACACGGAAGTTTTCCGGCATTTCCGAAACACATTTCCGAAAATTAAGGTACATCTTCAACTTCCGCCTGCAAGGGGTAAGGTGACGGATTTTTCCAACAAATGATGGATGTATTTTAATCGTTTTCCATTATAAATCTTTCGCCAACAATCTAAATTTTCTCTGGAATCCCGCGCTTCATCCTTCAGTTCTATTGGTTTTCTTTAATACGGTCTCAAAGGTATTCGCAAGGTTCAACGGTAAGTGTTAGGCCTAAACAATTGCAATGCAAAACCTCGGCCTGCTTGATGAGTAGTTTGCATGGTTAACACTCCATGGCTGGTTACCATTGTAAGGACGATAATGCACGAAATCGGTGACTCGAAAATTACTTTCCGAAAACTAGGCGTACAACTCCAACCACAGGCTTACTTCAAGAGGGTATAATGTGGGAATGTTACATTATAACCAACATTCGCAGCGTAATAAAATACATGATCTGAATAGTAATATTCATTACGGAAATTTATCTTAAAAGTCATTAAATGATTATCAGCTAGAAATAATTCAAATTACTTTCAAATTAATTACTTTCAACTTAATTACTTTCAACTCTCAACGTTGCATCCAATATCACTATGTTGGCTCGACTGGGTAACTTAATTATAATATTCACTCACTTGCCAACTAACACATTTTTAGGGAATACGTATTACTAAACATGCTAATCAGTCGTGAATCCCTTTTGTTATACCTATATACGCTTCTCACATATGCCCCATTGGAAGATGTTAGTATGGATTCTCGTTCAAAATTAGTAAACTTACAAATTTTGTACAAAGCTTGGTGTGTTCCACTGTAGTGTGTTTTGGATGTCAGTTGAAAGCATCATGCTAGTGTTGTAATTTGTACTTCCTCAGAGCTTCCGGGAAGTAAAATGCCGGTCTTAGGTACTTCTCCACGGCCAAAATATCACTTAATGAAATTGTTTTAAAGCTTTACTAATTATAGCACCTCTTTACATATATGATACCTCATATAAACAAATCTTTCTCGAAGAGAGGTTATCATCCCCTGCACTTTGAAAACAAACGCTGCCCTAACCTTCAAGTAAAAGTTGTGAGCAGTTCTAACTTTGCAAAAATAACACCATTTTGCTCTTGCGTCTAGCCACCTGAAATGAATGAAAAATTCTCAGTGGGATTGCTTAGTTCCCTTCCCCTTGGATGGCACCTGTGCAAGAAATGTCAGAAATTCCCAAGTTTTCGTTGGTACGCATGTGCAAAGTTAACGACGATTTTGTGGATATACATAAATGGAATTACAACCGCATCACGCTTTATTGTATCTCTAGGAGATTACTTTTCAAACTGTATTTTCAAAAAAATATTTTTCACAGTAAAAATTGGAGAATGAAAAATAAATACATAAAAATGTCAGACAAATTGTCGGGTTAAAAACGTATGAAACACTTTCATTGCTTTGGGTACTATTTGCGATAAAAGAAGAGACTGAGTAAACTAATACTATAAAATGTCGTGACAACGCTCTTTTGGGAGGGTTTAGCGAGGACTCGTTATACATACTTGCCTGGTCAAACCATCTTGTACAATATCTGAAGTTGGTTTACTTTGTGTAGCCCTGTGCGAGCACTAAAATGACCATCGAACCCAACAGTAAACCCTCTCCCCCTGCATAATAAAACTGATGTATAGTCAGTGTTACTTACTTTGTTATAAAAATTGTCCAAATGGAATTTTGCGGTCAATTTAATGTTCATCTAGTGATATCTGAAGATATTCAAATGTCTGATCCTAATGATCCCAAACCGGGAATTGTCTTTGGACCCCACTGGGGGTCCCACTGCAGACCCCTCGACCGCAGCCATCATTAGCGTGTATTGGGTATTTTGTTCGTTCCCTGTTTTAGAGACCCAATCCAGTCCCTGTGGTTACTATAGATTTATTTCAACCGAAGGAACTTAAGTTGTATGTACATGTTTCCTACTATTGCTATTATTTTTCTATTACCCTTATTATAGTAGAGCAATTTTGCGTTGAAAAATCTTTTGAGTCACTCCACAGGTAATTTACGTGTACCGTAATCCCAAAGATGTTATAGTCTCTTACTACAATCACAGACGAAGGTATACAAAGAAAGATCTCGGGAAATCCGCACCGCATTCACCTTTGCTATTTGATGATTTCTTGAAAGCAATGACAACTAAATATAGTAAGTTAAGAAAAAAACCTAAGGAATAGCAACCCTTGTTTTTATATGTTACAAACCTATCACGTGAAGCTTACATTGGACTAAGTATTGTTGGTCAGTTTCTTGTCAGCTGGATTTTGTAGCTAATCCGTAGAACCGTTACTTTCTTCAAACGTCCGGTTGACATTTAAATATACCGAGTAGTACCTACCCCAAATCTGGAGAATTATTTGATCAGATTTGGAATAGACTGGTCCATCCGGATTATTTTTTTATCCAAATAAATGGTCCGGTACGGATCATATTTTACCCAAATCTGATCAAATAAGCGATCTGTATTCACGGTAGGTCCCCCTCAGATTAGGACGTTGCAAGATTGAGTGTAGGATATCCGTGATGGCTTACGTTTCTAAATGAGGTTTCGTTGATCTATGCTTTCTGCGAGATGTAGAAATCATCTGCTGAACCCAATAGGTACCTTTCATGTTTGGGTGCTTTCACAATAAAAACGAAGTAATAGTTAATTTCGTGTTGTTCATATATTATGCTAAATTTGCTGCTCTCCCTTTCATAGACAATTATCCCACCAGATCATTTGGAGAAAGTTAATTAAAAGGTTTTGTAGATTTTGAGGGTTTGTGACCCCGTCTGTGTATTGATTGGTAGTGATAAATGAATTTCTGATCCCTTAAAACATAACACAGCTTAGAAAGATGGAGAATTATTTAAAATGCTGCTGACGTATAAGCACCATAGGTCAAAACCCTTTCCTGCCTTCCGATTTTTACATGGCCTTACTTTTTGTCCATTAACTGTTCAGTTGTGACATTGCGAGAAACATCTTACATGTAAAATAGTCATGTCTGTTTTATAATGGTGTTAAAAGTTATAAGTTCATTAGAAATGGACGCAATTCTTTGTCGTAAACCTGACCCGAACTGGTGCCGTAACCCATCTACTTTTTCACTTTTAGACGTGTATGGTGGATGGTTAAACCATGTTTCAGAGTATTACAGACGCAAAGGGGAAGAAAATATCTTTGTAGTTTCATTTGAAGAAATGAAAGAGGTAAGGCACTAAGCACTAATAATGAAACTATTTTGTAAAGCTTTCACCTGTAAAATTTTGAAGACACATTTAATATTCAAACTTGATAAGAGGTTTTTGACACTAACTCATTGTTGACATTAGCTTTTGCCAGCTGGACACTTGCTTAACTCCAACCAGAGTAACCATATCTCATTATTTATCGTTGTAAAATCTTTTGATTAAGGATCTCTTCAAAGTTATAAAACATCAGATCTTTCGAAGTTCCTCGGTAAACACATAGATGATGGCTCAATACTCCAAATTATGGAAGCCTCTTCTCTTGATGCCATGAAAACCGTGTACAAAAGAGAACAAGAAGAGAACATGAAGCAAGGAAAAGAGCCAGTTGACGTTACCCTTGTTTTTAATGAAGGTTGGATTACTATAAATTGCGTAGTACTTGTTTTGTAAATTTCGTTACTTTCCTTACTTGTACTGCTAATTCCTTCAAAATTTCTACGAAGTAGTGACAGAATACAGAAATCAGAAAATGTGTTTATAGACTAAGTACTTTTTATCGTTGTGCTTTACTTTTATTCTTTATTGCATGAAACAGGTTAGTAAGTGCAATATCTGCGGGAATCGGTAGAGCCTTATATACCGTGAATGGACAACTCCCCCTAACAATTCCCACCTATGGCAATTACCTCACAGACAACACCCCCACCAGAGAAATAACTGGAATGGTGCTGGGTGGAAATAGTCCGGGTGGGAAATCGTCTGGGGTGTGAATTATCCATTTATTTTCTGTTTGTTAACCGTACATTATTTCCCTATTTCTTGAAAAATAAACGTGTTAAATTGTTACACAGTTCGATGGGCTAAACGCAAACTCTTTTAATAATCAAAAGTATGTCAATGATCTTGTGCTATCAGTGGTAACTGCAAAAACTGGTTAAACGTGTAATTTGGACTTAGCAATTCTCCACTTTCACAAGTAAATTAAACACGTATTCCTTAATTGATGTAGAACTTGAATTTGACAAATGTAAGAGATTTTAAGTAGCTCATAGCATGCAATAAATATGACATTCAGTGCATTTATTTTAACCAATTCCAGGAAGGGTTGGCCAGTGGCAGGAAATATTTTCCGCCGAGCAAAACGAACAGTTCGATAACATGATCTTGGAAAAGATCCATGAAGCGGACCTTCTGAAAGCATACGGACCAAATTCATCATAAAAGTATTTTTAAAGAAAGTAGCCTACACTTGTGAGTTGAAACATGCACACGAAAAACATTGCAAAGAAGTATTAAAAAGCTAGATGTTTCAGCTTTTAGCCTATTACATTGACAGCTTTAGATATTCTACCGATTGTCCTGAAACAACAGTTAACTGAAATACCGGCTTTTGCATAAAATATACTCTATTGTGAAGGGATAAATGAGCATATAGCTTAATTTTATTTATAACAGTAAGGCTTAACCTTTATTGAATAAGTAAGACCTGGAAGTAGAGAAGTTCTTCCCTTATCTACATATTAATATTTACATATTACCAGAAATGTAGGAATACTTGAGACCGAAATTTGCGGCTAAGGCCATTCAATATATTAACCTAATTTTCTAATTGCTCATTCTAAAACGTAATTCTTTCTCTAAAAAGCCTTTTCGTATTTTAAAATGATTAAAAGTGTGTTTGTGTCTCATCTAGCTCGTAGTACTGTATTGAAAGAAGTAAAGGACGCTATATAGTCTGACGTGCCTGGCTAGAGCTGATGGTTAATAAAGTTTAATTGATTTAAAATATGGCCCTCTTCTTGTCCAGAAATGTTGAACATTAGAGGTAACAGTTGACGCAAAGGTGATACAACCGATTACGTAACCGCAGAATATTTCTATGCTACAAACCGATCTTGGTACTTCACTGGACTAGAAGAAGAAATGGTATGTGTTTCAAGAAAGATAAGTGCAAAGTGACGATTTTGGAGGAGCTAGTCTTTAGCAAACCTATTCAATGAATCAGTCTGTGCTCCAAGCAATTGACAGTGAAAGGACCTTGGTGTGAGAATTTGAAACTCTATCAGACAGAGATTACACATTGCTTAAAATGTAGAAAAGCCTGATACTGAGTATGATCACCGGATACACTTTTGTTTCGTTTCATTTAATTTTATTTATTGTTTCTTTTCACAACAATAATCATAAAAAATCAATAACGATTTACGTAACATCATATTAACAATACATGTCGTGAAAAGGGAAGTATGTTAGAAACCCTGGAGGGCTTGACGTGAACACACTCCCCGTTAAAGGCATTTTCCAGTGACTTTTTGCAAGGGTCCCATGTGAAAGAGAAAAAAATTTCAGTTCATACCCTTTAAACCCCGTAGCAATACTCTTTTCCTAACTCGAGATATCTAATATTAAAGACTACTTATTTTTGTTAAAAAATACCTCCAGTTCTCCTCAAGGTCACAGAATGTTATGTAAAGTGGACACATTGCCTCAGATTTCTTTTGTTTTCCTTTATAATTGAATGTCCTGTTTTCCTTGAAATTTGATACTGTTGGAATGTTTGAATATCTTTCCATGTAGGTTTAGCATAAATCTACACCATATGTCCGGCATAACAAACAAAGTGCTAAATATTCCCTACAACAGTGTTAATATCATAAAGAAATTCAATGCTTTGTCAAATTAATGACATTACAGATTTCCCATAATCCACTTTATCTTGAGAAAAAATTGCATTTCTTTGAAAATTAGTATCTTCCAAACGCTACAAGCTATTGAGATGCGGTTTTCACCCCCTTGAAGAGAAAATTTTCTGCACTTTTTGAAGTCCTTGATTTTCGTCACTGGCAAATCCCTTTAAAGCCACAGGAAATGTTATTGTCACTTTGCAAATTCCTTATTAGAGCTTGTTTCGACTAAGTTTCTCCTCTCTGGCTTTCCTACCACAAAGAGGGTATTGTTTCACTAGAAAATTCAGCGTAATTAGAAGAGGCGTAACAAACCAACATCAAAGCGACACATCTTTTATAATTTTCATTACGATTTGCATTCACCATTCTGGGCTATGATGTCTGATTATTGTGTATGCTGATGAGATGTTTGAAAGCTCTCCCACTTAAATTTATTCGCTGTATCTCTTTTAATTACACGTTTCCTTGGTTATTCTCTGCCATCACTTAATCGACCGACTTTGCAACATTTGCTGGGTAATGGCTTTTAATGAAACGTCGTCGAGATCGGTTTGTAATAAGATGCTTGTTTTAAGCATAAGAGGCAAACTTTATACTGTACAAAGAAAGTCAGTGCATATTCCTTCTGTATCATTATTTCGTGTGAAACTAGGGTACTGTTTATCAGGTGCCATGTGTACATACCCTCTACTGTGCGTAATTACATGTACTTTCTTGGAAGATCTTTCCGATAAGAGTTAAAGGCATTTTCCAGTGGCTTTTCACAAGGGTCCCATGTGAAAGAGAAGCAAATTTCAGTTCATACACTCTGGACCCCGTAGCAATACTCTTTTCCTAACTCTAGATATCTAATAGTAAAGACTACTAATTTTTGTCAAAAAATACCTCCAGTTCTCATCAAGGTCAAAGAATGTTATGTGAAGTGGACACATTGCCTCAGATTTCTTTTGTTTACCTTTATAATTGATTGTCCTGTTTTCCTTGAAATTTGATACTGGAATGTTTGAATATCTTTCCATGTAGTTGCTAAATATTCCCTACAACAGGGTCGATATCAGAAAGAAATTCAATGCTTTGTCAAATTAATGTGCAGCGATGACATCACAGATTTCCCATAATGCACTTTATCTTGAGAAAAAACTGCATTTCTTTGAAAATTAGTATCTTCCAAACTCTACAAGCTATTGGGATGCAATTTTCACCTCCTATAGGAGAAAAGGTTCTGCATTTTTTGAAGTAATTGATTTTTGTCACTGGCAAATCCTTTTAATTGATGGGTTTCTTAATCTCACGAAGGTTAGTGAAGTTACATTTCTCCTGCTTGTCTATATTAAGACAAACTTATCCCTTAAGTTACCTCTTGGTAGAAAGCTTACGTCGGTGATGATCGAATTCACTGAACATCTGGTCCAAGTCCGCCGAAACCAGTGAAAGTTCACCTGGGGGACACTTGAGATGTTTGTTGGGTTCGGACGTTAATTAAATCTTTCCCTGACACAAAAGATTCTTAATTAACTGAATCATGCAAAGGAGTTGATATTCATAGTCCTAAGTGTCACGGTCATTCTGTAGGCCTATCACATCGAGTGGGTAATCGACTCTGAAGAGTAACTCATTATACTGTACTGTGCCCACTCTCTTCATACGGCGCTTGTACAGGTAAAGCTAGCCGTACACTACACGACTTAGCACACCGCAACCCAACTCGATCGTCGGGTCGCCAACGGGCGTGAGGTGTGCAAGAATTTAAGACTGTGATTGGCAGTTTTAAGATCAGTTTTAAGTCGGGCCGACTTCAGTCGGGAAGAACCAACATGTTCGTTCTTCCCGACTGAAGTCGGCGCGACTTAAAACTGGTCCTAAAACTTCCAGTCGCAGTCGTAAACTCATGCACACTACACGACTGTTGGAGATCCGACGATCGAGTTGAGTTGCGGTGAGCAAAGTCGTGTAATGTACGGCTGGCTTAAAACATTGAAGAAGTCATGGCTATAGCAGGGAGTTGCAACGTGCAACAAATCCTTGGCTATAGTAGCATTGTGTGTGAGTGTGTCAGCAGGGAGTTGCTATTTGTCAAATAGCAACTCCCTGGTGTCAGAGTGTTGTAACGAAGCACGGAGAAGATGCACTATGTGTTAGAAGTCTCGATACTAATATCATGCACGATATCATGTTGAGGATTGGGTGCGATGTAGGAAAACGCTATGCATAATGAAGAAAAAAGACTCCTATAACATGAATAGTTTATATTTTCACCTCGCTATCCTAGAAAGCAAATCTCACATCTGCGCAAGACCATATTTGTTACGTACACTAAGCTTCGTAGTAGTTATACACGCAAGAATAACTTCAAAACTCCAACGTGTCTAAACAGGAGCGTAACCACTCCATTCGGTCCGTGGGGGGGGGGGGGACAAATTAAAGTTATCGTCCGGATTTCCCGATTTCGATTCCCCCCCCCCCACCCGGGTGCTTTTGGTCCAGGCTATTACTCCCGTCGTAGCCGGGAGAAAATCCCGGAAGCTCTCGGGTATATAACAATTGTAAAACTGTGGTCATTAAATATTTGAAGCAAGGCACATACGCCAGTTCCCAGTTCCTGGGAATCTCGTTCGCGTTGCTTCACTTTAAATCTCTCTTTCGGACGCAACGCAATACGCGTCTTTATCTCCTTATTTTGTAGTTATGATAACTCTGTGACGTAACTCATCTTATTACGCTCATCTAATTATGCTATAGTTGTTTTTACACGCAGTGCATGTACTAATGTGTGTGTTTAGATTCAAAGCTTTTAATTGTCACTGAAGAAGGCTCCAGGTGGGGTGGAAATATTTGACGTTAACAAAAACAGTACTCTCTTTTGTCCATCTTTTGTTTATGGTCTCCGGATTTTCATCTACTTTTGTATCTCTAAGTGTGCACGTGGAACTTTTACTTATTTCATATATATATATATATATATATATATATATATATATATATATATATATATATATATATATATATATATATATGGTACAAACCCTTTCCACGTTTTCAAGTTTCTTAATAAGAAGAATACATGGATTTATGTAACTGTCGGAAATTTCATCTCATTTCTCTAAACCTAGTTAATGTTCCATCGTGTCTGTCGTGCGGTACGGCCGATGACTCAAAAGAGGTACCGTATAGGTACAATGTAAGCTATGCCCGATAGGGCACAACTGCATGAACAATTCTACAGATTCTTTTTAGTGTAGGCTTAGCCAAAAGTTTTCAGCGCGCTTCTCGCCCTTTGCAATTCACAGTTTAGATTCCAAGAAAAACAAATTCAGTACGGAACTATGTTTCTTTAGTATACACAAATTTTATGCAATATATCATCATCATCATCATCATCATGGAAAAGACGTTGTTGGCCGGAGGCCATTTCGCCCATAGAAATTAGTTAGCAATCATGTCCGCTTTATAGTCAAAATAAAACTCGCTTTGTTTCCAAACTTTGTCAAAGTTTGACAATATATGTCCCGGCATGGCATGGTATACGACCAAGGTTTTTTTTTTCAAATCCCCCTCACCAACCTCGACGACATCGGGCTGACGGGGTTTCGGGTCGCTGCCCCCCCCCCCCGGTCGAGCAAGCCTGGCGTCATCCATGGCACGCCGCCAAAACCCCACACCCTAGAAACGTCCGTTTCAGAGTTGAACCGAATCCGTTCAAATGGCCTTGAACCGAAATCTGGTCCAATATTTGACTAGATTTGCTTCATTTTGAACAGAAAATGGTTAGTTTCGAACCGAAACTAGTCAAATATTTCATCCCTTTTCTGTTAAGTGCCTATTTGATCCGCTTTTGGTTCAATCTGAACCGAACGTTTTTAGCTGAGTGCACTTTTAAGATAGCTGGCATATCGAAGTATCGTTTTTCTTCAATTCATTAAAATTCTATATTTTCTCTCGTCTACTTTCCTTCCCTATCCTTTTCGCTTTATTTTTCAACTATTTTAGTCATTTTTTTCTGCCGAGAGGAGATGGGTTCCGCGTACCCCTTGGATCCGTATCTGGGAGGATAGATGATAGCAAGCGACGGATGCATGAGGCTTTGAAAAAATTCTGCTCAAACTCTCCTGTCCAAAGGTGTGAAGATAGCTTACAATTACCAAAGATTAATGAGCTCCAAGAATGCAGAAAAGCCCTTTTAGTATTTTGAAATTCATTTCTTGCTTCATTTTACATTGCAAGCGTAATCCATTATATTCAAATTCACTATTAATTCCTCTTTGCTTTTCAATTCTTCTAGACCCACTCATTGGGATTCTGACACCAAACCACATTTCGTGAAAACACAACTGGCTCTTTTTTTAAACATATTGTGTGACTATTAAGAAAAATCTTCCCGGGACAGTTTTTTAAAGTGTCCTTTATTGACAGTGATGCAAAATTAAGAATGATCAGCACCGTAGCTGCCTCTCCTCCCATTCCCACACTCCCAGCCTTCCTTCCTCCTTTCTGTCCTTATCTTTCTTTTCCTGAACTCTGCGTGTCTCCATCCTAGTCCGTCCTTCCCGACCGAGCCTTCTGAAGCTCCCTTACCTTTCCTTGGTCCCTCATCCTTTCCCCTTACCTATGCAAAGAGTGCCTGGCTTCATTCCTCGTCCCCGCTCCGGTCTTCCCTGCCATTCACTTTCTCAGGCCCTCCTCCTTCCTTCTTCCACACCGTCCCTAACCCTACCTGTCTCAGTACTCGTTTCATCGATATTTGAACTAGCCTTCTACTTTATCAAGCCCAATTCCGTCTCTTTACCATTCCCTCCCATCGACAATAATCCATATTCCTCATTCTCATTATTTCTTTTGCTTTCTTTTTCCATACATTTGTTTTACATTTTTCTTTTCCTCTCCTTTTCTCCCTTTTTCCTTCTTCCTATCCTTCTTTCGTTTTTTTTTTTCATCATTTTACCGTCGACCCTACTTTACTTCGATTTTTCCTGGGGACACTTTTTCCCCTGTCTCATCCCTGGCTATGCCACTGCTTACAACCTCTTGTGCGAAAGTCGCAAGATTCTTCAACATGCTTAAAACATTGCAAGCTCTTGCGATCATGGCTAGCGAGCTACGATCTCTTGCGAGCGCTTGAGACCAGTTGCGAGCAAATGCTCAAGAAACCCTTTTATGAGACTGAAAAGGTTCCGAAAGCCTGAAAATCATAGCCAGGATTATGATATTTTCAGCACGTGCACTAATATCTTTTCAAATAGGTTAACTTTCACGTAGGGTTGAGAAATGACAGGGGGCACTTTCCCCTTGGACCCCCTCCCCACAGTATCGGCCTTGCAATGCATGGCAAATAGGAATGATGATGTGCCGAAAACCGGTAGGATGATCTTGACAATAAATTTACAACACATGATGATAATAGTTCAAAAGTGGTTTAAATGAACCGACTTTTATTCCCATCGATGTATAAATACAGCAGTCAGTAGAATGTTTAAGCCAATCATAAAACCGTATAAAGCTACATGACATATTTTACAGCTACTTATCACTCAAAGAGCAAATTTCGTCTGAAGCATCAGAAAATGATCAACAACGGCGAGAAATGAATACTACAATATGCTTCTAACCGATTGAGGGTATGGTTACAGTGAGAAGTTATCACTATACAAGAAACAGGTATCGATGGCTTTACAATTTTCAAAAAATGTCGATCTATAAATAACAACTCCCGTGATTGGCACGTTTTTGTAAAGTAACACATACCCAATATGAAAACATGAAACTGCCATTTAAATTTGCCAGATTAACCAAATGCCAAATGGTGCACAGGAACGGGCTCCAAGAACTCGAAGCCCCCAAGAGCAGGCAATCAAGTTTAATTTCTTAAGTTGCGTTTACGTTATTATTATTTCTACAGGGTAGGGCAGGCAGGCCCGTTGCCGAGGAGTCACATCCTGAGGGAGGCTTCCCCTTGAGACGTTTATCGCGCCTAGAAAATCGAAATTTAAGTGATATATACAATTTAGCATGTTTCGTCTCATAAAATTATCCTCCCATTTATCTAACTCCCTTCACTACCTTGTCTGATACGGGCCTGAGGACAGGTGCTTGTCCTAGGGCGTAAGTCCTTCAGACGATGAAAACTGCTCAGGTATGGTGTCAAGATGCTTGGAAATATGACCCCTCTCCTTTTCCCCATTTCCACCCTAAAGAGACTGCGCCATTGACAAACCCTGCATCTTCATCTTTTGGTACGTCCTCTTTGATCACAGAAGTTTCTGAAAGCTTAAATTTGTTTCGTGAAACAACCAGATGTCACCTCCTACTTTGGCAGTGTTTGGAGAAATTTGGAATGTTCCCCACAAAGACCATTTTAATAGATGCCTACTCCTTTTAATAGACCTTATGCATTGACGTCACGCAACGTCATTTTGCAAGGTAAACAATGAAGCACACTGTACGCACGAAAGTAAGCGTAGTAGACATACGCGCGTATCCGACCAGTACACAAATCAGATGTTTGCATTTGTTGGTGTACGTTGCAATGATACGCTCTTACTGCTGTCAGAGGGTGGGGAAACGTTCTGTTCTGTGACGTCATATGAATAAGGTCTACTGTCCAAATGTTTAAGGAGATAAGAGAATTTAGAGAAAGGGATAAGAGGAAAGAGGTTAAAATGGAGAAGGGCCTCTAGTCCAGCCAATTATTCCACTACAACGGTGCATTTCATATAAATGACTGTTCAAAATTATGTACAACAAGTATTTTTCATGAATTTTCTACCTCAAAGTGTCCAAGAATCTCTTGTGGATACCTCTACATACATCAGTGGCGAATCAAGTTCAGGGTTTCTCAAAGTGGGTGGCAGATTCGAGGGACGCCCTGCTCTTCTCCATGGATCCACCCTGTAGGCTACTTTATGCGTATTTTCAAAGGATACTTCATGACAAGCAAAACGTTTTCTATTTACTCTACCTGAAAAGTTATGCATTTAGCAATTTCAAATTAAGGAATATAACTGAAGCATTCTCTTTATACAAAGCTTTTCTTGTTTTGATACAATAAGGCAACGTTAGTCCCAGTGTCATACCAAGCTGCATATTATCAGTGACTTTATCTTATCAATATACCTAACTTAGTTTGCATGACTTGGCAACATAATTCACATTCCATTTCAGGATTTAAAATTTCGTAAGACAATGAACTGCTTCAGTATCATGTCAGACTTTCAATGACACTTTTTTATTTATTTCAATGTATTTGAGTGTTTGCTTCTAATATTGTACACGGTACGAAGAATACATAATTGATCAAATGCACATTCTTGATATTGGCTTTAAGGAAAAGTTTGGCGAGTAGAAAACAGCTGATCCCAAGCTCTAACACGGCACGTGATGCAACTAAATTATTGTACCACAAACGCAAAATTTGATATGGCTAGAACAATAGCTCTACTAAGACCAGGGAGTTGCCAGCTGGCAACTCCCTGCTAAGACGTAACCAGAGTGCATAATGTACATTGTAGGTACTAATTTAGCGAAGGAGTGTAGATAAATACTTTTAAAACACGAATAGAAAGCAAATAAGCTAAGCCAGTTGGATTGCTATGTATGAAAAATCGCTCAAGGTACCCAAGAATGGGAATACACATCTTTCTGTGATGGCTCATGTACGGCTATTTTTAGACAAGGAAAACCCGTACATGCTTTTCAAATCACGTATTTTACATTGTTCAGATAGTCTATTTGCGATTGATTTAAAACAATAATTCAATACTTTCCAAAATTCTGTGTAGACCTCTCCAAGGATATGGAGCTATGCTGTTCAATCTGTCACACGTGTATAAGAAAGTGGAAATGCTTAAACCCTAACCCACAACATAAACCCATAACCTTTTGAGGATGCGCGCATATGCAGTCCAGCTTAAGACAGCATTGGTCTGACGCAATGAGAAACGAAGATAGAACAATAGACAAACCAAGATAAAAATTAGACGTATGTGAGAACTGACGAAAGAAAACTGAGGCATGGCGAAGATAAGGAACAATGATTGTCTGAATCTGTGGCGTTATTTTGTCAGATCAATTATCCTCGGCGGTTCCTAAAGAAACAAAAAGGAAACATACGGTAATGAATATTCATCTCATTTTCGTTAACGTGGAATGAAAAATTTCCATACATGAGGGGAACGCAACAAAAGTAAGAAGAGTGGTATTTTAAAGTTGCATTGCCACGTTACGAACGATGGGTATGAAGTAGTTATAGAATCTGTTACGATTGATTTTTTATCAAGTGACTACGCCTGTTGCATATTCAAATCGTCGCATTGTCACTACCGTAACTTACAAATCCCAGTGGAGTTTGAACCCATCACTTTCGTGTAAATATTTTTCTACATAATTAAGTTTTTAACCTCTACCTCCAACAGTAAAGGCCTTTTCTTTTTTTATGGGATGTAAGTCCTCTGGAGGAATAGTTTTGTTTGTTTTTCTCTCCTTGGGATGGTTTGTTGGGAATAAACAAGAAAAAAATCCCTCAACTAAACACGACTCACAATCTCCACCCCTTGGAATCTTTAGAAGCAATGAGATGTCCTAACTTAACATATACGCCTCTTGGGAACGTAGCTCCTTTTGGGAGCAGGACTTCGAGAGAAAGCATTTAGTTTTCGCTTTTCAGCTCTTCGCCAGAGAGTCAAGGGACTTTGGAAAAAGTACCATAATATAGGTAAAAACACTTTCCAAATGGACAACGAAATCTTGGGGTGATCATGAAACGAATGATTGTTTTTGTTTTGCATTATAAGAGCCATCTAATACACCTAAGTTTCAACTCATAACAAACAACTGCAAACCATTGCACTCGGATTTTTTATGCTGTTAGCGTACGTCTCCTAGTCTTACCGTGTTCCATTTAAATCCATCTGATTGCTTACAGAACCTACGAAAGGTCAACAGAATTCACAGACCTTACTCTCTGAGGCATGTGTGCATGCATGCAGCTATACTATACAAATATTTTGATGCACTAAGGTTGGCGCCAGTTGATGGAAGGCTCCCCCTCTCCCCTTTGGGGAAATTTGCCAATGTCGTCGGGGAGCCTTAATAGGTACAGTAAAGTATGGAATCCCCGGCAGCGACCAGTCACCCCGTCACCCCGACGGTCAACTTGCTTGTCCTCTAAAGAAGGTCAGATTCTTCACTAAAAGCCCTTTTGCAAATTTCTTGCAATAACCCCCCAAATTTCCCATTTTCCCATAAAAATTGCAAATCTTACTGAAGTCACTGCATTTCTCATCAGATAACTCGTCACTTTTTTCGGGGCTTCGGGTTGTTGCCCCTCCAGTAGGGGAACAGGGCCCTCCTACCGAGTATCTCCTAGCGCCACCCCTGTGCAAAGGCGTGGATCCATCTTCAAAGATGGTGGACCTTTCACTATTTGCGAATCGCCGCCTGGGGGTGGGTTCTAAGGGAAGGAGTGTCCCCCCTCCTTTTTTAAAAAAAAGGGAAATTGGTAGGTGCCTGTATGGCAAATGGTGCCATATTTGGGCGCAATGTAGCTTTTAAAATGGAGGGTCAATTCGCAATCTTGTTTTATGAAAAGTGGGGGCTTTTGGAGATGTCTACCCTTCCAAAAAGTGAGGGGGCGCGTCCCCTATCCCCCCATGATCCACGTCCATGCCCCTGTGACGCACACAGGCGCATTTGCTATTATGTTTGGCAAGAAATGATACGCTATTCAAAGATACCATAATACAGGAGATAGCTTATCCGCTTAAAGACTGCTAACCTACTCAGTATTGCTGGGTCTACCAATGAAAATGAGAACTCTATTGCACATTCTTTACATTTGTTACGTGAACGCTGAGCAATCCCGTCTCTAATATGCAAGGGTCAACATTTGCAGGGTGTGATGTCGATGATATCGGAAGCTTTATTTTGCTTTTTAGGTGCATGGTGGTGATGAATTTAAAGAAAATATCAAAACGATTTTGAATCATACGCAAACTTTCAAAATTGCAGTCTTTGCAATGCTGATGTTCAATTCCATCTTTCTTATTCTTTCTACCAGACATGCAAAATTGCGCTGTATGACTTCAATCGACGAAGAGGTTCTTGCATTTAAAATGACAACATTTCACAAAATGGCGGACAAGGATACACTTTGAACATGCATTAACATGAGTACAAAAGATTTATATACTTGTCATCCATCAGCCCCCTCCAAACAAATACATAAAATGAAAATAAAAAATCACAAATTACTACTCCAGTAAGGTTTGGCATGGAACGCCAGATTACAAACAAGTTTTTGGTTGCTTTCACATTCAAAGGTAAATGATTATATTGCCTTCCCGTGCTGTTAATGAGGTCTTCTTAATCTTTATAAAATCAATGTTTGAGTAATCTCACGTTGTCAGACATTAGCCTGAGTAAATTTTGGGCAGTAGAGATTTTTTTCAAGGTTAAGTAGGAAAAACATCCGCGAAGCGGACTCTTTTTGCGCACCCATATTATGGATTAGGGATATGAATGGACAAGGAATATATGCTGTACAGCCTGTTACGTAGACAATGTATGAAAGGTGCTGAAGATCAGGCATGGCAAAGATTTAAAATTTCTTTTAAATTCGACGTTCCGTGAATCATTCATCTGACTATGGGGTGAGGTCACACCATAGAAATAAAAGTAAGGGAGAACGCCGACACAATGCATCCCTACATGTTTAACCGGTGAAGCCACGAAAATTGTGAGGGCGCTTCCGTTGTACGGCAAAAGACCGGTTGATTGGTGTGTCTCCGTACGTACAGTGTGCATTCTGCTGCAGAAGTTATAGCTTATTTTATCCGTTTTTCGAAAGATTAGGAGTAATTTTCACAACAGGAATAAGTCATGGTGCCTTAAGTATTTTGTTTTATACTCCTAACTTGAAAACTTGTAGTTTCTTTGCCAATACTTGGGGCAAAACAATGACGTGACAATAGTATTACGCGCCGGTGCTCTGTTGCCGTACAGCCTAGCCAAATCAATGCTTCAGTCCAGATCGGCAGACGTCATTCTCCCTTACTTTAATTTCTATGGTCACACACACTAAGGGACAAATGAGAGCAGCCGATAGCGGTAAAGGGGGATGTTATTCAATCCATAGGCCCATCTACTCTCTAAAATCTTTGGAGTGAAAATCACTCTTTTAAAGTGAAATTAGGGATCACTCTAAATTTGGAGTGAAAATTTTCAATCGAAAAAGAGTCATTCTCACTCCTTTAGAGTGAATATTCAATCTTAATTTTGGAGTCATCCCTAATTTCACTCTTTGGAATTTAGAGAGTAGCTGACCCAGTTTGCTTCACTCCATGGTTAGATGTGTACTGTAGTCAGTTTTACGACTCCTCAAAGTTAAACTTAAATAAAGACTATATTATCACAGCAAATGTACGTTTGAGACATTGAAATATTCCAACATTGAATATTTTCACTTTTTTTGAGGTGGGATGGCGTTTTTAGCCCCCGGTTTTCAGGTGCTCGATGAACATAGACGCGCATGGGAAATATAAGTGCACTTCACAACAAAACAAGAGTCCGGAACCTTTGTGTTAATACTATCGGCTAACTAACAAATGGGAGCATGACAAAAAGTTAGAAACCGCGGCTGTCAAGAATAACTTCTGGGCCCATTACCAGACAACCTAGTGAAGGGGGCGTGATGGCGTTCGGGATAGGGGGAGATAAACTATAAAATTCATTAAAACAATGGAAATTTTTGATCTTCCATGGGGCGACATAATTTTACAGGGGCTTGCCCCTCCTTGCCCTCCACCCCATCCCCATTGCTACAGGCTTGAATTAACTTCAGATGAGACCATTAAACTGGAGCTTTTATCTCAATTTAGATTCTGTTCTCGGAAAATAAAGTATGTTTCGAAATCACACAGGTTAATGATTGCCGTACACCAAGCGGGATCATTGTGTGGCGCAAGAAAATTACATCTATCAATGTAAAGAATACCTCTGCTACAGCCTGAGGGGCAGCAGCGGCTGTGAGATCCAATGCTCACTACTAGGTGACTACGATATTCCAACATACAGATCAAATGCAAGCACAAACGTACACCATGATATGGGACTACAGAAAGCACGCCATCGACCTTTCACTGCAGAGGCATGTTGGTGTCGTTACAAAATTAAGAAGGTGGATATAAACAGATATTTTCTCCAGGGAGGTGATCCTTTCACTTCCGCCATCTTGCAATTTTAGGTCCTTTCTATTTGTAAATTACTCATGTTAACATAATCAGTTGTTGCTAATTCTTTCTGGATATGAAAGAGGAGATGCTATTGCGTGGATGGTGCAAAATTTAGATGAATTGAAAGTATTCTAGACCGTTTTAAAAAATTGTTGGAAGAAAAAGGTGATTTTCGTCACCTTGCGATTCAATATGGTTGGGTGTATACCCTCTAAACTTCGTCCCCTTGCAACTCAAAACCTAAACGGTCATTGTATAGTGAATTAAAATACCATGCTTGGCCAACTCCTTAGCTTTAATTTGAGGGGTACCTCATCTGGGCTGTGAACTTTGACCAGGGAGGTGTTAAGAACTCCCTGCTTTGACAAGGCTGTGGGGGCATGTTACAATGACAACATAGTGTGTAAGTCAAGAAGCTAATTGTGGTTTGCCCCTACCCCGAGAAATGATATTTTTATATAACACTATATGACTTTGCAAAATTAAAGTGAGGAGAATGCAAACTGAATCAAAATTCTGATGATCCTCAACCTCTGCATTTTTAGTCTTCTATGCCCTGGTACTACCGTGACGTCCCCTCCTTCCTGTTACTGGAAGAAATACAGACCTGGATAAGTTCCAAACTATACTACTGAGAAGAAAATTGCTGATTTATCTCTTTGCCCTAATTTCAAAACGGCACCATCAAGCCTCTGATAATTACACGGCAAACTACACATAGGGTTTTGGTCGGAGAAATCATAACTCTTAAGAATATTAACACACAGTACAAAATGTAGCCACAAAATTAGAGGGCGCTTCAAAGGGAAAGTGGGGTGCTTGACTGCAAATTTTCTGTTTACTTTTTAAAACTGAAAAGTATTTCTACTTGTCATTAACTGTGAAATTTTCCTTTAAAAACAGAAATTTAAACGTTCAAAAAAAAAAAAGACAGCATTAAGTTTTTATTTCACATCTTGGATATTAACTGGAAATTTTCACTCTAAAACACATGTTTGTCAGGGCTTATCTGATTACACAATTTTAGTGTGTTAACATTGTTCGAATTAAGATAACTCTTAATCAGAAAATACACAAAGGATGGTCTTGCAGGGTTGCGTACAAGCTGTAAGCTTAACAGCGCCACCATTATTGAGCATTCTGTCCCGTTCCCTGTGCAGTAAAGATATGAGGAGCAGACGTTAAAGCATCAAATGAATGTGTGACGTATTAACTGGTTAATCAATATGCATTGGCTAATAAAATGATGGTAGCTAGGGTTGGAAGCTGATAACCAGACTACCTTAAAAATGGAAGATTAATTTTACCCATAAAACCCAGGTTCAATAGGTGATGATAACAGATTAAGAATACTTTCGGTCCAAACGTGTTACAATCAGAACTGAGGTAGCTCCTGTAGGTGTGCGCGCGTAGAACGCTTTTAAATAAGATAGAATGACCTGAAAATGTACTTTGTTTGACCGCAATACTACTGTAGCATTGCATTAACGCATATAATTCCAACCAACCGCAATGCATATTCCAAAGTTGATGTAGTAACTTTTAAGGGTAACTGAAAACTTGGCTACGCTGGTTCACATACAGCTGATATCCAGCACAATTATTCCTTATAGAATATAACATGATTAAAAATATGATTGCAACTTCTCAACTGTAGACAATCAGTAGATTGAGACCCAGAGTATAAAATAGTGATGGCTAAATGGGTGAAATGATCACTCTAAAAATAAAAATTGACAGTATGAAGGAATGTACCATAACGTTGAAAAAGATTTGGCAAAGGACTTAAAACTTATTTAGTATTCAATCTTATGAAATTTTTCATACAGTACCGAACAGGGGTGGAGCCAGGTGGGGAAAGAGGGCTAAAGCCCCCCGCCCCCAATTGGGGAATGCCAGGCTCCTGTAGGGGAAATTTTCCAATCGCGTTGGGGAATTCAAAGGGTATGATAAAGTATAATCCCCAACGGTGAGGGCGACAGTTCTTTTCATTTTGGATTCTTGGAAGGCAGTGAGATTCTTCAACAAAACCCCAAATTTTTCATTTTTTTTTAAATAAAAACCCAAATGTTTCAAATTTCCTATAATTAAACCCTTCGACGCGCTTCAGGTGCCAAAAGTATTTCGTTCTCCAGTCTTCAGGTGACTCGTCGCTTTCATCCAGGCTTCGAGTTGTTGCCTCCCCTACCCCGTCGGGGAAATCCTGGCGCCACCCCTGGTACCGAGCAAAATCACACTTCTAAACAACTCTGGGCACTTTGCACGGTACGTGTAGCCCGCTTTACAAAGAGCCAGTAATACTACAACCAGGGAGGTGTTATCAGCTAATAACACCTCCCTGTCACAACGAGACTCCAATGCACTACAAACAACATTTATTGTTTCCTGTAACTCTTTCTGCGTAAGCGTAAAAACCCTGGAAACATGAATTAAAAGAGAGGTCTTTATACTTATTATTTAATGAAGGCATCATAAGAAACTATTGACATTTTCCGTATTTTTATTTTTCTTTTTTTTTTGAATCTTAAAGGCTACATTTTTCATACCCATTCCATTCTTACTTGTATTGACTGTAAAGCTTCTGACTGTTCAAAAAATAATAAACTAGGCCTAACATCTGGTTTTGATAATCAGTAAAGACGACCGAGAACAACACTACACGTGACAAGAAAGGATCGAATGAAGTTGAAGAGAAAATTACGACATAAATAACAACAAGACAATGCAAAATATTGATGATGACAAAGGAACTCACCGTCGGTGACAATTACTATACAATGAAACAGTCGACGGAATTACGCCATGAATGACTACACATTCATGGCAATATTGATGACGACAGCAGAAATTACCATAAAGGACAACAAATGATGCAAACAAAGGTCGAAAAAGAACATGATGAGACAGGTGATAGCAGAAACAACGGGAGTATTGATCATAACATGGGTGACGACAAAGACAATAGTGATGACAACAGAAGAAAAGACGTAATGAATGACTACAAAGACAATAGTGATGACAACAGAAGAAATGGCGACATGGACAGTGGCGTAGCTACGGGGGGCTTCGGGGGTCTAGGCCCCGAAACTTCCGCCAGTCCCCCCCCCCCCAAAAAAAATGAAGGTTAAATGTCTAAATATCACTTACGGATTAGGCCTATCATTTAAATTTCTATCTTTCTAAATTCTCACGCATTTCAAATTGTTAAACTTCGCGATCTAAACAGGTTAGTAAAACTCTTAGGCTATAAGAGGTTTCTATTTTCAACCTTTATCAGGTTTATGCGTCGACGCCGGAAATATTTTTCACAACGAGAAACTAGTCACGGGATAGTCACGGATGCTTGTAAGTGGAATATCTGTACTCTTTGTATGTTCTTTAAAAAGAACCATTTAGAGTTGATTATCAATTAAGCAAGCCAATTTCTGGTGGTCTCGGATAACTATAAAACTTTGCCGCTGCCTTTCTTACATTTAAAAACATCGCAGCTCTTGCAAAACTTTAATCCAGGGACACACATCAGTAACTGTTAATACTAACTTTGTGCTCAAACTAGTCCTTCTTACAAGTCTAAATGTACTAAAACTCAAAAGCATTACACTGGAAAATTTCCGTTCGAAACAGTTTTCCTGAGGCTTCTGAAATAAAAAACCCAGGAGCTTCGGGGGCTTCGCCCCTGGACCCCCACCGGGGCTTTGCCCCTGGACCTAAGACGGGCCCCTGGACCCCGCCCGTTTAGGGCTTTGTGCTTAGCGCTCGCGGTGCACGCCACGCCTGCACATTTTGGCCCCAAAAATGTGTCCCCCCCCCCCAGTTATGAATTCTAGCTACGCCACTGGCCATGGATGACAACAAAGATAATAGTGATGACAACAGAAGAAATGACGACATGGATGACAACAAAGACAATATTGGTGACGATGGCGGAAAAGCTGATATGGATGTCGCAAAGTATTATTTATTTTCTATTTTCATTCCCACTTTAATAAAAAGGTTTTGCAGAAATTGTGAAACGAAGAACATTAATTTTTGAAAATTGTTACAAGACACTATTTTAACTTCGTCTAGGGAAAACTTGTCATGACAGTATATGACATCGGATAAATGCAATTTGAGTAATGTTTATGGCATAAGACGAACAAGAACACAACAAAGCGAGAAAACATGAACGTCACGAAGAGGCGCACAATGTGGTTTTATAAAAATTGTGACCTTGACATATACATCGTGGCTAGGCAAGATAAAGGAAAGGAAAGATTTATGCAATAATCGAGCCCCTCCTAACAATTTAAGAACTTGATTTAAAATCTCAGGGATGTTAAAAAACAGCTGTTCATTAAGATGACGTTTTTCACTAACCTCGCTGATGGCTTCAGGCTTATGACCCCCTCCCCCAAACATCGCCATCCTTCCCATCACACCACCTGACGACATGATACTCTCTCGGCGCTGATCAGGCGTGAAGTTCTTTTCACAAACAAAATGAAAAAGACGTAGAGATAAACAAGAAATGTGTAGCTTCTACTTGAAACCAAACTTCACTGCTAAATATTTATGGTAAAGCTATGATCTCGAATCATCCCGAATCATGGGCGTCCGCAGGCATGGTCAAGGGGGGGGGGCCCCCCCCCTGGAAAATCAAAAATTTAGAAAAACGTATAAAAATAAAGAAAAAAACCGAACAAAACGTGTTTTCCCTGTTTATATGTGGTAAAAAGGCTTTAGAAATGGCATTTCCAGCGATCTGGGAGGCATTTTGGGCAAAATTTTCTTGCGCTTCGCGCAAACTCATGGTGTCGCGGACCTTTTGCCCACCCCTAGAAATTTTTGCCCCCCCCCCTTAATTTTTTTCTGCGGACGCCCATGTCCCGAATAATAGATTCCTGCTTGTTAGCAGTAGGCCTAGTTGATTTTTTT
This sequence comes from Holothuria leucospilota, assembly GCA_029531755.1. Classification (NCBI taxonomy): domain Eukaryota; kingdom Metazoa; phylum Echinodermata; class Holothuroidea; order Aspidochirotida; family Holothuriidae; genus Holothuria; species Holothuria leucospilota. The sequence goes on from CM055979.1 coordinate 15,204,903, forward strand.
ATGAGAAGTTGAACAATTTATCAGAGTCCTAAATTTGAGACAAGGGTGTAGGTAAGGTATGGAAGATGCTTGAGCATGAAGCATATTATTAAGCTTCAAAACGCAAGCACGCGTAGGTTATGAAAACATGATGTTGGCCTCATTGGGTGGTCGAGGGATTGCCAAGTATGTCAATGCTTGATTACATTTTCCTCTTTCCGACGTCTTACTTTTGTGAGAATGATCACTTTAATACTTTCTGCCTTATACAGATATTATGAAACTACCTTCAGGAAGATGTTTATTAAGATAAATACAAGACAAATAAGTAGAGTTTGAACCATATTTACAACATCTCTCCCTCTTTAGTCATACTTATCCCTCCACCCCTCACTCCCCTTGCAAGACATTATTTTGTCCATAACTGCAAAATTACAAATTTTAGGAGTGTTTGGTGCACTTCCAGTTTCTTCGGAAGTCAGCAAAAAGCTCCATGCTAATGTATCCATTTGTTATTGACTAACAATCTCCAAGAAGTTTGTCTCCTCTATCCCCACTGGATGTAACCCCTGGACCATAGGCGTAGGAGGCAGCCCCGAGGAGGATACAGCCCCCAACAAAGTATTTTTTAAATTTTGAGCAATATGCTGCTATTTTTTCGAGCACTGAAGCGTCAGATATGAGTTGCATTTTTCGGGCAGATCACAACAGCCCCCAAATCAAATTAGGCTTCTAAGCCTATGCCCTGGACACTGCCAGAGAACTTTCTATGGCGGTCTTCTCTATCAAGCTGTTTGGGGGCTTTCAGGACTTTAAGAAGGCTTTGCCCTGTAAACAGACAAGGTACTGAAGGCGGGAGAGATAGTTCGGGAGGGGTAGACGAAACATTTTTTAAAGAACGAGATATACTTAAATGCGTTAATTCATTAGTAATTTTTAATTTTCTAGGGCGAAAAGTTTTCTAAGGGGCGCAGCCCCCTTCCTCTTTCCCTGCTGGCTACTGGCTCGGGAAGAAGCATCATGAAGGCTTCCCTTAACCTGTGTGGGTGATATATATTCTGTTTCAAAACTGCCAGGAACTCAAGATACTTGGAAAGTCTAACAGTGTTTAATTTCAAGATTTTTCTGGGGAATGACGCCTATTCTATCTGTCTCTGCAAGTTTGATGGATACCGTAAACAGGGGCACTTTTAATTTGTGGCGTAGCCAGACTTTTCAAAGTGGCAGGGGCACGGAGGGCAGCATACCGACATGAAGGACTGAGCGACGCCGGAGGCACCCAGGGAAAGTAAGGCACTCTCCTGTAGGCGTGCGTCCAGAGTTCCTCTGTAGGCGCGCTTCGGGTGCCAAAAAAGTCTGTGTCCAACGTTCTTTCGCAAAGTCGTTACTTTAGTCGGAGCTTCGGTTTGCTGCCACCACCGGGGAGCTTGGCCCCTGTAGGGGCAAATCCTTGCATCACCCTTGCCAGACTTTACCCATATATGATCATTAACCTACTGGTACGCCTGTATTCAAAAAATACTGGGACCAAAGGCAATACCATTTAACAGTGTCTAATTTCGAAATTTTTTCTCACACACACCCATCCCCAATCAAGGCTTGAAGTATTGACGCTCGTACATTCGAACTTCGCCTTGACAAAATTAGTCACTCCCCTTCCCTCCCCTTTTGTAAAACCCTGGATCCCCCCTGATGAAAACACAATTAGCATGAATATTGACATACTGAAGGAGATAGATTATGAATAAACATGAGTGGTATGAATATGCAACAATCAGGGTCTGTGTGCCCATGCTTAATCGTGTTTATGATTAGACATGAGTACACGTGAAAACACATACAGTACGGTAATGTTTTATGACTGATTCCATACCTGCAAAGGTTGGAAGCTTCCTTCACTGGAATATTTACTAACGCCTCCTGCTACTGCCTTTCTTTCCTTGTATCTGAATATAGAAATTACAAAGAATATTATATTTTACATCTTTCATGATAAAGTGTCATCCTCCTTTGAAAGAGAATCAACCCTCCTTAATTCCGTCATTAAAAATGAAAAAAAAAAAAAATGTATACCACAAATGTTAAGAGAGGGTAAAGGTCTGTAGACATGTTAATGTCACACGTGCCTATTTGATGAAAAAGGCACTAAAAACCTCAAAAAGAAACTCAATTCCCACCACAATCCATCGAAAATTGACCATTTTACAAGACAGGTACAGTTTGTGCACTTATTCATGAATAACCATGAGCAAGATATACACATTTGTGACGTGAAAAGAGGGACCCATAAGATGTGTGTTGTACTATCCTTTGTTTGTTTAACCTTCATTCCAAGGACAGTAAAAATGGTGATATGCCCTGAGGCGTTTATGTGGAAGTGTCTATTATTACTTTGAAAATGTACGCACTAAAAATCAAACTAGAAGCTAGCTGGTAAGTAATTAACAGATAAGTATTAAAACAAAAGAACAGAACTTGTGCAGCAATTCAGACCAAAATTTTTGCAAAGCAGAAGAGTAATGTAAGAAATGGTTAAAGTTTGAAAAGGTATATTTTGAAAACGGTAAACGAAATTCAAATAATCAAAGGATTTTTTGTTAGAGGATCTTAGTGCATCACTGTTGAGTAAAATAGAAATTTTGGTTACATGTCTACCGACATTTAAGTTCCTTAATGAGTCAGTAACTCATTAGTGGCTTATCTATGGCAAATTTGCTGAACTCGTGTCTGATCTTTAACACAAAAAAGTTCTCTAGGAAATTTAAATCTTCAGATTTCTTAATCTTCCGGGCCAACTGTAGTATCCTATTTTTCGTCCAAGATTTTGTGTCTATGTGAGTGTGCCTCTGTGATTAGAGAAGAAACGTCAAACAATTGACTGATTTATGTAGTATGAAGTATAACACTTACGCGTCTTCTTCCTTTGCCCTGATTCGGGTGTTCAGTTCGTTGAACTTTATTGAAACAGAAAAAACGAATAAATGAAAGGTTTCTTGAAAAGAGAATCAACAACTTGAAGCCTACATTAAATTGTGATTTTTTTGCTGAAATAATTCGAAGTCTCTGGATAAGGTTTACTATTACCCTCCCCATTTCAATCAATGGTCTGAATGCCATCATGTAGCTTGAGAATCTGATATTTCCCTGTTCTGCCACTTTGCTGTTTAATAGACCTTATGCATATGACGCCACAGAGCAGAAAGTGCTCCCCCGTTTGGAGGCAAGCGCTTATCATTGCAACTTACACCAACAAATGTAGACAGCTGATTTGTTAACCATCGGATACGCTCGCAATTCTACACGCGCCCGCAAAGTCTACGTTGAACGTGCCATGTGCTTCATTGTTTTGCCTCCAAAATGACGTCGCGTGAAGCCAATGCATTGGGTCTATTTTATAAATTACACTGATATGCACACGTCATCGACCAATCAGAATGCCTCACATAGATTTAGCCTAAAGGTTTACTTTGAATGTCCCCTCTTTTCATGACAATCAAAGGCTGATGACCAAACACAAATCTAAAGATGTAACTGTAAATTTGGCTTGGAATGTTATAGAGTACATTTTTAAACCGTTATGAGCTAAGTCCCTTCACTAAAAGAAGGGGTGAAGGAGGGGACAGCGTCCGTAAAGGTCTTTTCGTCCTTTCGTACTGTTTGACACTAAAACGTACTGTCGTTTTAAAATATTATGACACATTTCGCCCCTGAAGGACGAATCGCCCCTTGGAAGCTATATATCTGCACGGACTTCTTAGACATATGGACAAAGGATAAAGAGAACTACACGGTCGCCACCGCACTCACCAACATGTCCTTAGCGGGACACGGGGCGGCTCGCCGCTCGCACGACTCGCACGTCTTTCCTAGCTAACGCGCGGCTCGAAACTGCGAGTAGCTACCCGGAAATTTGGCCGCTGCAACGAGAAGTCACGCGCGGCTGCACGTGCTTGCACGGCACCGCAGCCCGCCCTGAAGCGGCCACGTCTGATCGCCGAGATCTCTGGCAGCTCTGCTGCTGGGCAATTCCAGTATTTTCCCTACCGGGACATTTCTCGTGTCCCGGTAAGGAAGCGAGGGTGCGTATGGGTGTTCGGACAAATTTAGGCTTATTAAGATGGCTGCCGGGCCACTTACATATTTGCGTAATTTGACGAAATTGTCACACAATTTTGTGACAATTTTCAGGGTTTCCCGTGGCTGAGCACTTCAATCTCCCCGAACAATTTTTCCAAAGTTTGAAATGTATTCTTGCAGCTTTTAACTTTTATTCATCAGAGGCACGAAAACTCAAGGAAATTGACTTGATCATCCGAATTAATTCTCATGAAAACGGTCTCAACAAAGACTTGGTAGTTCTATTCAATTATCACTTTTACAAACAAGTTTAATCCTTTGACAACAATTTATTTTGTTATCGAAGTTGATAGTATGAATCTCTTGTCAGTGGTACGATCTACCTGTAACCTGCATCTGTCAAATTTTCACTTTTACTTTTACAAACACAATCCTATCATACCTTTAGGACGCAAGGATGCGCGTCTTTATTTCCATTTGTAGCGACCATAACTCTGTGACGTAACTCATCTCATTACGCTCTAGTTGTTTTTACACGCAATCTACTAATGTGTGAGTTCAGATTCAAAGTTTTCAATTGTCACTGGAGAAGGGCCAGGGGCGGAAATATTTGACGTTAACAAAAACAGTACTCTCTCTGGTCCATCTTTTGTTTATCTCTTCAGATATATATATATATATATATATATATATATATATATATATATATATATATATATATGAGTGTGTGTGTGTGTGTGTGGGTGTGTGGGTGTGTGTGTGTGTGTGTGGAGTCTATGTATATCTGACACTTTTCAACACCTTGTCCGGATACGGGCCTGTTATGAGCACAGTGATATTTCACATTAATGGGACTCATACGTAATTTTAAAGCGTTTACATCAACAGGCTACACTGACATGCAGCAAAACGAGAAAAGAACAATAGCAACATTTTGACCAAGAATGTTTTCTCCATGGTTGCAATTAGGGTTAATGTCCCCTCTGATATTCTGATATATCTGCCAGAGACAAGCCCATAGCCATGTTAGCATTAGGGGCACATATGCCCATAAATTATTCAGTACCTAGCCGCTATTACGAATATAGGAGCAATGGGATATAGGAGCAGGGAAAATAGTGTCAAATTGCATGTTTCGCATCTAAAACCCGGAAAAGAGCATAAATTTCTCTTAAGGGGGTTGGGAGACATCAATTTCCCTTTTGAACCCTTTAAAAGGATGGCGGCTCTCCTGCAAAGGCGTTTTCCAATTTGGTTACCCTGCCCAGGGACCAGATGAGCGAGTTCTATTACTTTCAGGGGTTTCGGGATTTACATACACAGACAGTTGAACCGTGGCCTTATTTTGAGGAGATAAAATTCCAAGGCATTCAATCTTACCACGTAGTCTCTTTTCTTTAGCGTCCTTCCCATATCAAATATGATTCCATACTTCCTCTTCAGTTTTTTAAGCATATCTCCTGCGAGTTTTCGTAGCTCTGCTTCGTTGATGTTTGCAATATTCAGAGGAGGTACGCGCTTTTCGATTGCTTCTTGTCGCTCGTCAGCAAAATCGGCATCATCCTTCAACAAAAATTTGCGATCTTCGTCAAATTTCTGAAGAAAAAAAAAACATAATCCAACATCGTTCATTGCATGCAGTGTAAATCCATTCAACTGATGTAGTTACGATAGGTACAATGCAGTTTTTGCACTATTTGGGCGGATAGGTCAAGTGTATAGTCACACAATGTCGAGGGCCATATTATTACTCACAGAGAACATGGTTGGTTTTTATCAACACCAAGGTTCCTATGGGAACTTTGATAGCTGCCCTGGACAATTCCTACCTGTACTATCCTACGTGCATAGGCGTACGGGAGCTTTTCAGCTTTGGGAGGGGGGGGGGGCAGAGGATCCTCTGCCAGAAATAGCCTATGTAGCCTAATCCTGTCCGAAAGACTATCTGAGCGGAGCGCCACCATTGGTTGGCGCGGAGCGTACAGAAAATTTTGAAAAATTGTCTCAGACAACCGGAAAATGGCATTTCCCAGGCTTACAAGTAGAATCAAAGCAGTCGATATTTTGAGCTTTCGTACAAACTATTTTACTACTTGCAACATGAGACTATGATGAATATAACTTTAAAAATTCGAGCATCTTCAGTAACCGGCGAAAATCCCAATACTTCTCAGCTTCGAGGGAGGATGGCATCGCATCGCATACCGGCTACCTATTATATATAAGTTTCATCGAACTTTACAAGGATCCCATGTGTTTGAGGAGCCTGTTTATCTCAGACTCAGAGGCTTACATGCCCGAATTTACCTGAGTGGGGAATTGCATGAGACGAAGTGGCTCTTACAAAACCGACTAACTCAATTTCCGTGCGTTTAACGCGCAAGGTAGTAGCCTGTATATACATAATTAGTTATATGCATCCAAACAAACAATCTCGCAAATTGCTCTTTAGTCGACAAACGACCTAAGTCCATATCAACGGTTTCGGCACACTTAATCCCTACAAACCATCAAATATAAACAAATGTGGCCAAATGGTTGGCATAGTCGCATAGATTCCTTTTGCCTTTGGCAAGGGAATACAGAATTAAAAATAAAATAAAATCTTCACGATACCTGCACGTTTTATTCAAAACGGGACAGTTTAGGTGTATGGTATTTATCATGTTATTTACAGGTAGTCAATCGACAAAAGAAATCATGAGTATAGACCCATGACAAACAAACAGTTGTAACAGATACAAATTGGAATGTATTGTGAACAAAAATTGTGTTGTGGCAAAAACTCTTTATCTTTATGAAGTAAGTCCGTTTTTATGTAAAATCCTGAATCCAGACCTCACAAAAATATGATCATTCAGTGTATTAAAATGGTCGCCTTTATACTAGAATGTGAAAGGAAGGGATTAAAATGGAAACATGTTTTAACAGAAATACTTGGGTCGGAAGAATGGAAAAGCAGTTTTCTACAAGGTGGGGAAATCTCAAAGAAAAGGTTGGAAATCCACGACCTAGATCGTGAGTTAGGCATAGGGTGTCTGTGTTACAACCGATAATGTAAAAATCAACCGATAATGTAAAAACGACCGATAATGTAAAAAAAATTTACCGATAATGTAAAAACGACCGATATTGTAAAAAAAAAAATTACTGATAATGTAAAAAACTCTTTGAACCGATAATGTAAAAAAAATTTACCGATAATGTAAAAATGTTCGTCTACCGATAATGTAAAAAAAATGTACCGATAATGTAAAAACTGTTCTAAGGACGTTTTCATATGGAATTTGAAACGTGGAATTTTATCGAAGAAGTCCTAGAGGTTATCGACCACGCTGATCACAGATCCGAAGTCAGTCATCCCGTCTCTCGGTCGTAAGGGGGTGTGCGGGCGTAAAAAGGCCAGTTTTAGGGTCAGTTATCCCAAGAGCAGATTTTAGGCATTCCAAAACACCCAGTTTTCATACTAGATGGTTACTAATTAAAGTTTAGGAATATGATTTCGATTACATTTGTTAAATGTGGAGTGAAAGTTTTCCCTTCCAGATATGGCTTCACTAATACGTGGGCGAGTTGCGCCTTACCTCCGGAGAAGGCTCCTATCTCTGAGATGATAGCGGGAAGGGGATTACCCCGTCGAAAGTCCATGCACTACATTGGCCTACCGTTCCTGTGAGTCACAAGCTTGTTCTTTCTCCTACTAGCTACGCTGTATGCATTAAGTTGAAAAAACGCATTTTTTCCATATATGCTAACACTAATTTTGGGGCCGTGCTTCGCTTTGCCCCCGGGGAAGGTGCCTCTCTCTAACCAACCCTTAATTTACCCCTTAAAACTCGAAAGGTGATAGGCCTATGTGTCCTGTATAACATAGGGAAGGCGTTTGGGAGGCTGGTTGGGTTTGGATTAATGTTAGCGTTCCATGGCAAACATGCGTTTTCAGCTTTGAATGCTTCCTGTATCTAGTAAGAGGGGCACACCCTAACAACCCTCAAGGGTGATATATGGAAGGAAAACTTTCACTCCACATTTAACAAGTGCAGTCGGAATCATATTCCTAAATTTTAATTGGTAACCATCTAGTATGAAAACTGAGTGTTTTGAAATGCCTAAAATCTGCTCTTGGGGACACTGACCCTAAAAGTGGGCCTTTTAATGGCCACAGTCCACTTTGCACAGTCCGCTTCGCACAGTCCGCTTCGCACAGTCCACTTCGATCAAGAGACGGGATGACAGACTTCGGATCTGTGATCAGCGTGGTCGATAACCTCTAGGACGCAATTCTAATCAAGCGTGAGTAGCTTCGATTTCATCCCCTTCTACCCCTCGGGTGGGGAATGGGTGAGAGGGATAACCTTCCTTCAACCTCAGAATAACGATATTAACACTCCTGGGATTTCGGACATGCTCACTTGAAAAATATAATTTTCATTCCTTTAGTTTTTGAAATATCTGGCTTTATTAGAGGGCGCCCTCTATTGAGCCATAGGCCTATACATATAAGCTGTGCCATCAATATGACCCACGTTTGTGTAATAAAATATGTTGCAGTCCTTTCATGATATTTTTTATCGTAGATATGTTCTTTTTGGTGAGCTTGCGGAACAACAGAGGAGTGAGGGCGCTTTAAGTATATGAAGGCAAAGATATTACAAGCATAGATTCCAAACTTAAAATGGCGCGCTGACTCCCCATGGAGGCCAATATATCGGGGCTGATCACTGTGCTGATCACTGTTCAGTCGTTTTGAAAACAAACAGGCAAATGAATGTCTTACAAAAGTATTAGTACTTGTTATTTCGGAATGTTGTTGACTGAAGAAGAACGACGCCTCAATAAATTCCACTTAAACAAGAATAACTTATTTCTTCATAGCGGCATTCCACGTATTTACACTTGAACATGAACGCACAATGACTGGTTTTGCAAGTTCATGGACATTCATTGGTCGGTTTCTATGGTTTCTTCAAGTGTCGCACTTTTATATGCGCGTTCAATTACTTACGCGCTCACAACAGAAAAGCAACTAGCGCGTTTGTTTCCAGAGCGCGCAGAACTGTGCGTCAAGTATTCCGGATAATACACAGAGAAATGTATTCTGCGCGTATAGAACGCCTTGTAAAAGTGCACACACGCTAACCTCTTTCAACATGAAATTTTCTGTGACGTGTTCTTATTTTTGTACGCAGATCGCGGAATAGAATGGCGCGCATGTCAAATTTACACTTCCGCCCCGATAAATACGTCTCCATGAGGAGTCACTGAGCGTAACAGTGTAGGTACAGGAGTTTGGAATCTATTCTTATAATATCTTTGTATGAAGGAGAAATATGATAGCATTATGTATTGGCCTAGACAATTGAGAAAAAGTGACCTTTAATTCTTCTGCTGTCTTTCAATGTACCTTTTAAAGGGAAATATACCTTCAAGAGGGCGCTGTGAAATAGGGGTAAGGGCCCCTTCCCCTGGGGTATGACCTACGACCTTTTTGGATTAACGTATGACTTCTTTGATAAAATTCCATGTTTCAAATTCCATATTGAAACGTCCTTAGAACAGTTTTTACATTATCGGTAATTTTTTTTTACATTATCGGTAGACGAACTTTTTTACATTATCGGTAAATTTTTTTTACATTATCGGTTCAAAGAGTTTTTTACATTATCGGTAATTTTTTTTTACATTATCGGTTGTTTTTACATTATTGGTAAATCTTTTTTACATTATCGGTCGTTTTTACATTATCGGTTGATTTTTACATTATCGGTTGTAACAGTCTGCCTACTTCGAAGCGCCCCTACAGGCTATTCTCGCCCCCTCTGACCGAATTCTCTAGCTTCGCCACTGGTGATCACATAGGCTGCCCGAATACGTCTCGACTTTCAGCCTTCTGGTGACTATTGGTGGTATTGTCATTAAAAAATATGACGCGTCACAAGATGGATTTTGATTGATTTTGTCGGGCAAAATTTTGGGCACTGTATACACTTGTACACCGTCCCGTCTGCCCGTGTAATCAGGTAATCTGGCAATTGAATATAACCCAGAACTTTTTTGCAACTTTCGCCCGAATATTCTACCATTTCGGGCAAAGTGTTGCGCAAGACTATGAAGTGAGGCTGAGGAAAAATTCTTTTTCCATAAGCTGCCCAAACGTGTCGCGAATTTTTGTAATCTTTTTGAGTTTTCATGAAAATTTTACCGTGACTATGATGATTTTTATTTTTCGGGCAAATTTTTGAAAGAATTGAATTTCGGATATTCGGCCATTTTGGGTAGTGTTGCACAAGACTACGAAGTGAGGCTGAGGAATAATTGTTCTTTATAAGCTGCCCGAATATTTTGCGAATTATTGTAATCTTTTTTGTACCCTGTACCCTGACTATGACGGTTTTTTTTATTTTTCGGGCAAATTTTTGAAAGAATTCGAGCACGCTTAGGAGTTTTCCAGACCATGCACTGCCCGAAATTCAGGTCTTGCGAAAATTTGGGGGACAATCTGCCCCTCTTCCCCTCGCCTCGTACGACTGTGTCTACGTGGACATCTCCTCACCCTCCCCCCGCCGACAACTTCCCCAGGCAATTACCCGGCGGGCAATTGCCACCTGGGCAATACCCAACCATACTGTAAAACCTTCCCCTTAGACAACCCATCATTCCTTCATCTATACTTTGCATCTTTGGTTAAAAAAAGAACATTTATTGCCAATAAATATTTTTAGCTCGAAATTCAGAACCTCCCACCCAACCTAAATCCTGCGTGAGCCACTGAAATTGGGCTCCAACTCGGTAGAATTCAGAATACAGCTTCTCCCGTCTGAGAGACAAATAGAACGCAGGCAATGGGACGGGAATGTAATCGCTTTCCCACAGTGAACTCACAGGTATAAACTTTGTGCTGGCCTACCCTTTTCAGCATGGCGGTACGAGCCGGGGGCTGAGGCGGTCGCCCCCCCCCCCAAATGTCAGAAATCTGACTAAATCGGGCAGATATTTTGTCTCAGTCGGGCGGAAAATTGGAGTCGGCAAAAATCACCGTCCTCCCTGAGAAAAACAGTCCCGTATCGCCATGTACTGTAGTTCTCAGTCTATGGAACGTGTTTCGATTGGTCTCGACGACAGACCAACTGGATGATTTGTCTGTAGTCATGTGTGCATAATTTACAAAAGTGTCTAAGGTTTTTGAAGAGGACATAGAACATACTACGGGACATGCACATACCAAACTTTTGCCAGTGGGATCCAAAAACAATGATAAAATAGTGTATCTGAATGTAGCTAATATGTTGCAACTGTACTTAAATATAACAACTTTAAAGGCGGCGTTCTTTTAGAACTCAAAAAAAGAAAAAGAAAACATAACATTGATTGCACAGTGCACGTTGTAAGGAAAGGTGGTAGCCTACATACTTTTTGTAAAGTTAAGTTCGCAGCTGCCATAGGGTTTAATTGTGCGCTTCCAGAAGGACGCGCTCCCCCTTCCCAAAGCATGTACTGTAGAAACGTGATGCACTCAGTATGCCTTTCTTACCGACATCCCTGTACCCTTGAAAGCAAGAGGGTTGATCATGGCCCTTCGGCTCGCCTCTCGCTCCCTCTTCTTTTTCTCAGCTTCCTCCTTCCTCTGTCTAGCCTCCTCTTGTTGGCGGGCCCGCCGTTCCCTCTCGTGTATCTTGATCAACTCCATCTGCTTCTCACGCTCAATGCGTCTCGCTTCCTGAAAAGAGATGACGTCATGGACGAAACATGAGACACAACTCTTCTATCATTTACCGCAATTAATTTTCCCTGCCATTTACAGATGGTCATGGCATCTAAATTCACTAACATAGAGCAGAAACGTCAAGAAGTGGCACATATACACACATCGGCAAGTGATACAAGGAATACTGCAATGAACTGTAGAAGCTCTTAGCTAAGTTTCATCCCTTTGAAACAGAATGCTTTTAATGGTCCGTATAGGGTTTGAGTTTCTTGATTCATGACGCATTTCTTGCTGCTAACCAAAATGTGACAATTTGTCATAACTCCCAGCTGTAGTTCTCCTACTAAAAGACGGAAAGCTTAAAAATGATCGATGGTAAGACTAACCTTTTTGGATTTCAGTTCCTCGATTTCTCGCAGCTTGGCCTCCTTCTGCTCGAGAAGCATCTGCTGAGCCCTAGCAGTCTCCTCTTCGTCCGCCAGACGTTGCTGCTCCTCCCTCTCCTGTGAGAGAAAGGCAAGTTGGTAAAGATGACGTCATAGGAGAATAGTCTATACAACTTCTCATTGGTTCAATTTTCGAGGGAATTCAGTTACAGGGGTGAAAGGTACTAGACCCGTTCCAAATAGCAGTTACAAAGGACTATGGGGTGGAGTTTTGGTATGCGTTGTTTTGTCAATGGAATTTTACTGTGGCCTAAAACGACGCATGCCAAAACTCTATCCCACAATCATCTTTAAGTGCAGTCCGAACTGCAAGAGATCGAGTCTGAGCCCGAGTCTTTGCTTTCTGAGTCCGAGTCCTTAAAATGGTAGGAAGAATGTGCATGTTTGAAAGCGTTAGCATGCACATCATTGCTACTGAGTGCGTACGTGTCACTTCACTTCCCCGAGTGCCACGAGAACAATGCGTTGGGGTGAAAACAAAGTTTAGCGCGTATGATGCACGTAGTCCAGTTCAGGGACAGAGAAATCCTAAGCTTTAGCTAAAAGCTTAGGATTTCTCTGTTCAGGGATGTGTTTTTTTTCACTAAATGGTGTAGAGTGCAGTGGTAACAAGGATGGGTAAACGGAGAAACATTCCACGACCGGCTTCATTGCGATGACGCGCCCAAGTTGCCACTCATCGATCGCCTAATACCATATTGATCATGAGTAAACTCTAACGAGTTCAACTTTTCCTTGCGACCAATTCAGAGTGTTCAGAGGGAAACAAAGCAGCGTGCACAGTCCCTCCCAATCCCGCTCCAGGGACTATCAGATAACGTCTCCATTCGTCGGACCAGCGGGTACCCCCGGTCTTTCAGTGATGGTTTTGTGAATAGATGATGGTAGTGGATGCACAGGGTTTGTAGTAATTCCATTCAGACTGCCTAACAGGAGCTTACAGTAAGTAATAATGACAAAACTAACGCATGTATAGGGAGGTTTCACGCGTGCAAAAGTCAACTAATGCAAGTGCGTTCTGGAGGACAAACACACGCGGACGCTAGGTCATGTACTAAAGCAATGTGGTGCGTGGCGCAGTGTCCTCTAGAGCAACTAGCGTGTCCACTGAATTTGACCTTTTGACCTTTGGTACAAGTTCCCTGTACAATGTGTTGGCGCGAAGCGCGCCGAAAAGTAACATTTTAGGGCATTTCAGTATTGTTTCAAAAGTTGCAAAAATCATTCATTTTATTTCAATACCACGTTGTTCCGAATCTTTAACTTGTAATGCATGAATTTGTTTAGAGCTAAATGATGGTTTCGCCCCCACTTTGGGTTTCGGGCTTTCCCCAGGGTTTGCGCCCCGATTGAGAGACAGCAAAAACAACAATAAATAAATTTAAAATAAAAACTGAAAGCTAAACAAAAAATGTTGGAAAGACAATGACAAACAATACTTAATGCTTCAAGTTGATGCAATTAATGATTTTTGCTTTCCTTTTTTTCGTTTATTTTATCAGGCTCTAGTGAAATGAATGTCCGGTCACAACTGGATCCTTAATTATCAAGTCCAAGGCCGGATTCGTAAGCTCTAGTCCAATTTGAACTCATCAGTCGTGAGGTTCTTCGTGTCGAGAGTCCATGGTCTGGGGTAATATTCCCTAACATGGCGTTGAGATTCTTGGGTAAAGTCCCTTAACTGTTGAAATATTTGCTTCGTGTATATCGTTATGTTATCCAATCAAAATTCGTTTTTAAGATCTTTATTATCTATAACAATCATGACGGACCCATGTGTCCCCCAGGCATATTATATCCGCGAATATCAAAACTTAAATAACAGTGACCTAATCATGCCTGAATCGAGACCCGAGTATTGCAAAAACAAATCTCTGGATTCGAGTCGCAAGTCTTACCTTCATTAGGGTGAGAGTTTCTTCTCCTTCCATGCTGTAAAAGAGGAAACAATTTAAAAATTAGACCGGTGATTTTGTTGAGTGTCAATTGGCAAGATGTGTACTCGCAGGACCACATTTAGACTTTGAGGCCCCAGGGCACTTCAGGTTCGTTGCACTGGCACTAGTCAGGCACAGCTGTAGGGACATACTTCTTCGGAGGCTAGCTTGTGACCCTATATCTCAGCAGAGCGCCAGTATTTGGTGGAGCTCTACTATCGGATGACGCGTAGCGTCCAACTTGAAGTATTTTAGGTCATGAAAGATTCTCAGTTTGTTCAAAATGGAACTTACTTAGGCCTTACAAATTTTATCTAACCATATTCCTGGTAAGTGCAAGGGGTATTGCAGGTGTGTGGGCTACAAAGCAAAAGCTTAAGAAATATATTTCTAATTTCTGATTTTTATACGTAAAGAAAGGACCTATTTTCAATTATTTTTGTACACAAATCTCCACTGACGAAGGGGCTTCTGGGCCAACGTCTTTACATGTGGCCCTGTGTATCTGATAGTTACGTCTTGTAATAAACGATAATCATTGTTTGTGCATGTAACTAAAAAAAATTCTACCAACCAATCGTCGCTAGATATTACTAGTGAACAATGACCTCACTAATTCGCTCCTTCATTCCAGTAAAGGCAGAAAAATTTACTGACAAGTGAGAACTTTGATGGCAGTTTTCATACTAAGTGAGAAACTGCCGTCGCATTGAAGCTCTATTTGTTCTATTTCCTAGACTTAATTTAGTCGTTTCTTTTCTATATCTATATCTAAACGTTATGATGAGAGTTGATGGAGCATAAGTGACTGAATCTCGTCAACGATGAGGTTAAGTCACTGTCCAACAAATAAGTGACGTTGGAAGAGAGTAACTTGTCATCTTTTGACGACGTTCACTGGTATCACCACGGACTTGGCAAAGAAAAGGTGGGGCTACCTTACCATTAGCCTGAATGTAGAGTTCCATGTTCAACATTTGAGCCAAATTAAGCAAACTGTTGCATCAGCTGCAGCACTGAATTTATCACAGTGTTAGGTATGGGCGGGATGAAACTTTAAGACAATGTCTGCCCATCGTTCTATCATGCTAGGGACATTTCTAAGGACCCCGTCCCAAATAAACTCACTTTTCGGCGTCTTCCATTTTGTTGCTAATATATGGGATCTGTCTGAGAAAAGAATATTAGAAAATTGTATATAAGACCTGTCGAACGGAAAACCCTCAGGATAAAACACAAAACCCAACGGAAGGATAGACAAGAGGGTTGCTATAGCAACACCCTGCATTTTGCAGGAAAGACGAACACGGGCAATCCGACTTTCAGAAACTTGCATGGTGACAGAGGACATCAGAGTAAGCTGTAGGTAGGGATGTAGGCATGTAATGCAGGAAACGTGAAAGTACTAAAGCTAAACAGACAAAAAAGTTGCTAATTTTGACGCCATCTTGGAAAGCCTTGCAAACAACCAAGATGGCCTACTTATTCTTAGCAATTCGTCTATGGAAGGCCGTCTCAACGTTTAATTTAATAAGCAATCATTAACAAATGGAATAAAAGTTCAACTGTTGGCGTATGCATTCTATAAACATTATTGGCTAAACTTTGAAACAAACAATAAAACTTTGAAAAATTAGCAGAAAAACGTTAGTCTTCTGTCAAGCAAACTTTGCTAACTTGTCAGAGCATAGCTCGATAACACAGTTCACATGATCTTAAGTAGTGTAACGTTTACGAACGTTAATTCAGGCACGTAGTATAATGGTGAGTTAATGATATTCAGAAGAATGGAATGGGAAATAAAATGGATACATTCTTATCGTGTCTGAAATCCTCATGAAAAGTTAACGAAACAACTTATCGCAAGCCATGCTCGTACACTCTAAAAATACAGCGTGTAGAGTTAACCAGGGATCGTGGTCACATATTATTCAACAATTTTCTGGTTAAAACTAAAAAGGAAATATTCGTCAAAATAAACGTACTCCTGGTTAAGAAACTACTTGGTGAAAAAGTCTGGTCAAATGTCACATGGCTCTCCTGGCCAAGATTTCTTCGTCGTTTCAACTACAATATGGTTGGACAATCTAGTCCTGGCCAAATTTAACCATGGAGTTTAGAATATTGCTACTTCGAATTCTTGATATCATTTAAAACTGTGGAATTATTGATCTTTATGGAACGCCATCTTTTACAGATATCTTGAATTTTTATTTATTTTGTGATGTCTGTAAATGATTTACTGATGTAAAAATTTTCCATTTTCAATAGCACAAAGACGTTTCATTTCTTGATATCGTTAAAAGGTTTACCGATATCTTGGGTTTGCTTTTCTGATATACATAAATGGCATACAGTAGTGATATTTGCAATTGTTTGCTGGTGTCTTTGAATGAAGATTCAAAAAGTGAAAGGGCTAGCCATACTACCTCACATGACAACAGAATTTTTCCGATACTGAATACTGGACTAGAGTTCGACAAACTGACCGAATGCTGCTCCAGTCTTTCAATTCCAGCAACCCATGTGACAAACATTTTTTAGTATACCGACACATTTCTTTGTGACTTCTTTTCATTAGTTTGCACTCTAGAATCGCGAGTGTGAATGTTTCGCATTTTGGTTATCCTTGCAATTAATGTTTCATTTGTGTTATATCTCTTAAAGCAGGGAACTGCAAACTAGGGGCTGCGACCCTTTTGAGGGTCTCGAAAATGTTTCGGAGGGTCGCGGAAAGGATTTCGGAGCGAAAAAATAATTGCCAAATTTCTCATTAAAAATAAGCAATGGGAGTGATTCTAATCTAAGAACCAGTGATCTTCTTTATTAACATTGTATAACCAAGTCAAATCAAACTCCTCTCACCGACCCGTCACTTTGAGGGTCACCAAGATTCCGGAGTAGAAAGTTGGGGCCACCAAGCAAAAAAGTTTGGAGACCCCTGTCTTAAAGGCTCTAATCTCACCCTAGACAGTAACAATTCTCCCTGGTAAGTCAACTTCTAGCCCCTTCTCCAATTTGAACGAAACCTCCTGTCTAGTTTACCTCTAAGACAGAGCCCCAGTAGCCTGCACTGAGTTTAAATTGCTCGAGGCATTATTGTCAAACACATTGTGTGTGAGCTTAATTGGGGACACAACTGACTGTACAAGTCATTGTCGACCAACCAGAGTGAAACTGTAATGAATGCCATCAAAGTGCCGTTGTCAACTGTATTTAGAACTCTAGGGCTATTCCTAAATATGTTTTGGCAGAGAGTTGCTAGCAAGGCTCCCTCGTTTGGGGGGATGCCATATCCCCCTTTAAAAGTTCAAAGAGTGACCAATCACTTCTTGGTTAAAATAACCAAATGTCTAGTTAAATTCTGCACAAAAACGTTAACTTTTGACCAGGATTTTAAATCAGGTAGTAATTAACCAGGAAATTATAAATATTGACCCAAACTAGTTATTAATTTTCACCACACATGACCCTGCTTATTTAACCAGGGTGCTTTAGAGTGATATGATCTTGAGTCAAAACTATAATAATATGATTTAACGAAACAACAGGAGCTTACAGACGGCACCAGGATTTCAAAATTGAGGGAAAAGAGGGGGAAAGCAAAAAATTGGGTGACTCGAAATGGTTTCTCCTAAGTTTTAAACCTTTGTAAAGGAGAGAACTGTGGAGAAAGTGGGGAAAGCCATGACTGTGGGATGGGGGAAGCCCATCCCCCTTAATGGCGCCGCTTCTTACAGCTTCTTGCATTTCTTATACTTAAATTTGGAGTTTTGAAGTATTTTAGCTTGCATTTCATTTATGTTTTTTCTCTTTCCTATATTTCACACAAAGAGAAGGTGGGTTGGTTGATTGTTTGGTTTCTTCAATCATCTTGTATATTCTGTGATCGTTTGTAACTTATTCTTTTTGCAGGCTAAGGTTACCGTATATTATTCCGTGAAAGTGCCTCAAATTTCTTTAAACGGAAACTTAGCTTTAGTTTTTTTTTATAAACTTCAGGCACGTAGTCACGGGGAAGGGGCTAATTCAACTCTCCTGACGCAAGTGAGGATTACAATGCTCTAAAATCACCTCAGTTAGGAAAATCTTCCGATATGGCTCCCTGTCCTTTGATCTGCAAACACCATGAGGTGGGCAATGTACTATATCCATGGGGAGGGCTTTGCGGTCGGGGGTGTATGTCTCTGCCAATGAGGTTAGCGTCCCCCCCCCCCATCAAATCTTGGCTATACTCACCCGAAGGATTTAACGTATGGACATATCAAATAGGTTTTCTTAATGGTAATCCCTTGGAGGGAAAGACATTTTCAAGTATCCTCCGTCAGGGATGGTCAATTCCATATCAATAAGCAGTATTATTTTGCACCTCAGACAATTTGTTTACAGTAAGGAGTAAACGGGTACTGTATGAGAAAACTTACATTGTCCCCTTACCACCATGAGGATCTTTTAAGGGTTATACTGGAACCCTTAGCATAGTAAACTTTTGGAAGTTTCTATTGCTGAAGACACAATATGTTTGCCATGTCATCGAGGTATTTTTTTTTCTATCTCAAAGTAAAGATCACCACGAACAAAGTGTTGTCATTTATTGGCAAGTTCGAATAACTTTTGATCACAATAAGACGGAAAATACACCGTACCTGACGATTCATAAATTAAAAAAAAGTATTGCCTACCCGGGTATCCTAAATTATGAATGGCTCTTTAATATCATGTGACAACAATTTTTCAACTGAACTTTTAAAAATTATGAAAAATATCCCCTTTGATTACCTTGAGAATTTAAATACTGAAAACACTTTGAAAAATACTTAATTGCAACAGAAATAAGAGGATACTTTTAACAGTTCGTTTTTCGAAGAAAGTATGGAGTGACTACCTATTCCCTTTAAGTACTTTCACTTTCCAGTGTTTCAAATTTAGAGAGTTTGATCACGAACTCACGAAAGAGTTAAAAGAGACACACTCGGTACATCACACTGCAGGGCGGAAATTTTTCTAGGATGCGTCTCCCCCTCCAGTCCCTTGGCTGCGGGGTGGCATTATGGGTCCGTCATGCGTCCGCATGCAATAATGATCATATACTATACGGAATACCTCTGCGAAGTTACACATGATCTTTTCCAAAAGTACGAAAATGGATGGTTTGTGTACATACTATAGTACTAGCGCCAAAACCTCATTAGTGAGTTCACCACACAGAATGGCATAGTTAAATAGTTATACGAGAGGTGAAGATATTTTCACACAATGCAAAGACTTTAAATGTTCTTCAAATTGTTTACTTCCGCATTCTATTAAGTATTGACAACAAAGATTACCTTGTTTAAATACTTAGCAGTGCGATGTCTGAAAAGTGCTTGAGCAGACTGTTTAGTTTTGGTTCGTGTCACAGCTAATTACGAACTACGGATAACTAAACAGGTCATGCTAATTCTCTCGAAATGTAAATGCTTGTAGGTGGAGGATTACACCCGAATATAACGAGTTTCCCACATTTTCGAAGTCAAGAGAGAGTAGAAACCTTTGGAAAATCTCGTTCACGAATGTCCACGGAAATTAGGAAAGACCGTGAGTGACCGAGACTAGGTATGGAGGTCTCCAATATTGGCGAGGCTGAACAATTGAGCTCCTGGATAGATACTTTGGAGGTTTTAAAGGGGATATGGCATCCCCCAAACATAATTAGGTATAGCGGCCTACACTTCTAAATACTGGTTGATGACTGCACTTTAAGTGACAAGCATGAAACAATATAGATCCACTCTGGTTGGTTAGCAATGACTTTTACAGTCAGTTGTGTTCCCAATGAAGCGCGAACACACCTAAGACAATCACCTCACGTAATTTAAACTCAGTAGGCTAGTAGTGCAGGCTACAAGTGGCTCTGTCTTAGACTAATGTACATACTTAGACAGGTTTGGTAGGCCTACATACATTGGAGGGGGTAGATGTTGTTATTGTCTTGGGTGAGATTAGAGGGCCTTTTAAAAGTATTTATTTTCTCTTACAGGCCCATTCCCCCTTTGGACTGAACAGCAAGTTCTGCACGATTTTAACTTGTACCGTACTTGAAACAGTTGGAACTGAAGGTAATTACGTGATTCTAACTCAGTTATGGCGGATGCGTTTCAAATTGTCTGTCGAACATATATCCTTGTGACACTGACTTAAATGGCAGTAAATGCATAGGCATAACTTGTTTTCAGCCATGGAACTGAATTTTGTTTCGGACCGCCGTCCCAGGCTGGGGAAGGCGTCTAAGGGGAGGAGGTTCCCCTCACATTGGGAAATTTTTAAATATCTGAGGGTCTTTAGATGCAAATTGGCGGGGCGACTTCTTGTGTCAATTTTAAGGAAAAGTACTGGAAATTTTTGACATTTCTACAGAGAGAATAGATAAGGGGGTCTTGTCCTTGAATACGGTAGTGGAGCAGTGTTCCCTAGATCGAAGGTTCCGTCGCTACTGAGATCGAAGGCTCACTAGACCGAAGCCTATCTGCCCGAGGAAATCCCATGAGCCTAATCCTAAACCTTATTGCGAATCTAGCTCAAAGCCTAAAACAATTTCTAACACGAAGTGGATTTTCGTCTAAGGGAATCTTCGGTCTAGCGAACCTTCGATCTAATGAACCCTCTGTCAAGTGGGCAATACCCGAATAGTGACTAGGGAGCGGAAACATACCATACCTTCCATACCTTCACTCCCACATTTACAAGCCTTCTAGATGCAAACATAAGCTTCGGAAATATTACACCGTCGAATTGAGGGGAATTAAAATTTCTCCGTAAAACTGTCTTGAAGTGAAGGTGTCAACTCATGTTTATAAAACCGTGTATGGCATGATGTGAAAAGAGGCTTCGGGAGAGGGTTCGGCATAACCGTGATCTATAGCCCCATCTCCCTCCTCCCTCCCTCTCCCTCTCTCCCTGGCTATTGGATCGTAAGCACAATCCGAATTCTTCATTCTTTAGTATTTTTCTGTTGAAGCCCACTATCTATACAGGCTGGTACAAAGAATTTCCCGCGAAGGGCAGTAGGGCACTTGCACATGATAAACCTGTTTCAGACCTTTACAAGTCCCCGTAGTTGTTCTTTGACAGGTTGTTATGGAATCACTCATCCGTTCTTAGATCTTCTCTTCTTTCACAAAGAGACAGGTGAAGGAAATTTTCAAGGTTTGTCCGTGAGGGTAAGCCTTTTGTGTACACCGTTTGGATGAGACCAGACATCGTACTATTAGAGCAGTGGTTGCAGATGGTTAGTGTTATTTACGAAGTACGGCTGACAAAGAGTTGCCAACATTACCTTAGAGAAGAACTTCAGCAGTTTATTTATTGTATTACACCTGTAAGTATTATTTACTACACTTTACGTTGAATTTTCATGGATCGTACACGCGCACAAAATTCTATAACCAGGTATAACCAAACTTATATGTTGTTTCTAGTCACCTTATAATTTCACGTACAGTAGCCTAGCTGAAACTTGGATTTTAGAAGCGTGCAGACGGATTTTTCCTCGATCTTAACTTTTGCGGTTTTTAGGCGTTAAGTTACGGTCCGTACACATGGTCTGTCCTTTAGTAAGCTAATTCCATGTATGTATCATGCGGATTTCTACTAAAGATTCAATCTAGATGAAAACCAGTGAGATGAAATACTGAGGATGGACTGGATATTAACTTCCCAGCCGGATGTCGAATATAAACGCCTCTCTTGACATACATAACCTTGGTATTCAGTGCAGCCAGTAAAGGTGCCTGAGTATAATACACATTCGCCGGGCGGGCCGGGCAGGACTGGATATTGAAAGATATAGACAAAAGGGGAAGAAGAATATTTCCTTTGTAGAAGAAAACAGGTGGGAGGCCGCGTTGTACCGTTAGGGTCTAATTGCTGCACTTGGATGTCTGTCATGATCGTTCTTGTGTTCCTGTTTATGGAGGCTCCAAGCTGGTAATCTGGATTTATTTTAATCCTCGTATGCCAAGACACATGCCTAGGCCGCCCGCATAAAAACACGTTTAACATAAGGCCAACTAATCGTGCACGAGCATAATCTGAAATGCACGCTTGCCGTCACGCGTGAATCGGTGTTGCCCGCTTGGCGGACGTGTATTACTCCTGCACCTACGTATACTGGCTGCGCTCGTAATGCAGCATGTACGTCAAAGAGGAGTACTTACAGCAATCGACACCTGCTGTGAAGGTAAGAATCGGTGAAAATCTGGAATGCCTAAGACAGGGTTTCTCAAGTGCTTTGGCCCGAAGACCACTCAAGTTTTACTTGAATTTTTACTTTGTGGCGGTTGTAGCAGCCAGGACTGAATTACAAGGTTTGTTTTCTCATAAATTGTTTCCTCGAAATCTTTCGCGGGCCACTCTCGATCGCTCTTCGAGGGCCGCAAATGGCCAGCAGGCGGCCACTTTAAAATCCAGGGCCTAAGAGGACTATCAGAGTATCAGACCATTTTCATTTTCTCCGCATGCTGTATTTGCTACCAAAATATCTGTTGCTTGGCGCAGCAAAGTCGGGTTCCCGCTATACTTTTTTCCGAAGAATTCTACCTCACCATAACATCCCTATTAAACTGTTCATCCATTCACTTTAAATACTACGCCATCAGTTGTGTGGCGGAGGAGGATACCTGCTAGGACTAATAGGTTCGAAACAGGGTCGTAACCAACTTGGGGGGGGGGCAGGGGCGAGGTCCCACTTGGAAGATCCCCCACGCAGAAGATCAAATATTACTAGCCTATTACCTTTATTCATTTTAGTATATCGATCACCCCTTCCAAAATGCCCCCCCCCCCCCGGAAAGTTATCTC
The DNA here is from genome assembly GCA_029531755.1 of Holothuria leucospilota. Lineage (NCBI taxonomy): Eukaryota > Metazoa > Echinodermata > Holothuroidea > Aspidochirotida > Holothuriidae > Holothuria > Holothuria leucospilota. Next base: position 15,227,885 of record CM055979.1, read on the forward strand.
GCCCCCTTCACTACCTTGTGGTAGCCCAAATTGTGGGAATGAGAAACAGACAAAAATGGTGATATCAAATACACTTAAAAAAGACTTCGAAAAGTAGGTTCGCCCGGGACTGAAGCGCTTTGGGAGGTGTAGGCCTATGACGTACTATATGTAGCCTGAAGTTACGAACGCAATAAACCTGTGCAGGGTACGTTTTACCAGTACCAGGTAGTTACTCTGGTGATTACTCCCTGTTGCTTCGAAGGAACTGTCTTACACTCCTGGTAATTTACGTTTGCTGAACGAGCGAACTTTTACCTCAAGCCTTTAACTAACTAATAGAGGGGACTTGCTTTGGCCGGGCCTGCGAGGCGGTCACGAAAATCTCACATTGCTGACTTTATGTTTTTATTATCACGCTGAGACGTCTGTATTTGTCCCTGTATCAAGTCTACTGTAATCATGAAGTTTCCTGTAGTCCAACAACTCCCATCTGTTAGTCCAGTTCAAGTTTAGGGGAATGATATAACAACATGATTGAAACGAGATATGAAAGAAAGAAACCTTTGGAAGATGCTTGGACAGAATCAGAAATACTGAAAGCAAAATGCATAAATGCGTCGGTATCGTTTAGGTATGGTATGACGTCATCAAACAAGACCGGACGCTATGGAAATACGGTAATACACAAGTAGAAGGGTTAGGGACAAGAATATCATCAAACGTTCGTTTGCCTCACACAAAAGTGGAAACACGAGGGTGGTAAAACGCCGGGCTGGAAATGTGGCAGCCAAGTAGGTAGAAGAAAAATGATAAGCATGTATTATGAAAGGGAAGGAAGTTCAAGGAACAATGCATTGGAAGTGAACGTGGACGAACGACATAAACATAAGAACATTTAATCTGAATTCTTATTATTGTAATTAAAATAAATGTATAGGCCTTTAGAATACGTGGCAAAGTAAAAATCAAGGGAAAAAATAATAATTTGACCAATTTATGTGACAGATTGCGAGGCACCATGGCAGATTTGTTATTACTTCCGTCACAGTAGGCAATATTGAGTTTTGTTACCAATGAAAAGAACACATTCATACACCTTTTCTGATACCAAAATGCTAGGTGTATAACTTTCTTTCCTATATACAGGTATCTGAATGGTTGGGTTAAAATTGACATATTCTAATGAATTATAGAAGAGACTTTATACCGACTTGTATTTATTGTAGCGTAATTGCATATTCTGGCCAGCATAGCCCTTATACCTTGTTTGCCATGGAGTGTCACATGTGATGCTTCTCTATATACAAACTTGTATATAGTATGTTATACCATTATCCACTTGATATAAATTGACTTTCGCCTTGCCCTAAATTAAGCCCATCCCCATCAGTAATAATGTTGACAAACATCAGTTTTGTAACGATCATTGTAAACAGTGTGTTCCGCTGAAACTGGCTGTCCCCCCATAATTCCTTCAACCATTCTTATAGGAGTACCCTTTCTGCCCCTCCTCAATACCGAAGTATCCTGCGAAGCGGGCTCTGTTTGCGTAGCTCCTATTTATCTCTTCCCAAACACCTTAGGGATATGACTGAACCAGGAATATGCCGTAGAGCCTGCCACGTATGCAATAGCCGAAAGTACGCTTATAGCCTACATTCCTGAAAGTTCACCCGATGAGTTTTCCAGTGGTAACAACACATGGGCACAACTGTATAACTCCAGTATTACATTTTTTCTCCGTTGTCTAAAAGGTATTGTCTATTTTCTACTTCAGCGGAACTCGGTAAGAAGATGTTTGTAACATGTGAGTGTGGAGGCTGTCCAGTTAATGGGGTGTTGACTCATGGGCGGCGATCCGGGGGGGGGGGGAAGGGACATCTCCCCCAATATTTGAGAAATCGCCATTTGAATTTGATTTTCCACACAGTAAATTATTATTTGAAAATGGGGTCATGTCCCCCAATATTGAGAACAAATCGCCGCCCGTAGGTGTTGTGTATATTTGGGAGATCACGTTGAACGCTTTTTAGAAGATTCAAGGTGTTAAAAGGTGCTGTAAATATTGCGTTTAAATTGCATCAACACGGCACACACAGAAAATACTTGTAATCATTATTAAACCATTAAGTCTCACCAATGAACTATTTCTGTAATATTACCATAGACGTACAGTAGGGAGCTGTTCTCGATTGGGGAGCTGAGCGTTGTTTTGGACCTCTATCATAGGTGAGGGGTACACCCCTCCCCATTCGAAAAATATTAAATGGGTCCATAAATGCAATTTGCTGCATAGGCGTAGGAAGCTGTTCTCGACTGGGAGGGGTTTAGAAGGAGGCTCTTTGGAAACTTTTTGATTATTTGAGAGTCCTTAGATGCAATTTGATGAAATATATGAGCAAATTTGAGAAAAATTACAGCAAATTTGCAAACTCTTTTACAGAGGGAACAAATAAGGGTTTTCGTTCTTATATTGGAGGCTGAAAAATACTTAGGGAGTAAGCCCCCCGCGCCCCTCGCCCCGCTTCCTTCGCCCTTGATTTGCTGCAACATATTGGATAAATTTGAAGGAAACCTATTGCAAATTTTTCTCATTTTTTACAGAGGGAACGAATAAAGGGTTTTCGTCCTTGAATGGGGGGCGGACTCATACTTCCGCCCACCGAATGTTTACTGGTGGATTTAGCCCCGGTCCCCACTCATCCCTCACCCCCTACCTACGCCTATGAATATTACCATATGCATTACAAGAATTATGAATGTTGTATCCTTTGGAAATGTAAAAGTCTGTTGGAACAAATTATTCACGAGCTACTGTACAAAGCAGTGAATTCTTTCCTATGAGAACTGTATTTCTGGGTACTTCTTCTTTAAGTAACCCAGTTACCTTATTTTGAATTGCGTATCATTCTTTATGAATAAATCATGGTTTTAAGGTACTGTATGAACACTTCTAGTATCACAAATGCAATAGTTCACTTTAAGTGCTAACTGGTGCAGCATTTTTTAAACTCAGAAGTAAATTCATGTCGTTGAAGAATTGGTCTGAGTGGGTTTCTCTGTGGGGAATGGGGTTGCCCAACCCGCTCCGTAAACCCTAGTTACGGGCCTGACTTACAACAAACTGGTCAACTAAGGAGTTGTCATAAATATTGACAAGTCATTAAAACCCAAGTATGTCAAAGTTTAATTCGGATGCCCATGCATATATCCATTTTAATTCAAATGAACATACTTATAGTCAGCGATACATGGACCTTAAGTGGGCGCAAGCTAGAAGAGGCAGCTACGGGCTTACTTATTCACTCAATTTCGTGCTTAAAATTCAGCCTCCTTAACTGAAAAGTCTATGACCTTAAATGCGGCTCCTTGTGATTTTGGGGTTCCTCCCGCGTCTGTGTGACTAAACCCGTCACAAAGTTTCAATGTGTAATATACGGTAGTCATGTACGTACACTAGCATATAACCTACAGAACAGAGGCCTTATGTTGAAAATGGATGCTAAAATAATTTTAAAAAAAAGCTTTATAAAGCAACATTAACTGTAATCGGAGGCGCATAATTTGAATATGATGGTGTCATCATGCCTTACCTTTTATAACCGAAGGAAAAACGACACTTTCTTTGCGAAGGTTAACAGACGGAGGTTGATAAAACAAAACTTCTTGAGGCGGCGCTGCACACAGTATACGTATTATATCATACGTGTACATGGATCATATTCGAGTTTGTGAATACACTAAAACGGCCTGTGCTATACTGCATAGTGGACATACCAATGACATTCCGCGCATAGCTTCGTCGTAGCGATTATAACCGCAAGGCTCTGGTGCTAGATGTTAATGTTATGGTCTAAAATGTTATTTATAAGGAAACATGAAATCCTCCTAAAGAGGTGGAATTTTATAATTAGTCGCCAGTTATATTCTTCTCTATAATTAAAACGCCTTGTGATGCAGGTTACGCATGGGGTTTCCCCGGCTCCAACAGGAAATGAACTTGCAGCACTTAGGGTCGTCATGCAGTAGATTAATAGCATGCAGTATCTCCCTGGCAGGAGAGTCTCGGTTTTATTTTGGCCAGTAGACCTACGTGTGCTAGATGTTTGGACTGTCTGCTAAATAATATGTCAGGAACGAAAGCTTCTTGAGTGAAACTACATCTAATTGCTTGATTACAAGGGTTGTTTCTGGATGAGTTGGGCACAGCAGAGGGGTGGGCACAGCAGGAACTGTTGTTTCTAATTTTTTGTAGCGTATTTGACGTAAAACTGTGCACAAGTAATCCTTAAGTGCCAAAGGGTTCCTGTGTCTTACACATATACGAACACATACGTCCATTATTTAAAAATTGCCTTTCGTTCACCCTGGTCGTTTTCCTTTTTTTTCAAATGCAATTTAATATTCTGAGGGAAACTCGTGTATTTGAACCGTGAATGTATTTCAACATGTGCTTGTGGGAAGACATTCAAAAGGTGAAGGAAGGTCCTTGTCCTTAATGTTTTTCTAATTGACGTACAATCATGACATGAAATTTTGCCCCTGAAAACTAAATTAATTTGCCCTGAAATGGCGGACATTATTTTTTTGTTTGTTTTTGCACAGATACCCAGACCCTCTGTCGTTCCGTGATTTGCCCATTATCATGATCGATAAAACGGAAGGGAAGGAAAATAGTACATGAATCAATCAAGCATGCAACAAACGAGCGAACGAGTGAATAAACATACTTAACGCAGAGCTTAAATAGCAGACTTTAATCATTGCTAAACTCACCCAAGGGATTATGGGAACTGGAAGTATAAACAATACAGCAGTAGCGCCAGCACTAAGGTAGCCCATTGATCATAATCCCAGTTTCCATGATCCCTTGGGTGAATTAAGCAATTATTAAACTCTGCAATAACTGTTCATGAACAGTTAATTAACCTTGTTTTCAAGCCAAAAACGAATCTTTTAGAGCGCCCTCTATTCCTGTACGATAATCGTTCATTGTTTTTCCGTACGAATATTGCATTGCATGCATCCACATGACTTTCTATGTTACATGCAGGGGAGGATGCAGGTTTTGACTAAAGGGGGGGGGGGGCGGGGGTTGCGATATAGTTACTATCTAAGCGGAGCGCCATCAGAAGTTGGCGCGAAGCATATAGAGAAAATTTTTCGTCCAGAAGACCCCTAGATACAGGAAATGGCATTTCCCACGCGTTTCCTAGGCTCTTTGATCACGTATAAAAACAAGCTTTCATTGAAATTCCCTGTGTGAGAAATTTTTATGATAAATGTCCTGTCAGAAAGTTGTCTTCCTTCTTGTGAGAGATGCATGCTATACAGCCCGATAACGATCTTGGGCGTCAGGAGTTCGGAGCATTCAGTCATTTGTTGTGCTCTCTCTAGGCACTCACAGTGACTCACTCAAAGTTGCTCGCTTGTGCTCAATAAAGAAAATTTGGTTTCTCTTTTTGAAATCTTCTGAAAGTATTTTGGTACTGGGGCCTTAAAATTCAACTAGTAGGCTTAACCGCATGCATGGGATTTTTGGTTGTCTCGTTATCTAAGCGGAGCGCAACCATCGGTTGGCGCGGCGTCAGGGGTGGCGCCAGGATTTGCCCGACGGGGGGCAGACTCCCCGACGGCGGGCCAGCGACCCGAAGCCCCGACAGCCATGATGTCGTCGAGGAATTGGTGAGGAGAGATTTGAAGAAAACTTGTGTACTAGATTATGACATTGCAGGGCATATATTTCATAATATTTGTATATAATAGAGAAATATATTTCCGCCTTGATTAATCGTTTTTCCAAGAATCTAAACTGTGAAATTTCAGCGCGCGAAGCGCGCGAATTTTTTTTTTGGATAGGCCTGCACTAAAAAGAATCTGTACTTATTTGAAGCATATATAGGTCAATTGTCAAGGCAGTTGGGCCATATCGGGCATAACCTACGCTGAACTTCCCTCGTCGAGTCACTAACAGTACCGCACTACAAACAAAAGAGAACATTAACGAGGTTTAGCAAAATAAGATGAAATGACCGACATTTACATAAATCCATGTATTCTACTTATTTTAAGTTACTTGAAAAGGTGGAAAGGGTTTGTACTATATTTAGCTTTTAGTAGTAACGAGATGGGGGCATACGTTGTGCCCCCACCTCCGAAATACTGCACACGCCACTGAGAAGAACTCACATAAAAACACAGGCAAAATATCTATGGGGAGGAGTTCCATCTAGTCTCCGGAAAATTTACAACGTAGAAAGCCTTTTCATGCTTTTTCCAGGGTTGTGAAGCTCTTACGGTCATTACCAGGAAAAAGGAAATTTCAGCCCTTTACTATTTATAAATCCCCCCCCCCCCCCAAAAAAAAATAACGATCTTCGAAAAATAGCAAGAAAAGTAGTGTAGGTTGTTGAGCCCTAGCTGTCTGGATCCGCCTGTGACCATCGTAAATGCCAACTGTTTATACCATCTCGAAGGCTGCATTGAAAAGCCCACGAAGCTCACGTGGTATTGTGATGATTTGTGATAGAAATAAACAAAAGTTAAAAACATGCCCATCGTTTTTCGAAAAAACAATCCCACTCCCCATAGCTTGACCCCTTATCGATGAGCGCCTCACGTCCAAAGCTTCGAACAGAAGGTCATCGGTGCAGCGTGCCGAGAAGACTCTGAAGACTTTTGTCCCTCTCTTTATTGCTGCTCTGCCATTTAAGTTTAATAAATTACTTATTCCAGATGGGTTCACGGCCGGCCCTCTTTTAGTTTTAAGGGTGGATATGCCCCTGAACGGCCTAGCGATATAGACCTGTCTGCCTGTAGAGATACATGCAGGACGGGCACGCAGAGATTTTAGATTAAGCGCAAATTGGGTAAAGACGAAAGTGAGGAACGTAATCGCTTATCCGACTTTTCAAAATTACGCATCATCGGTATACCGCCAGGATCTCACTTCGAGGTCACTCACACAAAAACCTCTGTCCCGTTGGCCACAAAATTCGGTTGGAAAAGGACTTGTACTTAATTTTGGCTTTCAAGTGCAAATTAACAGTATATTTTAAATCCAAATTGAAAATACAATTCAACTTCACATTTTTAAGAAGTTAAGGACCGTTGACCGCAAGTTCGCATGTTTCATGAAGTGTGTGTGTGTGTGTGGGGGGGGGGGGGGGATGGGTTCAGGGTAGTACGCTCTCTTCAGCACTAAACCCTGTTGACTGAATTTCTCAGTCGAAATGATGACGTCACACCGAGGAAATAAACTGACGACCCTTTCTTTGTAGGACGCCGCCACAGGAGTGCGAACTCAGACGCTGCAAAGATAAGGTAACCTTTGTATGAGTTCATGTCATGCACACACCTCATGTTCACATGACAATCAGAGTTTATATCATATAATGCGGGAGCGTATTATCATAAATAGGCCTACTGGCTGCTGCATGCTACATTTAAGCACATTAAAGTACACTGTCGACAGCAGTAATGTACCTTATCATCGGCGTAGGAAGCTTTTCGAGACTGGGGGGGGGGGGGTTGAACCTTGTTTCGGATCGTCGTCCTAGTCCTAGGGGAGGCGTCTAAGGGGAGGCCCTCCCCTTTGTAAAATTTTTGGGTATTTGAGGGTACTCAGATGCAATTTGGTGCAAAATTTTGGGCAAAATTTTAGGAAAATTACTACAAACTTTTGACATTTCTTTCAGAAGAGACAAATAAAGGGTTTTTGCTCTTGGATCTTGGGGGCGGAAGCATACTTCAGCCCCCACATTTTGACTGGGGGGCTAAAGCCCCCAGTCCCCCCGCTTTCTACGCCTATGTACCTTGCAATGGACCCGAGCTTGTTGAAACTGTTCAAGACAGTTCGTGCTTCCACTATCGCAAGAGCTTTCTGACGGAGGACTTATTGTTGAAGTTCGTGGTCTTCGGGTGGTAATGCCGTTAATATGGGAATCGTACGGTGTCAAGCTATCGCCTAAAGTAGGAGACCTCGCAGGATGTTGTGCACAACTTGACTGCATGTTTGTTGTTTCAGCCTGGAAAAGGAACATACAGGGAGGGGCAAGAGGGCCTGCAACTAGTGAACGGAGGAGGGGGAAGGGGGTAGTCATTACGGCTAGTTTCAACTCGCTGAATGTCGATCATGAGTCATTTGTCTGCGTGGCTGTGGTGTCAATTACCACACTTCTGATAGATCCATACAAGTGCCCACAAGTATTAGTGGTGCCCATAAAAGACGAAGACCTGGCCACGGGCTTTAGTATGATGGGGGGGGGGGGGTGGATGAAAGGGCAAGGGAATGGGGTAGAAATGAAACATAAAGACTCGGATATTACTTTTGAGAAGGGTTGGGGAAGGGGGAGGAAGTGGAGAGGGAGCTTGGATGGCCTGGAGACAGTGCTCTAGAGCAGATGCAGACGGAGCCAGGCGGCCACAGGACAAGGGGAAGGGGAAAGAAGAGAAAAGATGGGGGACAACCAATAAAACGCCATATGGTCTCACGGTTAGTCTGCCATGCGAAGTTCCTGACCGCTTCTGTCACGGTTGCCATTGTGGAAAGGGTAGGGAGGGTGCCGAAAATTGATCATTCTTACCGGTTTATACCTAATTCTGACGTGATGCATACTTATAAGGTAAGGTGCAGTCTTTAGTGTGATTATGTGGTGAGAGCATCCAAGTTACCTTCCACCTAGCATGCGTAGCCATCACATGGTTCCATGTTATGGGGGGTACAGAGGCGAGAGAGCAATATCGTTGCTCTACAAGACACATAACAAAATATTTAATCCCTTTACTTCCCAGGGAAGTTGCCATTGCGCAGCAGAATAATTAAAAACCTTTTCAGTGAAGAGTTAGAGTTAGATGAGGTTTTACGGCTCAGTTTCTAACCAATTGGTTTAAGTATGGCCGACCACCGCCTTTTTTCCAGTTGTAGCTCACTGGCTTGTTTCCCTACTCCATTGCTTATGCTGAGCACCAAGCACAAGGGCAGTAGGTTCCGTTTTAAAAGTCTACGGTATGACCCCGCCAGGAGTCGAACCCCAGACTTTCCGGCTGCCACTCGACCCTCTTGAGGAGATCCGAAGGGCGGACAACAAACGTTACTCTATTGTAGCAGTCCCATGTAGGATATGCGTATACTGTCCCTTTAAGGTATTGCACCATAATGTCGCAATTGCCAATAATCCACGGCATTATGAAACAGCTTGAATGCACGCTGCTATATTTGAAAATGCACAAAGGATTCACGTGGCATTCAAAGGCGAGACTTTATGGAGTGCATTCAAATAGACTAAAGCTCATCAAACGGTGGTCTGCTGTTAAAATAATTATATTGACCGCAAACTTGTGGTAAGATCATGGAGCCGTCCGGAAGTGGTCAAAATCCACTCGGATCACAGGGGTGTAATTTCCCAGGGATACTACAGCTTTGATCGTGCATACAGTATTGCTTACCGAGTAGTTGCGGGAAATACTCGCTGCAGACTCCGGCATGTGGGTGAGTTAACCCTGAAAAAATGATTTCATTATCTAGGATTAACTTTAAATAAATGTGTAAAAGAAATACCTGGTAGCTTTCAGCCAGGAACGCCATGGTTCTGTAAAGAGCTGTCTTCTTTATGCAAAGCTAGTTTTTTTAGGCAAATATTAGTATGTTCAAGTCTTTCAAGTCGATAGGGTATCCCCTGTTATCTGTAACGTTCTTAATTTATTATTCCACTTTTCTTTGCGAGATATGCATGACAAGACACCAGCCTCCTGAGTTCCAATACAATGTTGAGGGCATCTCATCTTCGTTGTAAATATGTAGTAACTAATTGTTTTAATATCAATCCAGGAATTTGTAGGTTTCAGCCAACTGGCAAAGACTGCGGTAAACTTCGGCTGAAGCAACAGCAATTATCGTCCCCCCCCCCCCTTTTTTTTGGTCTTTTTTTTTAACAGTTTAAGATCGGAAAGTTCTCCTGAAGCCATACGGCGTGGTCGTATTCACACTGCAGTTGCAACTATTTTGATGGCTTTTTGTGATACGACTTGTGGATTAGTAAGGCATAATTAGATCATTTTATTTCCTGGTTAATGCTCTTTACTAAGTTGTACAACTTGTACTCCCCCGTGCTATTTTCGACGCAACCAGACTTGCGCATGCGCAATTTGTCAATAACTCTTGGCTGAACTTCTACAACGTTCTATGGTGCGTTGTTTATATATGCACGATGCTTGGATCAGTTTCAATGTTTTCGGTTGTGTTTTTGAACACATCCTAGGAGTATACGACTCTATATTATCCGCTCTTACTGTAGGGGGATGGAGGGGGTAGCTAGGCTACTATACAGTCGAATTTACGGTCACGTTCCAGTGGCTAGTTACGGGCGGACAACTACAACATGGAATACGGTATGTATTACCGTGATTACGACCATAGTTGCTATGGCGATTCATTTGTGATTTCACTTACGTAGCATATAAATTCATGTAAAATGACATACAGTTGTAACTAAATGAGCGCGAATTGCAGTATTTCATGTCAACTGTTATATTAAGATTTGTATGGGTAAAAATACTGAGCATTTGTTGGAAAACTCAACTTGTGCTAACGGGATGTACTACAATTAACCAGCCAGACCAATTAATTGAACTTCTTAAAATTTATATAAGTGCATGAAACTTTCATATGTACCATATAAATGATCGAGTGTGTATGAGGCTAGAAATTCCCGGAGCAGGGTTTCCTGGATCGTAGGATCACTACGAAGGTTCACTAGACCAAAGGTTCACTCGTTGACCTGTGGTGGGCTAATACTATCCCTTGTCCTAACTCTAATTCTAATCAGGTTAACCCCAACCTCAACTTGAACCTACCCTTATCTGAATCTTGATTTTATTTTTAACTTTAAAGCTCAAATCGCAGTGCTAATCCTTACCTTAGCCTCATTGTTAGAAGATTTTCGGTCCAGTAAAGCTTCGGTTTAGAAGGATTTCCCCAGGGAGTTGATGTAGAGGTCAGCTCAGACTTTTGTGTCAGCGCGTATATGTGGGTAGGTAGCGGTCCCAAAGGCAAACATGGACACATAGAAGCAAAGGGTCTACCAAATTATCGGAAAATGTTTATTGCAAAATAAGTCGAATGGCGATGGCTACCCACTGCCGGTTTTGCCTTTGTTAATAGCCTACTAATTCGTTCCAGATACCTTTCGTTGTATTTAGACATTCCAAAATATGATCTCCTACTGCCTAGTCCAATCATATTTAAAAGGTACTAGTCTGACTTCCAACTTTAATTGAGGAATTAGTGGTATCTTCAGTTGAGATTGAGGATATCTGTACATGGAATTCAAATTATTTTTTCACAGGCCTAGATAAGGTTGTAAATTTATTCAAATAATGGTTGACTCTAAATCTAAGATTCTGTTAGCTAGGTGCATTTAATAAAGTTACCTATCTTACAAATTTGCAAGATAGTAATATTATCTTTATGAAATCAGGTATTCTCTTCACTGTGAATTTTAACTTTGTTGAAAACCACGTTGGGTGTCTTTTTGAAATAGGGTCACCACCAGAGAAATGGTGGAATGTTTTTAACTCGAAACTTATGGAGACGTGGGTCAGGGGTGGTGCTTGGGGTGGAGAGTTGGAGGGACGGGAATTGGGAGACTTAGACGAAAAGTGTAAAAACCACCGCGTTAATTCGAAAGTAAAAAGTTACTAACAAAACTTTCAAAACAATCATGGTGTACTGTAAATTCAAAGTACTTTGACTGAATAACTGAAAACATGCCTTCAAGCTTGAGACTTGCTTTTAAACAGTCCTGAGACTTGACGTGAGACTTGCTCTCTCTTTTTAAAAGACTTGCGACTTGGTTTTAGACTCCTGTAAAGACTGATACTAGGCTTATACAAAGTTCATGAGATTATTTTGGAAAAATGAATTTCATTCAAACAGCTTCCTGTAAGTGCATCATAATAGCACAACTTTCCTGAAACCACTAAGCCAAGGTCAACTGCGTCTCATGCTTAAACACATCGTTCTATATCTATACCACGTTTCCAGCATTTTCCTGGTGGTGACCCCATTTCACCTCCCCCTCTCATCTGGGATTCTGATCTATTATCGTTCAATGCGAGGAGGGTATAAGGTAGTCAGTTACCATAGGTCATAGTATTCTATTAAGGAAAAGTACTAAGTTTCATTGCCTTTAATTTAGAATACGAGACATTTTCACATAGAAAGTAGCATTTACGTGTATTTGAAAGGTTTTGAAACTCAGTTTTTCGCGACCCTTTAAATGTTATTCGAACCCTAAGTTTTGGGAACCGTGAACTACACCTCATCATACTGTATACCCTTTGGATAGCACTGCAGGCTTGTCGCGGCTGTTAGTTTGCAAGCTCCTTGGGCACCGTAGACTTGGCCAAGTCTCTCGTGAGTGTTCTCGTACTGCTAGTACCTACAGCTCACCATATTTACCTTGGGTTTAATACGCCCTCTATCGGCTGCTTATTTGTATTGCTTCTCGAAGCAATACAAATAAGCAGCCGATAGAGGGCGTATTAAACCCAAGGTAAATATGGTGAGCTGTAGGTACTAGCAGTACGAGAACACTCACGAGAGACTTGGCCAAGTCTACTATCGATACCGATTTTGAGGCAAAACATTCTTCAAATTAAGTCGCTGAACCAACGATTTTGTCTTTCTTTTATGAAAATCAAATCATGGCACGGTTTCGCTCCTCGCGAATCCTGTCCCGTGAAATTTCCAGTTGCAAAACCCGTCATATTGATCAATTCTTACGGCTGATATTGATGGGTTTTTGCTATCGGCAATGTCGTAGACCTGCAGCAATTAATCACGTGATATAAACTTCATATATGTTTATTCATATATTGTTTATTCACATAACATTCAATTTACTGGTTTTGATTGGACTAAAAGTTGACAGACTACTACATATTATTCATCCTTAATTGGGGATGAATAAAATAAAGAAATAACATTAAAATTATGACGTCACAGAAACCAAGTGTCCCAAGTCTCTCGTTGAGAAGCAATACAAATAAGCAACCGATAGAGGGCGTATTAAACCCAAGGTAAATATGGTGAGCTGTAGGTACTAGCAGTACGAGAACACTCACGAGAGACTTGGCCAAGTCTAGGAGGGCGTGAGCAAACAGTTCGCGATCCGCGGTGGTAGTACGGTACCAGAAACTAATTTATGTGGGAGCAGCAGACAGGGTCGCCAAGGTCGTAACTTGTCGGTCATGTCTTCTCAATTAATTTATTTTCATCTCTTTCAGGTGTGAACGAAAATGTCTACGAATTCCTCTTGGAGCGACGTCAAAAGGTATGGCGGGTGAAATTTCGAGTAAACGTGAAGAGTAGGCCTAACTTAGGCCTAGTATTACTATGGAGGTGGTACTTCCATGGTATTACAGACTAGCCGATATGAATGGTGTAGGCTAGGCCAGGCCTTATACCTACATACGAGTATGGTGATAATGGGAGTGCAATGATCATCATAAAGCAAATTTTGGACCTAGGCCTAAACTCTTAATTTACCACTATGACCTTCCTTCTCTAAATCTTTCAGAAGGCGCAGGTTAGCTTACTAACAGATGTTTTTGATCACTGTAGGCCTAGGCCTATAGGCCTAACTTATAGGCTAGGCTATAGGCCTAGGCCTATAGCCTATTCTGAAAAGCCTGAGGCTAAAAAATATGAAATGAAATCAGCAACTTTGTTGCACAGTAAAATTTACTGTTTGGCTACTTACTAGGAACATTGCTTAGACCTACATCAGTAGCCTACATACCCTATGCTAATAGGCTAGCTACATTTCTACTGTTTGTCTGGAAAGTTTGCAGAACTTTAAGCAATTGCCAGGAACTACATTTCAGATGTTCTTTGAAGTGACACCACTGCATAATGCAGGCCTCCCGACCAAAATTGTTGTAGGCCTAGATGTCCTCGCAGTTCGTAATAGTGCATGTCAGTATGTGTTTTAATAAAGTAAATTGGTCAAAACACAGGCATTTGAAACATTGACTATAGGCTAGCCCATAAATTATATAATAATCATGAGTCGATCACTGCATTCTAAATGCCAGTACAGCGTGCAGGCGGATGTGATTGCAATGTAAGCATGACCTGCATTGCATTTTCTGCAAAAGACGTTAAAAAAAAATTATTTGCCTTGTTATTTTTGATGTCCAAAGCAAAAATGTTACTCATGGCCAAATTTTCAACTTTCGGCATAAGTATGAACTAGACACTTGCAAAAATTACAAAAAATGGTGACCAAAATGTCATTGATGAAGCTCTGATTAAACAATTTGATAGAAAAGACATTATTGTCCATTATCAGTTGTATAACTGTTCTTAAATGTGGTAATTTATAGTATTTTATTTGCTTGTTGTTTGTAGCGATTGACTCAAGGTTCCTGCATAAGCATTGTTGCATATATGTACTGCCACCTACATTTCAAACTTCATTTTCTACGGATTACGCTATCCGAACAACACCAAAATACAGCACAATGAGGAAGATATAACAAAATGTTACAGCAAAGTTTTATTGATTTCTGTAAATGTGTTTAATATTTTTTATGGTCAGTGTTCCTTAAGTGATCGACTCATGGTACGCCAAGTATATACAGTATTCTAACAAGGTAGGGTATTTCTCAGGACGAAACATGAATCTTGGCCTATTTTTATGCTCTTACTACGGTGAACCTCAGAAGACTGCTAATCGTGTCATCTGTTCCAGCAGAACATCCAGCACCTCTTCAGATACAATTTTGTGCATAAGAATAAATTACAGTAAAAAAAAATGTGAGAAAATAAATCTGGGACTCATCCAGTCTGTTCCCACTTCACTGCGAGTGATACAGATGATAGTAGCCTGTGTAGTGAAGCGAAGCAAAAGAACGAAAGTTGGCCATGCAGATTAAGGCATATTTTCACTATTGCTACCATCACACATAACATGCGCTGTAATTGGCTAAGAGTAATGCCAGACACTTATGAAGTATATTACACGGAAAGGTATGAAGACTCAGGTTCAGTACTCTTAGCCAATCACAGTGCAGCCAAATTATGTGATGGACAACCAAAAACTGGTGGGTTGGTTGTCCTTTCCAGAGTTCATGCAACAAGCAGACTGCTTCTATGGTTACTGCAAATTTCTTTGTGGACTTCTAAATTTTCTTTTGGACAACCCATATAAAGGCAGACAGGTTGTCCAATGCAGGGGCGGATCCAGGATTTCTGAAAAGGGGGGCTGAAGTTGTTCGACCTGTGATTGATGGCACTATACCATCTAAGCGGAGCGCCACCATCGGTTAGTGCAGAGTGTACAAGAAAATTTTTGACACAATAGACCTCCCAGATCGCTGGAAATAGCACTTCCCATGCCTTATTTTTGCATTTTCTGCTTCATATAATTTTATGTTTCAACTCTCAACACATTAATTTTTCCACAAGTTATTAACAGAAGACAGTTATCATATAGGCACAGTGCCTTAAGTACTACAATGCATCCTGTTCAAGGCATCTAATCAGATCTTTAGTAGTCATGTTGTAACTTTGTGAATATTGAAGGGCTTCCTTGAGAAATTTGTGACCCATATCTTAGTTCGACTTGATGCCAGGACCCAGGTACAGTACCTTGCATTGACATGTGGACGTAAATGTACGTTTTATCACGTACATGTTCCCCTCTGCCTAATTTTTTGTTTTGTGTGGACTCGGTGAGAAAGTCAAAATGACCAAAAATGCACGAGACTTGGCAGCCCAGTCATTGTTTTGGGGGTATGTCCAGGCAGTGTTATTATGGTATTATAGGCCTTACATAGTATCAAAACTGAATGACGGAATTGTAATGATTCCGAACACTATATTTCTAAATAAAATTTTGTTGGTGACGTGCACTGTGGGCCAATCTTAACGTCTTCTAGAGAAAAACCGAGGGATTTATTAACTGACAGCTGCATTTGGCCATTTAGTTTGTCATTGATTATGGTTATACTTGTCGATTGCTGATTTTTACTTAGTTTATAATTCCTCAATTTTCTCCTTAGGAATTTATGGAGGGACATCCCCTTAACTGAAATTTTAGAGAGGGATGTGTCCTCTCCCCATTCCCCTGCTACCGCCGCCTATGCGTAGTATAACAGAAAATTTGGGCAAAGACACATTCCAGATAGCCGGACACTTCTAAGGCCTTGTAACTGGCATGATTTTCCATTTTAATCATCTCTTGCAGTGGCGTAGCTAGGATTTTTGTTGGGGGGCGGGGCTCCCGTTTACTATCTAAGCGGAGCGCCACCATGAGTTGGCGCGGAGCCTACCAAGAAAATTTGAGATTTTAGTGTAGCCCAGATCGCCGGAAATGGCACTTGCACGCTTGATAGCAGCCATCATGCAAGAAGTGCAATTTTTGTGAACAAAATGTAAAGTTTGGTTTTATTTTATTACACATTTCTGTGAGGACGGATTAACTCAGCTGGTGGGACTTTTGGTTCAAGGGTTGCAAGTTTGAATCCCGTTTTACTCAGTGGCGTACCCAGGACTTCTCTCACGGGGAGGAGGGTATGCAGTATGTTGTGTGATCGCCGGCCTGGGGGAGGGGGGGGGTGAAAATTTTTGAAAAAATAGGTGTCCTTACATGCAATCTGGTGCCACATATTCTAGCTTTTGAAGTAAAATTTGTGTTAATAAATGGCCTCCCCCCTGTGTATGCCACTACGTTTACTATCTAAGCGGATCGCTATCATAGGTTGGCGCGAAGCGTTCCAAGAAAATTTGAGGTTTTAATACATCCCAGATGGCCGGAAATTGCACTTGCCAGGCTTGATAGCAGCCCATTCCAAATGATACGCACTGTCTCGTAAGGTATTTTTCGATTGGCTGATGGTATTGTATCAGTATTGTATCGTATTGATTGTATCCAATCATGTGTAGTAATTAAGATAGCATGCGTGTGAACGTCCCAATCGACATGCAAACTGATCTACTGTGCGCTATGACTCCCACGCTTCGAGGTTGCTAATTGCAGCTTCATTCTCTATCTCTTTGTCAATCTCTCTCTCTCTCTTCTCAATCTCTCTCTCTTCTCCTTTCCATTTCTTTCTCTCTTTTTTCCCTTTCATTTATTGTTTTGCATTTTCAAAAAGGGGGGCCTGGCCGGGTCGCCCCCCCCTAGATCCGCCCCTGCAGTGGACGACCATAAAAATTTTCTTAAAATCGAGGCCTGCAGTAGGAGCAATTTTCATTAGGCTCCAATTCCCAGGGTGCACAAAATTATGGACACTGACTATACCCTATCTATAAGAAAAGGTGATACACTTCCATGACACAGTTGTGTTCATGCAGTAGGCCAAATCTGTCTGCTGAACATGATCAGGCAATGGAAGTGTGTCACCTTTTCTTTAAAGGTATAGCCTATATGTATGGTATGCACTAAATATTTTTAGAACTGCCTGGAGTTTAGGGTAACTTATCAAAAGATTGTCTGTCATTTCCTTAAGTACTACCATACACTGTTCCTTGAGCAGTGTGGGAAGCCATGAAGCAACCCATAACACTGAGGCCTAGGCCTAACTGAGTGTGTTGGCCTAAACATTTATGTTATGAATGTGAAGCAAATGAAAAATGTGAAGCAAATGAAAAATGTGAAAAATGGAACACTACACATGTACATGTAGGCCTACCCCCTCCTTCTGGAAACTTTTGAGACTGTCGTGACAAAAATAAGAGCCTGTGCAGCCTCTTAAACCCATTTGCATTTGGTTCCCTCATTAGAAAAGGGCAAACTTAAATTCATTAAATTTATTTCAACTCGACAGTTGTATCCAGTTTATAGCAGCTCTACTAAAATTGTCAGCTGTGCAAACCTACCATACTCATCACTTTCGCAGTATTGTTCTGTGTTAGCCATGTGTGAGGGGATCACTAGAGCCTAGAGATGAAAGATGTTACTAGAGAAGAATAAGTGTATATTCATACTAGTCGAGGCCAGCAAATGAAAGAATCTCCATCAGGGCAATCAGTGGCTTATTGTTAAAATTTATCTTCTCGGGACTAAGAGAATTTTAGAGAACTATAAGCATAAATTCAATTTTCTGTTCCAATTCCTTCCAGGGTAGTATTTACAGTATAAAAAGGCCAATGCATTGATTTGAAATGTTTGATAGGGACTATACACTTAATGCTTCAAAATCCAGAAGAATATTATGGTACTGTAAGCAACCTTCTGAGTACACTTTACTCCCCGTGTTAAGTAATTATATAAGTGTTCTGTTCTTTTCATCTTTTTAGCAGCACATCAAAAACACCAAAGACGATGATTTCACAGGTCAATTTGGTGAGTATAGTATACTGGATCTGGATCTGGAAAGGTACTGCACAACACTCCTAGGTGGAGTCAAACGTGCAGGGTGATGTGTGCAGGATGGGTTACTACTGTATACTGTAACTAAATGGCTAGAAAACAGAGCAGTTGCCTACAGTATTGCTGCAGTGTTTTTAAGGGGCACAGTAAAGAGAACATGTGGGCTATTCCATGACAAGTGGTCCTGATAGGGTAAAATTAGAACTCAGTACTAGGTGTCTATATATTTCAACTCTAAAGATAAGTAGACAGGTGCAACTTTCACTTTTAGTAGAACTTTCATGGATTCAGCCATTCCTTTGAAAATGCCAACATGTATCAAAGAATGTCTTAGATATGGAACACTTAAAATTACTGAATTATAGGTAAAAGGTAATTTGAAGAAAAATGAAGCAAAATAACTACATAGAACATGTCTTTCTTGATTGCACCTCTGAAAAGCTATCAGATTATTCATTTCTTGAGCATTGCACTCAAAATTTATCAGCTCTGTGGATCAAACACAGTGTTTAAATCTGGTCATTGTCACCGTGACTTATGTGACAAAAAACATGCAAGTGTTTTTTACAACAAATAAGAGCAGTGCCAGAGACAATGTTGAAATACATATACAAAGGTAGGGTTGAGGGTTAAAGTAACTTATCATCATTTGGAAACATTTGATTCCAAAACTTCTTTTCTATTTACATGTAAGTTTGAAAAGTGTGACTTACGTGACATAAAGGAAAGTCACAAAGGGTGGTGTGACTTACATGACAGTTTCAAGTTAGCACCTTAACACAATAAGAAAGTGAATGATAGCTGACATTTCTGCCCCTCTATGCACATATAAGAAATCACTTATTTTTAACTAATCCTAGCACTTCAAAGACTCCTCAGGTGTTGTAATAGTCCCATGATTTGGTCTCAAGCCATCACATTGTATTTCCAAAACCACACTCAGAATTGTAGTGATGAAGCCAAATTGTATGGTATTTGATTTTGAAACCTAAGAGAAGCCAAAATGTGATCTTTTAAATTGCAAAATGGCAAAGAAACAAATGATATTGCACTCTCTGTCTTGAATTTGAAATGCCATTTAGTATGTTAAGATCATACAGATGGAAGTGAGTATCAAGAAGACATAGTACCGTTCAAAGTGGTAATATTGCTTAGGAGACTCAATCCCCTTGTGGTTCTGATGAATGCAATACAGTATACACAAGCCAGTGGATCTAGTGGGCCTTGCTCAAATGACTTAACATAAATCAGTTATGCACTTGGTCCCTTGCACAGATAGTATACTACAGTACACAGTCTCTGAACTTGAAGGTAATCAAAATATGACTTAGTTCTGTGGAATGTCACACCATTTTCTCTGCTGTTATATTTTTTAGATAATGAAATCTCCAGGAGGAGTGTGTTCTCCACAAGTGACTCAGATACTGATAATGGTACAGTTTGCATGATAAGGCATGTCGATCGTCTACGTATACCACTACAAATGCATTTATACTGCTCCTTTTTATGCACGAAATATACACCATCTAAAATATAAATTGAGGTACTGTACATAACTTTTTCAGTCAACTGAAATTTCAGTGCTGTAGGCATAGTTGATATCAGCTAGCTTGTACTAATTGTACTTTTCCTGCATGTATAGTATAACCTTGGGCATAAAATGAAGCTTTCCGTATATTGATTTTGCCTCAGATTCTGCACAGTAACCATTTTTGACCATGCGTAATGGTGACTTGTGACTGGTTTTAGGGTTTTACAGAATGATTTACCACATGCAACTATTGAGTACTTTCACTGGTGCTTACTCATGGAACATATAAGAGTTTGCCTAAAATGGGAGTTATGAAGTATAGTGGTTACAGTACATACCCTGCATTGCTGATCATGCTGATGTCTGCATGGGTAAGCATACAGCTTTTCAAATTGAGCTCAGTGATGAAAGTTTTAAAATGCCAGATGGTAAAGGTTTAGTTACATATTCCAGATGTGAGATTCAACTGAATAGGGGGCAGGGTGGAGAACAATCTTTATAGCTAGGGCATGTGCATGTGAAATGCTGTGCTGCTATGGTGCTCAGCAATCTAGCATGAACTGATTCTTTTCTTTTGTTAGCAAAGACTGCATTTGGGCCTGTCATTATTCGACATCTTTGTTACGATCTGCATACTTTCTGTAAAACACTAAACGTAGGCCTACATTTGCATCTAGGAACATAAAGATGCTAAGGAAGAGGGTAAAAGACAAAAGTGGTCTACTGTAGGGCTGGGTGAGCCACCCAGTGAATTAGCATGGCACTGTATTCATTATGTTGGTTTGTAACTCATTGGAAGCAAATTAATGTCTTGTTTTAAAGTACTAGCTATTGCTCTGACATATTATGTAGAAGTTGCTGTACTGTACAGTATATTGGTAGGCTAGTCGAGGGAATAAATCTGGTATTGCATCTCATTTTCATATACTGTACACAACAGGCATGTGCTACTTCCACTTTTTAGAGGAATTCCTCTTTTTTGTTTCTAATTTTCCTCTTATTTTTTTGTTCATTCCTCTTTTTCACGTCAAAGAACTGAACAGTTTCTGTCATAAATGTCTTATAAATCTCAGCTATTAAACTTTGTACAAACAGCCCTCAGAGTTCTATCCAATTAGAAGTCTGTATTATAATGATATCAATGCCACCAGGGGCCCTTGAGTGGACCCCTGGGTCCCTGACTGAGAGGGTGCAGGGCTTTGCACGCACCATTGTTTGTCTTCCAAATTATTTCCTCTTTTTTTAGGATTTGCCAGTCACATGTCTGACACAAGCTAATCAAATTGCTGGGCAAATGCAATTGTGTTAGCAACTTTTGTACAAACACACATAGGGCATTCAATGACTTTAATTGTGATAGAGAACCCAGAAGTCCTCAAAACTAGATCCAAATTTTGAACACTAAATTATTTCCTGTAATTATTCCCTGTGTGTCACAAAAAAGTGTTTGCAATTATGAAACTGAGTAGGAGTTTCAATTTACTAGCTTTTTTAATTTTGTTTAGTCTGTTTGAATATAGTTTCTAGATGGGCAAGTTCAGTCTAATCAATTATGTCATTAATGAAGCCTTGGACTGAAGTAATTAGTGCATGAAACTTTAAAAAGGCATTTGTAAAAGACATTTAGAGCAAGCTTCTGTAAGTTCTTTTGAGGGGGTGGGGTGGGTTTCTATCTTGTTTTTTATTTCTGAAAAGAGCTCATTTTTTGTGTGCAAGCTGCTGAATTAAAGGTACATGCACTTTCCTAAAAGTGCATTGCCTACCTCTAGTACATATATGTATAGACTGATTGCATTTCAGTGCACAATTTATCTGTGGTAAGATTGGAATGAAGATACCTTTATATGGAATATGAAAATCTGATGGCCTTCATAGTTTTTCTAAACAGAATTGAGAGTGAAAAAGTTCTGCACTTTTCCATTATTGATAGTCTGTTTTACATTTTTAGTGTGGTGTGATTATTAATTCAAAGCAAGATATGTAGTGAGATTGAAGGAGAATTTTGAAGATAACCACCTGGGTTATGGTACTGCAGAAGTGAACACTTTGATGAAGTGAAATTAGAGATGCAACGATGAAGACAGAACAATTTTCCTGAGAAATCTCTCCATGCAGGGTCTTAAAGTTCTTGAATTTACAACTGTTTGTCTTTCACCGTACCTAAAATAAATTTTCCATCAAAATCAAGAAATATGGCCTATTGAAGTTCAAGGAATCAGCAGGCAGATTTACAGTAGTATAGTCTTGAATTTGAATCTTTCCTGACTTTAATTTGAGCATCTAGCTACATTTCATACAGTATATGTGTTTTAATAACAAGCATCAAGTGCCTGACCAGAATGTGTGGTCAGTGAAGTGCAGTGGTCAAAGATAAGAATTTGTCCCCCATATTATAGAACCCCAAAATAATTCTTGCGCTTTAAGGCCACATCATATAGTAGAAATTATTTTGCTTAGAAGGGGTTGTTGCAGAAGAAATGTTTCCAGTCATTTGGATGGTTCATGGTATACAGTATGTGTAGCCCAGGACACACCAGGTCCTCTCCATCAACCAGTGGTATATACAGTGTATGGTAACTACATGTAAGGTTTTTGTCGATAGTGTAAATTTTAAAAGGAGTACAGATTGTCACATGTTTCCCATTACATAATTTTTCTTGTGACAAAAATTTACAAGATTGGGGGTCAAGGTCGTATTTAGTGTCAAATTGTCAAATTAATAGCTTCGTGAAGCAGTTAATTTAAAAGTAAAAGACATATTATATGCTGCTGCATCTGCTAGCTCTGTGTCCTAGAAGGGTGTGCCACTAGTAAAGTTTTCATCATGAGAAAGCTAGGTTGCCAGTGGGGAGATGGGGTGTGTTCAGTAAGGGTGGGCTACTTGTCTTCTCCCCTACTGGTATGTAAATGTACAGGTCATTATTTACCAGTCATGTCATATATTTACAACTAATAGTGTTTGAATTTTTTTCTTTCATTTCAGAAACCAACACCAGCTATGTAAGTAAAAAAAAACAATGATCCAATGAATTGGAGAAATTTTTCCCATTTGTAATTGAAGTTTTATTGAAGGAACAGGATGTAAAAATGAAAGTGTAAGTTTCAACTTATAGTGTGGATAAAATGTTTGAAATAACTCTGTCATGACAAATGGGTCTAATTTAGGTCAACAATGCAATTTTAGTTTGTGACTTTGGTTTAGTTCAGCACTCTGCCTGCTGTGCCTGTCAGGGGTTGCATGCTGTTGTTTGGGTATTAACCGACACTTCATAATGGGTTTAAGTGAGTATTAAGAGATGTCAGATTTTCTAAGTGGCAAACAGTCAGTCAGCTTGAAATTTTGCATCCAATATTTACTTGAAAGATACCCAATACAAATTTGTTGACATTAGCACTTCACCTGGGCATCAGTTGTGTCTTTTACAGTAGCCCAACTAACCATATCTATCTATTCATTCATTTATGCTGCTGTTGAGAATTGTAGGACATCAGTTTTACCATAGCTTCCTGAAGAAATTATGGAAAAAGTATATTTTTAAGGAAATCAGGTACCCAAGGTGAAAATGCGAAAATAATGTTAAAGTGTTGGAATCTAAATGTTCCAAGCCAACATAACCTAAAAGTTGTCAAATTAAGTGTTTTTCGCGGGTAAAAATAACAATGTGGCAACCCTCGTGTACGTTAATACAGTGCATGTGAACATTCTTTGACTAAATTAAACATAAAGATACTCAGCAGGAGAGGGCTGAAACAGTGAGGGGGAGGGGAGGGGGGAGAGATTAGGAGGTTGAGCAAAATATCATGTCACAATTGTAGATACATGAAAAGAGTTTCTTTGTTTTTTGTCCGTTGTTTTTCTCTTACGGCTCTGACATACATACAGTAGCACAAAGTTTGGATTACAGGCCAAAGTGGTTTTCTTTAATAAACCATGTTTAAATTTTGTCAGAACCAGTGTTGAGCTTGTAGGTAGCGGGATTGCATGATTAATGCCAGCACTGGTAAGAATATGCTTTGGAGCAAAAGGTACAGTTGAAATGCATACAAGAACAATTTTTTCACTCTTATCTTTTCATAGTGATAACTCAGCAAAGAAAAGCCATGAGACATTTGAGGCTGGACAGAAGTTGGAGGTAAGAGGCCTTTTTTGGGGGAGGGGGGTGGTAAAGGGGTGGTATACGTTGAATAGATGCCTTTGTAAAGATAGCATAGACAGTTCTGTACACATTGGACATGTATTCAGTTCTAATGTGACAGAATGAAGTGTGAATCCATGAAACACTTCTGTGATTATCAGAGTCTTGAGTGGTTCTGGTTTGATAAAGCTTACAACTGTAGTGAACTTTTTGCATATTTTACAGTCTTTTGATGTGTAAATGTAAAGATCACATAAATGTTTCAATATATAACTAATAGTACCACATCATTCTCAGGCACT
Source organism: Holothuria leucospilota (assembly GCA_029531755.1). NCBI lineage: Eukaryota > Metazoa > Echinodermata > Holothuroidea > Aspidochirotida > Holothuriidae > Holothuria > Holothuria leucospilota. The sequence goes on from CM055979.1 coordinate 15,252,216, forward strand.
CCGAGAGAAGAGGGCTCAACAAGACCAAGAGAAATGGCAAAAGTGGCAGGAGGAACGAGAGGCAGAGCGTGAGAGGATGGAGATTGATAAAAAGAGGTGGGAAGAACAGAGAGTGAGTAGATAGGTATAAGTCACTTGCTGGAGAATTTTAAAATTGCTTACTTGTCATTAGGAGTGTTTCCTCTGCACTTATATGATGTAATCAGAAAGAAATGTAATTATAAATGGTTGTAACATATATGGCAAGGTAACAAAATCAGCAAGACCTTTTTTTACTGCTGTGCCTTACTTTAATTGCTAGTTTTCAAACTTTCCAAAACTCAAGAATAAAGCCTGCAAAAATGTGTTCTTAAACAATGCAGGAAATAACTGTTTCAAACCGCATGATGTAAAAGGTGTGGCTGTATATCAGAATTCTTGGAATTGAAATAGAAATGAAAATAATAGGAAGTGTGGTTGTAATGATTATCAGTAACAAAAGTATGAACTGTATCAAAGGAAAATAAGGACAACTGTGTAGTAGTCAAATCATTAAAAGGTACTCACAGGATTGCTACCTAGAAACAATGCAGAAAGAAAAGAGAAAGTTTTTGCACTAGCAAAATTGTCTGCTGATGAACTTTTTGTTGTTTTTTTTTCACAGGAGCGTCGGAAACGGGAACAAGAAGAGGTAGAACAGCAACTGAAGTTGTTCGAGGAGCAAAGAAGGGAAAGGGAAGAGGCAAGTATGAATTGGCATTTAATTTGATAGTTGTGAAACCAAGGAGTTTACCTTTGGCAGTATAGATATGGCCTTTTCAACTTCATGTTGAAATGAGTCATGTGGACTAATATGTAAGCATGGCCTGCTTCTTCAGGCAGGTTTCAAAATTTGAGTCTCACTTGTTGCTGAAAGAATTTAGAAGATAGCCTTGGCATTTTACAGTATCATACTCCATGCCAAAATCATGCCTACTGCAATGGTACAAAGAATGCAAGATATGTTGAAAAAAAAACAGCTTTCTTGGTTACAAACCTTTCCTAGTTAAGCCTAGCCTAGCAAGATACATTTCTGGCTGTGGACCTGGTCTGGTTGGTGTCATCATTTCAGAAACCATGTAAAGTATACCAAAAGAAAACCTGTATATCTTGAGAAAGGTTCAGTTGTTATGAATTCCCTTTAATATGAATCCCCTTAGAAATTCTTTCTTTTAAACATGGTGAATGTAATTATTTCAGTCAGACAGGATTTAGAACTTGTCACAGTCAACCAAGACTTCAGTCTGGCAGGGCTGAACATACCATTTGGAAATCCCAGTTTTTGATCCTAGATTGACACCCTAAACTCTGTGCTAACTTTACTATCATTACTTCATTTCTTGAATTCTAGTTTTAAATTTATATGTGATAGCTTTCAAGGAATTTGGCAATGAGATCTATTTTTTACTTTGCTCTTGTGTAATTGACACAATGGAAGCAGTTAACCTAGACTATACAGTACATCACTTTACCCAACTATGAAACGGTTGTGTTTGTACAGTCTATTCATTCTTCACTTGATGACTAACAGTACTCTTGTATTTCTAATGCAGGTAATACACTATTATTAGATCTGTGAGTGGGTACTTGCAGCACTCTTTTATGGTGGCCAAAAAATTTCCAAATGCAAAAAATCTAACGATTAATGCAACTACCATTCACGTTATCCTGAACTGTACTGTATGTTGTATGGAAAATAAATTGTTGAAACACGTGAAACAAACCAAAAATCAGAAAAGAGTTTTTCCTTTAAATGTTTGTAATTTTTTTTATTCTGATTTTCCAGGAAGAAGCAAGGAGGATGGAAGAATATGAGAGGAAGAGACAAGCTGAAGACCAGAACCAGGCATCACCATATAGAGTGACTAGTATGATTAATGCTGTAAGTGATAGGTGGGAATTAACTTTCCTTAAGGTTGATCTGTTTGGCTGCCGGTAGTTCCAGCTTAAAATACCCATAGATCTAGGAATCATTTCAGTACATTTTATTTGTTTGATCCTTCCTCAGCTTGATGAAATGCTACTATTCATAGTCAACCAAGATAAAGAGTGAGCTAATTTATTGGCATGATTTCTGCTTGTATGACCCTGATTTTGGTTCAGCAGATATTGAAACTTTCCCTTTTGACCTACAGTAATCAAAATTTTCACTGGACTTTATTTACTAAATTTGCTTCTGTAGGAGTTAGGGGTTTACTTGCAGCATGGATGCTAGTCCATTACTGGTAATCTGCTGTAGCATTATGCAGGCTTTCAAGTGACTCCTGCTCATCCTACTTTCTCCTAATTTTTAAACATTCATCCTGTGTCTCCCAATTTTTTTTCTTAAAAATCCTAGGTTACCCTACTTTTTGACTTGCCACTACTCAAAAGAAATAATAACAGATGAAATGGCATTTTATTATCCACACACACAGAAGTGTCTCACAGATTTTTAATGAGTCTGAAGAAATTCATACCTAGTACCCTTTTGGGCAGATTTTACAGTTGCATGGTCTTAAAAGCTCCCGCATGCATGACGAATACTAACCAAATTGTAATGCTTATTGCAAAATGCATGTTATGTTTGGTTCCTGCCAGTGAAGTTCACCTTACATACACAGCAATTTTTATGAAGAAATACTTCTCAAAATCAATAGCATGCAAGATAAGAGGGACATTTCTTTAAAATCCAGTTAATAGATTAACTTAAAACATTTGTTCTTAACAAGATGAATTTCATTTGCAACATTTGCATCATAACAAGTCACTGCAAAAACTTCCTTTGTTGTCATGGCTTAGAAGCACCAAACATAGTTTCAATTTCACACATAACCAATGAAAAGAAATGTGTGCAATTTACACATAACTCTTGGACAGGAATGTATCCTGTAAAAACTTGGGAAATTGTAACCTCTACAGGTATGTAACTGTTAGCTGCTAGTTTGAAATATGGCCCAACGAACTGATTTGATATAGCAAAATAATCAGGGAATAATTTATCTGGTATCGCATTGCAATTTGCTACACAAGCTGGCCAAATTGCTACACAAATGCAAAACTGTGTAGCACTTTTTTGTGTGCATAACCATAGGGTTTTCAGTGGTTTTACACTGCTGAAGGAAAAAATTCTCAAAACTGCTATGCAAAATTTGAATACTAAATTATTCCCTGATAATGTATGTAGCCTTTTATGTTTTTTAATGTCCCTACAACAACACGAAATTATTGATGCAACTACAATCCAGGACACAGTTATTGGAACATTTTTGGACCTGTAAGATATTTTTAGCATGTTTTCCCCAGCTGCTCTCCTTACTTAATGTTGAAAAAATGAACGGCACTCTCTTTTCTACAGTTATAGCAGCTTTTATTCACCTTCAAAACATTGAATTGGGGCGAGGGGAATTGCTGCACAATTGCTCCACATAATATTGCACAGGTTTGTAGGTCCAAGTATATTCATGGACTCATGGGTGAAAAAGGCTGGGGAACTCTCCCATCACTACCCTTGGCTATCTCTGATAACACCTCTACAGAGCATGGGTGGAAAAAATCAGGAATGTGGGAAGCTCCTTTCAGGGAAGTTTTGATATTCAGAGGGATATGTGGAGAGCTGGAGGAAAATTTGGCTAGTTTTGTACATGAAAGCATGTAAAAATTGTGGCAAATTTGACTTACTTGCCACAAAATAAACATTTTTTGCAACCCTGTCACTCAGGATAATTTGGTGGATATCTTGCAGTTAAAGGGAGGCATTTTGGCTGTCTACAAAAATGTGTAAAACTTAAAGGAAAGTTGACTTGCCTCTTGGGAAGTTAACATTGTTCCTAGCCTTGTATGTGTGAGCACTACTGCAGCCATTCCTGTTGCACATAATACAGACTTGTACACAACGTACAAGGTATTTGTTTAGGGGTTAATGTAAAACAGGGTCCTTGAAAGTATTAAAAGCTCAGTAAAGCTTTTCACACTTAACAAATTGGATGGACATTCTATGTAATTTTGCAATGAACTTATATCCTGTCATACCAGGGTAGGCTGCATATTGTGAAGGGAGTCACTGGCAGACTGCATGCTGTAGGTGTGACAAACAAAATCATACCTCATGTGCTGTTCATGGTGCACTTGTTTCTAAGTATACAAGCTCACATATATAACCCTGTGTTGGACAAACCTAACATGTGACTTTTGATTTTCTGTGATTGCTATTGACAATTTAACCATAACATTACAGATATTAAGCATAGGCCTGTACTATATGGTGCTTTTGGGGTTTTCTTTAACCTGTTTCCAACTAAAATCATATCAATATTTTAAAGGTCATCAGAGACAGTGCAACATGTTTTGAAGAGGTGGATTTCATATTCACTGAATCAAGCAGTGTATATTTATATTGCTCTCCATTTCTGACTTTAATTACTGTAGGCAGGGAATAATTTATCCGCTATCGTATCGCAATTTGCTACACAAGCTGGCCAAATTGCTACACAAATGCAAAAATGTGTAGAACTTTTTTGTGTGCATAACCATAGGGTTTTCAGTGATTTTACAATACAGAAGGAAGAAATTTTCAAAACTGAGCTATGCAAAATATGAATACTAAATTATTCCCGGTAGGTAATAATTGTACAAAGCATTTGTATTAGTGAGAGTTTAGTCCATCCAGTTATAATGCAAAAGTACAATTGCATGCCAGAATTTCTCTACAAGAAACCTGAAATTTGTTAACATTTTTAGCTCATACCAGCAAAACTGGTATGAGCTGATATCATTATGGTGTGTCAATTTATTGCATGGTCCACAAAGTTTTGCAATAAAAATTGCACAAAAAGTTGATATGTTGTGCTGTGTGATGAATTTATCTGAAAGTTGGTTGCAATTATCTTGGCGAAAGAGGCCTTCAGAAGGCTGAAAAGATTTAGGTCAAAGGACATCTAAGGTTCATTTGATGTGCCAGTTTTGTAAATTCTACTACAAACTGCCTCTGCTCCAGACACAATGAATTATCACCAAAGTTTTTCAGAAGTATGATTAGGATGTGAAGATTAAAAATTATATCCCCAATTTCTGATCAAAGATTAACTTGGGACCTTTAATTTCAGCTGGTTTGGTACTAAGGCCATCCATTTTTATCAGTTCCACAAAATCTCTGTACTGCACCCTCTTTAACTTTATCTGTGAATGAAAGGTCAACCCTGTGAATTTGTTTAAATTAAGTTTAAGGGAACTGTTCATGATTGTTATTTCAATGTTGCCTTTAGTTTGCTAAAACCTTGCTCAGGGTGGGACCTGTGTGAGAGCATGAAGTGTTTACACAAGGTTGGAATGGAGCACTCAAAGAGATTGTTGAAGTTTGTACTGTACTCTCAGTAGGCCAGACAGAGCATTTGTTGTAATCCAGGCCAAATGAGTTGGTGCAGCTACAGTTCAGGGTGCTATGTCACTTAAAATTTTGATGAATTTTGTGCGATAAGGGGCGTGCACTTCTAGGATTATTTTGTTCCTTTGTAGAGAGACTGTGGAGACAAATTTCATTTAAAATCTTATGTGGTATGAGCTTCGAGCACCTGGCCTCTTGGTGCTATAGTTTAAAGAAATATAAACAAAGTTTGGTAGCTGTTATGAATAGTCAGCAGTTACTGTAGTGCTTCTCTGAATTCACTGTGGTGGTCTAAAACTATGCTGTGATGTCTGCTGTCATAAGGTCACATGGAAATCCCACCAAATTTTACATAATAAAGATTGGAAGTCATAATTTAGCATAAACATATAAGTCACTTGTTCATCACAAAAGTCTTGTAATTTCATGCTCCTCAATATTAACATTAAGAGTCATATGCAATGCTGTCAACATTGATTTGTAATGATAGACTACTGCGCTCTGAAAATACTACAAAGTCCTACTTCCACACCTCAAAATCTTGCTTTCCTCCTATTTTTCCTAAAAATTTGAAGAGGTATATCTTTGGAACGGTAAAAGATTCTAAAATAATTCCAACAGATGTTTCATTGGGGGTGGGGTTATTCTTTAGCTGCCTAGTCAAAACAGCTCTTCTCGGTGGCACGTCACCATAACTTTAAAGTGGACATACAGGATGTGAACAGAAGTACATTTCCATCTCAGGGTTTATTGTGTTTGAAGGAAAGCTAATGTTTCAGTGAGTTGAGGTTTAAGAGAGCTGGCATTGAGCAACTTAAGAATACTGACAAACTACATGATATGCCAGTTATGTAATGTGCAAAATGGAAATGCACATTCAGTGTACTGACTCCAGTTGAAGAGATAGCATATAAAGCCAGCATGCATTTATTTGCACACTGCTCCTTGAAATATGGAAACAAAATTCTTTCATGAAATGGTGATATTATTGTTCCCAATCTTGTTAGACTTTATATTTTAAGTTACACCTGGCCATGTTTATTCGTAAAATACTAATGTTTCATGCAAATTTGTCATTGAACATGTAGGTCAGTTTGGCTGCTATGAAAGCCAGACAGGGCAACTCCCATGTGAAAAGTAAGAAAGATGTCATAGCAGAGAGACTTCCACCCTTGGATATCTCTGATGACACTTCTACAGAGGAAATGAAGAAGATGGTAGAACTACTGAGAGGCAAGCTGAAGACAGTTCGAGGAGAGATTTTTGACCTCATGCAGAAGACAGAGAAACAGGATTACTTTGTAAGTGCAGTAAGCCCTGTTTATTAGAACATGTCTTTATCCAAAACCCCGTTTATCATAACTGACCTCACAATTTTACCTGAGTAGCATCCCACACAATTAAGGTATTATCCTCCAGGTTTTCATGCATTGCATTACAAAGCCTACAAGGCAAATATCAACCGAAGTTTTAGTAGAAATTCATTATTTTTTTGTCAGGTCTTATACAGTCACAGGAAGATATCATGCTATCCAATAAAAGAGCATGCATCTGGGCAGAGAAAACAATGCTTAAATCTTAGTCACATTTGGCAGAAAAATTGCACATGCTTGGTTTGAAATTCTAACTAGGAGACATGGGTCAGTAAGGCCAGGTCAGTATTGCCCATATTTTATACTGTACATTACATGACACATTTTTGTTCTTTCCTGAAGTAAGTCACAGTTACCAGACAGGGTTTGCGTTTTACGCCGAAACGGACATTTTTTACTTACGACCAAAAATACAATTCAGTCATTAATATAAATTTTGACTTGCCCATTTTCACGACAGAAAATTTAACTCACGAAGTCGAAACAAGGATGAAAATTCTGAGTTTCTTAAAACCAAATAATTAACAAAAAGAACACCTCCAAAATAATGGTCTATCCCAATGTCTTGCAACTTTTGACAAGTGACAACAAATGTTCCGGGTCAGACGGCACTGCCATACTTACTGTATGTACACTGAATGGAAATACATTTGTCATTGTGTTTAATCTAATATTATGCTAACGTTAGGTAAAGCTACACCTGTTGCTGGATCATACACGGAATATGTTGGATATTTTAGGCTAAATTTCTCTTTGAGGGAAGTGAAAATATTTTTTATTATCCAAGGATCGTTTGTCATCATAAAAACAGGTTGGTATTAAATTATTTCATTCACACTTGAATTATCGATAAGTTGCGCTAACGTTGTTGTGGGCTATAGCCTATAGGCTAGGCCTAACATTGCCGTTTACTGCTCATCGCGGTAGGCATTGTATATTTAATGATTTACGCCAGAAATTTTAAAAATTACGGCACAAAATTTTGAATGTTCGTAAAGAGGAAAATACTATCATGAAAAATTACGACGACTTTTTCAGAGAAATGCAAACCCTGTTACCAGAGTTTTGGGGGCAAAACTGTGGTTCCCATTTTTGTAAAGTACATGACCAGTGGTTTATTACTCCAATCAGCCACTTCAGTAATAAGCAACTGTTGTCAAATTACAACAAACAGTAAATTCTGCGTTGAAGGTAAAAAAGTTGTCAGATTATTCATATTCGTTATGGTTAGATCACCTCCCTTCGAGCTTACTCTGAGATAAAATGCCATTAAATGTCAATTCTGATACATCTGTAGGGCAGTACACACATGCATGAATGGTCACCTAATTGGAAGTGGTAGCAACTGTTGACCATTTTTGCATAGGAAAATTCTGCCTTTTGACCAGGTTTTAGAAACTCTGAAAATTATAAAGCATCGTAGTGGGCCTCACTACTTTGAAGTAAAGACAGTAGACCTACAAATATAATTTACATGGCTGTTTCATCATCTTCTTCACAAGTGTCTTCAGTCCTTTTGTGGAAATTTATCACCAATTTGTATTCTGGATACCTCTCAAGGTCTTTGGAGCTTCCCTTCAAGGCTTCAACAAATGAGCACATTTAATGTGTGCAAAGCATTGGGCATTCAAGGGACCGTAGGCTTGAATTTCGGGAATAACATCTGTGGGTGTTCAAAGTCTACAAAACTGTTTGTTCTATCGCTAGTCACTTAAAATAATACCAAAACAGTTTTTGGCATTTTTTTCCTTTAATTTTCAAGTCGTGTCAAAATTATTTGTGAAATATTTGACATACTTTATTGGGGACCCATTGCAGGGTACTCGAAATCAATTTTTATTTTATGCACTTACCAATGGTCCTGGCAATTTCAGATAAAAAGGGTTTTACTGTAATACAGAAAACTGTATTGAGGCTGCACAAAAATGAAAGAAAAAAGAAAACCAATATCAGGTATAGAGGCTTGTAAAAAGAAAATTGTATGTCACTAGCTGCTCACCTAATTTGAGAGTAGTAATTTTGCCTACGGCATATGTTAGAATACTGTGGTGCCTGGCTCAGAATACACTGTCAGTAATTGAAATGGTGCACTTCCAAAAGTGTTTTAGTACTTTCATGCTGGGCTCCTTTACTGTTGAAACTGTACTTATCCAAAACAGGTTAGTTCTCGTAAACTATGACACATTTGGCAACCAAGTATTGAAAAACAAAAGAAAAATAGTGATCACTGTAACCACAATGCATGTAATGCATTCAGCCCTTTCAGTGTGCAAATGATGATTTAGAGTCAATTGATGTTTGATATTGTGTCATCAAAACCTAAGCTTGCACCTGCATTGAAAAGGGTTAAAGGCTACAGCCATGTTTTACTCCTGTACAGATTACACTGGAAAGAGTAGTTCACTCCTGTAATGACTAATGGGTGACAAGTCAAAGTATGGCTGCAGCTTGGCTGAGGGCGCTGCAGCTGTACTATTTTGGCATGGTGCTTTAGGAAGCACATGTCAAGCGCATCAAAAACCCTTTCAAGGACATGAGAGTCAGAAGTTTTTGATAATTTCAAGTACTTTGACAGTCAGTAAAGATTTGAAACAATCATGACTTCCGAACGTGTATAATTCCTTCCTTCCATCAGATTAATGAATTGGATCAACGAATCCAGGACATGAATAAAGACAGGTCAGTTGAAGGTCAAATTTATTTTGTATTGTACCAATTAATGTTGCTTTGGCCAGAATGACCTATTTACTTTCTGATTATGCAGGATTGAATGCTAACGTTGAAAGTGTATGCTTTATATACATTTTGTAATTGGGATCTAGATCTCGTTGAAATGTGGTCTCGATCAAGGCCTCATTATCCTGACAGGTACAGTAGCTACACAAGCCAGTGTGATTATCCTTGTTTAGGTATTAAGATGAAACATGAAGAGGTTAAACCCCTATCACCACAGGAGACTTTGGGATCATCTGTACATGCATAGATTTACCCCTTGGACCCAGTGGAGTCAACATATCCATGCATCAGTACTGGATTGATACTAGGCTAAGATTTTGCAATATGGTAAACAACAAATACTGGTACACAGCTCATTTCTCAGTGCCTATATATAATACTGATTATATTGGTATGTAACCAGGTAGATAATTTATTACCAAGTTGAGACTGGCATTGTATGCATGTGCAATTGGAACTGAAAACTGTATAAAGCCTTCTGTCATGTTAAATTTTGAGGTGGTTAAGAAGTGACATTGCTTACAAGGGCATGGACATGAGTCAATACAATTTAATATTTTACTGTCCAGCAAGGTACACATGAGTATGATAGTAGTATTTGATAGAATAACAACATTTTAATACATTCATATAACTGGAAGTCCATACCACTGGTATAACAGTACAGACAATATTGAAAGATATTTACAAACCATCTGGTGATAATTGATGCAAGAGTGTTGTTTATAAGGAACAGAAAGTGATAAAGAATTGAACATAATTTGCCCTTTTACAAAAACAAAAGCGAAAGTCATCGTAATATGTACTTTGGCACTTTGTAAGTAAAATACAGGAGAAAAATAGATTCGAATAAACAGAGTCTCCATTACAACATATAGTTATAATAACAGACAATCTTCTTACTTGGATATCTTTCAAATTAATAGTTAAAATCATTCATACTTATTAAAACAAAAAATTTGCAGAGCCTCGTAACAATTGTAAAAGTAAGAATTGGCAGTTTATTAGCAAAGGAATCTTTACTATGATTTGGAAATGCAAGTCATGCATGTATGTAATAAGAGTTGTTCCATAGTGTTCTAGAAGCATCCTTGTAGTTGTTCTGACCATGGAATGCACAACTGAAACTTCGTTGCTATGAGGACCCTTAATATTGGAATTTGTTGCTAAAGTTGTGAAAATGAAGAAACTGATAAAGCATTTTATCGGATAACCATGATGCAAAACATTCATACTCACATATTGGGGGAATAAGGTTTTAGTACTAAAGCAAAATGTTGCTTAATTGTGTGGTGCAGAAAATTTTCGTACTTGAAAAAGTTCTATGATTTACGCTGCAGAAGTTTGAGTGGAAGGCCTGTCAGGTAATTCTTAATTGAATGGCTTGTTACTGATAATCAATGTCCAAAGGTTCCTGTTGTCAGATTTTCAAAACATGCATCTCTTATGAACTTGGGATGCAATCAAACAGATGTTAGGGGGTCCTACCAAATATTAACTTGAGGGTGTGCTGACCATATGCTACCAAGATACAGGGATTTTCTCTTCAAGCTTTGTTTGTTCCACAATTGATCCTTAAAACAGGATGGTGTAAATTCTGCCAGTTTTATTTTGCAAACAACCATCTAAAATAATTTTTATTCGGAATCAGCAAATTACTTAATTTGTAGCCACAGGGAAAACACAGAAAGTAAGAACAAAAAGAAGTCTCAACAACTTAGTCATGGGTTTACTGCACCTGAAATGACTGGTATAAGGGCTTCTTTTCTTCTGTGAGATAACAGAAAGTACTGTAGTGAAAATTAAGAGTTAAACATGGTATGGCTATGGTGTGGCAATAGCACAAAGAATTTGGAAAATCAAAACTTTATTTAATAGCTTATTCATCCTAGTAATCTGAGCCCTGATTACAAGGCAGATAGGCATCAACAGTTGTGTATATGTGTAACGATCAGGGTTGTAGCTAAGGTGTGCAGTGCTGAAATGTTGTTTAGTGCCCAGGACCAATGGTCATTAAGCCTGACTCGTCTGGTACTAACTTCTTTTCAACTGTAGGAAAAGGTGATGGTTTCAACTGATCTTGGAGGATGATGGAAGGAAAATCAACCTTTTTGTGGTATTTTCCTAGTTTTGGTACATAGTACCGCAATATAGGGCCAATAAATCAAGAAATACCTTACTTTTCTCAACAATTACACGTTCCAATAGGTACACTCTGGTTGGACCCTTTATTTGGAGACCACCACTAAAGTTTGTCTAGCTACAACTCTAATGATGATTGGTGAAATTAACACAGTGGCACTGGTAATTTACCAGTGGCAGGGCAAATATAGGGCCTATTGACAGTGAAACCCAGTCTCACAAGGGGTGTAGGCCTACTGACTTGATGACGACTTTAGGAAGAATCTGGTGGCACACACAAGTCATGCATGCGACATTGTATTCCAGTAGTGTTAGCACGAAGCGGGTTTTGTCAGATCAAATGTCTTTGATCTCCATGGTCTCATCAGAGAGCTGCCACATCAGCCTGTTCAGATACCCTCAGAACACCTATTACGAAGTAGCTTTATGACTTGAGCTACCATCTTGGCTGTGCTAGCTGAATGTTTAAGTGATCTATGCTACAGACTCTGTAGGCTTTACCAAACCATACCACTGTGGATCATGACATATATATCTGCAGACTAATATATGCATTTTGAGTAGAGAGCATTCCTACATCCTCCCTACATGTGACTTATATCTTCTAGAACCAAAGCATGGTTTAGTTGTAAATGCAAATTTCAGTTTCACTTTTGAACAGTTATTTCTTGTATAATATATTTGTGTCCCTCAATATGATAGTAATCATACTTTTAGGAAAAGTGATAACAAGGAGGCTACAAAAACTAGGATTCATAGAAATTTCTACATAGGATATTAGTTATATGAAAAAAATTCCTGCAGACTGTCTGTCTAAGGGTTATTAAGTCAGTATTTTTGCCATCTTGTTTGACAAGAATGTTAAAAGTGTATGGAGAGTGGTGTTTCATTTAAGTAAAATCTACCATGGTGCAAGGAAAATTGATGATGAGGTGTGGTCATGGAAGACTGAGACAAGTCTGAAACTTGCATACTTCATTATCAGCTATTAAAAAAAAACGAGAGCACATGCGTAATAAGCATGAAGGTCAGGATCTGCTTATAACCAAATTTCTGCAAAAACGGCAGTGGGAGTGGGTAACATATTGATCAGAAATATAAGAGTCAGATGTATAACTTGTTGGAGTTTAAACCATGTTTTACTCTAGTAGCAGTGAAATCATGTTTATGCTGTAAGCCATTGCAGGAGTCCAGCTGGCAACTAGAAGCAGAAAAAGTTTGAGCAAGTTGGGTAGTGTTGTCATTGTGTAAGTACAGAAGATGTTGCCCACATATCTATCACATCCCATAGTATACTTTTAATCACAACTATGCAGGGAGAAATAAAGATGTCAACATGATTACTTACATTTTGCAGTGTGAAGCCACCATTTCTCTCTTTCGTTTGTCCAGTTATAATCCATCTCATTCCAAAGATGGAAAGTTATCTGTGTTCCATAACTTCAGAGCTAAAGACAAAAATTTCTTTTTTGGGTTCATTGAAACCAAGGCATTCAGTTAGAATCCTGATTACTTGTTTCAAATTTAAAAATTGCAGATTTTGATCAATGGGGAAATACAAGAAGTGTTTTTCTTTCTCTTGGAAGTTTGGGTGGGCTTAGGTTAGGAATTAAGAGACAAGTATTCGAGTGCTTGTGAGTTTCATACCTTCTCTACAGGAGGGAAACAGCACAATACTTGATGGGAGTCTGCTTAAGGGGTTTGTCATTTCTGATATAGTTGTGTTCTTGCTCACATGTATTTTGGATAGGTAAAAATGAAAAAGACTGCTCTGTGGTTCAAATCAGTCCCCTCATCTATAAGGCATTGGTGCACAGTCATTTTTTTTAAAACGATTTCCTCATTATCTAATGCAGAAACATGAAAGGGAAATTACTCATCACCACCATGCATGACCTGAAATGTGCAAAGAATGATAGTTGGCATCTTTAATACCCTGAGCAGCTTATAAATGCTATTTTTTTTTAAAAAAAATGTCATCAAAACT